>OZ012740.1:89849095-91049095 GCA_963859935.3 Lathyrus sativus | reverse complement strand
TGCACAGTAATAAGGGAAGGCATAAAGATTTAATCTATTCTCAAGAATCTTACCAAACCCAATACGTTAAATCATTATTATGACAATAATAGGGAGATAGGAAATAATTACTTGAAACCTAGTCTCACGAAATCACAACACTCGAGGTGTCTCTTCAACAGTAAGATATGATTTAATTTTGGACAATTGTCACAAGAAAATCATATATGCCTGTTCAAAAGAACACATTTGATGTTCCTTAAGTCAAGAATACCAAGAGGTATCTGACTAGACAAGTTTCTGATTAAGACATCTTCTAACATATATAAGTATCATCAAACAGAAGAATATAAAAATAAACGAGAAACAATCTGCTTAACGTCAAAATCTTATCTCAGAAATTCTGGTGACTTGACACATCAAAATTTCATCTACTCATTCTGGACATGGTTTTATAAATAAATTTTCCAAAATGAATACGAATCTATCATCAGCAAGGGGTTTTGTGAAAATATCAGCCCACCGGTGATTTGTATCCACAAGTTTTAATTTAAAAACGCCTTTCTGTACATAGTCACGTAAAAAGTGATGTTTTATTTCGATATGTTTATCCCTAGAATGCAAGATAGGATTTTTGGATAAGCAAATAGCAGAAGTATTATCACAGAAGATAGGAATGTTACTCTCATGTATCTGAAAATCTTCTAGTTGATTCTTCATCCAGAAAATTTGAGTGCTGCATAGTGATGTTGAGATATATTATGCTTCTGCAGTTGAAAGTGAAATAGTTGATTGTGTTTTACTAGCCCAGGAGATGAGGTTGTTACCCAAAAACTGACAGTTTCAAAAAGTACTTCTCCTTTCTGTCGCATTGCTGCGAAGAAGAGGCCGGCAAAGACAGAAGAGTCGCCACCGTTCGTTATTTATCCCAAAGAGAGGGAAAGAAAACGATCAGAGAAAACCTACGGAAATAGGAAACTACAGGTCACCGCAACCAAATCTCGGGTTCGGGAGTCAGTTACGCAAGGGGAAGGTATGAGCACCCCTCACGTCCGTTGTACTCAACGGGATCCACGCTTGTTGTCTATTTAAAAGGGTGTTAACTATCTAAATGATGACACACAAGGAAAAAAGAAAAGAAAAGAGACTCGATAGAGCATCGCCAACGTAGTTCGGAAAACTACGGGTGAAGGGGGGAAAGGTTGCTCGCCAAGACATCGCCGTCTTGTGCTTACGTATCCTCATCTGGTATGAGAAATCAGAGCAAACGTAGTTCGGGCTGACACGACCACCGATTGGTTCAAATGTTTTAACTGAGTAGGGTTAAATCCTCGTTCTAGCAGTTAGGGACGATGCCTGTTTGCGGTAGAACCAAGACTTAAGATACTCTTTCTGAAAATGATTTTCCAAACAATCCCGAAAGACAAAAAGGTTTGATGTTTTGTTGTGTTTTTTTATGAGAAGTGAATTGAGTTAAGTTTGTAACCCATGTTGCACTAAAGACCATGACTTGAGAGCGAATGTGTGGCATATCGCCCAAAGGGCATACGCTAAACAATCTAGACAATATGAGAGTAGGCCCCCAACTATCATTCCTCAAATACTTAAGGCTCGTAGCGTACAACAAGTGTTAACCTTTATTAAGTGTCTTATGAAGTTATGAGATGAGAAGAGAATACACAAACTCTAAGGGGAACTAATCAACCCTAATGTTATCATGCAATATGATCCTAAAGTTGGGATTGAAAAGGGAAAATCTACCCTAATGTTATCATGCAAAGGATTGAAAACCTAATGTCTCTCCTACTCCCATCTTACATAGAGGGACTAGGAATCCTAAGGGATCATGGCAGAAACAAAAACAAAGTTAAACGGATCTAAACAACTTGTAGCACCCTCCATAGCAAGCTAAAAGAATTCCATCCATCTTGAAGCATAAGCCAATAAGCAAGCCAAATAAAGGCAAAGATCCATAATACTCCAAGCATAGGGAAAAGACCCTAATTCTAAGTCCAAAGGTCCAAGAATAGTCCAAGAAGCCCAAGAGCATAGCCACAAAGTTAAGAGCACCAAGTTTTTAGAGGTTTGATCCTTTATTAGTGTTTTGAATAAAGTATGGTCCAAATGGACAAAAGAAAGATGGTGGAAGCATAAACAAATGCAAGATATGAGATGATGATAATGGAACATAAAGATAAAAGAGAAATAGGAAGCAAGAGGGAAACATAAACAAAGTTAGTATAATGAAAATGTTAGTGAGTTAGTCATTAGTTATTAGAGCAAATGATCAACGGCGGTTAATTCTTGCACTTAGACCAAGGTTAATGAAAACTCATTAGAGGATTGATAAGACCAAAGCCTCCTAACAACAAGCTTCATAGATGATGGACTTAAGACAAATAATCAACCATACTTGGACTTTCAAACATAAGTTTGAGCCACGAATGATCATTTTCCGATAACGGGATAATGTAGCACTATGTTAAGCAATCGTAATCGAATTTTTATAGAAACCACGACTATCTGAGGCTGGTCAATACAATATTAGTGATAATGCATGCTAGAGAAGTGATATGTAGATCACTCTCCGAAAGAGATACCGCACAAAAAGAAAAGAGGTAACGATCTCATCTTCATCAAGAACTTTGAAATAAGTTCAAACGATATCGAAGATTTTCATCGATCAAAAGAAAAAAAAAGAGGAGAGGGAATGCCAAATTGAATTACGGGTTCAAGATCATTCCATCTTTAAGTTCATCCACTCATCTTGGTGGATTAAAGCACTAAACATATCATTAACTCAAAGCACCTAAAATGAATTGAACAATTCACTTTAAAGATAGATTTGAATTGATGATTATTTATCCAACTTCATTTACACCCTAAGTCCAATGAATTGGAAGAGGAATATGACCTTTAAAAGTGTATTTCAAGGCCAAAACCAAAAGGAAATGAAAGAATAAGAAGTGAGAACCAAAATAGTCCCAAAACAGAGCCAAAAAACACATTCTGTACAGGTGCAATCGATTACACTGATACATCAATCTATTGCACAACAAAAATCAGCATTTTGGACAAAAACAGCACTGTGCAATTGATTGCACTAATACAACAATCAATTGCACTATAGCAGACAGCAGCAAAAATAGCATTTACAAGGAAAAACCTTGCTCAAACATTTCTTCAAATATCTCTTGATCGAAAATACAATTGAGAACGAAAATTTCAGTGACATAACAGCAAATAGCACCAATGAAACACAAATTGCAAGATCCAAAGATTAAGCAACAAGAATCAACAATAGATCACATTGTAGAAGATAGATCAAGCATAACAATGGTGGAAAAAGGGTTTACCAATTTAAATCTGATATTTTTCAAATCAAACTCCACAAACACCACTTCAAAGCTTTGATCTACAAGAATTGAGGATGAAAGAGTGAATGGATGAAGGTTTAGCTCAAAGATTAGTAAATTCTAGTGATGAACTTACTAATCTTTCAAAGGGAGAAAGAGCTTTGGTGAATTTGGTAGTTGGAGAAAAATGAAAGTTAAGAAAGAGTTTGACAAGGTAATTTTGGCTATCAAAAGCTTGTGAAATGAATGAAATGAGACCTCTATTTATAGGATTTAGGCTTGGAATGTTTGGTGGATTGAGATTTGGTTCGGAAACAAAATTAGGCTTGAAATTTAAATTTGGAGGGAAATTCAAGATCAAGTGGTGATTAGTGAAGGTGTATGGTGGGAATTAATTGCAATGAGGTAGGGGAATTATTTTTGGGTGATCTAGAATATTCTCAAATAATAAAATTGGTGCCAAATGCTTCAAAATTTGAAAGATGCTGATTTTGGCCAATTTTGTCCTTGTGAAATCGTGCATTGCTGAAAACTTCAAAATCTAGGCAAAATATGCAGGGTGCAATCGATTGGACCAATAGTGCAATCGATTGCACAGTTGAAAATTTTGAAAAATGCCTTATTGGTTGGATTGTGCTGGCTCAGGCTCAATTCTTTTACTTGCTAAAGAAGGCATGGAAATAAACACATGAACCTTGGAGTCTCTTGAATGAAAGTCAATCAAAACTTGGGAGACTCTTGATCAGATGATTTTGAATTTTTTGCAGATCAACTTCGACTTTTTCAGATGAATTTCATTCGAGCTGAGGGACTGTTGATTGGTGTTCTTGATCCAAACTTCTTCCTTAAGCTTCACGGATGATGATGAACCCCTGTTGGCTTACATGATACCTTTGCTTGAGCTTGAACGAAGAAGCTCTTCCCTTGAATGGCAAACATAACACCTCTCGATTCCTTGATAAGAACCAATGCTATGCAAATGCAAATGCTAACATAAGCCAAGTACAAGAAAAGGTTGGTCAAATTTTGGGGTGCAACAACTGCCCCTATTCAAACGACTTAGACCTAAAGGGATGAAAAGCGAACGAATTTCAAACATTTAAGGTCAAAGGTGATGGAATACAAAAGAACCTAGAAATTTTCCAACTGCAGAATTATCCACCGAAGTGGAAAAAAAATCACCGGAGAAGTTGTATCCGATACTTGTAGGAAGATGAGCTAACTCATCACCAATTAGAAAACATTGACACGCAGTCGGAAGAAACATCTGCTAACATACAAGCATCTGTAAATTAAAATAGGCAGCGAACCTGAAGGCTGGCTCAACACGAAGTTGAGAACATCTGCTAATCCAAGCAGGCATCCATTAATTAAAACGAGCATCGAACCCGAAGTCCGGATCAACATGAAGTTGAGAACATCTGCTAATCCAAGCAGGCATCGAACTCGAAGACCGACTCAACACGAAGTTGAGAACATCTGCTAATCCAAGCAGGCATCGAACCCGAAGATCGGCTCAACACGAAGTTGAGAACATCTTCTAATCCAAGCAGGCATTTGTTAATTAAAACGAGCATCGAACCCGAAGGCCGGCTCAACACAAAGTTGAGAACATCTCTAATCCAAGCAGGCATCGAACCCGAAGGCCGGCTCAACACGAAGTTGAGAACATCTGCTAATCCAAGCAGGCATCGAACCTAAAGGTCGGATCAACACGAAGTTGAGAACATATGCTAATTCAAGCAGGCATTAAACCCGAAGGTCGGCTCAACAAGAAGTTGAGAACATCTGTTAATCCAAGTTGGCATCCATTAATTAAAACGAGCATCGAACCCGAAGGCGGGCTCAACACGAAGTTGAGAACATCTGCTAATCCAAGCAGGCATTGAACCTGAAGGCCGATTCAACACGAAGTTGAGAACATCTGCTAATCTAAGTAGGCAACGAACCCGAAGGCCGGCTTAACACAAAGCTGAGAACATCTGGCGATTCACAATCTAAAAGAAGAATTCCGCTGGGGAATGATAAAATTGAATAAGTGAACCCTGTTGGGGAGAACTGAGTAGATGAACACATATGTCAAAGATTCTTGCTGGAGTCTGGATACCACACAAGTCAAGAGAATACCCCGTTGTTTGCCAGGGTCTGGACACCACACGGGCAACTAGAAACAAGAGGTAACAACCTGGATTATGTTTTAAATGCACATGTTTGAATATGGCGTAATGCTCCATACGAAATGGAAATGCTACGCGTTTGGGAGGATGCTATGCATAATTCAAATGCAAAGGAACCACTCCAGCAAAATAAATGCTGGAGAGACGAAGCCAACTTCACCGGGAAGGACCGGGTGACAATTATCTTGCCCTTCTGATTCCCTCCAAACTTGACGTCTCCTCCAGATCTAAGCTCCAGACTTTGGAACATAAACCTTTTTCCCGTCATATGTCGTGAGCATCCAGAGTCCAGGTACCATGACTGGAGTCTTGACTTCGCTGCTAAGGATGTCTGCAACATAGATTATCTTATCCTTAGGTACCCAGATTTTCTTGGGTCCTTTTTGGTTAGTTGTCTTAAAGCTTTTTCTGAACTTCTGTCTTTCAACATAAGACTTGTTCTGATTAGCTTTAGATTTATTAAACACAGGTTTGTTCTGATTAGAACTTGTGTGTTTAATATCATTAAAATGACCAAATGTAAACTGAGAATATAAAGGAGGATACTTGATATCCAGTTTATCTACAGGTTTTGGATTTGAATCCTCATAAGAAAAAGATTTATATCCAACACCTTTTCTATAGTTTCTGCTAATACCATAGATCATTGAAGCCATCTTGCTGCTATCTAGGCTTTTAGTTAGAAACTTCCTGAAGCTATAGTCATACTCTTGTAAAATATTTTTAGAGCATGCTTCAGACTTTGGATCAGAGTTTAGTTGAGCAGATTCTAAATTATTTTTCAATTGAAGATTTTCAGCTTTTAGCTCAGCTATTTCTGATTCAAACTTGTTACTCTCAAATTCAACATGCTTTAGAAGCTTTTTGTATTTGAGTTTAACTTTGCTATAGTTTTCAAGAATATCAGATAGACTTTCAACAAGTTCTTGTCTAGAAAGTTCAGCAAATACCTCCTCAGAATCAGATTATGATTCTGATCCAGATGATTCAGCACTGTCTTCTATGTCAGGCATGAATGCTACATTAGCACATTCTTCTTCTGACTCTGATGACGAATCAAATGCATCTGAGTCATCCCAGGTAGCCATCAGAACTTTCTTTTTATGATCTGACTTTTTCTTAGGCTTCTCCTTCTGAAGCTTTGGGCATTCACTCTTATAGTGCCCAGGTTCTTTGCATTCATAGCAAACAACCTCTCTTTTTCCAAATCGTCTATGTCCAGAGGATTCTCCAGATCTTCTATATCCAGAGGGTTCTTCAGATCTTCTGTGTCCAGAAGATTCTTTGTGTTGATCTGGTTTCCTGAAGTTCTTGAACTTCCTTTGCTTATTCTTCTAGAGTTTGTTGATTCTTCTGGACAGCAAGGATAGTTCTTCTTCATCTTCAGAAGAAGACTCTTCAGAACTTTCTTCTATCACCTACAATGCTTTAACATATTTATTAGATTTTAAAGCAATTGACTTACCTTTCTTTAGAGGCTCATCTTCCTCTAGTTCAATCTCATGACTCCTCAGAGAACTGATTAGTTCCTCCAGCGTAATCTTGTTCAGATCCTTTGCCAGCTTCAGAGCAGTGACCATGGGTCTCCATATGATTGGCAAGCTTCTGATTATTTTCTTGATATGATCTGCTGTAGAGTAACCCTTGTCCAGAACCTTTAAGCCAGCAGTGAGAATCTGGAATCTGGAAAACATGGCTTCAATAGATTCAGATTCTTACATTTTGAAAGCTTCATACTTCTGGATCAGCGCCAGAGCCTTGGTTTCTTTAACTTGAGAGTTCCCTTCATGAGTCATCTTCAGGGATTCAAATATATCAAAGGCAGTTTCTCTGTTGGTTATTTTCTCATACTCAGTATGAGGTATATCATTTAGCAAGATAGTTCTAGCCTTGTGGTGATTTCTGAATTCCTTCTTTTGCGCCTCAGTCATTGATTTTCTGTCAATTCTTGCCATCCCCATCAGTGGTATGAACATATCCATCAATAACTAAGTCCCAAAGATCAGCATCAAATCCTAGAAAGAAACTTTCTAGTCTATCTTTCCAATAGTCAAATTTCTCTCCATCAAACATGGGAGGTTTTGTGTTGACTCTTTCTTCATATTTGTTGTTGCTGGACGTTGAAGCTTCAGCAGCCATAATGTATATCAACCAAGAATATCAAGAGTTTTTCCCACTGGATCTTTTCTGGTCACGGTTAAGTGATAGCACAAACAGAACCGGAGCTTTGATGCCAACTGAAGGTGAGAAAAACACTTAGAAGGGGGGGGGGGGGGTTGAATAAGAATTTTAAATAATATGGCAATAAAAACAACTAAAGATTTTTATCCTGGTTCGTTGAACTCAACTACTCTAGTCCACCTTATCAAAGATGATTTGCCTTTCTCCACAAGGACTTAATCGACTATTAATCAACTGATTACAATAGCAAGCACTAAGAGCAACTGTCTTAGTCTTCTCAAGAACTACTGACCACACCTTGGTCTTCTCAAGGAACTTCTTACAAATTAATGTAAACTAAACAAGTGTTTAAATGCTTCTAATAAGCTGTATCACAACTGTGATATTTACACTTAAGATTAAGTACAAATAAAACTATACAGTTTTATGAAAGAACAAATGTATAATAGCTTTGAGAGATTTTCACTTTGATTCTTCAAGCGTGTGTATCAGTATTTCTTTCTGATTGAGCAACTTCTAAATGTTGTAGAAGTTCTCCTTTTATAGCTTTTTTCAAGTGCTTTGAATAATGTGCAGCTCAGTATTATATTGAAATATAAGACTTTTCATCACCAAAAGGTATGGGCAGAGACATGCTTCTTGCAGGAAAAGTATGGTTGTAGAAGCTTTGGGATTAGCACCACGTCTCTTCATTGGACAAAATAGTCGTTGGTTACTTTGGAAGTAGCACCACATCTAATCAAGTTTATAGCTTCTTCAACAAGCTTCCTTCAGGATGAAGTCTTCATAATCTGCACTTCAGAACTTGTAACAAGCTTAAAAGGAATCAAATACTTGAGATGATTAGAGCTAAATGTTTGAGATGATCAGAGCATTGATAGATGATCAGAACTTGATATATCAGAGTCTCAATCTTGATCAGAATCTTCATCAGAGTATGCAGCAGTATGTGCTTGAGCGTGAATATTGTTTGATTAGAGTCTGATTATCAAAGCCTCTGTTCTTGCAGTGAAATGAACTTTAGAGTCTGATTTGATCAAGGCTTTCAACTCTTTATACAATTCTTTCAAAAACGCTTCAGATCATTCTGCAGCTTCTGCTTTAGATTCTTCTGGCAGCGCTTCAGAGTCTTCTGATTGTCTTGCATCTGATGCTTCAGAGCCTTGCATAGTTGCTTGTACTTATGTATTTTGCTTCTTTAAGAGTATTCAATTTAATACCTGAAACAATAGTACTTGAACAAATTTAGAGTATATATTTTCTTAATACAAAATTCCATAAGAGTTATCATCAAAACATAGAGATATAAGAAACACCAATCTGTGTTCTATCAAAAACAAGCCCTGGATGGCTTCCTGGAAAAGAATTCTCATGAGTATAACTGCTTTATTGAGAAATATATCCACTCCACTGAGGATCAAATCAACTCTGCTGAGGAAAGCGGCTCTGGATGGCCTACCTGAATACAATTCTTCTAGGGAACAAACGTCTCGGCTGGGGAAAACAAGATCCACTCTACTGGGGAACAACCCTGGATGGCCTCTTAGGACAACAAAACTCTTCTAGGATACAAAGTAAACTGCTGAGGAATAAACTCGACTTGGCCGGAGATTGCGCTTTATTGAAGATTGAATCTGCTACCTGCTAGGGATAATGAATAAGATTTATGGGGAGATTATCCCAAACTTTCTCCGCTGTGGATTGAGAATAACCTTCTCTGGAGGGAATTCCACTCTGCGAGGAAGAAAACCTACTCCGCTGACCTCGCTGGGGATTAGGAGTTAATTGGAGGATATCCCAAAGAACTCGCTCTGAAGAATATCAATAACCAACTAGATTCTGCTGCAGAAACAACTTCACCGAGGAATACTCATTGAGGGAATCAACATCGACCTCTGCTTGGGGAAAAATGTGAATAACAGTCCACAACATCAACCTCTGATTAGGGAAACAAGACTCATCGTTACCAACCTCTGATTGGGGGAAAATGTGAATAACAATCCACAATATCAACCTCTGATTAGGGAAACAAAACTCATCGACACCAACCTCTGATTGGGGAAAAATGTGAATAACCATCCACAACATCAACCTCTGATTAGGGAAATAAAACTCATCGGCACCAACCTCTGATTGGGGAAAAATGTGAATAACAATCCACAACATCAACCTATGATTAGGGAAATAAAACTCATCGACACCAACCTCTGATTGGGGAAAATGTGAATAACAATCCACAACATCAACCTCTGATTAGGGAAACAAAACTCATCGACACCAACCTATGATTGGGGAAATGTGAATAACAATCCACAATATCAACCTCTGATTAGAGAAACAAAACTCATGGACACCAACCTCTGATTGGGGAATGAGCCAGAGACCCGTGGGGAAACAATACTGAGCTCGCTCCACTGCTGGGGAACTTCAGTTTTGACCCTCTAGGGATAACCCTGATGTCAACTTACTAGGGGATAAGATATATGCATTTGAACTGCTGAGAATAGGTGTACGCGCTCCACCTGCTGGGGATGGCTCTACTCTGTCGGGGATGCCAATCTCGACCTGCTGAGGATAACCTTGATCACATGTAATCCCAACCTGCTGGGGAGAGAAGACCAAAGATAATACCCACTCTACTACGGGGTGATGTCGGCCTCACTTCTCTGTTGGGGAATGACCAAATATGCCAGCTTGCTGGAGACTTCGTGTTCTTGAAATGATCTATTCCAAAATGAGCCCTTGAAAAACTTTGCCCCTGTCTGATCTCTGGGACAGTTCATCTTGAAAAGAAAAGCTTTCCATGAGATGACCTTGAGATGGCTTGCCCTAGAATCTGTACCATCAAAGGATTCGTCCCTAGTTGGCCAACTCTGATAAGCTCTGAAGATATGGAGATGAACAATTCCTTTGTTTCCAATCTTGCCCCATCCTGTGGGATCTCTGTAAAAAACTTCCTCGAGAGGAAACCTGAAATCTTTGTACCCTGATGGTTTGACATGGACTGCCTCAGCATTCTGATCTTTGAAGAGGCGCTTCAAGTTAATTGCTTTCTGGATAAGAATAGCTCTTGGGCTCTTAGGGTGGCCTGCCCCAACCTTGAAATGACTTGCCCCTGATTGGCTAATTTGGAGAAATGCCTCAAACTTCAAGAGATTTATCGAATCTCGACCTGATTGCCCCAAATTAACGGACCTTAGGATGGCTGACTCCCAAGCTATGATCATTTAATATGACTTGCCCCGGTTCAACGAAGTACTAAGGTGTTCTGCATCTTATCACAGTCGAACTTTCCACTGTGGAAACTTTCCTGATGTCATGTGCTTACTCGCAAGTAAAACAAATTGTTCTGCACAAAAGATAATATTAATGCAATGCATATGACAGTTTTGAAATCCGAGTCTATTCACTGGGAAAAACTTGTGACATATAGTGAACGAATCACTTATTAGAATGCCAACATTAATACCAACATGGTAAGAGGAATCCTTTTAGGAGTCAGTTTCGATGCGATCTTTACCGAAGTATGCTTTCAAAACAAACCTGATTCAATTAGGACTTTTGAAGGTTGTAACGTGGTCAGGTTCACGGTTTGAAATAAAGGATATAAGGCTCAAAGTTTGTTTGTACCAACCCATTCTCCTTGATGTTCTCCAATCCTATGTTCAGCTAATTCGACACAAGCGCTCACCTTTCAAAGGTTAGAATGACAAGAGTGATGGTTCAAGAAACTATAAGTTTTAGAGTGACAATCACTCGCTTTTTGTCTTTTGGTGTCTGGAATCACACGACTTGTTCTTCGTCATATTTTGATCTCCCTACTTTTTCCTGGACTGACTCTTTTGAGTTTCTTTTGATTTCAAAGTCTAGCGGGAAGCCCTAATTTTTGCCTAAGCCACTTGTTTTCAAGTTACTGATTTAGCGGGCTTCTTTTCTCTTATTTTTTCTTTTTATTCTTTCTTTTATCGGAGCAAATCATGTGACACTGGCCTGTCCAACTTGTTAAAAGGGGCGTGACTATTTCACTCCTTGGTCGGTAATGGATAACCACTGTGTTTTTTTTAGGCACGACCTCTAAAGGCGTGATTGATCCTCGAACGGGAACACTCCTTTTGCAATTTGGACGCTCGGTCAAATTAACTAACACCTACCCTGCCCCATGTTAAGATAGAGGGTTTTTTTTCGTTTTTCAGAAAGAAACTCCTACTACTAGGCTCAAAGGGGTTGACAAGGGATTATTCTCCTTAAATCTCCGGTGTTTAGGAATTTAAAACAATGCCTGTACATCATCAGCAGGGGTTTCATTCAAAAGCATACAATCGGAAGCTTGCGCGTCTTTCAACTTCGTCATCCTCCCTCGGATTCTGCTTGAACAAGCGTTTGACATTAATAAAAGCATTGAGTGAACACGAATGGATTTAATCAAAAACCTGGATATTCATTTCATTATCATTATCAATCGAAAACAAACAAGTTTTACAAATGAAATTTGCACTTAAACAGAAAACAAACTACAAATGCAAAGGAATGACATGATAAAAAAGATTTCCAGCTTTGGGGAACCGGGCTTTCAAATCTGGATTTGCCATAGAATCAGCCATCGTCAGAATCGCTCGTCATAGTTAGTCCAATACTCTTCTGAACACCCGCCTTCGGTGACCTCCTCCACAACATGAACCGATGAACCTACATGGTTGGATGCAGGACGATTGTTGATCTGGATACCCTGAGGTGTGATTGAGAACATATTGGAATTCAGCAGGGTATGAATCTTACTTTTAAGCACCTTGAAATCTTCGGTTGAATGTCCTCGTGCCCCAGCATGGTACTCACAACGGGCATTGACATTAAAACCCGGTGGATACGGAGGAATCTCTGAATTAATCTTCTTTGGCACTATCAATCCACCTTTGATCAGATCTGGTAATATCTGACTGCACGACATTGGTAACCGATTAAAATGCCTTTCTGGCTTCTTTGGTCTTTGCCGAGCATGCTGACGCGGCTGATGACAGTATGACCGTTGACTCTGGAGGGGAAATGATATATGATACAAAGACCCAAAAGATTGCTGACTCTGAATAGTTGAAACATATGGAGACTGAGTCTGAAGTATCGGGGACTCCCTTTGTTCAAGTACTTTCATCCTCAAGCTTGGCCTAGGAACAGGCAACAGCTGTGGGCATGGAGATTCTGAAATCACATATTCCAAGACACACTCCTGACCTGATGCAGCTTCAGGGGAGAGAATAAGAATATCCCCCTCTTTTGCAGTAAACGAAATAAGACCACTGCTCGGCGCAAACTTGAATGTTTTTGAATCGATTAAGTCTTGAACTTTGTGCTTAAAAGCTTTGCAGTTCTCCAAATTATGCCTCGGTGCCCCAGAATGGAAATCACAATGGGCACTTGCATCATAGTCTGGTGGTGGCTTACCAACCAATGGAGACAGAGTCCGAAGTTCAACCAATCGAAGTTGAAGCAGGAGCTGCAGAAACTGAGTATAAGCCATAGGGATCTGGTCAAAGATTATGCCGGGCTGCTTCAGCCTTTGAGTATGCCTCCTACTCTTAGAATTGCCTTGGGAAACAAGAGGTAGCTGCTGACGTGGAAATTCTGGGCCCTCAGGTTGTGCAAAAGATCTACGAGGCACATCGCGCTCTAGGAGAAATTCCACAAGCAATGGTGGGATAACCATTTCTGGTGTGGCTTCAGGCTCATGATCGCCTTCCTTCCTCAGCACATTTCTTATGACTTATGTGCTCAGGCCCATCTGAGTCTTCAACTGATGAACTTCCTCCCTAAGCACTTTCTAATCCTGACACAAAGCTTGCAAGTCCACCATGAATTGTCCCAGCTGGTTTCGAACTTCCCTCAACTCTGCTTGGATTTGCTCCATAGTCAACTTCTGCCTTCTTTGAAAAGTCAATGTCTATAATTCCGAAGAGAAACCGGATCAGGAAAACAAAAACCCTGCCTCGAACACCTGTTATGCAAATGAAATGCAAATGCCATGTTCGAATATTTCCAAGGGATCTGTCTGCTTTGATTCATGTTTTACACAGACGAACGACAAGAAAAAGATTTAATGCTCAACAACGAGTCTCAAAGTTAAGATCCTTAGAAATATAAGAACATGTATGTTAAAATGCAAACATGTTATGATGATGCAGATGCAAAGACACGGGATCAAGGCTGTTGTACTGCTGACTGAGTTGAACCAGAGCTTCGCTTCGGTGAGAAAATACCGGAACATCACAAGACCAAAGTATAGGAACCTCATAATATTAGAGATCAAAGGTCCGCACTGATAAGAAATCCGAGTAGGTTGAAGGTCAAGGTTCCTGGATAACCCTCCCACTCACAAGTATGTACCTAATCTTTGACAAGGTTCGGCATCCTATGCGGTCATCAGCGTCACAGGCTTTCGAGACACGATGATACACTCACCATTTCTGGTTTGGCATCATAGTCTAACAAAGCGGCCTCACTTAGCCAACTCCCAAATGATCGGTCTCCAGAGTCGACAGCTTTCAGATCCAACACCCCCTCCCGACTAATGTACATGATAGGATGTCTTCAAAGAAAACCTTGTCTGAACGCGAATTTCGTGGGGACTAATGCATGCTGAAATGTACAGGTCCATCACTACTTTCCGCTCTAATGCTATGGATATCCTCAAGCCTGGGTTTTGGCTTATCCCTCAATGGAACAGTCCCATCCAATAGCACAACAATAACATGATACAATGCAGAAAAGTAAAATGTAAATGCAATAACACAGATACAACACATATACACGTATGCACACCCACATATAAACAAACAAGCGCTAGGATTGACTCGCCTAGGGGATGGGAAAAAAGTCCCCAGCAGAGTCGCTAGTTGTCACATTGCTGCGAAGAAGGGGCCGGCAAAGACAGAAGAGTCGCCACTGTTCGTTATTTATACCAAAGATAGGGAAAGGAAACGATCAGAGAAAACCTACGGAAACGGGAAAAGACAGGTCATCGCAACCAAATCTCGGGTTTGGGAGTCGGTTACGCAAGGGGAAGGTATGAGCACCCCTCACGTCCATTGTACTCAACGGGATCCATACTTGTTGTCTATCTAAAAGGGTGTTAACTATCTAAAGGATGGCACACAAGGACAAAAGAAAAGAAAAGAGACTCGATAGAGCATCGCCGTTATATGCCTACGTACTCCCTCGTGCAATGGAAAAGTCAGAGTCAACGTAGTTCGAAAAATTACGGGTGAAGGGGGGAAAGGTTGGTCGTCAAGACATTGCCGTCTTGTGCCTACGTATCCTCATCTGGTATGAGAAATCAGAGCAAACATAGTTCGGGTTGACACGCCAACGATTGGTTCAAGTGTTTTAACTGAGTAGGGTTAAATCTTTGTTCTAGAAGTTAGGGACGATGTATGTTTGCGGTAGAACCAAGACTTAACACACTCTTTCTGAAAATGATTTTCCAAACAATCCCGAAGGACAAAAAGGTTCGATGTTTTGTTGTGTTTTTTATGAGAAGAAGTGAATTGAGTTAAGTTTGTAACCCATGTTGCACTAAAGACTATGACTTAAGAGCAAATGCGTTGCATATCCCCCAAAGGGCATACGCTAAACACTCTAGAAAATATGAGAGGAGGCCCCCAACTATCATTCCTCAAGTACTTAAGGCTCGTAGCATACAACAAGTGTTAACCTTTATTAAGTGTCTTATGAAGTTATGAGATGAGAAGAGAAGACACAAACTCTAAGGGGAACTAATCAACCTTAATGTTATCATACAATATGATCCTAAAGTTGGGATTAAAAAGGGAAAATCTATCCTAATTTTATTATGCAAAGGATTGAAAACCTAATGTCTCTCCTACTCCCATCTTAAACAGAGGGACTAGGAATCCTAAGGGATCATGGCGGAAACAAAAACAAAGTTAAACGGATCTAACCAACTTGTAGCACCCTCCATAGCAAGCTAAAATAATTCCATCCATCTTGAAGCATAAGCTAGTAAGCAAGCCAAATAAAGGCAAAGATCCATAATACTCCAAGCATAGGGAAAAGACCCTAATTCTAAGTCCAAAGGTCAGTCCAAGAAGTCCAAGAGCTTAGCCACAAAGTTAAGAGCACCAAGTTTTTAGAGGTCTGATCCTTTATAAGTGTTTTGAATAAAGTGTGGTCGAAATGGACAAAAGAAAAATGGTGGAAGCATAAACAAAATAAAGATATGAGGTGATGATAATGGAACATAAAGATAAAAGAGAAATAGGAAGCAAGAGGGAAACATAAAAAAAGTTAGTACAATGAAAATGTTAGTGAGTTAGTCATTAGTTATTAGAGCAAATGATCAACGACGGTTAATTCTTGCACTTAGACCAAGGTTAATGAAAACTCATTAGAGGATTGATAAGACCAAAGCCTCCTAACAACAAGCTTCATAGATGATGGACTTAAGACAAATAATCAACCATACTTGGACTTTCAAATATAAGTTTGAGCCACGAATGATTATTTTTCGATAACGGGACAATGTAGCGCTATGTTAAGCAATCGTAATCGAATTTATGTAGAAACCGTGACTATCTGAGGCCGATCAATATAATGTTAGTGCTAATGCATGCTAGAAAAGTGATATGTAGATCACTCTCCGAAAGCGATACCGCACAAAAAGAAAAGAGGTAACGATCTCATCTTCATCAAGAACTTTGATATAAGTTCAAAAGATATCGAAGATTTTCATCAATCAAAAGAAAAAAGAGGAGAGGGAATGCCAAACTGAATTACGGGTTCAAGATCATTCCATCTTTAAGTTCATCCACTCATCTTGGTGGATTAAAGCACTAAACATATCATTAACTCAAAGCACCTAAAATAAATTGAACAATTCACTTTAAAGATAGACTTGAATTGACGAATGTTTATCCAACTTCATCTACACCCTAAGTCCAATGAATTTAAAGAGGAATATGACCTTTAAAAGTGTATTTCAAGGCCAAACCCAAAAGGAAATGAAAGAAGAAGAAGTGAGAACCAAAACAGAGCCAAAAAACATATTCTGTACAGGTGCAATCGATTGCACTGATACAACAACCTATTGGACAACAAAAATCAATATTTTGGACAAAAACAACACTGTATAATCGATTACACTGATACAACAATCGATTGCACACTGACAGACAGTAGAAAAAACAACATTTACAAGGCAAAAACTTGCTCAAACATTTCTTCAAACATCTCGTTATCGAAAATACAATTGAGCATGAAAATTCCAGTGAAATAACAACAAATAGCACAAATGAAACACAAATTGCAAGATCCAAAGATCAAGCAACAAGAATCAACAATAGATCATATTGTGGAAGATAGATCAAGCATAACAATGGTGGAAAAAGGGTTTACCAATTCAAATATGAAATTCTTCAAATCAAAATCCACAAACACCACTTCAAAGCTTTGATCTACAAGAATTGAGGATGAAAGAGTGAATGGATGAATGTTTAGCTTAAAGATTAGTAAATTCTAGTGATGAACTTACTAATCTTTCAAAGGGAGAAAGAGCTTTGGTGAATTTGGTAGTTGGAGAAAAATGAAAGTCAAGAAAGAGTCGGACAAAGTAATTTTGGCTATCAAAAGCTTGTGAAATGAATGAAATGAGGCCTCTATTTATAGGATTTAGGCTTAGAAAGTTTGGTGGATTGGGATTTGATTTGGAAATAAAATAAGGCTTGGAATTTGAATTTGGAGGGAAATTCAAGATCAAGTGGTGATTAGTGAAGATGTATGGTGGGAATTAATTGCAATGAGGTAGGGTAATTATTTTTGGGTGATCTAGAATATTCTCAAATAATAAAATTGGTGCCAAATGCTTCAAAATTTGAAAGATGCTAATTTTGGCCAATTTTGTCCTTGTGGAATCGTGCATTGCTGAAAACTTCAAAATCTAGGCAAAATATGTAGGGTGTAATCGATTGCACAGTTGAAAATTTTGAAAAATGCCCTGTTGGTTGGATTGTGCTGGCTCTGGCTCGATTCTTTTACTTGCCAAAGAAGGCCTGGAAATAAACACATGAACCTTAAAGTCTCTTGAATGAAAGTCAATCAAAAATTGGGAGACTCTTGATCAGATGATTTTGAATTATTTGTAGATCAACTTCGACTTTTTCAGATGAATTTCATTCGAGCTGAGGGATTGTTGATTGGTGTTCTTGATCCAAACTTCTTCCTTAAGCTTCACGGATGATAATGAACCCCTGTTGGCTTACATGATACCTTTGCTTAAGCTTGAACGAAGAAGCTTTCCCCTTGAATGGCAAACACAACACCTCTCGATCCCCTGATAAGAACCAATGCTATGCAAATGCAAATGCTAACATAAGCCAAGTACAAGAAAAGGTTGGTCAAATTTTGGGGTGCAACACTTTCTAATCTGTCTCCAGCATAATCTACATCACAATAACCAGAAAGCTTGTACTCTTATGTTTTCTTATACATCAAGCCAAGGTTAGTTGTTCCTTTTAGATACCTTAGGATTCTATTAACAACTGTTAAGTTAGTTTCCCTTGAATCTGATTGGAAACGAGCACAAAGACATACACTAAACAAAATATCTAGACGAGAAGCAGTTAGATACATAAGAGAGCCTATCATACCACGATAGAGCTTCTGACAAACCTTTTTACTTACTTATTTTTTCTTCGAAATGCATGTAGGATGCATAGGAGTCTTTGCAGGTTTACTATCTGACATATTAAACTTCTTTAGAAATTCTCTTGCATACTTGCTCGGATGAATGTACGTTCCTTCTGGACGTTGATCAATTTGAATTCCTAGAAAGAATCTTAGTTCTCCTATCAGACTCATTTCAAATTCTGTCTGTATTAACTTAGAAAATTCCTTGCACAAGGAAGTATTACCCGAACCAAATATGATGTCATCAACATAAATTTGCGCAACCAGAATGCCATTTTTAAAGGTTTTGTAAAAGAGTGTTGTATCCACTTTTCCAAAAGAAAGTTACTTAGCCTTTCATACCAAGCTCTAGGATCCTATTTCAGACTATATAATTTTTTTTAAGTTTGAAAATGAAATATGGGTTTTTAGAACTTTCAAAACCAGGAGGTTGGTGCACATACACTTCTGAAATATACCCGTTTAAAAATGCACTTTTTACATTCCATCTGATAAAGAATGATGTTATGATTAACAACAAAAGAAACTAATAAGCGAATAGATTCTAACCTGGAAACTGGTGCAAAGTTTTCAGTATAGTCTATCCCTTCTTGCTGACTATAACCTTGTGCTACTAGTTATGATTTGTTTCTCACGATCTCACCTTTCTTATCAAGCTTGTTTTTGAATACCCATTTTTTTCCAATGACGTGGACACCTTAGGTGTCTGAACAAGATCCCAAACATCATTTCTGGTAAATTAATTTAGTTCTTCTTGCATGGCCAGAATCCACTCATTCTCTTGAAGAGCTTCATCAATTGATGTTGGCTTTAACAGTGACACCAAACCCAGAACAATTTCTTCAGAAGGTTTGAATGATGAATGAGTTTTGACTAGATCAGCTTTGTCTCCCAAAATCAATTCTTCAGTACGAGAAATCCTTAGTCTATTCTTATTCTGATGAGATGGACTATTTGCTATTTTTGGTGAGATTGTATCCGATTCTGTAGTTTCTGCATCTTTGTCTTCTTCGTTAGAATCTTCCTCCTTGGATTCTGATAAGGTAATCTTCAAATCTGCAAACTTTTCAACTAGCTTTGACTTTCCAGGGTCAAGCTTACCATCGAATTTGACATGAATTGATTCCCCAATAATTCATGTTTCTGTGTTATAGATTCTGTAGCCTTTAGAGCGTTTAGAGTATCCTAACAATAAACACTTTTGAGATTTGGAGTCAAACTTGCCAAGATTCTCTTTAGTGTTCAACATAAAACAAATACAATCCAAAGGATGAAAATAAGAAATGTTGGGTTTTCTATTCTTCCACAGTTCATAATAAGTCTTGCTCATAATAGGTCTGATAGAAATCTTGCTCTGAATATAACATGTTGTATTTACTACCTCTGCCCAGAAGTGCTTAGCCATGCCAGTTTCTTGGATCATGGTACGGGCCATTTCTTGTAAAGTCCTATTCTTCCTTTCCACTACTCCATAATGTTTTGGAGTTTTGGGACAGGAGAAATCATGGGAAATTCCATGGGAATAAAAAAGATTCTCAAACGTATTTAGCTGAGAAATCAGACTAATTCAAGCTTATTTAGCTGAGAAATCTTTCTCATGCAAACATGGCCCAAACGTTTATGCCATACCCACTGCTCTTCATTTACAGACATTAGACATTTAACATTTTGGTCTTTAAGATCAGAAAGTCTGATTTTGTAAATTTTGTTTTTCCTCTTTCCATTAAAAAGGATTGAGCCATCCTTCTGATTAACAGACTTACATGACTTTTGATTAAAAATTATATCATAACCATTGTCACTAATTTGGCTAATTTACAATAAGTTATGCATCAAACCATCAACCAGAAGAACATTAGTAATAGAAGGAAGTTTACCATTACCAACAGTTCCAGAGCCAATGATTTTACCATTCCGGTTTCCTCCGAAACCGAAGAAGCCTCCAGGCTTAAGTTCCAGACTTTAGAACATATGGTTTTTCCCATCATGTGTCGCGAGAAACCACTGTCCAGGTACCATGATTGGTGTTTCAACTGGGCTGCTAAGGATATATGCAACATAGATTATCTTATCCTTAGGTACCCACTTTCTGGGTCCTCTTTTGTTAGTTTTCCCAGAGTATTTAATAACCTTGTATTTATGTGCAACAGAATAATCAAGTGGAACTTGTGCATGATACTTAGATTTAGAAATAGATTTCTGTGTCGATGAAGGTGCTTTCACAAGCTCAGAACAACCAAGCTTAATACTAGAAGGCACAAAATTATCATATAGAGGTTTTGGTTTTACAGGTTGACTTTCGTCATTTTCAAATGTTTCTGTACACCCCAAACCTTTCTACTAACTCCATAGGTCATGGAAGCAATCTTACTTCTATCTATGCTTTTAGTCAGAAAGTGTTGGAATGTTGTATCATACTTATTGACACAATTAGTGTCAGAGATGTTTGAGACTAATTCTTCTTCTAGTTTAGAAACTTTGCTTTTCAAAGGACAATTACTATTCTTTAAAGAAAAAATATTTTCATTCAAAGAATAATTATTCTGTTCAAGCTTATCTCTGGCTTCATAAGTAATTACATGGGAGTTTTTAAGATCCTTGTATTTACTTTGAAGAGTTTGATATCTTTCCAGTATTTCTGAAAGACACGATTCTAATTCACAATGAGAGAGTTTAGATAACACCTCTGAGTCAGAGTCTAAGTTTGATTCTGATAGCACTTTGTCTTCTGGTTCTCCAGAGACTTCAGCGTTAATTGTTGTTGCCACTAGTGCAACATTTGCCTATTTTTCATCAGATTCTTCTTCTTCAAAATCAGAGTCGTCCCAAGTTTCCATGAGTCCCTTCTTGAATTTGGTGAAGTTCTTCTTAGGCTTCTTGTTTTTCTTAATCTTTGGACAGTCGTTCTTGTAATGACCTGGCTCATTACACTCATAGTAGATGACTTCTTTTCTAGAACTCTACTTCTTTTGTCTAGATGATGAGTCAACACGAATTTTGTTTCTTCTTGATCCTCTAAACTTCCCTTGCCTATGTTTCTAGAATTTATTGATCCTTTTGGAGATAAGTGATAGCTCATCTTCTGAGTCTTCATCAGAATCTTCTGATTCTCCCTCAGCTTGATAAGCCTTTTCCTTTTTAGGTTTAGACTTAAGAGCAATATATTTATTCTTCTTCTGAGGTTCATCTTCCTCTAGCTCTATCTCATGACTTTTTAAAGAACTAACAAGTTCTTCAAGACTTATACTATTCAGATCCTTGGATAATTTAAGAGCAATTACCATAGGTCTCCATTTCTTGGGAAGGCTTCTGATCATCTTTTTGACATGATCAGCAGTTGAGTATCTTTTATCCAGAACTTTAAGTCCTGCGACTAGCATTTGAAACCTTGAAAACATATTCTCAATTGTTTCATCATCTTCCATTCTGAATGCCTCATATTTCTAGATTAAGGCAAGTGCCTTTGTCTCCTTAACTTCAGCATTTCCTTCATGAGTCATTCTTAGAGAATCAAAAATGAACTTGGCAATATCTTTGTTTGTTATCTTATCATACTCAGTATAAGAGATAACATTTAGCAGTATCGTTCTTGCCTTATGATGATTCTTGTAATATTTCTTTTGTTGGTTGGTCATTGAACTTCTTGATACTTTTACTCCTTCAGCATCAATTGGGTGAGTATTGCCATCAACAAAAAGATCCCAAAGATCGACATCGTAACCAAGAAAGAAACTTTCAATTCTATCTTTCCAGTAGTCAAACTTTTCACCATCAAAGACTGGTGGTTTAACACTATAATGATCTTTCTCTTCTTGAATAGGATTAGCATTAGCTGTGACCTTGATATCTCATACAAATATTGGATTGGTACTAAACACGGTGAAGTGTTGATGAAACTTTTATCACAGTCAGAACTGAAGCTCTGATGCCAATTGTGTTGAGGCAAATCGCCACACATCACACAAGTCTGCAAGACATTGTTCAATACAGGTTTTGATGATGACAAATTAAAACCTTCGATGGATTGGAAATTATAAACTCCAGCTCTACTAAACAGATGCAACGTATCACCTACCATATCCTTTTATACTTGTCTTAAAACTGTTGAAATAAATATACTATGTGTAGATAAAATGCAATCATGACCAGAGGCATGAAAAACCACAAAAAGATGATTTTTTGCAGGTTTGCAGGGCTTGAGTCGACCATAGGGTCGGCGCATGCATCAAAACACTTTTCCACTGGTCAGCGCATAAAGGCAATGAGTCGACCATATGGTCGGCGTATGAGGGAAATATTTTCCAACGGGTCAGCGCATAAAGGCATGAGTCGACCATAGGGTCAACGCATGAAGGAAATATTTTTTCAACAGGTCAGCACACGCTGACTGTATGGTCGACGCATACTGATAAGTTTTCCAGATTTCCAAAAACACAGGCCATGCGTCGACGCACAGACCTGCTGCGGTCGACCGTTCGCGCGGAAATCCTATTTTTAAATGATTCCCTCTATTATTTGAAATACTGTTATGTCTTTAATTGGGTCGGTACTATATATACTTGTTTAACCACTTATGTCACATTAACATTTGATAATATTTGATTCATGTGTTCAAAAACAAGAAAGAGTGAAATAGGTGTCCAAGATTCATCATCTTCATCTTGAACATCTCACAACACATCAATTACACACAATCATTTTTGAAGTGCATTGTGAGTGATTAAAGGTGATAAGGTTTGAAGCTTAGATTGGGTAATCAAGTTCGGGTTGTAGCTTGTGACAGGTTCTTTCTTGAATAAAACCGTTAGGGTTTTACCCTCCAAGATTGGTTTGAATTTTGGGGGTTTTTGGACGAGATTCTTCATCAAGGGTCAACTGAGCGAAGGTGATTGTGAAGAGGTGTTCTTCACAAGTCTAGTAGCGAATTCAGTGATATTGAAGGGAAGATCTCGGGTTCGATTTATTGCTGTTAAGATCAGCCGAAGCCGAAGGTTTGAACAACAACGGGTTATTCAATAAGGTGGCTAGAATCGGAGGTCCATCAACAAAAATCGGAGGACTTGATTCATCTTGAATCAAGGGGCAAGGAGTGAAAGCAACTTTCAAAATATTGAGATTTATGTTGTATATTTGCTGCTCAATCCTTGTATAAACTGTTACATTCAACAGGTGATATCTATAAAATCTATCTCAATTCTAGTTTTAGAATTGAGGGAAGACGTACCCCGAAGCGAGGACGACGGGGGAACTGCCTCACCAAATACTTGTCTTCTTTATTTTTCAGCATTTACGTTATAGCTCAAAAATAAGTGATTTTTGTATAAGCACTATTGTCAAACTTTGATATCAATTGAGTAAGAGGTTAAAACTCTGTTTTTGACTCCAAAGTATAATAAGACATTATACTAGGCTAGTTGGAATCACTTACTCAACATAAATATCACTTGGAGTGTTTTGCACACCAAGTGTTTGACAAATTGTTTAAACCAAAATTATCTTACTTGTGTATCTAGTTTTGGTTTGCTCCTTAAATCATTGGAACTAGGAATCCTAACAACTGAATTAGATCATTGATAAGTGTGATTAGTGTTGTGATTCTATTTTCCATATTGTCATTAATCCAAAGGCTTACGCATATCCGGTTTTCCAATAACCGTTCGTTTTAGACAATATTTTTCTCGGTCGCTTCCGCACTTAAAACAATTTTTCAAAACGAATTTTTTAAATTGGTAGTGCCGACTCAAATTTTAATTGGGGATCTATTCAACCCCCCTTCTAGATCTGTGCCATAGTCTAACAAGTGGTATCTAGAGCTCTGGTTACTCGGTGCTTCAAATACAACGTAGATAGAAAATGGCTAACGAACCAAAAGGGGTGTACAATAGAGCTCCCATTTTCAACGGTGAAAATTATAGTTATTGGAAAGACTGTATTCGGGTGCATATAAACTCCATAGACAGAAAAATATGGAACGTTATCCTCAATGGTCCAATAGAAATTACTATGAATAATGCAGATAACGTAGTTGTGCCAAAGCCCGAAGCACAATGGACTGATGACGATGAGAAAAAATATAATTATGATTGGAAAGTCAAAAATATCTTAATCTCCTCATTAGGTGTAGATGAATACTATCGTGTATCCCATTGTCCTACTGCTAAGGCCATGTGGGATTCACTACAAATCTCCCATGAGGGGACAAACGATGTTAAGTTGGCTAGAATCAACATATTAACACAAGAGTTTGATCTCTTTTTCATGGAGCAAGGGGAAACCATTGCTGACATGAAAAATAGATTTACTCATCTCATCAATCGTTTACATTCATTAGGTAGGCCTGTTTCCAATGATGTTGCTACTAATAAGATCTTAATATGTCTTAACAGGGAATGGCAGCCAAAAGTGACCGCCATCAAAGAAGCACATGATCTTACCTTATTAGACTTGACAACATTGTTTGGCAAACTACAAGAGCATGAACAGGTACTCTTGAGCCTAGACCAACGCGAAAAGATGGAAAAGAAAGACAAAACAAAGGTGAGTGAAAAGAAATCGATAGCTCTCAAGACTTCCTCCTCGAAGTCTCAAGCAAAAGAGCAAAGTGATTATTCCTCAAGTGACGAAGAAGAAGAGGACAAGAGCGAAGATATGGGGCTGTTCGTTAAATGGTATAACCGTTACGTGAGAAAGAATGGCATCCAACATTCTGAGAAGAACTTGGTTAACTTCCGGAAACAATCGAGGTACTTCAAAGATGACGACTCAAAAGGCAAAAAGACTAGAGGGACGTGCTACAAGTGTGGGAAGCCCGGTCACTACAAACCGGACTATCCGATGAATAAAAAGAGAAAGGAAAAGGAATCATCAAAGTCACACAAGAAATCATCAAAGCCTAGGAGAGCGTACATAGCTTGGGAAAGCGACAACGACTCTTCCTCCTCTGATGAAAGCTCTAGTGATGAATAAGAGTCCGTGAATCTATGCCTCTCCGCCCATCAGAAAAATAAGAAAAAACAGGTATGTCACTCTAAATATGATAAGTCCTCAAATATGTCGCATTCAGAATTACAAACCGCATTTAATGCTTTACACAATGAAGCAATTGAAGCCTTCAAGAAACTTGCCTCTAATAAAAGAATTTTTACGTATTTAGAGCACAAAGTTAAAGAGTCTGAAAAGAAATTAGAGGACCTTAAGGCTTCCATTGTGAAAAGCAATGAATCGGATTGTAAGGACAATAGAAATCCTTTCGACTTTGGGTGTGATACTTGTCATATTTGGCAAGGTGAGGTTAGAAACCTTAAGGCCAAATTAAACAAGGCACTTGAGCCTAAAATTACATTTGCTATTGATAAAAAGGATTTTAGAAAAAGTATGATTAACCCATACCAAAAATATGCATATCTAATTAGGGATCAAGCAAGTAAAAGTGATTCTAAAATCGATTTTGCATGCTTATATTGTTGCAAGAAAGGCCACTCCATTGGTAAATGTTGATTTAGGAGATTTCTTATTCCTAAAGGCATCTACCAATGGTTGCCCAAATGCAACCGTTTTGTCGCTAACCTATTAGGACCCAATATGCCATTGGGTACCTCCTTGTACTAATTATGTTTTAATAGGTGAAATGTGTAGAGACCACCGAGAGAAGATGGGTTCTCGACAGTGGGTGCTCAAGACACATGTCTGGAGACATATCCTTATTCATAGACTTTGTGGCTAAGAAGAAAGGGTATGTAACTTATGGTGATAACAACCGCGGAGCAATACTAGGTAAAGGTAGTGTAGGTAATCCCGCCTCTACTATGATTTCCGACGTGTTGCTTGTCGAAAACCTTAAACATAATCTGCTTAGCATTAGTCAATTATGCGACAAAGGATACAATGTATCTTTTTCAAAAGATTGTTGCAAAATTGTGCATGAAAAAGATAAGAAGAATATGTTTAATGGTTTTAGAGTAAATACCATATATATGCTTGACTTAAATGAAGTATCGTTAACAAGCGACAAATGCCTCATAACTATGAGTGAAGACTCATGGCTATGGCATAGGCGTTTAGCGCGTGTTAACTTTGACTTACTCAATAAGGTAGTCTCAAAAGACCTAGTCTTAGGACTTCCCAAAATAAAGTTCACCAAGGATCACCTTTGTGATGCTTGTCAAAAAGGGAAGCATACGAGGATCTCATTTAAATCCAAAAAGATAGTTTCAACAACGAGACCTCTTGAACTTCTTCATATGGACTTGTTTGGGCCGTCTAGGAGGAAACTATAACGGGTTCGTAATAGTGGACGACGTTTCTAGGTTTTGTTGGATCATCTTTTTAGTAAGTAAAAGTGATACATTTGCCGCTTTTGAAAAGTTTTCTAAGCTTTCCCAAAATAAGTTAAATACAAACATAGTGTCAATTAGAAGCGACCATGGAGGTGAGTTTGAAAATCTCTTATTTGAAGAATATTGCGGTAACCATGGTATAGATCATAACTTCTCCGCTCCACGCACCCCTCAACAAAACGGGGTTGTGGAGCGTAAAAACCGAATTTTAGAAGAATTGGGAAGAATAATGATTAACGAAAGTGGTTTACCGAAATATTTTTGGGCCGACGCCATTAGTACGGCGTGTTATGTTTTGAATAGGGTGCTTATTCGCCCCATTCTAAATAAAACACCGTATGAACTTTTAAAAGGGCGAAAGCCAAATGTTTCTCATTTGCATGTGTTTGGATGCAAATGTTTTGTATTAAACAATGGAAAGGAAAACTTGGGCAAATTTGATTCCAAAGTCGATGAAGGTATCTTCCTCGGATACTCTCAATCGAGTAAAGCATATAGAATATATAATAAACGATTACTTGTTGTAGAAGAGTCTGTGCATGTTACTTTGGATGAGTCTTATCCGAGAAATGTCGAAAAGGATAGGGTTGTTCATGGTGCAGGTACATCCACAGAAGACATACTCAAAAGTGGCGAGACGGGGATTGATCAACCTGACAAAGTCAAAGTTGAGGAGGATAAGGATGTACACCATGATGTAACCGAGGAAGTTCATCCGCCTTCAAACGATGATCTCCCTCAAGCTTGGAAGTCATCTAAAGACCATCCAATTGAAAACATTCTCGGAGACATCACAAAGGGTGTAACAACTCGATCGAAGCTAAGTAATTTCTGTTATCACTTCGCATTCGTTTCACAGATGGAACCTAAAAACCCTAAGGAAGCCCTACTCGATGAACACTGGTTTTTGTCAATGCAGGAGGAACTGAATCAGTTCACTAGAAATGAGGTTTGGGACCTTGTCCCTTTTCCGCGAGGTCATCGAGTAATCGGCACCCGATGGGTGTTTAGAAATTAACTGGACGAAAACGGAGTAATAACTCGCAACAAGGCGCGGTTAGTTGCGCAAGGGTATAACCAAGAGGAAGGCATCGACTATGAGGAAACTTATGCGCCCGTTGCCCGACTCGAGGCTATATGCCTTTTACTTGCTTTCGCTTGTGCGAAGGATTTTAAGTTTTTTCAAATGGACGTCAAGAGTGCGTTCCTTAACAGGTTCATAAATGAAGAAGTCTATGTTGCTCAACCACCTGGTTTTGAGTCTCATGAGTATCCTGATCATGTCTACAAACTGAAAAGAGCTTTATACGGTCTCAAACAAGCTCCTAGAGCTTGGTATGAGAGACTAAGCAAATTTTTACTTGATCAAGGCTACTCAAGAGGAAAGGTTGACACTAATCTCCTCATTAAACGTAAAGGAAAGCACTTAGTTCTTGTACAAATTTATGTTGGCGATATCATATTTGGATCGACTAACATGAATCTCGTAAGAGAGTTTGCTGAGCTTATGCAGGGTGAATTCGAGATGAGTATGATGGGTGAACTCACATACTGTCTCGGTTTGCAAATCAAGCAACTGAAGGAAGGAACATTCGTGAGCCAAACAAAATATTGTTTGGAGCTTCTCAAGAGATTTGACATGGAAAATTCAAAATCCATAGACACTCCTATGCCAACATGTGTAAATATGAGTAAAGATGAAAGTGGTAAGGATGTTGAGGTAAAAAGGTATAGAGGTATGATTGGCCCTCTTCTCTATCTTACTGCTTCTCGTCCCGACATTATGTTTAGCGTGTGTATGTGCACCAGATACCAATCATGTCCTAAGGAATCCCACCTAAAATCTGTCAAACGCATACTTCGATACCTATCTGGTACTCCGAAATATGGACTGTGGTATTCCAAAGGTAATGATTGTTCATTGGTAGGCTTCTCCGATTCCGATTTTTCCGGTTGTAAGTCGAATAGGAAAAGCACCAGCGGTACGTGTCACTTATTTTCAAATTCCTTGGTCAATTGGCACATCAAGAAACAAGTGTCCGTTGCTCTGTCATGTCGCTACTGCGAAAATCGGCGCCGGCTGAACAGAAGAGTCGCCACCGTGCGTTATTTATCCTAACGGAGGGAAAGGAAACGCTCGAAGTAAACCTACCGCAAATACGGGAAAGGAATGGTCGTCGCAACCAAGTCCTGGATTCGGGAGTCGGTTACGCAAGGGGAAGGTATTAGCACCCCTCACGTCCGTCGTACTCGACGAGATCCACGCTTGTTTTCTGGTACGGATTGTTATTCTATCTATTCTACAGGTCTGGGGTTAAAAGAAAATAAAATGACTCGGCAAAGTATCACACTTTATGCCTACGTATTCCCGTCTGGAACGAGAAATCACAGTCAACGTAGTTCGCCTACCTACGGGAAAGGAGGGGAAGGTTGCTCGCTAGGATATCGCATCCTATGCCTACGTACTTTCATACAGCATGAAAGATCAGAGCAAACGTAGTTCGGGCCACGTACGACACAGGTTTGTCTAACTGTTTTTTATCTCCTTATGAAAGGGTTTTCTCCTGATTATGGGTCCAAGCGGACAAAAATGACGTTTTTTGATTGGTTTACAGTCTTTTACGCAAGAACTGTCTTTTATGGTGTTTGAAATGTTTATTGTGTTTTTCTGATTGTTTTGAGAAAGAAGAGACAAAACTCTAGAACCTGTGGTTAAAATGGGAATCAAAATCTACCCTAATATTGTCATGCATGGATGAGAACCTAATGTCTGTCATATTTCTCTCCTGCGTAGAGAGAAACAGAGATCCTAAAGGGATAAACGGAAAAGCAACAACATATATACAGTAAAGCGGTAAAATGCATGAATGCAGCAATACAAGCGAGGCAAGGGAGTCCCACTCAACCTCGAACCTATAAAACAATGATCAAAGTGAAACAGCTTCACCTCAATCTCAAGGGGACAATTAACAAACAATACAGTCAAGAAACTCAAACAATACATCACCAGCTCTAAACAGCACCAGCAGCTCTAAACAGCAAAACCTGACAGCATAAGCTCCTTCTTCTATCAGTCTTCAAAGAAATGAACTTTATCCTCAATCTTCAAGGGCTTCTTCAAAGCAAGCTCTCCAGTAGAGAAATGATGACAAGAGGATTTAGAATGTTAAACAGTCTGCTGAGCACCAAAGGTGGCCTGCAGAAAATTAACATAATACAGACTGTTTCTCTCAAAGTTCTATCTCCTAGATACAGTCACTAATCCTTCCAAAGGAGGGATGTGAGTATTAAGGAGAGACTTTTAATCATTGAGAAGAATGGAGGCACAAGAAACCATCCATGTTTATGAATCAATTTTTCTATTCTAAGGCTCTATCTAGCTCCTATGTCCTAGGTCTTCAAACAGCTTCAAGCAAGCAAACAATCCTCAGCAACCTTTGATTTTGATCTTCATCTTTGTCTTCAATATGCTCCATCATGATGCTCTTCAAACCAAGCCAACACCCCAAGCAAATGCCCCAAACAAACCCTCACAACAAAGTAAACCCCAACAATGGGCAAACCAAACGAGCACACAATTGCAAAATATACTAAAAATATTAATATAGTAGGGAAAATTCTAATATTATTTCTAGGGGATCTACCATACCTACCCTTAATACCCTATATGTCCCAAGTCCTAATTCACTCTAAAAACCCAAAAGAAATTGTTTTAATGCACCTAAGTTGTGTATAAACCCTAATCTGATCACCTAAAGTTCTCTAATTAAAACTACCTAAAAAATAATCCTAAAAAATATGGAATAAAATCCAGGGGTACCTAATATATCTATCTAATTGCCCTAAAAAAGATTGACCTAAAAATATTAAGGGGACTACCTAAAATAACATCTACAAAATCAAGTACAAACTATATTCAATAAAAGAGCAATTAAAAGTAAAATATTCACAAAAATAAAGAAAATGCCTAAACTAACATTTTTATTTATTTACAAGTTTCTTGAAGCAATTATCAACATGTAGAAAAAATTCCCACATTAAAATGACCATTTTTTAATTTTATATGATTTTTTTAAAGTTTGAAATAAAATGGAGGAAAAATAAAATGAAAATATGAGATGGGGTGCAAGAAGTAAACAGACATAATTCAACTCACATATGGGCCGAGACTGGGGGGTTCAGAAAGCAAGGTGCGCTGGGCCCAATTGATTCAGAAAATAAATGGAAAAACATAAAGAAAAAGAAAATAGCGCGGTGCAAATAGAAATACAATTCAGTTCATTATGCAAGTGGGCCTTGATTGGGGGTGGGAATAGCATGATCCAACTTAAGCCCATCAACACATTAAGTGAAACGCTGCGTTTCACTCTCAGCCAAACCATTCACAAACTGAGATACAATCAGAGCCACACGATGCATGCTTTAGTCCAAGTCAAAAGTGAGATCCAACGGTGCAGCGCTTGTCTTCTCCATTCAAACACAATTGGAGCCAAAACTCCATTGATGAAGCTCCAAGAAAGCTCCAAACTCAGCAACTCGAACCTCATCAAATCTTGATCAAAAATCATGAAATAAAACCCTAACATGCTCTATTTCTCACCCTGATTTCATCTATGGCATTGAAATTCATTGATATGAACCCTACCCTCAAACACGATCCTTACTCCAAATATAGCTCAAAAATCAATCAACACCAATCTTTAAATTATTGCTCTCAATCTCTTCCTTGCTCATCACTAATCAATTCTAACTAAAAAACTAAGCCTATAACTCCAAATTCACTGAGTTCTTGATCTCAACAGAATCTATGTTCACATATGAATCATCATCAATCCTTCTCAAACTCTCCAAAAAGTTTCATCTAACCACCTACATTACTTCTAACCTAGAGATTCTTGCTAATTCTATCTAATTCAAGCCATGGTGAGAAAATTACTAACCTGTAAAGATGAGTGAAACAGATGAACCAAAGCTCCAAATCAATGCTTGATAAGTTCCAAAATCGATCAGTGTGATGATTGCTTGCTTCTGTATGCAATAGATCTTCCTCAAATGGCCTGAATCAGTGTAACAAAATTCCAATTGCAGATGAAGAAGTGAGAACTCAAGAACACGATTTGGCCAATGATTTACTCTGATTTTGATTGCAATACACTCAGTGATGATTATTGAGTTGATTTGGATCAAGAAATTGAAGAAATGATGAAGAATTGGGTGAATTCGAAACTGAATTGCAAGTGAGCAAGATGAATCTCAATCTCTCTTCTCTGCACCAAATGAAGTCCAACCCTAGTTTAAATCAACTCAAGTTCATATATAGGAAGTGTTAGAAAGATCTAGAATGTTCTGGATGGCTCCAATGAGATTATGAAATTCTCATGTCATAGATTTCTCATTTGATGATATCAACATATCAGTTCTGGTTTTAGCTCCCAATTCAACTTGTCTTATGTTCAATTTACCTTCTAAGGAGATATTGGATGTGTGTGGATAGTTAGCTTGGCTTGGATCAGCTTGTGTTGGATTTTGGTTGTGTAACTTGGATTTCAAGTAAGAGGTTTACAAAGCAAGTCCATGATTCTGACCTCTAATAAAAAAAGTGTTAATGTCATTGTCTTTAAAAGATGTTTTCCAATTGAAATGAGTATTTGGATGATGTATTTTGGACTCATAACTTGAAAATTACATTTTCCCTCCATGAATCCATTTGAAATTCTTCCATATTCTAGCCATTTTTGGGCATTTTGTGATGCAAGCCATTCTAGCTCACCATGACTTCTTGTCTAGCCTAAAAATGCCATTTGGAACACATCTCATGTTGTACATTTTTTCATTTGAAGCTTGCAAGCAGGAGTTTTAGGCATATGCTTGAAATGACCTATAATCTTACTTTCCCAAAATACCCCTGGCTTGCCAAGATCATAAGTAGAGCTCCACAAATCAGATTGAGACGTACCATACCTTTCTAGAAAGCTAAGATCATGAGGAACAACTTTTATGTTGGCCAAAAATCCATTTGAAAACTCCTTATGGGGTAAAAGTTGCTTGGAAGTCAAGTAACTTTCACAGATAAATTTCAGTGTCCTCAGATGACCTGTAACTTGCAAGAACCATAACTTGAGTTATATAAACCTCCTTGATGCTTTCGACCACTCAAATTAAAGGTCTTGAGATGATCTACAAGTTTCAGGTTGGCCAAGGATTCATTTGAGACTTGCATTTTGAATTACTTTGCTTGGAAGTTTGACCTAAATCAGGGAATTTTACACAGAAACCCTAATTTAGAAACTTCTCTTCTTCTTGATTTCTTTTGATTTCTCCTTGGCATAACACCACATCCATATCCACATATCAAATGATGAATCCCCCATCCTTTAAATGAGCCTTGATGCCCTTCAATCAAGCATTTGACCTATGGTTGACCTAGGGTTAACCCAGATGAAACCCTAGTTGACTGTCTTCAACTGAAGCTCTTGCAACCACACCAATGACTTATCTTACTTTCAAAATGACCCTCTAGGTATTCCATGATGTCTACACACATTCCATGCCTCAGTCCACAACTCACAACCTCTATGATGATCTTCAAATACTCCCCAGACAGGCTATAAATCCACTGCTTGATCTATTAATTTCTCAAAGCTTCACCCTCTTTCTTAGTGACTTGAATAGGCTTGAACTGGAATAAAGACCTTTTGGATATGCCTCTTGAGAGGAAAATAACACTTGATCCCTTGTTGAATGGCTTGCCCATGCTATGCTATGCAAATGAATGAAATATGTACATGATCTACTATGCAAATGATAAAGCTATGAAAACACAAATCAGGTAAAATAAGTTGGTCAAATTTTAGGGTGCAACAACTGCCCCTATTCAAACGGCTTGGACCCGACTGGGTGAAACGCCCGGAGCCTTCAGACAATCGAGGTACGAGACGGTTGAATACCAATAAACCCGGAAATTTGCCAACTGCCAGAAATAAATTGCGAAATAAATTGCACCATTACTTGGGGAACACTATCTACAAATCTGATTTCAACACTATCGTGTCAATACTGGAATAAACCTATTGACTTCACTGGGAGAAGTACTTCTGTCGAATATAAGAACGCAATTCTATCTTGTCATACGGGAAAATCTTCTTCTGCCCATCCATAATTCCGCCTTTGCTACGGGACGTACCCTATCCATCACACAGGAAAATAACTCCGCCTTTGCTATGGGACGTACTCTGTCCATCACACAGGAAAATAACTCCGCCTTTGCTACGGGACGTACCCTGTCCATCACACAGGAAAATAACTCCGCCTTTGCTACGGGACGTACTCTGTCCATCACACAGGAAAATAACTCCGCCTTTGCTACGGGACGTACCCTGTCCATCACACAGGAAAATAACTCCGCCTTTGCTACGGGACGTACCCTGTCCATCACACAGGAAAATAACTCCGCCTTTGCTACGGGACGTACCCTGTCCATCACACAGGAAAATAACTTCGCCTTTGCTACGGGACGTACTCTGTCCATCACACAGGAAAATAACTCCGCCTTTGCTACGGGACATACTCTGTCCATCACACAGGAAAATAACTCCGCCTTTGCTACGGGACGTACCCTGTCCATCACACAGGAAAATAACTCCGCCTTTGCTACGGGACGTACCCTGTCCATCACACAGGAAAATAACTCCGCCTTTGCTACGGGACGTACTCTGTCCATCACACAGGAAAATAACTCCGCCTTTGCTACGGGAAATAACTCTACCAAATGCAGGAAAATAACTCTGTCACCATTACGGGAAATAACTCTGTCCGAATACAGGAAAATCACTCTGAATACAGCTTCTCTGCCTATCTTTGCAGTAGCTAACTCCACTGAGGATATTCCGAAAATAATTGTCAAACACTCGTCTCGATAACAAGTGGCTACTTCTGAACTTTGATTCCATTAAAACCTGAAACGCTTCCGCAACAACAAACTTGAAGAAACATTCCGCTGGCCGGATACACTAGCGCCTCAATTGGCAACTCTGGTGGGGAAAGTGATAAACTGGACTATGTCATTACACGTCTCCCGGCGAGACCTCGATTGTCTGGTAATATCTGAGCTTTAGAACTCCATACTCCTATTGAGAAAACACACCTGAAAGCAAAAGGTCAACCAACCTGATCTATGTTTCATAATGCGTATGTTTGATAATGGCGTAATGCTCCACACAATCATGGAAATGCTACGCGTTTTTTTGGTGGATGCAAATATGACACTATATGCCGATGCAAATGCAGGCTCGAACTGCTGGGATAGCTCTAACAAGCTTGCTTCATTAATCTTGGCCGTCGGGGATAAACATCACCCTACTGGGGAGTGAACGGGTAGCATAAATGCCAGGACACACAACCAATTCTGTCGGGGAGAGTTTTAACCTTCAATTTCCACCGGGAGGAAAGAAGACACTTGCTGAAAAGAGAGAACCCCGCTGGGGATGAAACGACTCTCACTGGGGAATATCAACTGACTCCGTTGGGGAGAATAAATGACCCTACTGGGAAGGGAATCTCTACTTGGAAGAGTAGACTGTCTGGGTACAGCTCACTAGTTTGGAAATATTAACCTTCTGAGGCTAAACCACTCTGCTCGGGATGGGGGATCCCTTTGGGGGACACCACACTGTCTGAATACAACCTTCAATCTTGGAATCGTCAATTCTGTTGAGGGTAAACGACCCTGCTGGAGAATGTCCTTCGGATAAGCTGCGACTAGCTGGGGCATTTGATCCTTCTTCAGTAAGGAACATTGTTATCTCAGCTTCCGGGAATGAAGCGCGACCTGCATGGAGATTCGCATCACATAACAATCAAGTCTTTTCGTTACGAACTTCTGGTTAGGACTACAATCTTCCGATCGTCCACTTCGTATGGTCAAGAACCCTGCAACACCACAAACGAGACAAGACAAGTCTATACAACCAAATCTATTCAGGTTAGCGTTAGTGACATCATTTTCAGTCAATTCAAAGTTTTAGCAATTATTGGCAAGGGCCAGTAATGTTATGCAACTGCTAGTTTTATTTAACATTGGCGCTTTTCACATACAAAACAGTAAAGAACAAACATCAAATACTGAATAACATGTTTTATTAATTGGGCCCCTGAATGGGCAGAGTTTTGTACACTGGATGTAACTCCTGGAAAGAGGAAGTTACGCACAACAAATATACAAGTATGCACAGGAAGCATAAATTTAGTGACAACTCAAATTTACACATATGTCGGCAACGTGATGCAGACGACCATCATGAGCTGATCCTCCTATGACTCGCCTGACTCTGGCGCTTTCCCGGTGTTCAAACTTCTGAAGAGATTGTATCTGATAATCGACCTCTCAGGTATATTCTCCCGCACCAATATGCACCGTAATATCAAATTCGGACCGCAGTCATTTGCTTTTCAAATCCCTAACTTTTGCGTGGACCGCCCTTTACGGGTTTTCAGTTCACCGGGATACCCCTTTTTGCCGAAGCCGCCCAACGTAGGTTTTCAACTTCGCGGGTGTACATTTTTTCAATTTTATCCCAAATTTTTGCCCGAACCTTTCATTTTGTTTTTGGTTCGCCAGGATGCCCCATTTTTGCCTGGACTCTCTTTTTTTTGGTCCAGCGGGTCAATTTCAAGCAAAGTATTTTTTAACTGCGTCCGAGTTCACAGGTGACGTAAAGTCTTCACCGTCCATGGTGGACAGCAATAAAGCTCCTCCTGAAAAGACTTTTCTGACAACGTATGGCCCTTCGTAGTTGGGGGTCCACTTGCCCCTGTGATCCGCCTGCGGCGGGAGAATCCTTTTCAACACAAGGTTGCCCGTCTGAAAGCTCTGAGGATGTATCTTCTTATCATACGCTTTCTTCATTCGGCTTTGGTACAACCGACCATATGCTAGAGAAGTTAACCTCTTCTTGTCCATTAAACTCAGCTGGTTCAACCTGTCTTTCACCCATTCTGCCTCGTCCAGTTGGACATCTCGTAATACCCTCAGGGAAGGAATCTCAACTTCCAGTGGTAACACTGCTTCCATTCCATATACCAACGAGAACGGGGTTGCCCCGGTTGATGTGCGTACCGTTGTACGATAACCGTGGAAAGCAAAAGGTAGCATCTCATGCCAGTCTTTATAGGTCACCACCATCTTCTGAAAAATCTTCTTTATGTTCTTATTGGCCGCTTCAACAGCGTCATTCATCTTGGGTCGATAAGGAGAAGAACTGTGATGCTCAATCTTAAAACTCTGACACAGCTCCTTCATCATCTTGTTATTTAAGTTCGAACCGTTGTCGGTAATAATCCGCTCGGGGATTCCATATCTGCAAATGATATCTCGTTTGATAAACCTGGCTACCACCTGCTTGGTCACATTTGCGTATGATGCCGCTTCCACCCACTTGGTAAAATAATCAATTGCTACCAAAATGAAACGGTGTCCGTTAGATGCCGTCGGCTCAATCTTTCCAATCATATCGATTCCCCACATCGAGAAGGGCCACGGCGACGACATCACGTTCAGAGGACTCGAAGGCACATGGATCTTATCCGCATAAATCTGACACTTATGACACCTCTTTGCAAACTTGAAACAATCGGTTTCCATAGTTAGCCAGTAATAACCTGCCCGCAGCAGCTTCCTCGTCATAGCATGCCCACCAGCATGTGTACCGAATGTACCCTCGTGTATTTCCTCCATGAGCAACTTCGCCTCTTTCTCGTCTACACATCGTAACAACACCAAGTCGTGGTTTCTCTTGTACAGGACACCGTCCGGATTCAGATAGAAATTACCCGCCAACCTCCTGAGAGTCTTCTGATTGTGACTGGATGCCCCAGCCGGATACTCTTTGTTCTTCAGGAAATTCTGGATATCAAAATACCAGGGTTTATCATCAGATGCTGCGTCAATTGCAAATACGAAGGCGGGTCTGTCAAGCCGAGAGATAACAATTCTGGGAGCCTCATTCCAGAAGTTGACTTTGTACATGGAAGACAATGTGGCCAGGGCGTCAGCCATCTGATTCTCTGCTCGCGGTACATGATGCAACTCAACCTTGTCAAAGAAGGGAAACAATCTCCTCGCGTAATTCATGTACGGTATCAAATTGGGCTGACGTGTTTCCCATTCTCCTTTTATTTGATTCACCACCAGAGCTGAGTCTCCGTATACATCCAGATTTTTGATTCGCAAATCAATGGCCTCTTCTAGCCCCATGATGCAAGCTTCGTATTCGGCTTCATTATTGGTAACCGGAAAGGTCAATCGAGCAGTAAATGGGATGTGCGACCCATGTGGAGTAGTGATGATTGCCCCTATTCTGCTACCATAGGAGTTTACAGCTCCATCAAAGATCAACTGCCATTTGGAACCCAATTCTGGTCCTTCGTCCGGCAACGGTTCTTCACAATCTTTCATCTTTAGGTACATGATATCCTCGTCAGGAATATCAAACCTCATCGATTGGTAGTCCTCAATAGGCTGCTCTGCCAAATACTCAGATAATACACTCCCCTTTATCGCCTTCTGTGAGACATACTGGATGTCATATTCGGTCAAAACCATCTGCCAACGAGCGATTCTCCCTGATAGTGCCTGCTTTTCAAATATGTATTTGATAGGATCCATCTTCGAGATGAGCATGGTTGTATGATTCAGCATGTACTGCCTCAAACGCTTGGCGGCCCAGGCTAGCGCACAACAAGTTTTTTCGAGCATCGAATATCGAGATTCACATTCAGTAAACTTCTTACTCAGATAATAAATTGCATGCTATTTTCGTCCTGTCTCGTCTTGTTGACCGAGGACACAACCCATACTCCCCTCAAGAACCGTCAAATACATAATTAAGGGTCTCCCTGCCACTGGAGGTATTAAAATAGGAGGCTCCTGCAAATATTGTTTTATTTTATCGAACGCCTTTTGACAATTTTCATTCCACGTCACAGCCTGGTCTTTTTTCAACAGCTTGAATAATGGCTCACATGTAGCTGTTAGGTGAGATATGAACCGAGCGATGTAATTCAACCTCCCTAAAAACCCGCGCACCTCTTTTTCTGTTTTAGGCGTCGGCATCTCTTGTATGGCTTTTATTTTCGCAGGATCAACCTCTATTCCTTTTTCGCTCACGATAAACCCCAGCAGTTTACCCGACCTCACCCCGAAGGTGCACTTGTTAGGGTTCAGTCTCAGCCTGAACTTCCTAAGCCTTTTGAATAATTTTAGCAGATTGACCAAATGTTCCTCCTCCGTCTGGGATTTGGCAATCATATCATCGACATAAACCTCGATCTCGTTATGCATCATGTCATGAAAGAGAGTCGTCATTGCACGCTGATATGTTGCCCCAGCGTTCTTTAATCCGAAGGGCATCACTTTGTAACAAAATGTTCCCCAAGGCGTAATGAAGGTAGTCTTCTCCATGTCTTCTGGCGCCATTTTAATCTGATTGTAGCCCGAGAAGCCATCCATGAAGGAGAATACGAAGAATTGAGCAGTGTTATCGACCAGCACATCGATGTGAGGAAGCAGAAAGTCATCTTTCGGGCTCGCTTTGTTCAAATCACGGTAATCTATGCACATTCTCACTTTACCGTCTTTCTTTGGCACTGGTACAATATTAGCGACCCATGAGGGATATTTTGTAACAGCTAGGAAACCAGCATCCCACTGCTTTTGAACCTCCTCCTTAATTTTCACTGCCATATCAGGTCTAGTTCTGCGAAGCTTCTGCTTAACCGGCGGGCATTCTTCTTTTAGCGGCAGACGGTGCACAACCATATCCGTATCCAGCCCAGGCATGTCTTCGTACGACCAAGCGAATACATCACTATACTATCTGAGCATTTCAACCAGTCTTCGCTTGACGTTGCTCTGCAGCGCGGCCCCTATACGGATGTTCCTTTCAACCCCTTCCGACCCCAGATTAATGATCTCAATGACCTCCTCATGAGGCAGAATGATTCGTTCTTCTTGCTTTACCAACCAAGACAACTCTTCTGGAACGTCGCCATCTTCAACAATCTCTTCTTCGGCCTAAAATACCGGGTGCTCAAAGTCGAAGTGAGTCATAGGCGGTTCAATGATGTCATCTGAAAATGTTATCCTGTAAAAGGAATGGTTAAATGCTTCAAAATGTGTATAAAACGAATACCCACGTTGCCATTTTATTGTAAAAATAAAAATAGGAAAAACAGAGATCACAATATTTGTACATGAAAAATGCCTTTTATTTAATGATTAAACAATGCAATGTACATAATAGAGCGGCCCTAAGCAAAATCACGATGCCCCGGGTAAGACACCGGATTGTTCAACAATTAAGAAAACAAAGTATTACTGTTTGGTAGTCACAGGAACAGTCTCCTGAATAGACCAATTGCATAATCCTTGTCCTGGCACGCTCGGCTGAATCCAGGCGTCCATGTCGCAGTCGCTGTCTCCTTCTTCGGAATCTGAAACAGCGTTGATGGCCTCGTGATACACTCCACTAGTTGTGATTGTTATTGGTCCTTTGAAACGGGGTGCCCCAGCAGCAGGCGTTGATGATGACGGTTGATATCCCAGTCTAAATCTGTCCATCTTCACGGGAATATCCAGAACTTTGCCCCAGCCTTCGGTCTCACCAGTCTTCACTAGAGCCTGAGCCTCCTTGTATGATGAGGCTGCCACCTCTGATGCTTTACTCGGCCCTGGAACCTTGTCTTTAATGCGCAACTCTTCAAAGGCTTGACAGGGTGTCTCATGAATCTCGCCGTCGACTTCTACGTACTTGAATGACGACAGATGGCTGACCAATATGTCCTCCTCTCCACAAACTGTGACCACACTGTCCCCTACCATGTATTTCAGCTTTTGGTGCAAGGTAGATGTGACTGCCCCAGCACCATGGATCCACGGTCGTCCGAGAACACAGCTGTATGCTGGCTGGATGTCCATAATATAAAATTCAGTTTCGAAAATCTCAGGCCCCACCTGCAGGGGTAACGTTATAGATCCAAAGACTGACCTTCGTGTACCATCAAATGCCCTGACCACCAAGTCACTAGGCGTACAAATGATCCCCCTGATGTCCAATTTCATCATTGCTTTCTTTGGCAGCACGTTCAAGGAAGACCCGGTATCTACCAGCACGTGGGACATGACAGAGCCCCTGCATTCAACTGAGACGTGCAACGCCATGTTATGCTCTCTCCCCCTCGGGGTCAAATCAAAATCCGTAAATCCCAAGTTATGGCCTGCGTTCACGTGCGCCATTACCCCCTCCAACTGATTCACAGAAACATCTTGGGGTACAAACGACGTGTCCAGAATTTTCAACAATGCATTCCTATGGGCTTCAAAACACAATAACAACGACAGTATGGATATCTTCGATGGCGTCTGTTGAAGGTGCTCAACAATCTTATAGTCACTCTTACGAATAAGGCGCATAAACTCTTCTACATCTTTCAGTGACATTTCTTTTTCATTCCTCTGCACAGGGACATCCTTGTTCATTTTTCCTTTTCCTTTTGCCAACCGTTCAGCCTCTACCTCAGGCGATATAAAAATTCTCCCACTTCTCGTCATCCCTCCGATCTCGACGACATTGTCTACAACCTCAGTTGGCTATCTACTGATATCGATTTTCGCCCCGTCATAATACGCTTCCAGTCTATAAGTCCAGGGTACCGCCTTAGTGCTTTCATAAGGGATTGGCCCTGCCTTGGTGATAGTGATCGGCGGTCGCCTGGCTGGCGCCGTTATAATTATTGTTTTTCGGGGGATTGTCACTGTAGCTACATCACTTTGCTCATCCGCTAATACCTCTGCAGGTTCCTCAACTGCCGTTCTGTCGAATTGCAACGTGCCTTCATCTATCAAGGTCTGAATACCCTTCTTCAATTCAGCACAACCCCCAGCTTGGGTCCAACACTCTAAACAAAACTCATCGCAGCCCGGATACACACCTCCTTTTAATAACCTGCTCTTTATCTCACACAACGGCGTCTTTAGTTCATCAACATTCATGATCAAGTTCAAACCCTCCTCAGTCAAAATAGCATTTGCCCCATGGTTGGGCATAGGCTGTTGTACTATGTTCGGATCTGCTTGTCCAAAATTTATGGCTTTGCTATCCAACAGATCTTGCACCATATGCTTGAATGCGTGGCAATTCTCTATGTCATGACCCGGAGCCCCGGAGTGGAACTCGCAGTGTTTGTTTGTATCAAAACCGAACGGAGGAGTGCCCGTCATTGGCGCCATAGTCCTCTTTTCCTCCAAGTTCAAACCCAGTAATGTCTGTAGCAACTCTGCATACGTTGAAGGAGGCGTTTCAAACACCCTCCTTGGTTTGCCTCCCTGAATTCTGCGTTGGGCAGGATGTAACCTTTGTTGTGGCTGCTGTTGCTGTGGTGGTATCTGCTGTAGTGGTATTGGTTGTTGATGAAATGGAATTGTGACACTTGCCACCTGTTGCTGATGATTGTACTGATTCCGCTCTCTGCCCCGGCCTCGGCCCCCGAATACAACACTTGTATCACCTTGACGGCGACCACCGAAAGCTCTTCTGTTACTGCCAGCTGAAGTAGATTCCTCAGCATGGAATCTCCCCATTTTAATATTGCTTTCAATTTTCTCACCCATCAAGATTAGGTCCGAGAAACTGCCCAAGGAAGTATGAAACAGCTTATCATAAAACATACCAGTAAATGTTCCTATGAACATATCATTCATTTCTTTGTCATCCAAAGGAGGATGAACTCGTGCGGCCATATCGCGCCATCTCTGCGCGTATTCTTTGAAGCTCTTGTCTTTCTTCTGGGACAACCCCTGTAATTGGACCCGGTTGGGTGCCAAGTCACTATTGTACTTATAATGCGCCACGAATGCCTCGGCCAACTGTTTCCAAGTCTTTACCTGAGTAGGCTCTAAGCCCATGTACCATTCAAGGGAAGGACCAGACAAGCTGTCTTGAAAGAAATGCATCAGCATCCTCTCATCATTTGAATAAGCCGACATCCTTCTATAGTATGACCGCACATGCACCTTTGGACAGGTATCTCCTTTATATTTGTCAAATGTAGGAGCTTTAAACTTTAGCGGTACCCTCAGGCCAGGCACCAGACCCATTGTGGTCATATCTAAACCAACATCACTTTGATTCACAACACCTTTCATCTGCTCCTTGAGCATCTTGATTCTCTGAGAGTCATCTACAGGACCTTCAAAACCCCCACCAGAGAAGGCATCTTCTTGCTGATCTTCTATCCAATTGTCGTTCCCATTTATGTATCCATCATACCCATTGTTACGACCAAATCTAGTCTGATTCATCACAGGGCCTCACCCCTTGTTACCATACCCTGGAGCGACCCCGGCAGGTCCAAAAGACATTACTCCAGCGCCATTTCCGTTACCGAATCTGCCATAACCCTGATTGGTATTACCAAATCCATCATGTCCGAAGCCCTGAGCGTTGAAGCCGTACTTCCCATCTTGATTAGCATAATCAAACCCCTGGTCGTTATAGCCAAATCCATTCTTACCGAAGCCATTACCTCCAATATTATCACCACCCAGATTTGCATCTCCGAACCCAACGTTGTTGATGACAGTCTCGTTACCGATTCCTGCGTTACCATTCCCGGCGCCAACACCAACATTCACAGCAGGTATGTTTGTCACAGGTGGAGCTACCGGTGTAGGAGTACCATCCCCGTGAATGGTGTCAACTCGTACAGAATTGTGGTCTTCGTTTCCATGCCCAGCATTTCTCACCAGCAAAGGCTGCACCAAAGCTTGCAAGTTTTCCTGGCCTTTCACAATGGTCTCCATCGTCTGCATGAACAATGCCAGCTTCTCACGCATGTCCTGCATTTCGCTCTGCATCTGATCCATAACTCTTTTGCAGTTGGTACGAGTAGAGTATCGGTGCAGGCGTTGACTTTCAATCCTGAAAAGACCTGAACGATGCAGGAAATGAGATACAGTTCAATAATCACCTGTAATGCAATATGAATGCGTATGCAAATGCGACATGTGTCTGTGAGTTAGGGAATATCACTCTCCAATTCTAGTGCTAATGTGTCAGTGTGGTGACAGTGACAGCAATACGAAGTTCGGAGCCGAATCATAGAAAACACCTCATACATTATAGAGAAACCCATCAAGTCAGGAATACAATATCAATGAGCGTACAATAAGAGGGCATGACCTCAACCAACAATCCTGGTGATGGTCAGCACAATGCAAATAAAGCATACACATCAATACATGAAATAGTCAAGTGCGACCATACGCCTGGTAATCCTCTAATAACCTCTTAGTCTCGGGGTGATTTGGTCGGGTAAGCAAACCCTCAACAAGTAGATCTCTTCGCTTGAGAACACGTCACAAATCACCAGTAGATTCCTCCCGTGCCCCTTCTCCGAAGCGATTCTCTAGCTTCCGTTTCTGAGACACAGCCTCCTTCTTGCACTCGATGGCTTTGTTCAATGAGTTATGAAGACTATATCTTGCCATCACCTCCTCTTCATACTTTTTCTTGCTAGCCTTCAACTGATCTTCGAGTTCAGAAATTTGCTGCTTCAATTTGTCTTCCCTCTTTTTGTTGTTGGTTAGCGTAGCATTCCACGTTTTGTTGCACGAAGAGATTTCCCGGTAGGCGGCATCGAGTGACTTCTTCTTGGACTCTAACATGTCATGAGAGCTTCTGAATTCTTTTCCCAGGCGTTCACGCTTCTTTTTCTCTTCTGTCAGTTCAGCGCCTAGCCTGTTTACTAACTCAGTCTGCTGTTGGAAAGAATGCACAGCTTTGTTCTTCTCACTCCTCATCTGAGCCAGTTCCTTCTCTAACTCTTCATTGATCTTTATCAAGTCCTCTTTTTCTTTCACGACCCGCTCATAGACCTCAATAGCTACAGTATTTGGTTCCTCCACTGGAATAGGAACAGGACGTGATACTGCTGGAAAAGGCATCTGCACCTGTCTTACCCTCTCCTGGATCCACACCTTGTAAGACATATAGGCTTGACAATCATTCTTGCCTAGTAATAGTTTTCCTCTTCTGCAGATATGATTCCAAGCGCGCTGAAGCTTGGCCAATAATTCCCCACTCAGGTCACCAGTGAAATACAGAGATTCCTGTATTTCTTCTTCCTTCGGTGGACTCTTCAAAGCATACCCAAACTGTCGAACCAACAAAGATGGGTTGTAGTTGATACATCCCTTCCTTCCAATCAAAGGAACATTGGGAAACCCGGCGCAACTGAAAATAATCTCTGACCCCAATAAGTCTCTATCGAACCAGACAATGTCTTCTGAAGAAAGCCCCATTAGACGCTCAGACCAATTCACCGTATCTGCAGACTCAACAAAGATACCTTCTTGGGCAGATGACTCTCAAACCACATATACAGCAAGGGTACACAACAAGAGACGTTCTTCCCTCTTCTGTTTTCATTCTTATAATGCAGGGAATGTGTTGCACCCCAAAATTTGCCCAACCTTTTTTCTAACCTAGGTTTATGTTTCAATTGCATAGTCATTTGCATTGGCATCATGTACATAGTGTATTCATCTGCATAGCATAGCATAAGCAAGTTTTCTTAATCAGGGGGATCAAGTGCCATTCTTGTCTCAAGAGGCATATTCAGAGGGTTTCATTCATATTCAAGACTATTCATGTCATCAGGGAAGAATGTGAGTCTTGAAGAGTTGGCAGATCAATCATGGGGTTCTCTCCTATCTTGAGGTTGAGATGAACCTTCCTCCCTCCTTTGCATCGCATTTATCATTGCTATATTCATGTTCATTTATATGTGGTTATTACTTGTATTTCCGTTTCTTCCTTTCGTTTTCCTTTCCCGTAGGACTTCCATTCTTCCTTGTTCAAGGGAGGATGTGATAGACATTAGGATCTAACCCATGTATGATAACATTAGGGTAGATTTTATTCCCTTTTCAACCATAGGTTAGAATTCTGTCTCTTCTTTCTCAAAACAACAGAAAAACATTAATAAAGGCTATAACAAAATCAATTCATTTCTTCCGTCAAAAGATTTGAACAAACATCAACCTTTTTGCAATAAGAAAACCCTTGTTTAAGGTGATATTTTTTATAAAAAACATTTGAATAGCTTGTGTCGTGCGTAGCCCGAACTACGTTTGCTCTGATCTTCCATGCTGTGTGGAAGTACGTAGGCATAGGATGCGATATCCTAGTGAGAAACCTTCCCCACCTTCACCCGTAGTTAGGCGAACTACGTTGACTCTGATTTCTCGTTCCAGACGGGAATACGTAGGCATAAAGTGCGATGCTTTTCCGAGTCATGTTTTCTTTTCTTTTCAGACCTCATCCTTTAGTTTAGATAGAAGTGGAATCCGTACAAACAAGCAAGCGTGGATCCCATCGAGTACGATGGACGTGAGGGGTGCTAATACCTTCGCCTTGCGTAACCGACTCCCGAATCCAGGTTTTGGTTGCGATGACCATACCTTTTCCCGTCTTTGCGTTAGGTTTACTTCGAGCGTTTCCTTTCCCTCCTTTGGGATAAATAACGCACGGTGGCGACTCTTCTGTTCAGCCGGCGCCGATTTTCGCAGTAGCGACAGCTGGCGACTCTGCTGGGGATAAACCGGATATCACAGAATTATTCCAGCAAAATAAATGCTGGAAGAGTAGCATCAACTCTGAAAGTCTGTGACGCCAACGACCGCATAGGATGCCGTACCTTGTGCCAGTTATAGGGACATCTACCTGTGAGAGGGACTTGGGGCATGCAGGTAACTTGACCTTCAGACTACCGGTTCATTTCTCATGAGATACAGGATTGTGGATATTTTATGGACTGTTACTAGGTCTGTCAGAGACCAGGTGTGGGTTATATTATTGGGTCTATCCGAGACCAGGCTGGAGTTCTTTGTGAGGTCTGTCTGAGACCAGGGTTTGATGAGTATTGGAGGGTCTGTCTGAGACCTGTTCTTGGTGTGACGTGGGCTTCTTATTCAGGGCACTTGATCCCCTGTTGCAGCTGTTTGCATTGCATTGTTTGCATACCCATTTATCATTGCGTTTCATTAACGTGTGTCTGTGCTGCAGGTGCATTACATACTTCCCTGTTCTAGTGCTCCGGACTTCTGATTGTTGATATGGGTAGTGTGCGGAAGACAGTTGCGTATAAGCTGCCCACTCCGGATGTGAATTCTATATTGAGTTTGATTGCCCTTGCGGATGATGAGGTTAGGGCTAGCTTCAAGAAGAGTTATACTTTTGCCTTTGAAGGCCTGTTCAATATATGAGTTGTTTTCTCTTTTGTGATTGAATTTCAACTTCTTGCAACTTTTGTCACCGCACTGTCACGTCGCTACCCTGTATCAAATGTATTAGCACTAGAACGGAGGGAGTAATATTCCCTAATGCGCAAACACATATTGCATTTTGCATACATACTCATATTTGCATTACAGGTTTGTGATCCGTGTATCTTTTCTCCTGCATCCATTACAGGTACTTTCAGGATTGCAGATCAACGAATCCATCGTTATTCCACAAGGACTAATCAGAAGAAGATTATGGACAACGTGCAGAGTGAAATGCAAGAGATGCGTGGCAGGATGGCCCTGCTCATGCAAACCATGGAGACCATCGCCAAAGGACAAGAGCAGCTGCAGAATCTGGTTCAATCGATAGTCGCACGGGCTGAAAACAATGGGACACCGCATGGTGAAAATATTGCTGCTTCTCCCCGAGTTGAGAATCGTCAAAGTGCTGATGTTATTCCCGTAAACAGTTTGAATGCTGGAGAAACTGGTCCTGTAGGTGGAGGGGGGAACGCCGGTAATATGAATGCCAATGCAGATACTGTTGGGGTATTTGTGGGTAATGTCAACCAGGGTTTCAATGGGGGCGTTGAGAATGTCGGAATGAATGGTATCAATGGTAACCAGGGCTTCAATGGTGTGAACATGGGGTATGGCAGTACTGCTGGCGCCAAGGCTGGGTTTGGTGGCTATGGTTATGGTAATCTTGGATACGGAATTGGTGCATACAACGCTCAAGAGATGGGCAACCTGAGGTATGACCCCAGGTATTTTCAAATAGGTTTGGGTCGTAACACCGGACATGCTGCATATGACGAGGTACCTCGCTGGGAGGATCGTCAAGAAGATGTCTTCTCTGGTCAGAACGAAGGTTATGGGAGACCCGCAGATGACAACCATCGGATGAGATTGCTAGAAGAGAAAGTGAACGGGTTAGCCAGCCAGAATGCTCTTGGGCTGGATATGTCCAATATGGGATTGGTACCAGGGCTGAGGGTACCTCTGAAATTCAAAGCGCCATCTTTTGATAAATATAAAGGGGACACGTGCCCGAGGGTACATGTTCGTTCATTTTACAGGAGGATGTCCGCGTATTCAGACGACGAAAAGATGCTCATGCATTTCTTCCAGGAAAGCTTGTCAGGGCCGTCGCTGGAATGGTATATGAGCCTAGAGCCAACACAGATAAAAAGCTGGAAAGAGCTAGCGGAAGCTTTCGTGAAGCATTACCAATACAACAATGATCTCGCCCCTAACCAGGTTCAGCTGCAAAGCCTCTCTCAGAAGCCCAGTGAAAGCTTCAAAGAATACGCCCAGAGATGGCGTGATTTGGCTGCCAGAGTACAACCTCCTATGGTGGAGCGTGAAATGATGGACTTGTTCGTAGGGACATTCTCAGGAATGTACTATGACCGGCTGCTCAACTTCTCAATGAGTACCTTCTCCGAGTTGATCCTGATGGGGGAGCGTATAGAAAACGGGATAAAAATCGGTAAGATTCAAGCGGGAGAGTCTGCTTCAGCTGGAAGCAATAAGAAAGCTTTCGGGGGTAGAAAGCAGGAAGATGCCAATTCGGTATGTAGCTCTCGGGGAAGAAATAGGGGATGGAGGCAATACCAACCGCAACAAGTTGCAAGTGTGACAATCCCCGCGCAACATCAGCAACAGCCGCAGCAGCAGGGGCAACAACATCCGGCTCAGCGAAGAATTCAGAACGGGAAGCCGAAAAGGGTATTTGATCCGCCGCCAGTATCGTACGCTGAGCTTCTTCAGAATTTGTTACGGTTACAGTTGGTCGAGAAAAGAACGATGGCTCCTCCGACAGGGATCCCCCCACCCAGTTATAACGCTAATGAGCATTGTGAATTCCACTCTGGGGCACCCGGCCATAATATCGAAAACTGCCACACTTTCAAGCATAAAGTGCAAGATTTGCTTGATAGTACTGCTATTAATTTTGGTACGGAAGGGCCCAATATTACACAACAACTAATGCCAAACCATGAATAGGCTGGAGTATGGTGGGCAAAGAGGAGTTCTATAGTTCGGGTGGGCCGTTAAAAGTAGATCAGAACAGTGGCAGGCTGCCTCTAACAACTGATTGTGAAGATAGCTGGTTCAGCAGCAGGACAGATGTGAAAGCCCGGTTCTCGGAAGCTGGCATTTTTCTTTGTTTTATCTTGTCATTTCTTTACGTTTGTAGTTTCTTTCATGTTTAAATTGCAATCTTGTTCGTAAAAATTGTTGTTTTCATTTCAATTAATGATAATGAAATAAATATGCATGTTTTGATTAAATCCAGTCGTGTTCACCAATCGTTTTTGCAAATGCCCAATGCTTGGTTAAGAAGGATCTGCGGAGGATGACGAAAATGAACGACATGCAAACTTCCGATTGTATGCTTTTTGAAACAAAACCTGCTGATGACGTACAGACATTGTTTCAAATCCCTAAACACCGGAGATATAAGGAAGATAATCCCTTGTCAACCCCTTTGAGCCTTGTAGTAGGAGTTTCTTTCTGTGAATGAAAAACCCTCAATCTTAACCTGGGGCAGGGTAGGTGTTAGCTAATTTGACCGAGCGTTCAAGTTGCAAAAGGAGTGTCCGTTCGAGGATCAGTCACACCTCTATAGGTCGTGCCTAAGAAACCACAATGGTTCAGCATTAGGAGTGAAACAGTCACATCATTCCCCAAAGAGTCAGACAACCAGCGTCACACGACTTGTTCGAAAGAAAAAAGAGAAAAAAATCAAAAGCCCGCTAAGTCAAGAAAAGAAAACAATTGACTTAGACAAAAATGAGGGCATCCCGCTGGACTCAAAAAACCAAAAGAACTCAAAAGAGTCAGTCCAGGCAAAAGTTAGGGATATGAAAAATGAAAGGATGGAAAAATCCTCAAATGAAATACGAGTCGTGTGACTTCAAGTGTCAAAGACGAAAGGTGAGTGGCTGTCACTCCCAACAATCATAATTTCTCGAACTATCACTCCTATCTTTCAGCCTCTGAGAGGTGAGTGCTAAGGTCGAATTAGCTGAACATAGGATCGGAGAACATCAAGGAGAATGGGTGGGTTAAAATAAACTTTGAGCCTTTATCCTTTCCTTCAAAACCGTGAACCTGACCACGTTATAACCTTCAAAAGTCCTAATTGAAGCAGGTTGTTTCGAAAGCATACTTCGGTAAAGGTCGCGTCGATTCTGACTCCTGAAAGGGTTCCTCTTACCATGTGGGTACTGATGTTGATAAATGTTTTGTGCATTATATGCTATAAACTGTTTTTCCCTTCTCCCAGTGAACAGATTGGATGTCAAAACTATCATATGTGTTGCATTAATACGTCTTTTACGCAGAACAACTTGTTTTACTTGCGAGTAAGCGCTTGACAGCAGAAAAGTTTCCTACAGTGGAAAGTATGGTCAAGATAGAATGCAGAGCGCCCGAATGCTCCGCAAGCCGGGGCAAGCCATTAGGTGCTCCCCAGTTAGGTCAGCCATTCAAAGTCAGTTACTCTGGGGCAATCAGGTCGAGATTCGGTAAATCTCTCGTAGTTGGAGGTACTGCTCTGGATCAGCTAATCAGGGGCAAAGTCATTGCAATCAGGGGCAGGCCATCTTAAGAGCGCAGAAGTTATTCTTTACTCGAGGGGCATTTGGTGTGAAGTATTTCTCCGAAGTTCAGAATGCTGGGGCAGTTCATATCAGACCAACGGGGTACAAATGTTCAGATTCCCTTTTGAGGACTATCCCCACAGAGGTCCCGCAGGCTGGGGCATGTCAGAAGAAAAGGGATTGTTCTTCTCAGTACCATCAGGGTTATTCAGAATTATTCGAGCAGATTTAGTCAATCTTAAGGTGTTAGACGAATGTCGGGAAGTCATGTTACTATCTTCTGATCCGTCAACCAGGGACTGTGAATTCAGACAAAATGTTGTTCAGTGTCAGTTGTACCTGATCCATCGCAGATAACCTAAAAGTCCAATTCTTATTGGCGATCACTGTAAGGCCCGTCCGTGTTGGCACGTCAGTTTCAAATCCAATCTTCATTAGTGCGCAGGAAGACTCCGTCTGTTTTCCCCAGAGGAGTCCAATCATACTTGGCACATATGTTATTCCCCAGCGGAGTTGGTTTCACTTTTCCAGCATTTATTTTGGCTGGAATAATTTTGTGATATCCGGTTATCCTCGGCGGAGTTAGCTTTGTCTTCAGCATTTATTTTGCTGGAGCGCCTCATTGCATTTGCATGTATCATCATACTTGCATCTAACCCAAATACGTAGCATTTCCATGCTATATGGAAACATTACGTCATTATCGAACATACATATTCGGAAACATAAACCAGGTTGGTCACCTCGTTGGTTTCAGATGTTTGTTTTCCCCTGCAGATAATTGAGATTATGATTCAGGAAGATGTTCGGATAGTCGGATTTGTGGCGCAAGGCGAGCAGTGATCGTGTTCGTCCTATCATGTGGACCCCTAGCAGAGTTGCTTGGTTGAGTTTCTCTTTTCCCCAGCCGAGTCCTTCTCAGGTCGCTGTTATGTCGGCATTACAAGATTTCATAGTTCAGATTTTTTGGAGTTATTGACGTGATTTCCCCAGTAGAGTTTTCTTCCCCATCAGAGTTGCTTGGTTAAGCTTCTCTTCTTCCCCAGCAAAGTTTTCTTCAGACTGTTGTCACGTCAGTATTGAAAATCTTGAAATTACTACCTGCCGTCGAAGTAGGTGTTTGTCGGCTGTCGTCAGAATTACCCCAGTAGAGTTTTTCTTCGGATTGTTGTTACAAGAATCTTGTGGATTAAACCTTCGGAGTTATACCCTGGTTGAAGGAGTTATACCCTGGTTGAAGGAGTTATTACCCTGGTTGAAGGAGTTATACCCCGGTTGAAGGAGTTATACCCTGGTTGAAGGAGTTATTACCCCGGTTGAAGGAGTTATTACCCTGGTTGAAGGAGTTATACCCTGGTCGAAGGAGTTATACCCTGGTTGAAGGAGTTACACCCTGGTTGAAGGAGTTATTACCCTGGTTGAGGGAGTTGTTGCCCTGGTTGAAGGAGTTATTACCCTGGTTGAGGGAGTTGTTGCCCTGGTTGAAGGAGTTATTACCCTGGTTGAAGGAGTTATACCCTGGTTGAAGGAGTTATTACCCTGGTTGAGGGAGTTGTCACCCTGGGTGATGGAGTTACACCCTGGTTTGAGGAGTTATTATGCCTTGTTTGAGGTAGTTCGTTATACTGGTCGATGGAGTTGTTACCTTTTGTCAAAGGAATTATTATCGGTGTTGGCAGAATCATTACCCGTGCTAACGGAGTGGCTCCCTGCGGAATTATTTGTTCAAGTATCTGTGTCGTCGGAGATGTATCCCACAGAGTAACTTGTTCAAGTCACCGGATGCCTGATTCGCGCTTTACGTAGCATTTTGTTTGTTTCTCTACCAACGAAGGTCAAGACTTTTGTGTTTTCGACGTGGTCCTTTGGCTCGATGCATGCTTATTGTAGCAAAATTTGAAATTAATTGTGGATTCAAGGCCTGTGGCGTCACGCAGGTGGTTGAGGACGAAATCAAGTCAGTTCTTATCAGATAATTGATCAGTTGTTGCCGTGACAACCGGATTCGGTTTTCTGAATGATATTTTCCCCAAGCAGTAGTCGTATTAGCAAGTTGATTTTGCGGTTGGCAAATTTCCGGGTTCTTTCGTATTCAACCGTCTCGTACCTCGAATGTCTGAAGGCTGCGTACTCTTCATCCAGTCGGGTCCAAGCCGCTTGAATAGGGGCAGCTGTTGCACCCCAAAATTTGCCCAACCTTTTTTCTAACCTAGGTTTATGTTTCAATTGCATAGTCATTTGCATTGGCATCATGTACATAGTGTATTCATCTGCATAGCATAGCATAAGCAAGTTTTCTTAATCAGGGGGATCAAGTGCCATTCTTGTCTCAAGAGGCATATTCAGAGGGTTTCATTCATATTCAAGACTATTCATGTCATCAGGGAAGAATGTGAGTCTTGAAGAGTTGACAGATCAATCATGGGGTTCTCTCCTATCTTGAGGTTGAGATGAACCTTCCTCCCTCATTTGCATCGCATTTATCATTGCTATATTCATGTTCATTTATATGCGGTTATTACTTGTATTTCCGTTTCTTCCTTTCGTTTTCCTTTCCCGTAGGACTTCCATTCTTCCTTGTTCAAGGGAGGATGTGATAGACATTAGGAGCTAACCCATGCATGATAACATTAGGGTAGATTTTATTCCCTTTTCAACCATAGGTTAGAATTCTGTCTCTTCTTTCTCAAAACAACAGAAAAACATTAATAAATGCTATAACAAAATCAATTCATTTCTTCCGTCAAAAGATTTGAACAAACATCAACCTTTTTGCAATAAGAAAACCCTTGTTTAAGGTGATATTTTTTATAAAAAACATTTGAATAGCTTGTGTCGTGCGTAGCCCGAACTACGTTTGCTCTGATCTTCCATGCTGTGTGGAAGTACGTAGGCATAGGATGCGATATCCTAGCGAGCAACCTTCCCCGCCTTCACCCGTAGTTAGGCGAACTACGTTGACCCTGATTTCTCGTTCCAGACGGGAATACGTAGGCATAAAGTGCGATGCTTTGCCGAGTCATGTTTTCTTTTCTTTTCAGACCTCATCCTTTAGTTTAGATAGAAGTGTAATCCGTACAAACAAGCAAGCGTGGATCCCATCGAGTACGATGGACGTGAGGGGTGCTAATACCTTCCCCTTGCGTAACCGACTCCCAAATCTAGGTTTTGGTTGTGATGACCATACATTTTCCCGTCTTTGCGTTAGGTTTACTTCGAGCGTTTCCTTTCCCTCCTTTGGGATAAATAACGCACGGTGGCGACTCTTCTGTTCAGCCGGCGCCGATTTTTGCAGTAGCGACAGAATGATAGAAATCCCCAATCAAGGTAGGCACCGGGTTGCCTGCAGCAAACAAATGGAACGCATCCAAATCAACGAACTCAGGCAGATTAGGGAACAACATAATCCCATAGATACACAAGGCAAGAACAGCGTTAAACACGATCCAGCAGCCACTTTTGGCATATTCTTGAGCTTTGCCAACCAAAAATTGGAGAGAAAACCCCGAAACTCCATGCTAGGAAGTCAACAACAGCTCTGCAGGCTCCATATGCAAGGGAACAGCTAAGTCCTCCAGCTTAGGCTTAACATTATAGTGAATGAAAGGAACCTTGTTTTGAACTGGCAACTCTAGAAACTCAGTATACTCTTCCATGGTCGGAGCCAAAATGAAGTCCTGGAACATAAAACACCTCAAGGAGGGATCATATAACTGCATCAATGTATATAACCCATTCAGCTCATATGTAGTCGGTCTGCAAACCAAATTCAGTAGCTTCCCATAACTCTTTCTAAAACTTCTCCTCACATCATCGTCAGCTAGGGAAATCAGACCCACCAGAGGAGTCACATCATGGGTAGGCAACTTATATGCGACAGTCTTCCTCAAAGTACTCATAATAACAGATAGAAGTCCGGAGCACTAGAATCGGGAAGTATGAAAATGCACCTGCAGCACAGACACACGTTAATGATATGCACATGATGATGCAAACAATGCAATATGTAACCAATGCAACAAGGGATCTCGTGCCCCTGGCTGAGAAATTCAATCCACAACACTGGCCTCAAACGGTCCCACAAACTGCTTAAGATCATCCACAATGCTCCCACCTGGTCTCAGACAGACCTAATAACACTGTCCTCACATATCACACCACTGAATCTCAATCAAGAAAACCGATAATCTGGAGGTCAAGTTACCTGCATGCCCCAACCCCTCTCACAGGTAGGTGTCCTAATAACTGACACAAGGAATGGCATCCTATGCGGTCGTTGGCGTCACAGACTTTCAAGACTGATGATACGATACCCAGGAGGTGTGGCATCATCATGTCCTAAAGAGGCCTCACTTAGCCAACTTCCAAATGATCGGTCCCCGGAGTCGACAATCCAACTAACCAACAACCCCCTCAACCCAAAGGGTTGAAAAAGAAGTCAACCAGAAGAACCTCGTCCGAGCGTGGATTTCATGAGACACTAGTACATGCAAAGCATGCACGCGCCCACTAATTTCCACTCTAATTCTAGGTGCACTCAAGCCCAGGTCTGGCTTATCTCTCAATCATAGAACCCCCTCATGACCCCACAGCAATAATCACAATAAAATAATGCTGAAAGTAAATGACTGAAAAGTAAATCCATACAAAATCCTCGACACGAAAAGAAGCGCTAGGATTGACTCGTGCAGGGAACCGTTGGAGTCCCCAGCAGAGTCGCCAGCTGTCGCTACTGCGAAAATCGGCGCCGGCTAAACAGAAGAGTCGCCACCGTGCGTTATTTATCCCAACGGAGGGAAAGGAAACGCTCGAAGTAAACCTACCGCAAAGACGGGAAAGGAATGGTCGTCGCAACCAAATCCTGGATTCGGGAGTCGGTTATGCAAGGGGAAGGTATTAGCACCCTCACGTCCTTCGTACTCGACGGGATCCACGCTTGTTTTCTGGTACGGATTGTTATTCTATCTATTCTACAGGTCTGGGGTTAAAAGAAAATAAAATGACTCGGCAAAGTATCGCACTTTATGCCTACGTATTCCCGTCTGGAACGAGAAATCAGAGTCAACATAGTTCGCCTACCTACGGGAAAGGAGGGGAAGGTTGCTCGCTAGGATATCGCATCCTATGCCTACGTGCTTTCATACAGCATGAAAGATCAGAGCAAACGTAGTTCGGGCCACGTACGACACAGGTTTGTCTGACTGTTTTTTATCTCCTTATGAAAGGGTTTTCTCCTAATTATGGGTCCAAGCGGACAAAAATGACATTTTTTGATTGGTTTACAGTCTTTTACGCAAGAACTGTCTTTTATGGTGTTTGAAATGTTTATTGTGTTTTTCTGATTGTTTTGAGAAAGAAGAGACAGAACTCTAGAACCTGTGGTTAAAATGGGAATCAAAATCTACCCTAATATTGTCATGCATGGATGAGAACCTAATGTCTTTCATATTTCTCTCCTGCGTAGAGAGAAACAGAGATCCTAAGGGGATAAACGGAAAAGCAACAACATATATACAGTAAAGCGGTAAAATGCATGAATGCAGCAATACAAGCGAGGCAAAGGAGTCCCACTCAACCTCGAACCTATAAAACAATGAGCGAAGTGAAACAGCTTCACCTCAATCTCAAGGGGACAATTAACAAACAATACAGTCAAGAAACTCAAACAATACATCACCAGCTCTAAACAGCACCAACAGCTCTAAACAGCAAAACCTGACAGCATAAGCTCCTTCTTCTATCAGTCTTCAAAGCAATGAACTTTATCCTCAATCTTCAAGGGCTTCTTCAAAGCAAGCTCTCCAGCAGAGAAATGATGACAAGAGGATTTAGAATGTTAAACAGTTTGCTGAGCACCAAAGGTGGCCTGCAGAAAATTAACATAATACAGACTGTTTCTCTCAAAGTTCTATCTCCTAGATACAGTCACTAATCCTTCCAAAGGAGGGATGTGAGTATTAAGGAGAGACTTTTAATCATTGAGAAGAATGGAGGCACAAGAAACCATCCATGTTTATGAATCAATTTTTCTATTCTAAGGCTCTATCTAGCTCCTATGTCCTAGGTCTTCAAACAGCTTCAAGCAAGCAAACAATCCTCAGCAACCTTTGATTTTGATCTTCATCTTTGTCTTCAATATGCTCCATCATCATGCTCTTCAAACCAAGCCAACACCCCAAGCAAATGCCCCAAAAAAAACCTCACAACAAAGTAAACCCCAACAATTGGCAAACCAAACGAGCACACAATTGCAAAATATACTAAAAATATTAATATAGTAGGGAAAATTCTAATATTATTTCTAGGGGATCTACCATACCTACCCTTAATACCCTATATGTCCCAAGTCCTAATTCACTCTAAAAACCCAAAAGAATTTGTTTTAATGCACCTAAGTTGTGTATAAACCCTAATCTAATCACCTAAAGTTCTCTAATTAAAACTACCTAAAAAATAATCCTAAAAAATATGGAATAAAATCCAGGGGTACCTAATATATCTATCTAATTGCCCTAAAAAAGATTGACCTAAAAATATTAAGGGGACTACCTAAAATAACATCTACAAAATCAAGTACAAACTATATTCAATAAAAGAGCAATTAAAAGTAAAATATTCACAAAAATAAAGAAAATGCCTAAACTAACATTTTTATTTATTTACAATTTTCTTGAAGCAATTATCAACATGTAGCAAAAATTCCCACATTAAAATGACCATTTTTTAATTTTATATGATTTTTTTAAAGTTTGAAATAAAATGGAGGAAAAATAAAATGAAAATATGAGATGGGGTGCAAGAAGTAAACAGACATAGTTCAACTCACATATGGGCCCAGACTGGGGGGTTCAGAAAGCAAGGCGCGCTGGGCCCAATTGATTCAGAAAAAAAAATGGAAAAACATAAAGAAAAAGAAAATAGCGCGGTGCAAATAGAAATACAATTCAGTTCATTATGCAAGTGGGCCTTGATTGGGGGTGGGAATAGCATGATCCAACTTAAGCCCATCAACACATTAAGTGAAACGCTGCGTTTCACTCTCAGCCAAACCATTCACAAACTGAGATACAATCAGAGCCACACGATGCATGCTTTAGTCCAAGTCAAAAGTGAGATCCAACGGTGCAGCGCTTGTCTTCTCCATTCAAACACAATTGGAGCCAAAACTCCATTGATGAAGCTCCAAGAAAGCTCCAAACTCAGCAACTCGAACCTCATCAAATCTTGATCAAAAATCATGAAATAAAACCCTAACATGCTCTATTTCTCACCCTGATTTCATCTGTGGCATTGAAATTCATTGATATGAACCCTACCCTCAAACACGATCCTTACTCCAAATATAGCTCAAAAATCAATCAACACCAATCTTCAAATTATTGCTCTCAATCTCTTCCTTGCTCATCACTAATCAATTCTAACTAAAAAACTAAGCCTATAACTCCAAATTCACTGAGTTCTTGATCTCAATAGAATCTATGTGCACATATGAATCATCATCAATCCTTCTCAAACTCTCCAGAAAGTTTCATCTAACCACATACATTACTTATAACTTAGAGATTCTTGCTAATTCTATCTAATTCAAGCCATGGTGAGAAAATTACTAACCTGTAAAGATGAGTGAAACAGATGAACCAAAGCTCCAAATCAATGCTTGATAAGTTCCAGAATCGATCAGTGTGATGATTGCTTGCTTCTGTATGCAATAGATCTTCCTCAAATGGCCTGAATCAGTGTAACAGAATTCCAATTGCAGATGAAGAAGTGAGAACTCAAGAACACGATTTGGCCAATGATTTACTCTGATTTTGATTGCAATACACTCAGTGATGATTATTGAGTTGATTTGGATCAAGAAATTGAAGAAATGATGAAGAATTGGGTGAATTCGAAACTGAATTGCAAGTGAGCAAGATGAATCTCAATCTCTCTTCTCTGCACCAAATGAAGTCCAACCCTGGTTTAGATCAACTCAAGTTCATATATAGGAAGTGTTAGAAAGATCTAGAATGTTCTGGATGGCTCCAATGAGATTATGAAATTCTCATGTCATAGATTTCTCATTTGATGATATCAACATATCAGTTATGGTTTTAACTCCCAATTCAACTTGTCTTATGTTCAATTTACCTTCTAAGGAGATATTGGGTGTGTGTGGATAGTTAGCTTGGCTTGGATCAGCATGTGTTGGATTTTGGTTGTGTAACTTGGATTTCAAGTAAGAGGTTTACAAAGCAAGTCCATGATTCTGACCTCTAATAAAAAAAAGTGTTAATGTCATTGTCTTTAAAAGATGTTTTCCAATTGAAATGAGTATTTGGATGATGTATTTTGGACTCATAACTTGAAAATTACATTTTCCCTCCATGAATCCATTTGAAATTCTTCCATATTCAAGCCATTTTTGGGCATTTTGTGATGCAAGCCATTCTAGCTCACCATGACTTCTTGTCTAGCCTAAAAATTCCATTTGGAACACATCTCATGTTGGACATTTTTTCATTTGAAGCTTGCAAGCAGGAGTTTTAGGCATATGCTTGAAATGACCTATAATCTTACTTTCCCAAAATACCCCTGGCTTGCCAAGATCATAAGTAGAGCTCCACAAATCATATTGAGGCATACCATACCTTTATAGAAAGCTAAGATCATGAGGAACAACTTTCATGTTGGCCAAAAATCCATTTGAAAACTCCTTATGGGGTAAAAGTTGCTTGGAAGTCAAGTAACTTTCACAGATAAATTTCAGTGTCCTCAGATGACCTGTAACTTGCAAGAACCATAACTTGAGTTCTATAAACCTCCTTGATGCTTTCCACCACTCAAATTAAAGGTCTTGAGATGCTCTACAAGTTTCAGGTTGGTCAAGGATTCATTTGAGACTTGCATTTTGAATTACTTTGCTTGGAAGTTTGATCTAAATCAGGGAATTTTACACAGAAACCCTAATTTAGAAACTTCTCTTCTTCTTGATTTCTTTTGATTTCTCCTTGGCATAACACCACATCCATATCCACATATCAAATTCTGAATCCCCCATCCTTTAAATGAGCCTTGATGCCCTTCAATCAAGCATTTGACCTATGGTTGACCTAGGGTTGACCCAGATGAAACCCTAGTTGACTGTCTTCAACTGAAGCTCTTGCAACCACACCAATGACTTATCTTACTTTCAAAATGACCCTATAGGTCTTCCATGATGTCTACACACATTCCATGCCTCAGTCCACAACTCACAACCTCTATGATGATCTTCAAATACTCCCCAGACAGGCTATAAATCCACTGCTTGATCTATTAATTTCTCAAAGCTTCACCCTCTTTCTTAGTGACTTGAATAGGCTTGAACTGGAATAAAGACCTTTTGGATATGCCTCTTGAGAGGAAAATAGCACTTGATCCCTTGTTGGATGGCTTGCCCATGCTATGCTATGCAAATGAATGAAATATGTACATGATCTACTATGCAAATGATAAAGCTATGAAAACACAAATCAGGTCAAATAAGTTGGTCAAATTTTAGGGTGCAACATGTCAACCGCCGAAGCGGAATACGTAGTCGCCGGTAGTTGTTGTGCGCAAGTCCTATGGCTTAAACAACAACTATTGGACTTCAATTTGAAGCTAGAACATGTTCCAATATTTTGTGACAACACCAGTGCTATAAATCTTACCAAAAATCCGGTGTTACATTCGCGTACCAAACACATAGAAATTCGACACCACTTTCTGAGGGACCATGTAGAGAAGGGTGACATTGTCTTTGAACATGTTGATACCAAAAACCAACTAGCGGACATTTTCACAAAGCCGCTAGCCACTGAGCCCTTCTTTCATATCCGTCGAGAACTTGGCATTCTCGACATTTATGGTCGACGGCTCGCGCAAAAACCCAGAATTTTTTTTGAAAACCGTTCCACTCTGGGGATGTTAGAATTTATGCAATTAGAAGCGCCAACTTATGAGCGCATAACTGTTGAATTTTTGAGCACTTTAGAGTTTCAGTTGAAGCATAGGTGGACGGGGGTAGAGGAAGAATATTATGGTACACTGAGGTTCAGGTTATTTGATACTGACCATAGCCTGACCATAGCCGAGTTGGGAGACATACTGAAGCTCCCCAATTTTGGTCCCGGAGCCCCTCCGGGAAGTTTTAGTGCAGGGGACTTTTGGAAGGCTATTACAGGCAGAACTGACTATGTCGCGAAAGCGGCAAAAGCTTCTTGTATCCATAACCCTTGTTTCAGGTACACTCAAAAGGGATTGGCATACACACTGTTCGGTAGGGGTGATAGCACAGGGGTAGCGACTCAGAGGGAGTTGTACTTCATGTACGGCATGGCCAATCACGAGCTCATTAATGTAGCTGCCTTTGCAGCTGATCACCTGAAGAGGGTTGCGAATGCGCCTTCAGGAGAAATAAGTGTAGGCGGTATGATTACTCAAATCGCAAATCACTTTGGCCATGGTGCTCTCTTGAGAGAGGAACCCACTGTTACCGGTAAGACAAAAATAGATCTTGCCACACTGACGGCCCAAGGTATGATTCGTGTCTTTGATAATTACTATTCCTTGGTGAGCCGAAACAGTCATCTCCTTGCTTTACCTGCCCCTGACTTTATTAGTATTCAAAATGTGAATAACTGGCTATATGAGAGCCCTCTGCAGGATGAAGAAGACCAATTTTATGATGGTACAGGTGCAGAATTCTTTGAGGATGAAGGCGATCAGGTGGAAGAAGCGCCTATACCGCCTACTCGATTTTCACCCCATCCGGAGTCAGGCCCAGACTCGTGGAGCTTATCGAAAAAGGAATGGGACTGGATGGAGAGTGAGATGTGCCATCTCCGAAGTGAGCAAACGAGGCAAGGCGAGGAGCAGACAAGACAAGGGAACGAGCAAATCCGACAGGGCAGGTTGATCAGTGAAATGCACGAATGGATGCGGAAGATGATGCTGCGGGACCAACCTCCTCCATCATGATGAACTCTGTGAGTCCCCTGCTACTTGTGTTTCAACAGTGGGGACACTGTTGAATTCAAGTGTGGGGGTATTTTATTGTGTTTTGTTTTTGTTGTTTTCTTTCTCTGTTATTTATATTTCTGTGTTAGTTTGAATTCTTTCTCTGTTATTTATATTTCTGTGTTAGTTTGGAAAGCATGATCGGAATACCCGCAGTGAAAACCCCCGATGTTGAACTATTAAAATAAGAACTGTTGGTTGAACTGTTTTCGCGTGAGGTAGGTGATGAGAAAGTATATAGAATGCTCAGAAAAAGTTTTGTGAGGAGGAAATCGGAATAATCTTGAGAAGTAAGTAAAACACAAACACCTTAGTCTCCCGAATAGCAACGAGTTCGACGTGTAGATTTGTGCCATAGTACTTTAATCTGAGAAGTACCCTGAGTAGTTTTCCTTGACAAGCGGGCTTAATCAATAAGAATCGTATGTGCGAGGTTGATCGAAAAGTATATGAAAAAAAGCACAGAGAAAAAGGGGAAAATTGGACGACCTGTCCTTCTAAGTTGGGTAACCCTCACCCGGTTATTCAGCCTAACGGCGGTCGAACCTGAGAGCCATCCAAAACAAAAAAAAATAGTAATAATAATTGTGCCAAAAAAAAGAAGAAGAAGAAAATAGAAAACTTGATCGATCTTGTACATGCGAGGAAAAATCATAACTGCCCTTATAGTTACTGTTCGAATGAAAGGGAGAAAAATCGAAAAAGAAGACTTAAGTACAAAGCATAGTCGGAGAGGTTACCAATTGGGAGATTGAGGGCGGTGGTTTTTGCCACTGTTTAGTGTTTATGTGTTACCTATTTTGACAGAGTAAGCCGAGACTACTCCTAATGGGACTTGGAATGAGAATTTCACGTATGAGTATCATTACCATGACTCACAGTTCTATGGGCGTTTATGTGAAAAGATTTATATGGTTCGATTTGATGAGCTTTTTGCTCGAGGTCAAGCAAAAGTTCAAGTTCGGGGGAGTTTGATCGGGGGATTTAAGTTGTGTTTTCCACACTATGTTTGTCGTTGGTTTCGCATTGTTTTATCTCTTTTTCTAGTCTTTGGTTTGTTTTGTCATAGTTATTTGCAGTGTTTTCGCATGAGTCTAAGTTTAATAACTTTATTGCTTTTGCCGCCGATGCGTTTGATTTGGTTTCTTTTAGTGTATTTTTGGCAGGAATCGGTGGTCGGACATCCGTACTGTTTCGAAGACAAAGAAAAGCCGAAAAAGCACAAGTCAGAGGCATGACACGGGTGCCCGTGTTGCACAACACGGCCCATGTCATGAGGGATACAGCCAGGAGGACACGGGTGAAAAGGAGAAAAGAAGAGTTGGAAACAGAAGAGCAACACGGGTGCCCGTGTCACACAACACGGCCCGTGTTGCAGCCCCTGATGCTTTTTTCTCAGCTTCGAGTTACAGCAGCCTGACACGGCCACCCGTGTCACACAACACGGCCCGTGTCAGGGCCACTGATAAGGAAAATGTTGTTTTTATTATTTTTCACTATTGAAGCCATTTTGAAGGGCATTTTAGACATTTTATCATGTAATTTGAACTGAGCTATATTAAGCCTTATTTTTGGAAAGAAAGAGGCACGTTTTTGGATTAGGATTGAAAGGAGAGAACTGAAGCCGGAGAATTCGGAAGAACAAAGGATCGATCAAGAGCGGAAGCAATTGATGATCCAAGTCCCCCAATTTCAATTATAATGATCTTCTCCTTTTTAATTCTAATTACTTTTATGTTGACCAAGAACATGAGTAGCTAAACCCCCAAGTTGTTAGGGGGTGGTCCTTAGTGCGATGTAATGACATTTATTTAATTATTCTACGAGACTTATGTTTTTACCTTAATATATTTGATTTTGCATTAACCTTATTCGTATCCCTATTGGAAAGTAGAATTCGAATAGTGCCTAGGCTGAGTCTGGAAAGTCAACCTAACACTTTTGCAAAATAGTATCACGGTTGATATTGCTTAGGAATGAGGATATCCCGTATCACGTATTGTAGGGTCGGAGTTAGTGCTTGATGTTTTCAGGGACACTGAGGAATTAGTGAACAGGAAAATCATCAAAGGGTTGCCATTAAGGAATTAAGGCAACTAAAGTGGCCAACTGATAGATTAAGGGTAATAACGAGTTAAGTAGAATAATCATACAGAGTCTGCACTCGTATTATCTCCACTCCCCTAACACTGTTCTTAGATTAATTAATTCAGTCCGTCTTTACTGTCATATCACTCCGCTACCAAGCAAACCACTAGACCTTTTGTTCAATTGAATTCTAAAAATTCTGTTAATTACTACGCAGTCCTCGAGATCGATACTTGGGACATTTCCTTTATTACTACGATTGGTAAAAAATTAGTACACTTGCTATTTTCCCGATCAAGTTTTTGGCGCCGTTGCCGGGGACTGCCAAATTAACATTGTGTTTAGAATCCAAAAGAAATTTTGTTGCTCTGCGACTAAAATTTTATTGTTTACTGCATTACTTTTATCCGTTTATTATCTAACGCTTGTCTAATTGTGTATGCGAGGTCAGGCCTCAGCTAAATATTCTTTTGATACAGAACCAGAACGAGCATTACACGAAAGACGGAGATTAGCTAAAGTTAAAACACTGGAAGAAATAGAGGAAATTATATCCGTGCAGAGCGACTCCGAGGAGAGAGAGACACCACCTGAGACTGTTCAAATGGCTGGAAATCCACCTCAGCCTGAAAGACTGCTAGGAGACTATGGAGGGGCCAATGCTCAACCGAACCGGATGACCATTGTGAATCAACCGGTGAATGCTGCACATTTTCAGCTACACCCTTCCACCATCCGTCAGTTGGAGAGCAAGCCGTTCGCCGGAAGAATCAACGAAGATGCAAATAAACATCTTCAGAGATTCCTCACAACCACCACCTCGCTGAAAATAGAAGGCCATTCCAAAGAGGCTAAGAGATTAGTTATGTTCCCGTTCACACTCACTGATGATGCGGAAGAATGGTTTTACTCGCTTCCCGCTGGGAGTATCACAACATGGCAAGAGATGGAAACTGCGTTCCTGAATGAGTATTTCCCTGCATCAGTGTTCATCCGAAAAAGATACGACATTGTCAACTTCAAGCAAAAAGAAGGAGAATCTTTAGGGGATGCATATAAGCGGTTTAAGAGGTGTCTTACAGCATGTCCTACTCATAACCTGGACGCCACGGAGCAGATGCAAAACTTTGTTAATGGATTACGACTCAAAACGAAACAGCTCATAGATACTGTTGCCGGTGGCTCAACCAACTTTTCAACAGCCACAGGTATCAGAAGGATCATAGAAGCAATCGCCGCGAACGAGCACCTTGAGTTGTATGATCGCACGGTAAACCAACCGGAAGGTAAGATTGATCTGAAGCTGGCAGACCAGGTTGTTAAAATGGAGGATCAGATCACCGCTGAGGTAGAGAGAAGGTTAAAGAAAATGAATGTTGAAACTCAGGCAGTGGCACAGGTTGAGCCAGTTCAAGCAGCACCTTGTGAAATATGCGGTGGGCCACACTTTACAATGCATTGTGTAGCAACCCAAGAGCAAGTGGAACAGATTAATATGTTGAGGCAGAACAATCCTTACGCCAACACATATAATCCTGGTTGGAAGAATCACCCAAACTTTTCATGGAAAGATCAACAAGGTAATGTGCAAAAACCTATTCAAGGCCCACAACCGTATCAACCTCAGCCACAGCAATACCAGCAGACACCGTACCAACCTCAATATCAACCACAAGCGCCTCGAAAAGCTGATTGGGAAGTGGCCATTGAGAAAATGGCCGCCCAAAGTTCCCAATTTCAAGAAGAGACAAGGAGTAACTTCAGGAATGCTGGAGCATCCATAAAGAACCTTGAAGTACAAATGAGTCAAATTGCCCAACAGCTAGCAAGTTCACAAGCGCCGGGTACACTTCCAAGTGCCACAGTACCAAATCCGAAGGATCACCACCAAATTAAGGCGGTAGTAACAAGAAGTGGAAAGGCCAAGGAAGTAGGAGAAGAGGAAACGGAACTAAGTGATCCGATGATTGAAGTGGAGATGGAAATTAAAGAGAATGAAACAGTCGAGGAAGAAGTGGTGACACCGGTACCGGTAACTAAAGAAAAAGTGGTAGAACCGAAACCAGTGATCAAGTTACCATACCCCTCAAGAAATAAGAAGAAAGGACAGCAAGAGAAGAATTTCGAGAAGTTCCTGGAGCTGTTTAAGAAGTTGGAGCTGAACATTCCATTGTTGGAGGCACTAGAACAAATGCCCACCTATGCAAAATTCATGAAGGACATCATTGCTAAGAAGCGGACGAGTGAGTCCGAACCTGTTATTCTAACGGAAACGTGCAGTGCTATTTTGCAGGGTCTGAAGATTCTGGTCAAGAAGAAAGACAGTGGAGTTGTTACTATCCCATGCACTATTGGCGATAGGTCATTCAATAGAGCTTTAATTGATTTGGGAGCAAGTATTAGCCTCATGCTCTTGTCTATCTACAAAAAATTAGATATCGGTGCGGTTCAAGACACTCGGATGACCCTCCAGTTTGCTGATCATTCAGTTAAGCGGCCATATGGAGTGGTTCAAGATGTACTAGTTAAGGTAGATAAATTTGTGTTTCCGGTTGATTTTGTGATCCTAGAGATGCCGGAAGATGAAGAAATGCCGTTAATTTTGGGCCGACCATTCTTGGAAACCGGGAGAGTCATGATAGATATGGAAGGCGGCACCCTGACCTTGAAAGTATATGACGAGGAGTTAAAAATTGATGTTAGTAATACCATGAAGCATAAACAGGATCGGGGCACCAGCAGCAACATACAAGTGCTAGAACAGGTCGTAGAGAGCGAACATGTGGAGAGTGTGACCCAACTGCCTCTGGAGAGAGTGCTAAGCATGTCAATCTTTAAGGAAGACAAAGAAGTAGATGAGAATGACAGAGAGGTAGTCGAAATGTTGGACACTCGACCATTCCAAAGGGGATCCCGACCACACCGATGGGAGGACTTACGGCAACCTATAGAGCTTGAGGGTAATGACGAAAAGCCTAAAGGTTCGGAATTGAAACAACTGCCGGAAAACCTCAAATATGTGTTTCTAGACACCGAGGAAAAGTGTCCCGCCATTATCAGCTCTAGTTTGAAAAGTGTCCAAGAGAAACAACTAATTGGGGTTCTAAAAAAATTTAAGAGTGCTATTGGTTGGAAAATAGAAGACTTAAAGGGTATAAGCCCTACAATGTGCATGCACAAAATTCTTATGGAAAAGGACCATAAACCGGTTGTGCAGCCCCAACAGAGACTGAACCCCGTTATGAAGGAAGTCGTAAGAAAGGAAGTGGTGAAATTATTGGATGCTGGGCTTATCTATCCTATATCCGACAGTTCATGGGTGAGCCCTGTTCACGTGGTGCCTAAGAAAGGAGGTACAATTGTGGTGACGAATGACAAGAATGAGTTGATTCCTACGCGTACCGTCACTGGGTGGAGGGTATGCATTGATTATAGGAGACTTAATTTAGCCACCAGAAAGGATCACTTCCCGTTGCCTTTTATTGATCAGATGTTAGAAAGACTGGCTAGGCACGATTACTACTGTTTTCTAGATGGATACTCCGGGTACAACCAAATCGCGGTTGCGCCGGAGGATCAAGAGAACACAGCTTTCACATGCCCGTACGGAGTTTTTGCTTATAGGAGGATGCCATTCGGGTTATGTAATGCCCCTGCCACGTTTCAAAGATGCATGACTTCCATTTTTGCGGATATGCTCGAGAAACATATGGAAGTTTTTATGGACGATTTTTCTGTGTTTGGCTCATCTTTTGATAATTGTTTAACGAATCTTTCACTTGTTTTGCAGCGATGTCAGGAAAGTAATTTGATCCTAAACTGGGAAAAATGTCATTTTATGGTTCGAGAGGGCATTGTGCTCGGTCACAAGATCTCTCATAAGGGGATCGAAGTGGATAAAGCCAAAGTGGAAGTGATTTACAAGTTACCACCGCCGGTGAATGAGAAAGGCATTCGAAGTTTCTTAGGCCATGCGGGTTTTTACCGTCGTTTTATAAGAGATTTTTCCAAGATAGAAAAACCATTGACTTCCTTGTTAGTCAAGGAAAAAGCATTTGTTTTCAGTAAGGAGTGCGCTGATGCTTTCGAAAATCTGAAAAACAAATTAGTTTCAGCTCCGATTGTAAGTGCCCCTGATTGGTCTCTTCCATTTGAGATCATGTGTGATGCTAACGATATCGCTGTGGGAGCGGTGTTGGGGCAGCGGAGAGAGAAGTTGTTACATGTTATTTATTATGCTAGTCATGTTTTGAACCCTGCACAGATGAATTACGCGACCACCGAGAAGGAGTTGTTAGCGGTGGTGTACGCCTTCGATAAATTTAGGCAATATTTGTTGGGTTCAAAAGTGATTGTTTATACTGACCATGCTGCATTGAAATATCTTTTTGCTAAACAGGAATCGAAGCCTAGGCTCCTGAGATGGATTTTGCTTCTTCAAGAATTTGATGTGGAGATCCGCGATAAGAAAGGATGTGAGAACACCGTGGCTGATCACTTGTCGCGAATGTCACCAATTGAAGAAAATGAAGATAACCGCCCTATAAGGGATGAGTTCGCTGATGAACGCATTTTAGCTATTTCCGGTGTTCCATGGTTCGCTGATTATGCGAATTACGTGGTCGGAGGTATCATACCCGACGATTTTGACTCGAACAGAAGAAAAAAGTTTGTTCATGATTGCAGGTTTTATTTATGGGACGACCCTTATCTCTATAAAAGAGGAGTGGATGGTTTGATCAGAAGATGTGTACCTGAAGAGGAACAGAGGAAAGTGCTTACAGCTTGTTATAACTCGGAATATGGAGGACATTTCAGTGGTGACCGAACCGCTGCCAAAGTCCTCCAATCGGGGTTATACTGGCCCTCAATTTTTAAAGATGCTCAAGAGCTGGTGAAAGAATGTGACAAATGTCAGAGAACGGGAAACATTTCGAAACAGAATCAAATGCCCCAAAATTTCATGCTGGAAGTGGAATTGTTTGATGTGTGGGGGATAGACTTCATGGGGCCATTTCCACCATCCTCTGGAAAGCACTACATTTTGGTCGCAGTGGACTATGTGTCAAAATGGGTTGAAGCCGTGGCTCTGCCTACTAATGATGCAAAGGTGGTAGTCAAATTCTTAAAAGAAAATATTTTTGCCAGGTTTGGAGTTCCAAGAGCGTTGATAAGTGATGGAGGAACTCATTTCCTAAATCACCTTATGGAGAGACTCCTTCAGAAATACAATGTGAAGCACCGGGTAGCCACCCCGTATCATCCCCAAACAAGTGGTCAAGTGGAGGTATCTAATCGGCAATTAAAACAAATTCTAGAAAAAACTGTTAGTTCGTCGCGGAAGGATTGGTCAACCAAGGTGGATGATGCATTATGGGCATATCGTACAGCGTTTAAAACACCCATAGGCATGTCACCATATCAACTGGTCTATGGAAAGGCTTGCCATTTACCATTAGAGTTAGAACATAAAGCTTTCTGGGCGACAAAGTTCTTGAACATGGATCTATCGATAGCCAGAAGCTCGAGGATTCTTCAGTTGCATGAGCTGGAAGAGTTTCGTAACCAAGCCTATGAAAATGCCAAACTGTACAAAGAAAAAACAAAAAAATGGCATGATCAGAGAATACGGAGAAAGGAATTTTGGGTAGGACAGCTGGTCCTCCTATACAATTCCAGGATGAGGTTATTCCCAGGGAAGTTACGATCTAAATGGTCGGGACCATTTCTGGTTCACAAAGTTTTTCCACACGGCGCAATCGAGTTGCAGAATCAAGCCAATGGAGACACTTTCAAAGTGAATGGGCAGAGGTTTAAACCATATTATCAAGGTGATTTAACCGGCCAGGTGGATGTCGTTCATCTTACCTCGTAGGATGAACGCCCGTCGAGCCATGCGACGTAAAACGAAGCGCTTTGTGGGAGGCAACCCACACATCTTTGCTGCTGTTTTCTTTTTTTTTTGTTGTTTCTGTTTTATTTCAGCTCGCATGTCATCATGAAAAGAGGACACCGGATAACGGGAGTGAATAATGCTGAGAAGAGGAGAATCAGAGCCCTGACACGGGTGGCCGTGTTGCACAACACGGGCCGTGTCAGGAAGAGGTTGCAGGTTTGTGGATTTTGGGCCAAACAGCAGGGTGACACGGGTGCCCGTGTCCCATAACACGGCCCGTGTCACATACACCAGGAAAGAAAAAGAGAAGAAGCAGAATCAGGGGATCTGAACAAGTCAGGGGTGCAACACGGGTGCCCGTGTTGTACAACACGGCCCGTGTTGCAAGCGCGTGTTAATGAAAAAAAAAAGGGGGATCCCAGGAGGAGCAACACGGGTGCCCGTGTTGTGCAACACGGCCCGTGTTGCAGAGCGTGCAGTTAAATTTTTTTTACCGTGTGGGGCCCTCCTATCTTATTCCCCACTAACTCCCTTTTAACCATTTCATTTACCCTCTTTACCTCATCATCTTCTTCTTTTCTCTTTCACCTTCTTCACAAAACCCTAACACTCCATAGCCTCCTCCCCACAAAAGCTCCAATTTCACCAATACCCACTCATCAAAACCACTTTCCCTCTTCACGAAAAACGATCCCCTCATCATTGTGGTCATTCCTACGGTGACGTTTTTCTCTAACGGTGATTTCGAATTTTCTGTGTTGCTTCTATTTTGCAGGTTACACAATGCCTCCTCGTAGAGATACCGGAAAAGCAGTGGCGGAAACTTCACGCCCCAGAAAGAGAGCACACCGTATGGCGAACCCTCACGGCATACTCTTTGAAGACCCGGATCATCAGCGAAAGTACTCTAACATCATCAAGCGTAAGCTCACGCCCACAAGGTATATCTGCAACACTACGCTTGATAGTCTAGGGCTCAGAATAGAGGTCCATAGGATGTTTCACACTCTGGGGATGTTAGAATTTATGCAATTAGAAGCGCCAACTTATGAGCGCATAACTGTTGAATTTTTGAGCACTTTAGAGTTTCAGTTGAAGCATAGGTGGACGGGGGTAGAGGAAGAATATTATGGTACACTGAGGTTCAGGTTATTTGATACTGACCATAGCCTGACCATAACCGAGTTGGGAGTCATACTGAAGCTCCCCAATTTTGGTCCCGGAGCCCCTCCGGGAAGTTTTAGTGCAGGGGACTTTTGGAAGGCTATTACAGGCAGAACTGACTATGTCACGAAAGCGGCAAAAGCTTCTTGTATCCATAACCCTTGTTTCAGGTACACTCAAAAGGGATTGGCATACACACTGTTCGGTAGGGGTGATAGCACAGGGGTAGCGACTCAGAGGGAGTTTTACTTCATGTACGGCATGGCCAATCACGAGCTCATTAATGTAGCTGCCTTTGCAGCTGATCACCTGAAGAGGGTTGCGAATGCGCCTTCAGGCGAAATAAGTGTAGGCGGTATGATTACTCAAATCGCAAATCACTTTGGCCATGGTGCTCTCTTGAGAGAGGAACCCACTGTTACCGGTAAGACAAAAATAGATCTTGCCACACTGACGGCCCAAGGTATGATTCGTGTCTTTGATAATTACTATTCCTTGGTAAGCCGAAACAGTCATCTCCTTGCTTTACCTGCCCCTGACTTTATTAGTATTCAAAATGTGAATAACTGGCTATATGAGAGCCCTCTGCAGGATGAAGAAGACCAATTTTATGATGGTACAGGTGCAGAATTCTTTGAGGATGAAGGCGATCAGGTGGAAGAAGCGCCTATACCGCCTACTCGATTTTCACCCCATCCGGAGTCAGGCCCAGACTCGTGGAGCTTATCGAAAAAGGAATGGGACTGGATGGAGAGTGAGATGTGCCATCTCCGAAGTGAGCAAACGAGGCAAGGCGAGGAGCAGACAAGACAAGGGAACGAGCAAATCCGACAGGGCAGGTTGATCAGTGAAATGCACGAATGGATGCGGAAGATGATGCTGCGGGACCAACCTCCTCCATCATGATGAACTCTGTGAGTCCCCTGCTACTTGTGTTTCAACAGTGGGGACACTGTTGAATTCAAGTGTGGGGGTATTTTATTGTGTTTTGTTTTTGTTGTTTTCTTTCTCTGTTATTTATATTTCTGTGTTAGTTTGAATTCTTTCTCTGTTATTATTTCTGTGTTAGTTTGGAAAGCATGATCGGAATACCCGCAGTGAAAACCCCCGATGTTGAACTATTAAAATAAGAACTGTTGGTTGAACTGTTTTCGCGTGAGGTAGGTGATGAGAAAGTATATAGAATGCTCAGAAAAAGTTTTGTGAGGAGGAAATCGGAATAATCTTGAGAAGTAAGTAAAACACAAACACCTTAGTCTCCCGAATAGCAACGAGTTCGACGTGTAGATTTGTGCCATAGTACTTTAATCTGAGAAGTACCCTGAGTAGTTTTCCTTGACAGGCGGGCTTAATCAATAAGAATCGTATGTGCGAGGTTGATCGAAAAGTATATGAAAAAAAGCACAGAGAAAAAGGGGAAAATTGGACGACCTGTCCTTCTAAGTTGGGTAACCCTCACCCGGTTATTCAGCCTAACGGCGGTCGAACCTGAGAGCCATCCAAAACAAAAAAAAATAGTAATAATAATTGTGCCAAAAAAAAGAAGAAGAAGAAAATAGAAAACTTGATCGATCTTGTACATGCGAGGAAAAATCATAACTGCCCTTATAGTTACTGTTCGAATGAAAGGGAGAAAAATCGAAAAAGAAGACTTAAGTACAAAGCATAGTCGGAGAGGTTACCAATTGGGAGATTGAGGGCGGTGGTTTTTGCCACTGTTTAGTGTTTATGTGTTACCTATTTTGACAGAGTAAGCCGAGACTACTCCTAATGGGACTTGGAATGAGAATTTCACGTATGAGTATCATTACCATGACTCACAGTTCTATGGGCGTTTATGTGAAAAGATTTATATGGTTCGATTTGATGAGCTTTTTGCTCGAGGTCAAGCAAAAGTTCAAGTTCGGGGGAGTTTGATCGGGGGATTTAAGTTGTGTTTTCCACACTATGTTTGTCGTTGGTTTCGCATTGTTTTATCTCTTTTTCTAGTCTTTGGTTTGTTTTTTCATAGTTATTTGCAGTGTTTTCGCATGAGTCTTAGTTTAATAACTTTATTGCTTTTGCCGCCGATGCGTTTGATTTGGTTTCTTTTAGTGTATTTTTGGCAGGAATCGGTGGCCGGACATCCGTACTGTTTCGAAGACAAAGAAAAGCCGAAAAAGCACAAGTCAGAGGCATGACACGGGTGCCCGTGTTGCACAACACGGCCCGTGTCATGAGGGATACAACCAGGAGGACACGGGTGAAAAGGAGAAAAGAAGAGTTGGAAACAGAAGAGCAACACGGGTGCCCGTGTCACACAACACGACCCGTGTTGCAGCCCCTGATGCTTTTTTCTCAGCTTCGAGTTACAGCAGCCTGACACGGCCACCCGTGTCACACAACACGGCCCGTGTCAGGGCCACTGATAAGGAAAATGCTGTTTTTATTATTTTTCACTATTGAAGCCATTTTGAAGGGCATTTTAGACATTTTATCATGTAATTTGAACTGAGCTATATTAAGCCTTATTTTTGGAAAGAAAGAGGCACGTTTTTGGATTAGGATTGAAAGGAGAGAACTGAAGCCAGAGAATTCGGAAGAACAAAGGATCGATCAAGAGCGGAAGCAATTGATGATCCAAGTCCCCCAATTTCAATTGTAATGATCTTCTCCTTTTTAATTCTAATTACTTTTATGTTGACCAAGAACATGAGTAGCTAAACCCCCAAGTTGTTAGGGGGTGGTCCTTAGTGCGATGTAATGACATTTATTTAATTATTCTACGAGACTTATGTTTTTACCTTAATATATTTGATTTTGCATTAACCTTATTCGTATCCCTATTGGAAAGTAGAATTCGAATAGTGCCTAGGCTGAGTCTGGAAAGTCAACCTAACACTTTTGCAAAATAGTATCACGGTTGATATTTCTTAGGAATGAGGATATCCCATATCACGTATTGTAGGGTCAGAGTTAGTGCTTGATGTTTTCAGGGACACTGAGGAATTAGTGAACAGGAAAATCATCAAAGGGTTGCCATTAAGGAATTAAGGCAACTAAAGGGGCCAACTGATAGATTAAGGGTAATAACGAGTTAAGTAGAATAATCATACAGAGTCTGCACTCGTATTATCTCCACTCCCCTAACATTGTTCTTAGATTAATTAATTCAGTCCGTCTTTACTGTCATATCACTCCGCTACCAAGCAAACCACTAGACCTTTTGTTCAATTGAATTCTAAAAATTCGGTTAATTACTACGCAGTCCTCGAGATCGATACTTGGGACGTTTCCTTTATTACTACGATTGGTAAAAAATTAGTACACTTGCTATTTTCCCGATCACCTAACCTCAACATAGCAACAACACACACAAAACATGGTATCCTGACAACAAAAAGGTTCTTGCTATTGTCTTAGTTCCCAATGATAAACAAAGTATATGAATTGTAATGGTTTTGTCCTTTCTAACAGTTTTGCCTTTAAACCAAAAAACAGACCACTCAAAGGCCTAGCGAGGTTCAGCCAAGCCACAAATGAAACTGGTTCAAGGCATACTTGGCAACTAGTCATGAACATAAATCATAGTGCAAGCCACTTTGTGAGGGCTGGACAGCAGAGATACTAGGTGATAAAATATAATGGAAAACAACAAGATTGTTCCTACAATAACATGCAACAAGTCATGAATTCAAGATACTCATAAATGATCTTACACTAAAATGATGACTATAACTCCAAAGTTCCAGTTAATTGATTTGCAAAACTCTCAAATTAATTGAGATTTCAACTTACAAGTTGAAGTGCCAAACCATGACAGTTGGCTCCTTAGCAGGAACCAACACTGAAATTTAGGACCACTAATGCTGCCAAGCAAATTAAAGCAGTTCTAGAAGGATAACAGTGGCAGCAGCAGGTCTCAAAAACAAAGCAAGCATTATTCATTGAAATGGCAACCAATATTTCTCAAAAGTAAACACAAATTTAAATACAAAGCAACATCCATTCGCAGCAGTATAAATGGCATAGATTGAGCAGGCTTGACTCAGAATAAGCCTACCAACAATGTTTACAACCTCAAAGGGATTGAGTAAATTAAATGTAAAGATTTCTTGACAAGAACAAAACATATTTAATATTAATTTTCAAAAACAGATTTATTAAGAGAAATAGCTCTTGACAGCAGAGAACATAAGCCTGACAATGAAAGGACCAAAGATACTAACAATGCAACCAAGACAGATCCTCAAACACATACATATCAAGCTCTTTAAAACAGTTTGGCAAACTCATATTGCTAAAATGGCCTTGCAGCAGACAAAATAAGCCTAAACAGAAGCAGTAGCAATTCTTACAACCAAACAGAATGCAAATAAGGTTCAAAGTTAGTGCAACCCAGCAGAAAGAACACTTGAGTTAACCAACTCCAAATTGGTAGTCAAAATTGCAAATTGGGCATTACAATGCTAAGTTCAGATCAACCAAACTGCTCAGACAATAATTCTATGACAGCATGAATTTTAAAGCAAAAAATGCAACATCCTTGGAATAACAACACCAACCAATTTGAACAGCAGCTTCGAAATAAAGGACTTAAATGACAGTTACAGGTCCAATATTCAAACAATACCAAACATACCTATCTAGCAACTGTTTCATTCTTGGTAGAACAAATGCCACCAAAACAAGGCTTGGTTATGAAACATAAATTTGACAGCAACAACCTATTCATACCTCAAGTTAAGATCAATCAAACAACAACTTCAAAATGGTCCTAATGTAAGATCCTAATGGCAGTCTAATCCACCCAAACAACAGTTGGCAAAGAAATAGATTTTAACAAAAATTGACAAATTCATCTTTGTAAAACAAGTTTGGCAGCAACAGTGCATAACAATGCTTACACTTTATTCTACATGACAGTATGCGTGCACATAATAAGAAACAATGAGCAAGAATGAGTTTTATGTCACGATAATGGATGGGATGAGTTTAGACACAACATACCTGTAGTAATAAACTTGAACAAGCAGAAAATACTCCTAGAAACCCAGAGATTTATACTTCACTTCTTGGCCTTGAGACTTTACTTCACCTTTAAGTAACAATCCACTTATGATGCTAAATGTCAAAATAAGACTGTCCAAGGGTTGCTAGTGGTTTGGACAGTTGAGGAATGTTGTTGGTGAGGTGTTAGAGGTATTAGAATGGCAAGAATCTATATGGAATGAGTTTTGGTCATTTTAGTGATTTTGGTCAAAGTATGGTGGAAATAAGGTTGACTTTTTGATTTTTTGAGGTTTTTGATGGTTTGATGGATTACACACCTTCTATATGTTATTTAGAAAGTGCATGGATGGTTGTGGGAGTGTTGGAAAGGTTAGAAATGAAAATGGTGTGAAAAGTGCAAAGTGACCAATTTTGGTGTTTTTGAACTCTTCTTCACTTACAAGCAAAGAGAGAGTGAGAAGGAGAGCTATGATACTTTGATCTTGTGAATAGATCTGGTGTGAAAAAGAAGTGAGGGTGAGGCCTCTATTTATAGTAGAGATGAGGGTGAGGGCAGCTTGGTAACTTGCCACTTTTGGAGGGAGATTCATGAAGTTTTTTACAAAATCTTGCCAAGATCTTCTTCCATCAGCTCCATGGCTCAAGAAAGATCAAAAATATCAAGTGGAGATGTCCATGAAATGACTGAGGTGAGCTTAGAGGGTAGTATGGCACAGCTGCAGCAGTTGGAGATGAAAAGTTTCTCTCTCCTTCTTACACATTTGAATATTATAATCATACAAGTTGCAACTTGCATCTCTCTCTCCTTAATCTCTCTTTTTCTGTCATTCTCTTTCTCTACACATCTAAATGTCATAATGCATCATGATCCAAGGGTGGAGAGTGGTTAGGGATGAAAAATTATGATTTTGAGAAATTGGTTCAAGTGGATTTTTAGGTGTGACAAACCCAACTTCAAGGAACCATAACTCCTAGCTCATAAATCTCCTTGGGGAGTTCTTGTACTTTTTAGAAAGCCCTTGTGTAGCTCTACAACTTTCATGTTTTGGGAATTTCCAAATTCTTGATGGAACTAGGTTGAAAAACCTTTCAAAGTTCTGAAAAAAGTGGTTTGTATGGCCAGAATTTGGGAAATTCCACCAAGTCCTTTACCCTTGAAAAATGATTTTTGCTATAACTCCAATTCCATGCATTTTTTGAATATGGACCACTGTGGGAATTTTGTAGGGTTTGCCAAGACCTTTCAAACAAGCTTAGAACCACCTCAATTGGATGTGTGGTTGAGGAGTTATGGTTTTGCCCCTTTCGAAACCCTAATTCCCGATTTTTGCAATTACTTCCTAACCCTTGATTCAATGGTCATGAAATTTTATGGGTAGGTGTAATATGATATAAGGAACATTTTTAATACACACCTTGAAGTCAAATTCCTCATTGTTAGAGAGTTGACTTTTTGGTCAATTTTTCGATCGATCGGTGTCTACCGAGTCGCCCGTTAGTGATCCGGATATCCTGAGGACTTGAAACTCTTTGGATGGACTTTACTAAGCCATAGGAGCTTAATGGACAAAAATACCACCATTGAAATACTCTTTGAATCAAAAGTCAAACTACAGTTGACTTTTTCCAATCAAAAACCCTAATCGGGTGTCTCAAATTGCACTGTTCTCGAACCCCGGGTGACCACCTCAAATTGGATTCATACTTGACCTAATGTTGTATTCTTGATCTTGTTTGAAGTTGAATCAATCCAAAACATTGATTGATCGGACCACTGAAGTTTCAATTTTGATGGTACGGAACCCTAATTCATCTGCATCTTGACAAAGATAAACTTGAACTGGATTAAGGTTAGTTAATCAAATGAACATGATCCTACAATGATGATCAGGATCTAAGGAGTCAAAATTTGGGGTGCAACAGATGCCCCTATTTAAATATCTTCACTAGATGGTAATGAGAGATGACAATCCTCATAGAATCGCAGTGAAAGGTATTTAAATATAGCAAACCAGAAATTTTGTCCCTTAGATCCGATGGTATGCAAAAAGGACAAATGCAAATGTGCCATGAATCTAAATGAGGTTATATGATGCTTGAATGTCAGACATATGCAGACACACGAACAAATATGAAAGAACGGCAAAACGACGAGTAACCACTCACGGGGACCCAGCACACTGGGGAAAGATTCCAAGCGAAGTAAACAAGTTAGTTCAAACATGACTAAGGATGCTTGCTCAAGGAAATCTCTCACGCAGGGGACACAAATTTAACCCGGGAAGACACACCTTCATTGGGGAGAGGAGATACGAACCTCACTGGGAATAACCAGATGAGGAAGCCCACCGGGGAAGATAACAAATCTTCACTGGGGAAATGAAAGAAAAGAAAAGCAAACCACACTGGGGAAGAAACCCATTGGGGAAAACTTGCTGGGGAACAAATCCACTGGGGAAGCACAACTTCACCGGGGAAAAAACGGAACGAAGACATGAACCTCACTGGGGATAACCAGATGAGAAAATTTCTTATAACGAAGAGTTCAAACGGGATCTTCAGGAAAAGGTTAGAAAAAAGACCGGACGTGCCGGGGAAACCAGTATCCACTAATTCTCCAAGACTCGACTGGGAAAGCAAAAGCTTCAACTGGGGAGACTGGTGACGACCAGGACAACAAATAGCTTCAAACAGTGCTAGTTTCCACTAGACTTACTGGGGAAGGTTGGTGATGACCAATCCAAAGTTCGGTTTCCAAAGAAGTGCTAAGTACCACTAGACTTCCTGGGGATATGGTGACAACCAAGTCGAAGTTCCCATTTCAATTGGGAATTTCAAACAATACAGGACTTCAGTTGGGGAAGTTGGTAACAATCAACTTTCGGTACCAATAACGATTAGTTTTCCGGTAATGCTAGTAACTATTGGATTTTCAGAGAGTTTGGTGACGACCAGGAAGCACAAATATATCCCTCAATACCTTAGGAACAAAAGCCAAACATCCTCAATACATTAGGTTATAGAAGAGACACAACCCTTATCACATTAGGATTGGGCGAAGACCCTCAAAACAATAGGAACGAAAGTTGAAACATCCTCAATACATTAGGATATGAAAGCTGAACATCCTCAATACATTAGGATATAGAACACTTCATGCAAACGCAACCACTTTAGTCTCTGGGAACTTCTGAACTCGGGATCCAAAGCATATATCTCCAAAGGTACACAACCTGTGCTCGGGATGGCAACAAACAATCTCCCAAAGGTACAAAACCTGTGCTTGGAATCCAACAATACATCTTCCAAAGGTATAAAACCTATGCTTGGAATCCAATAATACATCTTCCAAAGGTATAAAACCTGTGCTTGGAATCAAACAATACATCTTCCAAAGGTACGAAACCTGTGCTTGGAGTGGAAACCATCGTGACTTAGTTTGGAATGATACACAACCAAATTGTCAGTATTTGTTGTCCATGGATTTTCATGATGTCAATTACCAACAGGCCTTAAATATGATTGGTCACCACCAAATTACTTATATCAGTATCCACTGGATTTTCAAACAATGCAGGTCACAACCGTGCGTCGACATCCTTAAGATAAACTTCTCAAATGTGACTACCATTTATCACTGGTGCAGGTTAAGCTTCTCTACAGAGACTGCCACTTACCGCTGAAGACAATTAAACTTCTCCGAAGAGACTGCCATTTATTATTGAATATGGTTAAGCTTCTCCTAAGAGATTGCCACTCACCACTGAAGACGATTAAACTTCTCCGAAGAGACTGCCATTTATCTTTGATGAAGGTTAAGCTTCTCCCAAGAGACTGCCACTCACCGTTGAAGACGATTAAACTTCTCCGAAGAGACTGCCATTTATCGCTGATGAAGGTTAAGCTTCTCCCAAGAGACTGCCGCTCACCGTTGAAGACGATTAAACTTCTCCGAAGAGACTGCCATTTATCGTTGAAGATGATACAAAAATGTCCTTCTTGATAGATAGTGCAAAATAAATGCACATCCAGGTAGGTTTAGCGACCGACAAGGACCAAAGTTCAATCTAGAATATAGCCAGAAAGGAACTGTCAAACAAGACTCCAACCACTGAGAAATCAACTCGAATGGTGACTTACCTTATCCAATCATGGAAAAATATAACTGAAGCAACCACCATCCACGAGGATTAAACTTTGTGGGGAATTGATAAAGGATGGATGTTTTATGCTTAAGGGCTGACAACTCTATTAGAGAGAGACAAACACACCCAATCACTGAGGGGGGAACCAAGGTGAAACAGGAACAGGCAACAACCAGAGATAGAAACAATGCACGGATGCTATGCATATGCTTTATGCCATGCTTATATTTATGCTGACAAATTAGACAAAACAAAACTAGAGATGAAATAAGCATCTCGACACGGAGACCCAACCAAAATTGGACATCAAAGGGATGATCATGAAGAACAACAATTCCACTTCAAGGTTACCACCTTCTTTGGGAGAGAGTAATCTTCTCAGGCCAAAACATCAAGACTTCACTTGGATTGCCATCATGAGTTTGAATTCTTTGTTGAAGGAAAATTACCAAGGGAAGTTCCAAGATCAACCAAAGTAACAACTTAATCGGGGAGCTGACAAAGGGTATCATGAGACCAAAATCTTTCTGCCCCATTGATAGTATAACAATCCTCTTTCAGTGAGCAATGACTCTTGCGACAAACAATCTTCAAACTCTTTCTGCCCCAGATTACATGGTCTGTGGGAAGAAACCATCAAGAGAACTAGCATAAAGATGCTTCAATTGTCTTCAAACTCTTATAGAGAGAGATTTACAAATCGCGACGTGATTGCCCCCAGTTTAACGGTGCTTGCACAAAAAAGTCTTCAGATTGTGGAAGTAACGACTGGGGAACAAACTTGCCCCTACTTACTGGTAACTGCAAAAGATTTGCCCCAGACTAAACTTGTTCATTGAGAGCTTCATCTGATCTTGACCTGGTCGGCTCTGATTAGCTGAACGTTATGACAAATGATTAACAAATCCTTCAGATTGGTTGCCCCAGGCTGAGTTTCCTTTATCAAGTCAAATTCCCTAGCTGGAAGCTTTTGTTGGGATTCCTTTGACATTGGATTGTTTTGCACGCAATGCTGTTCATTAAAAATTGGCAATTTTCAATGTAAAATTCATGCAATTTTTGAAAACATCTTTTGATGAAACACACACGGCGGAGTGATTAAGTGATCAAAGTGAAAGTGATCCAATCATTTTACAAATGATGGATAAAGTTATTAACACACATAATTAACAAAGATCATTAGGAGTCAGGTTATCCAACCTTGCTGTAATATGCTTTCAAAACAACCTTACCTCAATTAGGTCTTTCAAGGGCTGTAACGTGGCTTGGTTCATGGTTCATGAAACAAAGGATAAAGGCTCAAAGTTATTTGGTCCCACCCACTCTCCATGATGAACTCCAATCATACGCTCAGTTAACTCAAACTATACACTCAGGTTCCCACAGACTTAAGAATTGAACTGATGATAGTTGGTGATGGTTTACGAACCTAGGGTAGTCACAACTCCCTTACAATATTAGATAGCTTTTGCTATTTGAGGTGTTTTTTTTTAAGAGTGATAACTCTTACAACATTCCTCACTTTTGTTATCCCTGACCTTTGTCTGAACTTCTTTGTTCGAATATACAGTTAATGGGATGCCCCATTTTTGCCTAAGTCTCCTTCATAGGTTTTGACTTAGCGGGATTTTTCTTTTTCTTTTTTTTTTACTTTTCCCTTTTTTTTTTGAGAAAGCAGGTGACTACCTAGTTTAATGGATACGGTGAACCATCATTGTCTTTTATGCTGAAAAGCATCTTCGACACTTGCTTGTTGTGTACGAAGGAAAACCTGAGTGCACCACCTTCATATGAAAAGTGTATTGTATGCACATATCTTCAAGTTAACCGAGAACTACCCACCCCAAGTTTGAGATTTAAGGTTTTGTTTTGTAAAGAAAGAAAAACTCCTACGCCTAGGCTCGAAGGGGCTAACGAGGGATTATATTCCTTATTTCTCCAGTGTTTAGGGATTGAAACAATGCCTTACATCATCGACAAAGTTAAATTTGAAAGCATATCGACAGCAGTTATGGATATAATTTTCATCATCCTCCCCAATCTTTGCTTTAAACAACAGTTCAGTAAAGAAACAAAATTTTTGCATTTTTTGTCATCTCATAACAATAAAAGGAAAGAGAAAGAGTGAAACGAATGGACTTAATCAAAAGATGCACAAACATTTCATTAATCTTGCCAATTCAAATAAACAACAGCTTACAAGCAATACAAATGCGAAGAAAACACAACAAAATGCTGAAACAGTCTACAGTTGCCAGCCTTAGGGAATTAAAATTGTTTAACAAAACAAATTTCAAATTTTAGGCCCATGCGGGGAAACACCTTCAACAACCACATGCTCCTTGTGATATAGAATTATGAGGGGTCTCACGGGTCCTTTGCCTTTAGATTCAGGAATCGCAGCACTGTCCTTTGATTTATCCTCCTGAGGTTTCAATAGCTCTTGCAATCTCAGTTTAAAATTTTCACACTCTTCAACTAGGTGCCATGTGGTCCCAGTATGATATCCACATTCCACTCTTGGATGGTCCTCCTCGAGGATCAAGCGTTTGTCAACGATTAGCTCTTGTACAAGATAACTTAATGCTATACATGCATCTAAGTTGTGTCCTTCGGCTCCTTTGTGAAATTCACAGTTTAGGTTCGCATTATGCCATGGTCCTGGCACCGGATTGGATAATCGTGGAGTCACTAGTGAGTTCTGAATCAGTAGCGGGTAAAGTTTGCTTAACGGTACTGGAGTTTGTCTACCGCAAGTCTTATCTTTCCTGACATGATCCTTCTTGTTCAATTTCCGGCTTTGAGAAGCTTGAGGAGGGACAAACACTGAGTGTTGGGCGTACTCACGCGATTGACAGTTATCTGTTCGTTGATGTCGAGGATGTCCTTGAGTTGGAGGAACCATCAAAGATAATGCATTCCTCGTTTCTCTGGACGCAACATGGTCAGAGTGACCCTCTTTCTTCATTATATTCTGCAATGTCTCAAGCACCCAATTCATCTGACACTTGAGAATTTTGATGTCCTCTTTCAGCATTTGCTGAACTTTCAAAAGTCCCTCCATTGTTGCCATTTGTCTTGGATATATGGTAGGTATCCCCCCTCTGATGTCAACGGAACACAGAATGAACCACAAAGACCAATGCAACGAAGAATGATATGCAAAATGCCGATGCAAGTGCAAAAACGCAACTGGTTTTACAAAACTCAGAGGTTTGATTAGGTCAAAACCCTCATTTCATCAATTGTTGTAAAAGTTATAACTTTTAAAAATACCAGAGATCGACTGAGTTTTACAAAACTAGTTGCGACATGATATGCTTATGGTGATATGATGGGATGATGCACACATAACATAATGGCAAGTATTCACAAATACAATGCATACACAAAGACCTCCTAGGCTCAAGATCAAAGAAAGGAGTCAAATGTCCAACCATCCCCAAGGAGTTGTACTGTGGGTTGATTTGTACCTGCCTAACGGGTTCTACAGAGTTCCCAGAGTCATCAACCCATCTTTTAGATATAATCAACTTCCCAAATCACTTGGTAATCGATAATATTCTCAAGAGAATCTCGTCTGAGTGTAGTATCGCGTATCAACTATTTCGGAAATACTTCCTTATAGTTATCGCACTACGTCCTAATAAGGCCAAAGTGGGGTAGAATGTAATCTAAAAAGTCCACAGTGTCATGGGATCCTTCGTCGAAAGTAGCATTGTTTTCACGAATACTCGATCAACAATACTAAACTCTCAAGAGGGCCTACACTGAGCGGTGGTTTCTCAAGTTGGCTTGGTCGGGAATCAACTCCCTATAAGCCTTCTTGAATATACCACCATCCTATCATAATTGCACTCAAGTCCGGGTATAGGGCCGTCTCACCACTCAAAGCACCCAATATCCAATATCAAACAAATATATTGACAAATATACATGTTAAGCAAATATTTTACAAATATCGCATGCAATTAAACAAAATAGGCTAAACCCTCAAGTTAAGTAAGACTCCCCAGTGAAGTCGCCATTTCAGTTGCGGTGAGAATCGTGATACCAAGCTATTGAATAACTTGAATCTTAAATTCTTAAATTCACAACCGGACTTTAATTTATCCAAAGGAAAGGTCTAAAGAAAGAAAAACCCTTTTCGTGATGTAACACCAACGCTAAGAGATTCGGGGATCGGGGGTTGATTATGCATAGGATAGGTATTTCACATCCTAAACATCTGTAGTACTCTACAAGAACCTTTTTTTTGTTTGCATGCTAAGTTGGTAAATTTTTGCTAAGGTTTGGGATTGGGTAAAAGGTGTAGGTTAAGACCTAAGGATAGTTTCTAAGTTTGCTCGCAAAGACGTCGCGTCCTCTGCCTACGTATCCTAACTAGGATAGAATCAGAGCAATCGTAGTTCACCTCACAAGGGATGAAGAACACTTGATTATGATCAAGGTTCAAAGGGGAACAAACATATCCATGCTTGGGTAGAGTTTAAGAAAACTCTCTAGATCTATATTGAACTCTCAAGAAAGGGGAGTAAGTAATCATATCCATGATTCTTACATAGAGTTAACCAAACTCTATCCTAAAGTTCTACGTTGTGAGACCAATTGGTTCAATCCAGACCAAAAGGTGGGAGAAGGGGGAAGGTTGCTCGTCAAGAGATCGCATCTTATGCCTACGTATTCTCATTGTCCAATGAGAAATCAGAGCGGTCGTAGTTCGGGCACGAACTACAGAATAAGGATCTATTGGTTCTTTCCAGACCAAAAGAGGGGGAGGTTCTATCCAGACCTATGAGTTTAAATCCTATTGGTTCTATCCAGACCAAAAAGGGGGAGAAGGTTCTATCCAGACCTATGAGTTTAAATCCTATTGGTTCTATCCAGACCAAAAGGAGGGGGAGGTTCTATCCAGACCTATGAGTTTAAATCCTATTGGTTCTATCCAGACCAAAAGGAGGGGGAGGTTCTATCCAGACCCATGAGTTTAAATCCTATTGGTTCTATCCAAAACAAAAGGAGGGGGAGGTTCTATCCAGACCTATGAGTTTAAATCCTATTGGTTCTATCCAAACCAAAAGGGGGGTGGTTCTATCCAGACCTATGAGTGTGTTGAGCTATCTATGACCCAAGGGTCAATAGAGAGACTTTGCTTTGGAAGGAGAGAGGGGCAACTTTGGATGAGAACTAAAAAGTTCCATCACTTGGGGGAGAAAATACTTAACAAAGTATAAACATATTCAAGCATGAGGAATATAGAAGACAATGATTATGATCAAGGATTAACCAACACATTACAATGAGCAAGTATTTTGAGTAGGACGAATGATTACGACCAATTATAGTAAGCATATTACAATAAGCTTGTCTTGACAAAGGTGTAGGCATATCTTGACAAAGATTGAAAGCATGATGAAGGTAACAACCGTGTAAACAAATAACAATTTGAAAATAATCATGTCATAACCTCAAAGCGTAACAACAATATGCATAGATAACAATCTCACACAATTAAATTAGTTTAGCCTCGTAATTTAGGAGGTCCATCTACTTAACAAAGTAAAAATAGAGAAGAACACATGGTAACAATCAAGATGGAAACAACTCGAAAGATGGGAGAAGTATGGATAACAATCAAAATGAATATAGCAAAACAGGAATCATAACGATGAATCGCACACTAAGATAACAATGATAACATGAGATATTTATGGTAACTACTAAAGATTAGGGTCCTAGAATGTTAATTAACATGTATGGGCATGGATTCAAATAAGTTTCAAGGAAAATATTGAGTGGAATCACATGAACATTTATCCGCAATCACATAAACGGTCGTGAAACGCATACATTTGCATATAGACAAAATAAGTGATAAAATGATCAAACATCAAAAAGTAAAAACACAGCATGAAAGTAGACATTAATACAAACGCAACAAAAAAAGAACGGGCGAAAAATGATGAAAAACGAGTGAGATATGAATTTTTGAAGTTGGAGTGAAAAATGGCAAGTTTTACAAGTAACTTCCACTGGTGGAAGTTTAGTATAAAAAGTGACAATTTTCTTTCTGGGCAGTTTTACAAGTAACTTCCACTGGTGGAAGTTTAGTGTAAAAAGTGACAATTTTCTTTCTGGGCAGTTTTACAAGTAACTTCCACTGGTGGAAGTTTAGTGTAAAAAGTGTCAAATTTCTTTTCATGCAATTTTACAAGTAACTTCCACTGGTGGAAGTTTAGTGTAAAAAGTGACAATTTCTTTTCATGCAATTTTACAAGTAACTTCCACTGGTGGAAGTTTAGTGTAAAAAGTGACAATTTTCTGGCTGGGCAAAAATACACAACAAATGGATTTACGTTTTGTATCGTAACTTCCTAACCGTTAATCGGATCGGCACAAAATTTATATGGAAATTGGGTAGAATTGAATAAGGAAGAAGATGGTAATCTCAGTTTTGTAAAATTCTCACTGTGCAAGAAAATTCGGTAGCTGGTGTGTATTAGTGTTATGTGATGCATTTTCAAAGTTGAAATTCCAATCAATCCATGCTAAGGCTAAACAGAAGCTGGTACATACTTCAAATGCATGGTTCATGAAATACAAACTTAATGAGGACTCCAAAACCAAGTCTAATCAGGATATAACACATGAACTGTAATTATTGTACAAGTTGCTACAACAAGATGCTCAAATTGGTAGCAGCATGATCAATCACCACAGTGTGATGGTCCAACCAAATAACAGCCTTGCATTGATGTCTCACCCAAAGAAAACCCCTCATGCACCTGTTCACTGAACTGGCAGCATGATGAGGCCACAAACCAAACACTAAGAGCCTCAACAGCCTAACCTCAACATAGCAACAGCACACACAAAACATGGTATCCTGACAACAAAAGGGTTCTTGCTATTGTCTTAGTTCCCAATGATAAACAAAGTATATGAATTGTAATGGTTTTGTCTTTTCTAACAGTTTTGCCTTTAAACCAAAAAACAGACCACTCAAAGGCCTAGCAAGGTTCAGCCAAGCCACAAATGAAACTGGTTCAAAGCATACTTGGCAACTAGTCATGAACATAAATCATAGTGCAAGCCACTTTGTGAGGGCTGGACAGCAGAGATACTAGGTGATAAAATATAATGGAAAACAACAAGATTGTTCCTACAATAACATGCAACAAGTCATGAATTCAAGATACTCATAAATGATCTTACACTAAAATGCTGACTATAACTCCAAAGTTCCAGTTAATTGATTTGCAAAACTCTCAAATTAATTGAGATTTCAACTTACAAGTTGAAGTGCCAAACCATGACAGTTGGCTCCTTAGCAGGCACCAACACTGAAATTTAGGACCACTAATGCTGCCAAGCAAATTAAAGCAGTTCTAGAAGGATAACAGTGGCAACAGCAGGTCTCAAAAACAAAGCAAGCATTATTCATTGAAATGGCAACCAATATTTCTCAAAAGTAAACACAAATTTAAATACAAAGCAACATCCATTCGCAGCAGTATAAATGGCATAGATTGAGCAGGCTTGACTCAGAATAAGCCTACCAACAATGTTTACAACCTCAAAGGGATTGAGTAAATTAAATGTAAAGATTTCTTGACAAGAACAAAACATATTTAATATTAATTTTCAAAAACAGATTTATTAAGAGAAATAGCTCTTGACAGCAGAGAACATAAGCCTGACAATGAAAGGACCAAAGATACTAACAATGCAACCAAGACAGATCCTCAAACACATACATATCAAGCTCTTTAAAACAGTTTGGCAAACTCATATTGCTAAAATGGCCTCGCAGCAGACAAAATAAGCCTAAACAGAAGCAGTAGCAATTCTTACAACCAAACAGAATGCAAATAAGGTTCAAAGTTAGTGCAACCCAGCAGAAAGAACACTTGAGTTAACCAACTCCAAATTGGTAGTCAAAATTGCAAATTGGGCATTACAATGCTGAGTTCAGATCAACCAAACTGCTCAGACAATAATTCTATGACAGCATGAATTTTAAAGCAAAAAATGCAACATCCTTGGAATAACAACACCAACCAATTTGAACAGCAGCTTCGAAATAAAGGACTTAAATGACAGTTACAGGTCCAATATTCAAACAATACCAAACATACCTATCTAGCAACTGTTTCATTCTTGGCAGAACAAATGCCACCAAAACAAGGCTTGGTTATGAAACATAAATTTGACAACAACAGCCTATTCATACCTCAAGTTAAGATCAATCAAACAACAACTTCAAAATGGTCCTAATGTAAGATCCTAATGGCAGTCTAATCCACCCAAACAACAGTTGGCAAAGAAATAGATTTTAACAAAAATTGACAAATTCATCTTTGTAAAATAAGTTTGGCAGCAACAGTGCATAACAATGCTTACACTTTATTCTACATGACATTATAATAAGAAACAATGAGCAAGAATGACTTTTATGTCATGATAATGGATGGGATGAGTTTAGACACAACATACCTGTAGTAATAAACTTGAACAAGCAGAAAATACTCCTAGAAACCCAGAGATTTATACTTCACTTCTTGGCCTTGAGACTTTACTTCACCTTTAAGTAACAATCCACTTATGATGCTAAATGTCAAAATAAGACTGTCCAAGGGTTGCTAGTGGTTTGGACAGTTGAGGAATGTTGTTGGTGAGGTGTTAGAGGGATTAGAATGGCAAGAATCTATATGGAATGAGTTTTGGTCATTTTAGTGATTTTGGTCAAAGTATGGTGGAGATAAGGTTGACTTTTTGATTTTTTGAGGTTTTTGATGGTTTGATGGATTACACACCTTCTATATGTTATTTAGAAAGTGCATGGATGGTTGTGGGAGTGTTGGAAAGGTTAGAAATGAAAATGGTGTGAAAAGTGCAAAGTGACCAATTTTGGTGTTTTTGAACTCTTCTTCACTTACAAGCAAAGAGAGAGTGAGAAGGAGAGCTATGATACTTTGATCTTGTGAATAGATCTGGTGTGAAAAAGAAGTGAGGGTGAGGCCTCTATTTATAGTAGAGATGAGGGTGAGGGCAGCTTGGTAACTTGCCACTTTTGGAGGGAGATTCATGAAGTTTTTTACAAAATCTTGCCAAGATCTTCTTCCATCAGCTCCACGGCTCAAGAAAGATCAAAAATATCAAGTGGAGATGTCCATGAAATGACTGAGGTGAGCTTAGAGGGTAGGATGGCACAACTGCAGCAGTTGGAGATGAAAAGTTTCTCTCTCCTTCTTACACATTTGAATATTATAATCATACAAGTTGCAACTTGCATCTCTCTCTCCTTAATCTCTCTTTTTCTGTCATTCTCTTTCTCTACACATCTAAATGTCATAATGCATCATGATCCAAGGGTGGAGAGTGGTTAGAGATGAAAAATTCTGATTTTGAGAAATTGGTTCAAGTGGATTTTTAGGTGTGACAGACCCAACTTCAACGAACCATAACTCCTAGCTCATAAATCTCCTTGGGGAGTTCTTGTACTTTTTAGAAAGCCCTTGTGTAGCTCTACAACTTTCATGTTTTGGGAATTTCCAAATTCTTGATGGAACTAGGTTGAAAAACCTTTCAAAGTTCTGAAAAAAGTGGTTTGTATGGCCAGAATTTGGGAAATTCCACTAAGTCCTTTACCCTTGAAAAATGATTTTTGCTATAACTCCAATTCCATGCATTTTTTGAATATGGACCACTGTGGGAATTTTGTAGGGTTTGTCAAGACCTTTCAAACAAGCTTAGAACCACCTCAATTGGATGTGTGGTTGAGGAGTTATTGGTTTGCCCCTTTCGAAACCCTAATTCCCGATTTTTGCAATTACTTCCTAACCCTTGATCCTGGGTCATGAAATTTTATGGGTAGGTGTAATATGATATAAGGAACATTTTTAATTCACACCTTGAAGTCAAATTCCTCATTGTTAGAGAGTTGACTTTTTGGTCAATTTTTCGATCGATCGGTGTCTACCGAGTCGCCCGTTAGTGATCCGGATATCCTGAGGACTTGAAACTCTTTGGATGGAATTTACTAAGCCATAGGAGCTTAATGGACCAAAATACCACCATTGAAATACTCTTTGAATCAAAAGTCAAACTACAGTTGACTTTTTCCAGTCAAAAACCCTAATCGGGTGTCTCAAATTGCACTGTTCTCGAACCCCGGGTGACCACCTCAAATTGGATTCATACTTGACCCAATGTTGTATTCTTGATCTTGTTTGAAGTTGAATCAATCCAAAACATTGATTGGTCGGACCACTGAAGTTTCAATTTTGATGGTACGGAACCCTAATTCATCTGCATCTTGACAAAGATAAACTTGAACTGGATTAAGGTTAGTTAATCAAATGAACATGATCCTACAATGATGATCAGGATCTAAGGGGTCAAAATTTGGGGTGCAACACTACCCTCAAAACTATCAACCTTCCTAGCACTCATCACCTCCTCCACCATTGAACAACTCTGAAGTAATCACTATGCTGCAGTCCATGCAGTTAGATCAACAGACCTTCATGAGGAGTCAAGATACGCAAATGGAGCAGATCAGAGCTGAGCTTCGTACTCAAAATGAAAGGTTAAATTCATTTTCGACTCGGATGGACGCCCGTCTTGAAGCTCTTGTTGCATCACATGAAAGACAAGACCTGGAAATCACTGACTGTCTCCATCACCTCAACATGTCCGTAGAAGCATTTGTGGACTTCTCGGATCCTTACCGCAATCCCGATACTGCATACTGGGGGAGGGGCCGAGGTCGGGGTCGGGGATATTAGTTACATAGCTGCATTTGTTGTGTTGTGTGTACTTTACGTTCCTATGTTTTATGTTTGTCTGAATATTCACCTATTTGCATGTTTTCTTATTATCTATTAATTCCAGTTACTTTTGTTCATTATCACTCTTATGTGTGAAGTTTGGTAATTAACTATCACCTATTGTATGTTCTTCTGTTAATTGATGCGTTCTCCTTCTCTTTTTGATGTTGTCAAAGGGGGAGAAGAACATGTAGCAAGCAACATGTAGCAAGCACCAAAGCCAAGCCATGATGTTCCCAACAGTTGATGTGGTTGTTTGTTCTGTAGCCTTATATTACAAAAGAAAGGGGGAGCTTGTGTATACATTGCATATTCGTTGTTTTGGTTGTATACAGGTTGTCATCATCAAAAAGGGGGAGAATGTGGAGGCAAATCGCCACACATCACACAAGTCTGCAAGACATTGTTCAATACAGGTTTCGATGATGACAAATTACAACCTTGGATGGATTGGAAATTATAAAGTCCAGATCTACTAAACAGATGCAACGTATCACCTACCATATCCTTTTATACTTGTCTTAAAACTGTTGAAATAAATATACTATGTGTAGATAAAATGCAATCATGACCAGAGGCATGAAAAACCACAAAAAGATGATTTTTTGCAGGTTTGCAGGGCTTGAGTCGACCATAGGGTCGGCGCATGCATCAGAACATTTTTCCACTGGTCAGTGCATGAAGGCAATGAGTCGACCATGGGGTCGGCGCATGAGGGAAATATTTTCCAACGGGTCAGCGCATAAAGGCATGAGTCGACCATAGGGTCGGCACATGAAGGAAATATTTTTTCAACGGGTCAACGCACGCCGACTGTATGGTCGACGCATACTGATGCATTTTCCAGATTTCCAAAAACACAGGCCATGCATCGACGCACAGACCTGCTGCGGTAGACCGTTCGCGCGGAAATCCTATTTTTAAATGATTCCCTCTATTATTTGAAATACTGTTATGTCTTTAATTGGGTTGGTACTATATATAATTGTTTAACCACTTATGTCACATCAACATTTGATAATATTTGATTCATGTGTTCAAAAATAAGAAAGAGTGAAATAGGTGTCCAAGATTCATCATCTTCATCTTCAACATCTCACAACACATCAATTACACACAATCATTTTTGAAGTGCATTATGAGTGATTAAAGGTGATAAAGTTCGAAGCTTAGATTGGGTAATCAAGTTCGGGTTGAAGCTTGTGACAGGTTCTTTCTTGAATAAAACCTTTAGGGTTTTACCCTTCAAGATTGGTTTGAATTTTGGGGGTTTTTGGACGAGATTCTTCATCAAGGGTCAACTGAGCGAAGGTGATTGTGAAGAGGTGTTCTTCACAAGTCTAGTAGCGGATTCAGTGATATTGAAGGGAAGATCTCGGGTTCGATTTGTTGCTGTTGAGATCAGCCGGAGCCGAAGGTTTGAACAACAACGGGTTATTCAATAAGGTGGCTGGAATCGGAGGTCCATCAACAAAAATCAGAGGACTTGATTCATCTTGAATCAAGGGGCAAGGAGTGAAAGCAACTTTCAACATATTGAGATTTTTGTTGTATATTTGCTGCTCAATCCTTGTATAAACTGTTACATTCAACAGGTGATATCTATAAAATCTATCTCAATTCTAGTTTTAGAATTGAGGGCAGATGTACCCCGAAGCGAGGACGACGGGGGAACTGCCTCACCAAATACTTGTCTTCTCTATTTTTCAGCATTTACGTTATAGCTCAAAAATAAGTGATTTTTGTATAAGCACTATTCTCAAACTGTGATATCAATTGAGTAAGAGGTTAAAACTCTGTTTTTGACTCCAAAGTACAATAAGACATTGTACTAGGCTAGTTGGAATCACTTACTCAACATAAATATCACTTGGAGTGTTTTGCACACCATGTGTTTGACAAATTGTTTAAACCAAAATTATCTTACTTGTGTATCTAGTTTTGGTTTGCTCCTTAAATCATTGGAACTAGGAATCCTAACAACTGAATTAGATCATTGATAAGTGTGATTAGTGTTGTGATTCTATTTTCCATATTGTCATTAATCCAAAGGCTTACGCATATCTGGTTTTCCAATAACCGTTCGTTTTAGACTATATTTTCCTTGGCCGCTTCCGCACTTAAAACAATTTTTCAAAACCAATTTTTTAAATTGGTAGCGCCGACTCAAATTTTAATTGGGGATCTATTCAACCCCCCCTTCTAGATCCATGCCATATTCTAACAAATTGAAGGTGTGCGAAAACACAAGAAATGGGGGTTTGATTTGGGTTTTAAAAAATGAAAGCTCTTTGTGAAACTCAAACAAAGATCACAAATAAACTAACAAGAGAGAAAGACACACGATATATCCTGGTTCACTTGAAAATTATCAAGCTAATCCAGTCCAAGCTAACAAGAGAGAAAGACACACAATATCTCATACAAATATTGGATTGGTACTAAACACGGTGAAGTGTTGATGAAACTTTTATCATAATCAGAACTGAAGCTCTGATGCCAATTGAAGCTGTGAGAAAACACAATAAAGGGGGGTTTGAATTGGGTTTTAAAAAATGAAAGCTTTTTGGGAAACTCAAACAAAGATCACAAATAAACTAACAAGAGAGAAAGACACACGATATATCCTGGTTCACTTGAAAATTATCAAGCTAATCCAGTCCACCCGTCAAGGTGATTTCGCCTTATACATAACGACTTAATCCATTATAATAAATTGATTACACTGCACTAGTAACCACTGGTGACTAACAACACAAACTAACTATCTCTTCTTAAGCATTATGACCCAACTGGTCCCTTAAGGAATCATAATCTGCACTAGCAACCGTTGGTGACTAACAACAAAGACTAACTGTTTCTTCTTAAGGATTCTGACCTAACTGGTCCCTTAAGAAGTTAAAAACAACTGTTTGAACAAATTTTTTTTACAATGAATTGCTTCTACACAAGCAGATATAAACACTATTACTAACTCAAATGACTTAAAGAAACATTAACAGTATGAACAACTTTCTTTCTTTGTATTATGGTGCTTCAATAATGTTGCTTCAGTTCTTCATAGATCATTCAATTCTTGTCATTCATTTTTTTTTCTCAATCGTTGATAATCTTTTTTTTAATCTCTTGTTTTTCTTCAAGTCATCAAGTCCTTATTATCGTACCTTAAAAAATACGATCCTCGTGATGGATGCGGAAAAAGCGTTCGAACAAAGTTGCCACCGAACTTTATTCATTCCAAGGAAGGAATAGGAAAATATCGATAAAACCTTTAAAGGGATAAGAACATGGTCATCGCAACCAAATTTTAGGTCGGGAGTCGATTACGCAAGAGGGAATGTATTAGCACCCTCTACGTCCGTTGTACTCAACGGGAACCTCTTGATTCGATTCGAGAGAAAAGTTAGCTAAGTTTGTTTATCTTCTAAGGGGGAAATGGGTGGTTATTTACTAGGGTGCTCTCCAAGGATTGTGGCCCTTGTGCCTACGTACTCCCTCGTGCAATGGGAAAGTCAGAGCATCGTAGTTCGTGAGACTACGGGTAAAGGTCTGGGGTAAAAAGAAAAAAAGTAGATGGAGGGAAAGTAGAAAAAAGAAAAGGTAGCTCACTAGGATCTCACAATCCTATGCCTACGTATTCTTATTGACAAATGAGAAATCAGAGCGTCTGTAGTTCAGAAAACTACGGTTGGTCGGTTTGTATTTTTTACAAATGAGAGTTTAGGTCGCATTCTAACTGCTAAGCATTGGCTTGTCTGCTCGTTAGGGGAGGCTGAAGCACTAGTTCATATGCACGGAAGAAGGGACTAAATAATGTTCTTTGGGAAAGTTGTTTAAGTTGTGGATAGCACAGGGGCGAGGAATTAGTGTCGTGAGAAGTTTCAATCGCACGGGGGGCGAAAAAATAGAGTTTGTTGTGTTGGATGTTTTGTTTGAGGTGACGATTACCTGAAGCTTAAGAAAGGCTCCTCGGGCCTAAGTAATCGGGAAAGTGAGTCAAAGGCTTGACTATCTCTCTTTTTAAACCTTAATTGTGAAAGGATTTTGATGTGATTCAAGTAAGTTAATCGGATGAAGGTTACTCGAAGCTTAAGAAAGGCTCCTCGGGCCCAAGTAATCGGGAAAGTGAGTCAAAGGCTTGACTCTCTCTCTCTCTTTCAACCTTAATTGCGAAAGGATTTTAATATGGTTAGAGTAAGTTAATCGGATAACGATTACTCGAAGCTTAAGAAATGCTCCTCGGGCCCAAGTAATCGGGATAATGAATCAAAGGCTTGACCCTCTCTCTTTTTCGTCTAAGTGTTCAAGAAAATAGATTTGATTTTGTTTATCGAATTAGAACACAACCGTTCGAGCTTAAGAAAGGCTCCTCGGGCCCAAATAATTAAGGAGAGGAATCGAAGACTCCATTCCAACTCCCTTTTCATCTTTTATTAAAATTGTGTATAAGTATGGTTAAGTATTTTGATTTGATATGATATTGATCGAGGTTGGAATTTGCATATGATATGGTTTTAGGACTGAACTAAATGGTAAGGAGGTCCTATTGGTTTAGGGTAAGGTCGATGGCAAGGCGAAAGCGCTCGACTTACAAGTGGGGTATGGTAAATGAACAAGCAATTAAATTGGGTTTTAATCGTGTATACTAGCAAAGTGGGTTAGTCTTCTAAATGACCAACTAGAAATAATTGATCAAATAGATCACACTGTAAGGAAGCCCATGAGTAAGCTTTGAATGTTGTGTATTGTGACCAAAAGGTTGATGGCGATGCTTTGAAAGCAATCGACTTACAAGTTGTAAAATGAATCGACGTTGAATCGAGAATTTATTTCCTTAGAAAATGGTTTAAAGCATTAAGTACAATTAAGACAAAAGCGATAAAGTTATTACACTTCATGGGATATGGGGTACATATTGTCGAATGAGGATAGGAGATAATGAGATAATTAAATGGAACCTAATCGAACAAGTACAAGTAGATAAAAGGTGTTTATTGTAAGATGGCCTAGGAGTAAGCCACAGGACTTAAACATGAACTGAAGTCGAAAGCCTAATGAATTTAGCTCTAAAGCTCACTTAAAGCGGATTCATGTAGAAATTGCTTTATAAGAGGCCGAGCAATAATCTATGTGTCCATATGGACTTCGAAATTAAAATCAAATTTATGCTTCGAATTCGCAATGCAATAAAAGTAAGCTAAAAAAAATCTAATATATTATTTACATGAACTAGAATCAACTGATTAAATAAAAAAAGAATTTAATTAACTCATAATTAAGTTAACTAAGAAGAAGGAATAACATAACAAGAAGGGTGTATATTAACAATGAGATGTACAAAATGACTAAACAAATCTACTTAATTAACTAAATTAAACATCAACTAACATTAAAAACAAAATCAATTAGCCAATTCATAAAGATAAATCAACATTTGGTTAAAGCTTAAAGGCTAATCAATCATCTAAACAATAATTAATTAGGTAAATACTATTAATTAATTCCTGACAACAAAAAGTGGTGTAGGAGCACACGAATCCAATCCAAATCGTTGGGCCCAAACAAAGTCAAAATAATGAAACCAACATTATACCATCAGTTAAAGAAGTCAACTAATAATAAGAAGAAATAAATATGCACATTTCAGAACTACTACCCGTAACACTCTTAACACTCGCAGTGTATGAAACAAACTTTACCAAATGAAAAAATACTTGCCTCGTCGTCATCATAACGATTGTAACAAAAGATTTATTCGTGCAATGAGAGAGAGCATGAATCTTCTGTTTTTGGACGATACGATTCATGGTGGTGGTTCACTCAGTGCCTTCATTTCTGTTTGCGATGTTGTGGCGTATATGAGTCGGGAACATGAGTTATTGTTCTTGTTGATTTTACTGTAGCTGCTTCAAGGTATGGTTGCGGAATGATGATAATGTTGAAATAGAGTTTTTGTGCGATTATGGATTCTCGTGGTGGTGCAAAACGGTTTACGAGTTCGTCATTAGTGTTGCAGCAGGGGTGGATGTTAGTTGCAGGTTAGCTTTCTTGATTTCATTAAAGGATCAAAATAGTATGGACGCCTTCTTCTTTAACACGACTCATCTACTTTTGAAAACAATCGGTTGTGAAGGAGATCTGAACGCGTGGTTTCTCAAACAAACATGGAGTACTTAAAGTTTATCCATCTCTTCTTTCTTAATTTTTTAGGGTTGAGTTAGGCCCAATCACATTTCTAACATGGTATCAAATCCTGGTTTAAGATCCAGTGAGCCACCTTCTATGGTTTCCGCTATCGGGTCACCCACCATTTATTTCCATGCTTCAGTTGTCTAGTCCTGAGCGTGAGGGGGTGTATTAAGTCCCACATCGGACAATATATGGCATGAACATGTGTTTATAAGTGGGGGTAATCCTCACTCTACCAATCATTTTTGTAGGGATGAGTTAGGCCCAATCACATTTCCTAACACTTAACAAGACATCTACCCTTGTTAAGTTGCAGCTTCCTGCCCAAATTCTTTTCCAATGACAAAACACACTTAAATCAGATTGCAACAATCACATTATCACCATGTGAACAAATAATAGTATAGACTCTCCGATTGTACATGATGTTCCCCAAAGCATTGACATCTCTATCAGAGCATCCTACATTTTTTGTTTCCAAATGAAGACCTGAGTTAGTAATCTCCATTATAAACAGAGTAGCCTCGACAACTCGATTCTTTTTGCAATAAGGCTTCCAGTATGGTACATAGACTCCAAGACTGACAAAGCCTCCCAAGGTATTTGTTTAATCGAGAATACCATGTGCTATGTCTAACACATGCATTATTCCAACAACTCTGAACATCAGCAACTGATTCAAAGCAACATCATCAAGCTTCAAGAGTAGCATTACAAACTGCGACATCAGGCTTCATAAACTCCACCCTTTTTAGTCAAAGAAAACCTAGAATTGTCTATCTTTAAACATCCTCTTTTTCAACCATCGCAAAACTGGAACATCAGGGTTGTTGCTATGATTGTGTTTGTGATGATATCGGCTTTGTCGGAATAATTGCTGGCTTGGTGATGACAAGCTGAACGAGGCAAGTATTACGTCATCATCGTGTTTCTTGTGAGCCATCACCGTGTTTCTTGTGGGGCATCGAAAAGTTCGCGGCGATTGATCTCTATGCTGAGCAGAAGAGTGTGCTTGTGGTTGATTTTATGGAGAGAGTAGCGTGTTTCTGTTGAACAAAGGGAATAGATGGAAAAAATCACATGGTTAAAATTATGTTATTGATAATAAGATGATAAGAGGATGCCATAAGTGGTTTCATATTTTGCAGAAGAGAAAAGAAAAAAACTGATGAAAGAGGGATTTAGGGTATGGAAAACAATGGTATTCGGTTGGAAGAAGAAGTGTTCTCTTCCTTTCAAATCTCTATGTGCCACTGTTATACAATTTCGGTTGAACATTTTTCTCCCATGTTCATCAATATATATATATATATATATATATATATATATATATATATATATATATATATATATATATATATATATATATATATATATATATATATATATATATATATATATATATATATATATATATATATATATATATATATATATATATATATATATATATATATATATATATATATATATATATATATATATATATATATATATATATATATATATATATATATATATATGGTATGATTAGGTTTTTTAAAAACTATATAAATGTAGTAATGATACTTCCAATTCTTCATGGGCCTTTGATATGGGCCTCTCTTTTTTGAATGGCAATGGACTTGTAGAATGGATTTGGATATCATAAATGGATTTTTAGAAATGAGAGATTAGTTTAGAGGAAAACAAAGATATGGATAGTGAAATAAATGGATTTGTGGAGATAATGGATAATGAAATGAATTTGGATATGGTCTTGGAAACGGATTTTAAAAATGGAAGTTAAATTAACAAATTTGGTAATGGGAATAGACGGTTTAGGATTGAATATGGAGTGAAGAAAATGATAAAGAAATGGATATTTATGGATTAACGAACGGTTTCGGATAAAAATGTGAATGATTATGAATTTCCCATGAGAAACGATGAATCCATCTCAAACTCCAATCACTGAATCACAACCTAGTCACAATTATCTTTACTGCATGAAATCCTTGATTGAAAATGACTTGATCATTGATGATATTTAGTCTTAGCCTGACAACTTGATTCCACCACATGTAACCTGAATTCATCTAGAGACCCTGACTAGGAAGTGAGGTAGATTGTGATGATCATCACTGTCACATCCTAATTTTTGACTATAAGATCCTACATCTTTTTGCATTATCTGTGTTGTTTATCATGTCTTGCATCTTTCGTAATACCCAATTTATCAGCTGAAATAAACTTTTTGGAATTTTAGCTGAATCGTCAAACTAAAAGTCAACTGTGCGTAAAATCATTGGACGAAAATATTTCAAATAGAACTTGCAAATACCAATGATATTAATCTACGTTTCACGTAGTTTAATCTGACGAGCTCATTTAAATTTTTCGATCACTTTTCGTCACATTTTTGGACAGTTTAAGCGATTTTAGCGGGTAAAATTTATTTCAAAATTTGACCAAACGCTGTAGTTTTCTAAATCGTATATTTTACGCTAATCATTTTGGTGTATTCATTTTATTTTTCTGACCACTTTGATACCGACCCAATTATTCAATTTTTTTAACCTTTTTTTATGTCTACATTTAATTAATATATTTTTTAATTAATCAGTTTTATTTATTTTTGTTAGTTAATACTTTTTCTTATTTTATACTTAATTTTTTTAATTTCAATTTTAAATTTTAAATATTAAATTTATTTATTTTTTAGAAACTTGTCAAATAAGTCTCATAAATTTTATTTATTTTTGAGAAACTTGTAAAATAAGTCTCATAAATTTTATATATATTTTTAGAAACTTGTCAAATAAGTTTCTTAAAAGTGATTTGTTTGAGTTCCCATCTACATTACCACTTTTCTAAAATTTCCTCATTCCCCATGTTATGTGTCATCACTTCATCACACAAAGCTTACACTACACATTTTCTACTAATTTTCTCTCTTTAAAACCACATGAACATACTACTTTTTCATGCTCTCATCACCCTCACACTTCGACATAAACTAAAAACTCACTATCCACCATATTCTATAATCACTCTTTCATACACAATATGTTCCATGATATGAATAACTCACGTTCATTTTCCCAATAATAAACCACCACCTACATTTTCTTTTTCTTCACGGTACCTCTAACCTCACATAAAACATCATCCTCCATCTAGACACAATACTCACTCATCTAATCTTTATCAGGTTTTTTTTCTTTTACTTTATTTATTTAGTTTATTGTTACTATTATTATGACTAATATTTTTTCTCTATTACTAACTTTTTCAAGTTTCATCTATTTACTATTATTTTTATTAACTATTAATCATTTTTTTTATATATATATTCATAAAATTTGGTTTAAGTTTCGAAAAATATTTGATTGCCTTTTGTTGTAAGGAGTCAATTTGTCTTTTATTGTATCATTAATTTATTATTCGTTTATTTTAGAATCATGTTTGGGAGATAAAAGTGGCGGTCACAAGGTATAAAATTATTGTTTCTTTTAAATGCCTTTGTTTAGTGATTAGATTAGTTATTTATATTATTTTATTTTAATTATTTATTTCTTTATTTATTTAATTTGTATATTATTTGGAAAGACAAAAAATAGATTTTTAATTTATTTATCTTTTATTAGTTAATTGTTAAATATTTAAAAATGCAAAAATATATGTTGTAATTATTAATTAATTTAAATATTTGTATTTAATTTGATTAATTAAATTATTAGTTAATCTTATTAAATATTAATATTTAATTTGATTAATAATTCATTTGTTGTCTGATTCTATTTGTGACTGATTTATTTCCATATTCTGGGCATGTTCTGTTTCTTCACGATGTTTTGCCGTGATTATATGTGGGTTTTTATTCACGATGCTTTGTCGTGATTGTTGTTGTATTTGTCTTTGGATTTCTTCATGATGTTTTGCTGCGATTGTTTGTGGGTTTTTATTCGCGATGTTTTGCTGCGTATCTTTGTCTGTTTAATCCTGATGCTTTTCCATGTACTGTGTCTATACATTCTTGCTTGCCATTTACATGATGTTCTTCCATGTATTTGTTTCATTCTTTGATCCTTATAGACCTAATCCAAGGGAAGGGACTGTGTGTTGACTTATCGTCACTGTGCATGTCCCTCGTCTGTTCTTTACCTGTCTTAGTTGTTCTTGGTTCTTAGAACCTAGAAACTCATAGTTCCACGAACTACGGATGCTCTGATTTCTCAAGTTCCGCTTGAGAATACGTAGGCAGAAGGCCCCGATCCTTGTCGAGCAACCTTTTCTTTTTTCCCTCGTTTCACAATCTTTTCTTTTTTCCCTCGTTTCACACTTTTCTCTTTTCTACATCGTAGTTCCAAACTACAACGACTCTGACTTCCTATTAAGGATATGTAGGCATATGATTGCGAGATCCTAGCGAGCTACCTTTTTATTTTTCTACCTTTTTCTTTTTCCACCTTTTCTCTTTTGTTTACCCATCCTTACCTTTGGCAAACAATTTTAGGCAAAACACAAATATTTCAAGAGGTTCCTGTAGAGTACTACATATGCTTAGGGTGATAATGCCTTCCCTTAGCATAACCAACCCCCGTACCTTTGAACTCTATTTTGCTTAGCTTTAGGCCTTGCTTTTTGCTTTGCATTTTATTTATTAGTTATTCTTTCTTTTCCCCTTCCCTCGGATAAATTAAAGATCGGTGGTGATATTTTATGATTTGTGATTCAAGTTGATTCAATAACTTGATATCCGATTCTCACTACGACAAAAATGGCAACTTCACTGGGGAGATGCTTTGTTCAGTGGGTTGAGCCTAACTTGTTATATTTGTGTTGCTATTTTTGTTTGTTGTTATACTTATATATTTGTATATATTTGTACATATATCTGCTTGTGCCTGGGTGTTTTCTGCGTACGGGGTTATGGCCTTTGAGTAGTGAGATAATTCTTAACCCGGACTTGAGTGCACTTATGTTAGGATTGTGGTATGATCAATAGTTGATGGTTGGGAGTAATCCTAACATGTTTGACATATGATGTAACCGCGCTCAGTTGAGGCCCCTTTGGGATTACTGATTGCGTATGAGTAGTCATTCGTTCATTACTTTTTCCGATCTGGGAGTCCGTGACACTAAGAGACCTTTTAGTTACCCACTTACCCCACTTGACCTTTTAGGATGTAGTGCGATGACTGTAAGGGAGTAATCCTGAATGGTTGATACGCGATACTACACTCAGACGAGTTTATCTTGAGATTATTTTTGACTCACATGAGTAGTCGTGTAAGTTGATAATATCCTAAAGATTTATCGATGACTCTGGGAACCTTGTTAGAACTCGTTGTGCAGGTGCTTTACCCCTAGTACACACCCTTTGGTTGGTTTTTACCCCGACTTCATGCCGTGATCTTGAACCTTTGATCCTAGTATGTATGTTTTGCATCATGTCTTGTATCACATTGCATATCATTTGCATCTTTGCATGATCCATTGCATATCTTCTAGTTGTACAACGACTCATTTCCAGTTGGCTCTATCTTCCAGTGTCACTTGTCTGTCATCACGCTGACTAAAATCTTACAGATGCAGAACGCCAAAGCAAGAGCTACACAATGCAGAGATCAGGATGGAAATCGACGATCTTAAATCAGGCATGACTAAAATCACCGAGATGCTCCAAGTCTTAATTTCCAGAGGAGAGAAACCTCAAAGGACTGTCATTCAGGAAGTTTCAAATGATGATCCTCCACCTGTTCAGATGCCACCTTCTACTTGGCTAGAGTTTGGTTTACCTCATAACTACTCTCCACCTTCCCTAGCATGCCTCTCATAGTTGTCCAAAGGCTTTTATTTTATCATTATTTTATTTTGTTGTCGAATTATATTATAAAGTAACTTTAAAAACCCAATTGATTTTTGTTTAATTTATTAAAAATAGAACTTATAATTATCACGCAGTCTGCGAGATTGATAATCGGGGAATTTGTCCTTATTACTAAATCGGTTAAAATAGTACACTTGCTATTTTTCCGATCAGCTATATAAAAACTTGAAGACTTGAAGAAAAAGAAGAAGAGAAACGCATGCAAGACTATTGTCATAACTTGTGCTAAAATTTTCTTTAAGTGTTTTGTGTTTTTAACTTGTTTATATCTGCTTATATAGAAGCAATCTTTGTTAACACAACCTTGTAATCAAATAGTTGTTTGTAATTCCTTATGGGACTAGTTATGCCAGAATCCTTGAGAAGACATAAACTGTGTGTCTTTGTGGTTGTTAGTTACCAGCGGTTTCTAGTGCAGTTGTAATCAGTTGATTATAGTGGATTAAGTCCTTGGGTATAAAGGCGAAATCACCTTGGCGGGTGGACTAGATTAACTTTGAGATTTTCAAGTGAACTAGTATAAAAATCAAAGTGTATTTCTCTTTGTTGTTAAATAGCTATGGTTTTGATTGAGTGAGTAAAAATCTTTTGTTTTTGAAAACCCCAATTCAAACCCCCCCTTTCTCGTGTTTTTCTCACCTTCAGTAATGGTAGATAGGAACCGGAACGCTGATGAAGTAATCAATCAAGTTCAACACAAAGATGTAGTGGCAGATAATAACCTAGCTGCCATGGTCGAAATGATTATGGCAAGAAATGAGGTATATATTGGCCTTCATTGGCCAAATTATACATCACCTTTATTTGAATATATCTTGCAGTCAGATTTACCCCTTAGATGGAAAATCCCCAAATTCACTAAGTTTTCTAGGGATACTAGTGAGTCCACAGTTGAGCATGTGGCAAGATACTTGATAGAGGTTGGTGAAATTGCCAATAATGAAAACCTAAGAGTGAAGTACTTCCCAAGTTCACTCGCCAAAAATGCTTTTACTTGGTTTACAATACTGCCAGCGAATTCGATCCACAATTGGACTCAATCGGAGATATTATTTCATGAACAATTTTATATGGGACAATTGAAGACAAGCCTGAAAGAATTGGCTAGAATTAAGAGGAAGTTCTCTGAGCCAATTGACGATTACCTCAATAGGTTTTGACTACTTAAGGCAAGGTGCTTTACTCAAGTGCTTGAACATGAGTTGGTCAAAATGGCCGTTGGTGGCCTCCACTACTCAATTAAGAAGAAATTGGATGCCCAATACCTGAGAGATATGGCCCAGTTGGCTGACAGAATTCGACAAGTAGAATGATTGATGGCTGAGAAAGCTAGAGAAAATAAGAAAAGAAAGGAAAAGGTAGCCTATATCGAGTTTGATGAAGATGAACAAGGAACTAGTGTAGATCACTTCTTCGACGAGAGTGAAATTGACCTTACTGCATTAAAGCAAGCCCACCTTACGCTTGTAAATTTTTAACCGTCAAATGGAAAGAATCCAGTCGATTCAGAGAAGAACGATATGTTCCCTAATAGGACCTTTACCTTCTACGCCACCAAGTGTGACAAAATCTTTGATTTATTAGTCAAAGATGGCTAGATGATAGTTCCTCCTGGCACTAAAATGCCTCCTTTAAAACAGAGGAAAAAGAGAGATTTTATAAGTATCATAATTTTCTTGGCCATAAAACATCTAAATGTTTTCTTTTCATGGATCTCGTTAAAAGTGCCATCAAGGAGGGTAGACTCAAGTTTGCTGATAATTCAAAGCACCAGATGAAGGTGGATCCTGACCCCTTCCATGTTGCTGATGCGCACTATTCAGAACAATCTATGGTCAACTTGGTGGAAGTTGCTGATAACTTCACCATTGATAATGTAATGGTTGAGGATACTGATGGCTTCGCTAGAAGAGTTACTGAGGACTCTAATCAAGAAAACATTGAGGGTTTCATATAGGTTGCTGGAAACTTTAACTACGAAGTCACTGAAGACTTCGACGAAGTAGCTACCGAGGGCGTCACTAAGAAATTCACTAATGACTTTAAGATTGAAACCACTGAGGGTTTCATGAAGGAAGTTGTTAAAGGCTTCGAAGATGGAACTACTGAGGGTTCCCACCAAGTAATGGCAATGTATGAGACTACTGATGGTTTCATACAAATCAACAAAGAAACTAAGGCTACTGAAGGCCTTAATAAGAAACTTCAAGAATTGGAAATCTCTGCAGGGACCAACCATGAGGTTAACATGGTCGAGAAGACCCAAGAGTCCGCGATGGAAGTAGACAAATGTACTCTCAAACAAGAAGAATATGCCAAAGTGGCATATCCAAAACAAGATTAGAATCTGGTAGAGTTTTTTCACATATGCCAGCAAAAGAACTCCCAAGTGATGTTGTGTCCTAGATGCAGTGCTGTCTTTGACTAAAAACCTGCGGAGAACATCCAAGGGGTTTGACGGGAAAGGCATAGAAAAAACTGGAGGAACTCAAATGACCATGGCGCTTTCGACAAAAAGGGAGCACCAATGAGATATTACCAAAATGGACCAGGGGTACGTGGGAATATGCCATCAACATTCAACCCCACTTATGGTGCCCCCAAGGGCAAATGGGTGAGGCCAGTCGAGAAAAGAGAACATGGCCAAAAAAATGGAAAAAATTTAAAGTTAAAAGAGGATCTTCGATAGCGTACCGGAGGGAGTTTCAAACTTCCAAGCAATCAGCGTGGCACTCAGAAAACTATAAGGGAAAGAATCCAATGACGAGATCTCAGTCGAGATGTCAACAAAGGAGGCGCAAGGCTGGGAGGGAAGCTGCAAAAAAAGAGAAAGGCGAGTCTAGCAGCAACATGCCAGTTAAAAAGGATAACAACAAAGACAGGAAACCTGTCGAGAAGAAAGCTGTAGAAAGAAATTTGTTCATAGACCAGCAGGAAAATATAAGGGAGAAGTATGACCAGATGCTTGCGGATGATGATGTAATGATAGAAGATTTTGATTTGGGATCAGGATCGTCGCTAGACATTATCTGCAATGTCGTATTCGTGTTACCCAGGGAGTATGATAGGGTGACAGAATTGGAAGACCCATAAGATAAGAACGAACAAGAGGTGGCCAGTCAAAGGCCAGTATGTTATTATATCTTGAACAATGGCTATGTCAAATAGCAGAATGCGTTCTTCGAAAGACCAGATGAAGCCATGAAAAACCACCTAAAGTCTCTATTCACTAGAGGAAAAATAGAAAATTTTGGTATCAACAAGATACTGGTAGACGAAGGAGCGACAATAAACCTAGTGTCGCATTATATGTTAAAAAAAGATTGGCAAAAGTGACTCCGACACAAAACCCCACAATATGGTCCTTTCAAATTACAAAGGAAGGTGTGCACAACCATGGGAGTCATTCAAGTGGATTTGGCCGTTGGCACAATTACCAGGCCAACGACGTTCATGGTAATTGCATCTAAGGTAAATTATAACCTGCTCTTGGGAAGGGAGTGGATACATGGGGTAGGTGCAGTACCATCATCACGTCATCAAAGAATATCCATCTAGCAAAGCGATAGAATTTTCGAAAATATTGAGGTGGACCAAAGCTATTATATGGCTGAGGTTAACCAAGTAAGTGGGTGACACTTTGATAAAAATTTAGCCTACATACCGCCTTGAAACCGAGTAGGTTTTGGTTTTACACCTGAGGATATCGCCTTCTGTTCGTTGTACTTGCATCTGATCCACAGATTTCAGTGGGACAAGAAGGTGATAGGCAAAGAATATTTTATCTTTGGAACAAATGGAATCTAGCCTATGGGTTGGGCTAGTGAATTCAGTGACTATGACTGAATCACAATCACTGAAAAAGCTTTCGGCTTATGTAGCTGAAATGAGATTAAAAGTGGCCTTAAAGGCTGAAATAAAATACATGGTTGTCGAAGCCAAAGTTGAAGAAAAACACTTCGAAGGTCCAGGGAAGGATTTCGACCCGAAGCCACCCGACAAAGATCAAGTCGAAGTGCAAAGCCAAAGGCTAGATTCCATCTATAATGATGAGCCTTTGGGTTTTAAGAAGGATCCACTAGTAAACAATATTAAGATTTTGGCACAAGATTCTTTGGAAGAAGTCAACCTGGGAGAAGGGACAACAAAAAGGCCAACTTACTCGGTGCCAACATTGACCCAGAGCTCAGAGTAGAAGTAATTCAACTACTGAAGGAGTTTAGAGACTGCTTCGCATGGGATTATGACGAACTTCCTAGTTTGAGTAGAGATCTGGTCAAACTGAGGTTGCCGATAAAGCCTAGGAAGAATCCCATCAAGCAAACTCCAAGGCGCTTTGCACATGAAGTTCTCTCAAAAATCAAAGAGGAGGTCGAAAGACTTCTGAGATGAAAATTCATCCGTACGACCATGTATGTTGAATGGATTTCTAATGTTGTTCCAGTTATTAAGAAACATCGAACTTTAAGGGTTTGCATAGATTTTAGAGACTCAAATGTTGCAACCCCAAAAGATGAATATCCAATGCTTGTGGCAAAAATGCTAGTCGAATCTGCTGCAGGCCATGAGTATCTAAGTATGCTCAATAGGTATTCTAGATATAATCACATTTTTTATTGCTGAAGAGGATGTGTCGAAAACAGCCTTTCGACGCCCCTGAGCCTTAGGCACTTTCGAATGGGTAGTAATTCCCTCTGGCCTAAAAAATGCTGGGGAAAATTATCAAAGAGAAATGAATTTGATATTTCATGACTTCATTGAGACTTTTATGCAGATTTATATTGGTGATATTGTAGTCATGTCAGTTTCAGGAAGAATTCATGTAGACCATCTTAGACAATCATTTGAAAGAATGAGGAAGCATGGTCTCAAGATGAATCCTCTCAAATGTGTTTTTTATGTGCAGGTGGGGGATTTCTTAGGCTTTATTATCTATAAAAAAGGAATAGAGATTAATCAGAATAAGACCAAGGCCGTCATGGAGGCGAAATCGCCTTCGACAAAGCAGGAGTTGTAGTCATTGCTAGGAAAGATCAACTTCCTAAGGAGATTCATTTCCAATCTAAGTGGTAAGACTCAAGCCTTCTCACCTCTACTTTGAATAAAGCTAGAAGGTTTTGAATTGGGGCAAGCACAACAAGAAGCTTTCGACAGGATTAAAGACTACCTTGCCCAAACAAGACCTTATGGAGCATGTTAGCTCAAGAGGATGAAAATGGCGCCGAATGGGCCATTTATTACCTTAGTAGAGTCTTGAATGATGCAGAAACTATAGATAATATAGTTGAAAAGTAATGTCTTTGTCTATACTTCTCTTGTACAAAACTAAAGAATTATATAAAGTCAATCGAAGTTTATGTTTCATCTCGTTTCGACGTTATTAAATATATGCTTTCTAAACCTATTTTGCACAGTTGAATTGGTAAATGGGCATTAGCCTTAATAGAATATTCTTTAACTTATATGCCTTGAAAGGCTGTTAAAGGACAAGTGGTAGCTGAATTTATAGTCGACCACTCTATAGTCAAAAACTCCTAAACTTTGTGAAACTTGAACCATGGAAGTTATACTTAGACAGTTTTAGTTATAAGGATAAAACGGGAGTAGGAGTGCTGATTATTTCTCCTAACAAAATTCCAAAAAAAGTCAAGTATAAGGTCGAAGGCCTTTATTCAAACAACGAAGCTGAATACAAAGCTTTAATTGCTGGACTTGAAATATTTTTGGAATTGGGGGCAACTCGAGTCGAAATAATGAGAGACACATAGTTGGTAATAAAGTAAATTCCAAAGGAATATAAATGTGTCAAGGAAAATCTTATCATTTACTTTGTGATAGCCAATAGGTTGTTACGAAGATTCAAAATGTTAAGTATTTGACACATACCTCGACTTGAGAATCAAGAGGCCAATGACTTGGCCCAGATTGCTTCAAGATACAAAATTTCAAAGGAAAAATTACAAGATGCAAACGAAGTCAGAGGAAGGGTTGTATCAAGTAAACTATCCCTAACAGACTTGGAGACAAAGAAGCTAAGATATGTTGACAAAGAAAGCTTTGAAATATTGGCTATAGACAGTTTGACAGATAAAGATTGGAGAAAGCCAATAGTAGACTACTTGCAGAATCCTACAACTTCTGTCGAATGAAAGGTCAAATGTCGTGCCTTAAATTATGTTCTAATGGGGAGTGATTTATTAAAAAAGATGCTTGAAGGTGTCTTACTCAAATGCCTTAGAAAATTTGAGGCATATTTGGCTCTTTCTAATGTCCATAGAGGGGTATGTGGAGCACATTAAGGAGGCCATAAGATGAAGTGGTTATTATTTCGACAAGGAATGTATTTGCCTACAATGCTTAAAGACTGTATTGAATTCGCCAAAGGATGTCAAGAATGCCAAATACATGCAGGCATTCAACATGTTCCTGCTAGCGAACTACATTATATAGTAAAGCCTTAACCCTTTAGAGGTTGGGCTTTGGATTTAGTTGGTGAAATTCGAACAGCATCATCCAAGACTCAAAAATACATTTTAGTGGGAATAAATTATTTCACTAAATGGATTGAGGCTATACCACTGATAAATGTGGATTAGGATGCGGTGATCAAATTCATCTAGAAACACATTATTTACAGGTTTGGAATCCCAGAAACTATTACAAGATATCAGTGATCAGTTTTTACTGGTCGAAAAATTTAAGAATTTTCTAAAGAAATGGGTTTCAAAACTTTAACATCCACACCTTATTATGCTCAGGCCAATGGTCAAGTCGAAGTCGCAAATAAGGTAGTGGTTGGATTAATTAAAAAGCACGTGGGGAAGAAGCCAAGAAATTATCATAAGACATTGGACCAAGTTTTGTGGGCTTGTCGAACCTCCCCTAAAGATGCTACAAATACTACACCTTTTCGACTAACATATGGTCATGATGTTGTTTTACCAGTCAAAATCTATTTACAATCAACTAGAATCTAGAGACAACATGAGATCCTATCTGATTCATATTGGAATATGATGTTGGATGAATTAGTTGACTTGTACAAAGAGAGACCGAGTGCCTTAGAATTATTAAAAAGGAAAAAGAAGAGAGTAAAAAAGTCATATAATAAAAAGGTGAAAGTTAAGATATTTTCGGCTAGAGATTAAGTTTGGAAATTGATTTTTCCCATGAGTCAGAGAGATAGAACTTTAGGCAAGTGGACTCCTAAGTGGGAAGGTCCTTTTTAAATTATTAAAGTCTTTCCAATGGCGCATATGAAACCGAAGAGTTAAACGAAGAAGAATCTTGAAGGTAAATGGTAAATATTTAAACAAATATAAGCCTATACTTCAAGAAATAAAGATAAATGAGGAACGATTCACACACAAAATGGTCGAAGACAAAATGGGAATCAAATAAAATTGCCATAATGGCTTAGTCATTACATAAAATGCCACACATGGGCTCAACATTAATACAACAAAGGAATAAGTTCATAGGTTACAAACAGATTAAAAAGGAAGGGAGTCTTTCAACTTTTGATACTTTGACCTCTGAAGCATCAAGCGTCGTTTGGAAAAAGTATTGTTGTTTGAAAGTTTTTCAATCTCCCTCCCAAGCTTCTGAACTCTCTCGACATGGTGCACACCAACTTCTAGTTCTGCGGCCACTTTGTCATGATCAAACTTTAGAAGTTCGACCTTGCGTTTCTTGGCCTGAGAAATATTGGTTTGCAGCTCTTGGATCTATTGTTCCCACTCTTCGACATTCTCGTCACAGGTTTCAATCTCCTTCTTATTTTGTTCATAACCTTTTTGCAATTCTGCAGCTTTAGCACTAGACTCTTTGGCTACATCGCATTTAGCCAGTTGGGTTTCTCATTTGTTCTATATCTTATTTGAGAAATCTTTGAGGCGATTGAAATCAACAACATCAAGGTTAATTAGTGAGCCCAACTCTATTATGGCATGTGCAATTTTGGGGGAAGCTTCTAAAACATTGACATGTTTTAAGAGTTTCTTGATCCCAAAACACATAGAAGTGTCATTCTTTAGAATGTGAAACAAGTCAACATCAAAGGCTTTTTCTTTAATTTGAGAGAGCAAGTCATCTTCAGGCTCGTTGGCAGACAAATCAACTGACGCAGTCGAAGTGCTAGTGCTTTTGTCTGTCCAAGTGTATCTGGAGCTACTTATATCTTTCAGATATTCAAAGGGTTTCTTCACCTTCAGGGACTCTAGCTCTTCATGTGAGAGACTGGTAGAGTTTGTGCTAGTCAAAGCATCAGGATTTGGGTCAGTTTTTTTATTGATCCTCTTGTTTTCTTTTCCTTCTTCATTCTCATTTTTGTCTTTCACTTCTTCATTTTCGTCCTCCACAGCAACTTCAGTTTCAAAATCAAACATAGAGTGATCCTCTTCCTCCTTCTCTTCCTCTTCATCCTTTTCGTCACCACCACTTTATTGATTGATTAGGGAGCCATCCTCAGACTTGTCTTTGACAATTTTTTCTGCAGATGGAATTTTCGTGTCTCCTGCAACATTAACTAAGGCTTCCTTCCTTGATGGGATTTTCTCATGATCAGATTCATTGGTTTGCGAGAGCTTAGTGGTGACCCTAGGAGGTGATTCTTTTTATGATCACCTGCCAGTTGGCTCACTTCATCTACGAATTCTTTGGTGGAATCCTTGGGAGAAGTTTGGGAAGGGCTTGCTGGATGGTAAGTAGGATCATTGCTAGTGGTGGGAATGATTTGTTTCGCAATGGGATGCCCTTTATCATCTTTGGCACCCTAAGAAGAAGAAATTGAGAAAAAGATTAGAAGTATGTTAGTCGAAGATAATAAAAAAATTCAAAGACGAAGAAGAAATCTATGTACCTTAGGATCATTAGTCCTAGAGCTGGAGTTATCACTCTCCACCTGATCTGGATTCTTCTTATTAGTTGGTTTTTAACTACCAGGGGTGACATCAGTCTATACCACCCTTGGAGTGGAAGGTTTCTTCGTAGGTGTTTTAATTATTTTTGGCTGAGGTCGAAAATCGACGTCAGTAATTTTTGTTCGCTTCTTATTTGTTGTGGCTTGTTTGGAGTGATCAGAAGAAAGATCCCCATCATCGAATTCAATTAAATGAACCTCAGGTTCTTTTTTGCTTTCTCTTTATTGGTGTCAATGTGGTCTCTGACTTCCCTGCAAAAAATATTATACTTTATATATCAAAATGGGAAGATAATATGCAAAGAGAAAAATAATAAGCATAAAGTTTTACCTTGGTTGTGGTTTTCTTGGTGTTGTCTTCTTCTTCTTCTTCTTCTTCTTCTTCTTCTTCTTCTTCGACAGCTTCTTTTTCAAAAGGAGTAGGTTTCTTGGCTGGAATTTTTACTGATGTAATGAAAATTAATGTAATTAGCAGAATTTTACAGATGTTATTTTTTCTCTGCAGAAGGTTGTGGCTCTCAGAGGAAATTTCTCTGGTTGATCTGTGATGTCAGACTAGATGTCTTGACATTGTGTTTAGCTGTTCAGCTACACCTTGCTGAATTCTTGAGCTATATGTTTCTAAGTGAGTTTGATTTTGTAAGTCCTGTTTTGTTTCCATCATGTGTGTCCTTAATTGTTAAGGATGTTTCTTCTTGTGAAACAACCTTGTCTTTTGGATTAGCAAGAATATAATTTGTGTTTATCTAAGTATTTAGCTAAGGGAGTTATTGCTCAAAAGTGAGTTGGATGCTAAAATGTTACAATGTCAATCAGGATGTCATGAAATTGTATTGTGACAAGCTGGTCACAATCAGAAGTTTCAAGGATTCTCTCTCTGTACAACTGGACAACACCATTGTGACTAGTCATCATCCTGTCAGGGGTGTTTTGGGAATTGGTATTAATGAAGAGTTATAGAAACTACATTTTAGGAGTCCTGAAACACGTTTTTTTTATTACATGCGTCTCTCAAGAAAAGTAGTTTTTTTTATATGACATGGAGAAAGTAATTTCAAATGTTGCAGACAAAGCTTGGAAAGTGAAAAAGGGAAACAAAAGAATGTCTCTGTTACCAAGGATAATTTCCCTTCTTTCAACAATCATATCCTTGACTGATCAGACGATATAAGCAAGGATATTACTCATTTTTTTTCCAAAATTTTATCGCTTCAGTCGTCTACTCAACTGTGTTTCAACATGAGTTAAAATTTCAAGAATGTTGATGCTAAAAAGGCTCGTGTGATGGATGCTATGGCATCTATTAGATCATTTATTGGACCATCTAGGATAAGGAATCCATTAGTGACAAGGATGAAACCCTTCAAGAAAAGTCATGCTCTACTGCATGGGTCTGCCGAAGATGGTGATGAAGATTCAGTTAATTTCATTAACTCAGGCGGTTGGAGTGGATAGCTGGCTTCATACATGAAGTTTCTGTTGCTAATTTGTTTGTTTTTTGTTTGTGTTGTAATAATTTCCCAAGATTGCTTGCTTCGATTAGAATTGTTTGTAGCTATTGCTACTGTGTGTTTCCATTTCTGCTTGTTTACATTTATTCTATTTTTGCAAATTTTTGGCTAAAAAGGGGGAGTAAAGTGTTGATATGTTTGTTGTTTCTGATGTTGGATTAGATGACATGACATCTTGTCATGCTTTAGTGTGATTTGTGGTTGCTTGTTGTATGCAACTATATAAGGGGGGCTGCTTATGATGCTGTCACTGAATGGTTGTATGTGTGCAATAATGTGCATCATGTTTTGACATGTTATGGACATGAAGAACCTTGGATGCTCTATGGTAATCTATTACTCTGATGTTCTGAGTAATATGTGTGGCTTATGCTATATGTGTTTCTAATATGTGTGGCTTTTGCTGTATGTGTTTCTAATGTGTGAACTTGGATAGTTCATAATTGTCTGTCAGGTGATTTGGGTTTTCCCCTTGAGAGGGATGTGTGAACTAAGGCAAATGAGGTTTATATTTTAGGTGATTTAGGTTTTCCCCTTCAGGGGAAGTATTGGTTATATGTGACAGGGGGAGTAATGGACCTGTCTGAGGCTGCTGCTATGTTGAAGCAGATGTGATGTCAGACCATATGTCCTAACATCTGATCTCTCAAGATTTATGGAGTTTGAAGGAGTTTTAATCTCTAATGATCTATAGCTATACTTTATCTCTGATGTCTTTATGTTTGTAGGTTGTGCAAAGTTTACATGTAGCTTGGATCTTATTCTTTATGGTTTTATTCCTCTCTCCAGCAAAGGATGTTTTAGCCAAAATTTGCCAAAGGGGGATATTACAAGTTCTGTGGTTTTTGGATTGGCAACATTTTGGTAAAACATACTGCTAGCAAGATGTTAAGCCAGTTATTTTGTCATGACAATCAGACATCATGTTCAGTATGATGTTGTGACATGTGCTAGAACATGTTATACCAGAAAGTTAGGGCATGATTATTTTGGTATTTTTAGTGTGATTTTTGAGTGTGTTTTAATTCATACGTTTGCGTTATCCATGGGAGGATATTATGGGAACTTCTGTTTTACCAGGTTGTGATGTTTTTCTTTAAAAAGGTTCGTTGATCCTTTTTAGGAAACTTTGATTTTTGTTTCTATTTTTGTGCATAAGATTATGCTTATATTCCAAACTGATTCCTGATAAATTGTGCTTCAAGAGCCCAAGCCCACCAAGGCTAAAGACTATTTACAGAAGACCTAAACCTAATGTATTTCACAACTTTCACTTTTGTAAAAACTAGGGGCGGTTTTAGAGTCTTAGGTTTTGAGAGTCTTATTTGTGTGACGTTGTAAGTCACCCATGTATCTTTTGATACATTGAGGTAGGCTGATTATATGTTGTTAATTTTCCACTCTAAAGCTTTTAAGCAATAGTGTATTATTCTTAGTAGAAGCTTGTAAGAAAAACTAAGTATTGTAGTTGGAAGATTGTTTTTCTTTTTGGTTTTTTGAGGTATTGTCATTGGGGTTGTGACTGATTAGGAAGTGAGAGAGGGATCTCATATCTAGAGAGTTTCTAGATAGAAGTTGCACAAGGTAGTGACTAGGCGAGAAGTTGTAAACCGGGGAGTTTAGCTTTGAACTAATGTTATCATAGTGAATTTCCTTCCTGGATTGGATGCCCCTAGATGTAGGTGATGTTGCACTGAACTGGGTTACCAATTGATTATGTTATTTATCTTTCTGCACTTTATTTTTTCAGTCTATGTTATTTGTTCTGTCAGATAGAAGATGTTGTAACATTTGTCTTGACATTATGTTCTGATGTAAGGGCATCAGTATCAACATGTGGTAGAGTGCCAGAATTTTAACATTTGATATTTTTGGAAGTAAACACATATCACAAGCATCACACACATAGCTCATCACATACCCTTATGAAATAAACAGATAAAAGAAACACTTATGCACATAGCAAGAAATGGGGATGAATCGATATTACCTCACCGTACACAAGATGGAGGATGCACTTGCATTCCACGAATAAATTTCGAACGAAAGTTGAAATAAATGCAACACGTGCCACAAAACACAAACAAGACCAAAGCGCTCTTACCACTATTCTTCTTGGACAAGTATTTGCAAGTGAGAGTAGTAATGTATTCAAGGATCTCATTTGATGAATATTGGAGGTTTTCCAATTCAAAAGACAATCATCCACTATAGTTGGACTTTTCATCTTGTTCAATTATGATGTTAATCTTGCTTCTCCTCAAGTTTCATCATTTTAGGTTGATCACTCCTAGTTTGATGTACTTGAGCAAGTCTAGTCGAAAATAACCTGCATTATTGAACATAATACCTTTCTGACAGTTCTCAGATATCATATTAGTAATCATTCACCCACTTTTACCACTTAAAAAAACACAAAGAGTTAACCTGATTGGTAATACAATCCACCTTGTTAGTAACATAGATCAAAATAATTAAGACATGTCACCGTGTTGTGCTTTGATGCTCTATAAATGAGATCCCATACTCTCTTCATAGAATAAAGACATTTTTCCTACATGATTAACAAATAGTGCTAGGAACCCAATCTTCATTGGGTCCTTTGGGGTTAGTAACATTTTGGTTGCATCTAGGCATCCATTCAAAGGCACCTTTAGGAACAAAGAGCTTCCTAAATATGCATTTTGCAATGGTGTGTCTCTTTTTGCAACAATAGTGAAAATGCGAGTTAAGAGAAGATAACCTTTTGCTATTTGATTCCTTTTTAACATGACTATAACTTCAATACGAATTATGAGATGGTAAGTAATACTTGGAAGTATCTATAACAAAAGTAATCTTGGGTTGCAAATCCTTATCTAGTTTAGCCTTGAGAGTCCTTGACTCCCTTTGCAAAATGTGACAAGCTTCACAATCAAACCACAAAGATTTAGGATCCTCATCTTGATCTTCTAGAATATCTGACATAGATTTCCTTAGTGCTTCCACATGTTTTTCGTTTTCAGCAATCTTAGCTTCCAAATGAGAGACGATTCTCTTGTTTGAAGCTAATGTCTTAAAGGCATCTATGGCTTATCTTTGTAGATTTTCAAAAGACTTTTGAAGTTGAGAAAAGGCTAAATCATGAGAAGCTTGAAGTTTAGAGTGACTTACAACATTTTTCTTTCCTTTGTTTGCTATATAGCAAAGCCTGGCTGATTCATCACTTGAGGTAGATCTATCATCACTTGAAGAATCACGTTCACTCTCCCAAACAACATAAGCTCTTCTAGACTTTCTAGACGTTTTGTGACAGCCTTTTTCATTCTTGATGCTTGGACACTCCGACTTAAATTGATCGGGTTTACCACAGTTATAACACGTACTTCGTGACTTCCCCTTTTTGCTCTCATCTTATTTTGAGGAACTTGATAACCTTCTTGATTTATCATGGTACTTGTTAGGATATTTGTCACCATGTTTTGACATATATTTATTGACTCTCTTTATGAACAGTCCTATATCTTCTTCATAGGATTCATTGTCATCTTTAGATTTACTTTCCCTTTGCTCATCTTGAGAAGGTCTTGAGCTAGAAGTATTTAGAGCAATGACCTTCTTACCTTCTTCTTTGTCTTTCCCTTTATCATTCTTCGATCTCTTTTCATATTACTTTTTGTATTTAGCCAAGCAAGTAAGCTCTTGCTCGTGGTCTTCCAACTTACCAAACAAAGTCGTAAGATCAAGCGGCTTAAGATCATTTTCTTCTTTAATAGTGGTGACCTTCGGTTTCCATTCCCTACTTAAACACCTAAATTTTTTTACTAGCAAGTTCATTGAAAACGAGATTACCTATTGAATTTAATAGATTTATAAGATGTGAGAACCTTTTCTGCATATCCGCAATGGTTTGACCATGCTCAATATGGAACAGATCAAACTCTTGATTTAATGTGTTGACCTTAGCTTGTTTGAAATCATTAGTACCCTCATAGGAAATCTCTAATGCGCCCCACATAGCCTTGGTGGTCTCATAATGAGAAAAGAAATAAAACTCATCAACTCCCAAAGAGGAAGTGGGAATGTTTTTCACTTTCCAATCATGTGACCATAATTTCCAATCATTAGCATCCCATTGTGCTTTTGGTATAGGTACGGTAACACCTTCATTGGTCATGGTTATTTCATTCAGGCCATTTTGAATAGAGTTCCATACACCTTAGTCAACGGAGTTGACATGTATAGGCATAAAAGTGTTAAAGCAAGATTTGGTCTTGATGATTTCCACTTTGGTTTTGATGGTAAAAACAGTATTTAAAGAACAATGGTGTCATTTAATATTTCATTATGTATGCAGGTCATAATATATTAAGAATCTTACTCACAGTCTAATAAGAAGGAATGACTGTTACAAATAAGAACTTATTCTCAAGCTGTTTTCTGTAATGGATTCTGATGCTGATTATTTCAGCATCTGAAAAAGCGTCTTGTTGGTTCTAACCTCAGAATTTAAATTAGCCTCTGATAAGGCACTCAGTATCTATGACAAAAATCATGATTACCTGAAATTCTGGCAAGCACACGATGGATGTTTTTACCAAAGTTATAACATCCACAATGATATTGACTATTGTACTAACTAATTAAACTATAAGTAAAACCAGTAAATAACATAACAATTGTTCACCCAGTTCAGTGTCAACAACACCTACATCTGGGGGCTACCAAGCCAGGGAGGAAATTCACTATCAGTAGAATTAATTCAGAGTCAAACAAATCAGTTTGCACTCCTCACTTAAAACCTACCCAATGACACTTCAACCTAGAGACACTCTAGACCTGAGTATTCCCACTCACTCCCCCTCAATCACACCATAGTGATATCCAATTACAGTTACATAATAAATATGAAGAAACACTTCATACACACCTTGATCTTGCTTCAAAGCTTTGATCAAGGGACACACACTCTCTTGCTTAAAAGCTTTGAGTGAGATACAACTTAGAATCTACCTAACCAACGCAGTAGATAGTTGCTTGGTAAACAAGTATTCCTAAGACTCAATTCACATGTGAAGAACACACTTTCTTCACTCACACTACTCATGTGAAGAACAACCTTCTTCACTCACAAGGACTCTCTAAATGCACTCTCTGATCTTTTGTCAAGAGCTTCTCTTCTAGGATTGCTCCTTCTGATATTTATAGCAACATTCAGTCCTTTGGGCCTGGGTGCATAAATTAGGTTTATCCATAACAAACTTCTCTTCAATAATCTGCATGCGTGCCAATTAATTCAGGGACATTTTAGATCGCTTAGGGTTTCTAAAATGTTTCCTGATTTCCAGCTTGAGCTTCTGATTTGTTTCCAGATTTCTAGATACCAGAAAAACTAACCTGCTTGCTGGATGTCATACGGTCAGTGTCATGACATTCTGTATGACATTCAGCTTAACTTATTAGTTAACTTACCCTGCACACGCATCATTATGTATGTCTTAACATTCAGTATGACATACATTCAAACTCTAATATTTTGCCACAAAATGCAGCCAATCAAGAGCACTTACAAACTCCCCCTTTGGCAAATTTTTGGCTAAAACACCCTGATAACATATCAGAGTTTACACACAGCAGAATACTTATCATGTGCCCTGTTATGTAGGAATGTTACTCGCTCAACACACTCTCAGAGTCCTCATAGTTAGCTCTCACTGTTATAACTCACCTTGTTAACCATCTGTAGTTACCACTACAGATGTCACACTTTGCTAAGTAACACACTGAGTTACTCCCCCTCAACTGATGCATTTTATGCATATCCTCTCAACTGAGCACACAACCTGCAAACAGTCCTGCAGTCACACATATTCATCCAGTCTGCCATGGATGTTATGACATTCAGGATGACATCCTAAAGCACACACACTTGTGCTACTCCCCCTGAAGAGATGCACAACACTCTACAATCATCCTGCAGATACACACAGCACTAGCAGCTATAAAGCTACTAGGTTCCATCAAGGAACTCACATATATCTAACATACATTATTATACTTATTAGGAACTCACACATATAGCAACAACACATACTTGCTCTAGCAGCACAAGCAAGTCTGACACTCACTCTCTCTCTCCCCCTTTTTAGCCATAAATTAAGATCCAACTAAGAACTTAGCATAGATCAGAATGTTGTAACATTACAATAGTTAGGGCAACTACTACAAACACCTCATAAATAGCATCAATAGTTTGCAACAAAAATCTAAACAACTGCACATGGAAGACTTTCAATCAACAACACTTCTTTCTCACCTCATCAGCTCAACAATCATCAACCTGAGCCCCTCATTAGTAGTCTAGCATTACATTACTCTTCCTCCTCAGAGGCAGAACTGATGCCATAGGCATTGGTTGCGACACTCTTACTGCTGTCATTAGACTCTTCTTCTGACATGGCTTCATTTTCAGCATCTTTTTCAAGCCTTTGTATAAGTGCTTCTAGCTTCATCTTTTGAGCAGTTGCTGAGTTGATTGTTTCTCCTAGCTCCTTGCATGTATCCCTCAATTCTGTAATCACCATTCTTTTGGAGATCTTGCTTTTATCAGTAGATGTAAACAAAATGTCTGGGACATGCCTTCCTTCAAACAGTTTGAAGTGAAGTGACAGCTCAACCTCCCTCTTGATGGCAGTGTCGCTAGCATTCAAAATCCCCAAATATTGGTTTAGTATGACTTCACAGATAAGAGATGGAAAGTCTATTGGTAGTTTGAAAGCATTGGGGGTAGAGTGCTTTATAACTTGATCTAAAATGTATCGGCCAAAGTCAAAGTTCACTTAGGTGCCTATGGCATGAATGATCTTGCCAAGGCCAACAACAATTATGGAGGTATGGTTCGTAGGTACCCAGTTGGTAGCTCCAATCCTATGCAGGATTACATATTTGACACTCAGTTGTGCTGCAGACAACTTTCCTTTGGAAGGCCAAGTAGTGACTTGATTTGCAGTAATGATTTTGCACACTTGGTCGTCTGAGGCAATCAACTCCTTTTCTCCACCATTTGTTCTTCCTAAGTACCTGTTGATTACAGAGGGTGAAAACTGTACACATTGTCCTCTGACATAGACTTTTATAAAGTCCTTGCTGTCTCTTTTCAAGATTGATTCAGGGATGTTAACAATGAACTCCTTTACCAGCCCTTCGTAGCACTTTGAAAAGCCAGTAACCGACTTAATCAGACCAGCCTTGTGTATCAGATCCATTACTTCCTTGATTTCTAGGGCATCTTTCCCCAATTCTCTCTCAAGGGCTATCCTCCTTTGGTATACATATCTCCATTTTGTCACACTATGAATGGAATGGAATGAGACATTGTCTAGAGGAGCAGCTGGCATGGGTTTGAGAGGTCTCTTACCCAAAGATTTCTTGGCATTGAAGATGTTAGGAACATCTCTTATAACACCCCCTTCTGACTCAGAGCTACTTACCTCAACTTTTCTTTTCTTGGAGGTAGTTGATACATTGCTCCAAGGTTTAGAGGGACCCGTAGGAGTTCTTTTTCTTTGGTGTTTGGAGGGATCTTTGTTCAGAACAGCTTTTCCTTTCCTGGTTGCGAGTTTCTTTGCTATACCAGGAGCTACATTCCTAAGAGATTCATCATCTGATAACTCATCTTCAACATTTACCTCAGTGCAGGGACCTTCATTTATATCTTGAGCATTTTTAGGGCTCTTAGTGTCACCATCCTTTTGATTTTTACCCACACCTTCCTCCTGAACCCCAGAGTAGGAAGGAGTTTCAGCAGAGAAACTACCAGTATCATCCTCATGATTTTTAGTGAGACTTAGGGATGGGTCTACCCTAGACAGAATAGTGGTGATCCCTTGTACACTATGCCCTGCATGGAAAAGTTTGGAGACTAGATCATCTGCATACATGTCCTTATGTGTAGACTCCATCATGTTGTTGTTGTTGGTCGTGAAGGATTCATAATTCTTCCCTTCTTGATCTGCATGTGAGGTGGCTGATGTTTGGGGTTTACTACTTTTCCCATGGATCATACTGAGAGGTATGATATCCATCACATCCTCCAGAGGGATGTTTTTGAGTTGGGCAGACTTGAGATTGGCATGGACGGAAGCATGATGTTGAGACATCGTAGATGACTTGGGCTGATATGGAAAGGCTTTTCTGCAGTGGTTATCTGAGGTACGGAAGGAGACAAATTGGAAGAAGCAAACAACATTAGAAGGGTTTTCTTGTAAAAGTGGAGGGAATTCAATATTTTGACCAATCAGATTATGATTAGTTTTCAAAATATAATTCCCTATTAATTGCTAAACTTCCTTATTAATATCAGACCTCAATTGACTTCATAAAATTTTAAATCGAGTGGTATTAAAATCCCTTGTAACCCTGTAAGCACTATGTACCTCTGAGTCTCCTAGTTCCTCACATTCTTTCCCAAGGTGATGCCAGACAGGATTTTTCACAGTTTTCTCTGGCTGACTAGGATAGCAGTTCATGTTACTGAGATTGTCACAAGACGATGTTATGACATTCTGAGTAACATTGCTCTCTGTCTGCTGAGTATCCTCCATGGACTCCATCAGGTTCCAATATGACCTATCTAGATTTCCCTGATGACCATTCTTTGGTGTCCCTTCTTGGCTTGCCTGTCCACACAACATTTATCACATCCTGTCCTACTATCTGAAGTAGGTTTTGAAGTTCCTCTTGCTACTGTTTTGGACATGGTCCTTTCTATTTTTAGAACTTGTCTTCCTTTCTCTAGCCATACTTTTTCTTCCAGGACATTGTGGTTAGTTCTAGGCTCCCATAGATAGCAGTTGTTCTTGGCTCTAGATCCCCTCATAACTTCCTTACCTTCTTCATTGATGACAGCCCATTCATCTTTAGTGAATTTTACATTGAGGCTTTGGTCACAAAGCTGACTAATACTGATGAGATTAACAGTCAGTCCTTTATCCAACAAGACATCATCCAGTCTTGGAACACCAGGGCCATCTAGTTTTCCAGCACCTTTGATTTCTCCTATAGCTCCATCACCAAATGTTACATGACTTGAGGAATGAGGTTTTAGGTTTAACAAATTATTCTCTATTCCTGTCATGTGTCTAGAGCAACCACTATCAAAATACCAATCCCTTTTGGTCGGCATCCTTAGAGAAGTGTGAGCTACTAGAGCCACATTCTTAGTAACCCATTGTCTCTTCTTGTTAAGAACTTCCTTCTTGGGTTTGGCATGATGCTTTTTCTTGATATGAGCACCCTGTTTGGATCTTCCTTGATGAGAATGACTGGGAAATACATGTAGCCAATAACAAATGGCTTGTATATGACCTAACCTTCCACAATAGGAACACTTCTTCCTTTGAAAGTTCCTCTAGTTCTGGTATGTACTTCTTTGACCCTGATGTTGTGACATTGGCCGTGACATCCCCTTTGACCTCTGAGTTTTAGGTTTTGGCCCCTTGATCTCCAAGATGGGTTTCTGTTTCCCACCAAATCCCAGTCCAGACCTGTTACCTGATGTCTGTCCATTCTGTAGAATTTCTTCTACAGTGTCAGTACCAGGGTTCAGCATCCTTATGGATTTCGACATTTGATCAAGATTAGATTTCAACAGGTTGGCTTCACTTTTGAGAGATTCTATTGTTTCAAGATGTTCCATCTTCTCAGCTTCTAACTCTCTTATGAGATTCTTCTGTTGCTCTCCTTGCTGATATAATTCTCCATTTCTATTGCACAACTTCTTAAATGAATCAGCAAGTTTATCATAAGTCAATTCATCTTCACTTGAATCACCATCAGATATGCATACACTATTTAGAACAGTGACATGTTTGGAAGATTCTACTTCTGATCCACTTTCTGAATCTTCATCAGACCATGTGATAATTAGGCCTTTTCCCTTCTTTTTGAGGTATGTGGGACATTCCTTTCTAATGTGTCCATATCCCTCACACTCATGGCATTGAACTCCTCTACTTTGGCTGACTTTATCTTTAGATTTTTCTTTATCAGCAGGCATGCTTCTGGTATAAGCTTTAGACTTAGCATCTATCCTTTTGACCAGTTTGTTAAACTGTCTTCCAAGCAAGGCTATTGTTTCTGAAAGACTTTCTTTACTTTCACCATCTTCACCTTCTGAATCACTTGTAGTGTTTGAAACAAGAGCTATGCTTTTGTTCTTTTTCTCCACAGCCTGATCACCCAGTCCCATCTTAAAGGTTTGAAGAGAACCAATGAGTTCATCTACCTTCATGTTGCATATGTCTTGGGCTTCTTGAATGGCTGTCACTTTCATGGAAAACCTTTTAGGTAAGGACCTGAGAATCTTCCTTACAAGCTTTTCTTCAGCCATTTTTTCTCCCAATGCTCCTGAGGTGTTTGCAAGTTCAAGAACATTCATGTAAAACTCATGAATGGTCTCATCTTCTTTCATTCTCAGACCTTCAAATTTGGTGGTCAGCATTTGAAGTCTTGACATTTTGACCATGGAAGTTCCCTCATGAGTAGTTTTGAGAGTGTCCTAAACATCCTTTGCCAGTTCACAGTGGTGTACCAGTCTGAAGATGTTTTTGTCTATACCATTGAATAATGCATTCAATGCTTTAAAGTTCCCAGGAGCTAAGGCCTCTTGCTCTTTGTTCCATCCCTCTTCAGGAATTAACACAGATACTCCATCCTTGTCGGTCTTCAAAGGATGTTCCCAGCCAGAGTTTGCAGCTCTCCATGCCTTGCCGTCTAAAGACTTTAAGAAGGCAATCATCCTAGGTTTCCGATAGTCATAATTAGAGCCATCCAGAATTGGTGGTCTATTTGTGAATCCTATATCTTTATCCATAGTACCAAAATTTATCTTCCATAGATCTCACCCAGAAATTAATAGGCAGGGTGCCTGATCTGATGCCAATTAAAATTCTGGCAAGCACACGATGGATGTTATTACCAAAGTTATAACATCCACTGTGACATTGACTACTGTACTAACTAATTAAACTATAAGTAAAAGCAGTAAATAACATAGCAATTGTTCACCTAGTTCAGTGTAAACAACACCTACATCTGGGGGCTACCAAGCCAGGAAGGAAATTCACTATCAGTAGAATTAACTCAGAGTCAAACAACTCAGTTTGCACTCCTCACTTAAAACCTACCCAATGACACTTCAACCTAGAGACACTCTAGACCTGAGTATTCCCACCCACTCCCCCTCAATCATACTACAGTGATATCCAATTACAGTTACAGAATAAAGATGAAGAAACACTTCATACACACCTTGATCTTGCTTCAAAGCTTTGATCAAGGGACACACACACTCTTGCTTAAAAGCTTTGAGTGAGATACAACTTAAAATCTACCTAACCAACGCAGCAGACAGTTGCTTGGTAAACAAGTATTCCTAAGCCTCAATTCACACGTGAAGAACACACTTTCTTCACTCACACTACTCACGTGAAGAACAACCTTCTTCACTCACAAGGACTCTCTAAATGCACTCTCTGATCTTCTGTCAAGAGCTGCTCTTCTAGGATTGCTCCTTCTGATATTTATAGCAACATTCAGTCCTTTGGGTCTGGGTGCATAAATTAGGTTTATCCATAACAAACCTCTCTTCAATAATTTGCATGCGTGCCAATTAATTCAGGGACATTTTAGATTGCTTAGGGTTTCTAAAATGTTTTCCTGATTTCCAGCTTGAGCTTCTGATTTGTTTCCTGATTTCTAGATACCAGAAAAACTAACCTTCTCGCTGGACGTCATACGGTCAGTGTCATGACATTCAGCTTAACTTATTAGTTAACTTACCCTGCACACACATCATTATGCATGTCTTAACATTCAGTATGACATACATGCAAACTCTAATGTTTTGCCATAAAATGCAGCCAATCAAGAGCACTTACATTACCCATACCAGAGAAAAAGTATTACTATGTCCATTCAGCTCTGCATCTTCAATCTATAATCACAAGGCTCAATAAGAGTTAGCCTACTTTATGGATAATCTCTCCCAACGGATCCATAAGTATAGGTTTCCTCTGAAGATTTAGAGGTTAAATAGTTTACCTCCTGTACCGAAAAGGAAATCAAATTTCCTAGAAAAGTAATATTTAAGAAGTCAAAAGTTCTACTAAAAACTAAAAAAAATGAGAAAATAAGGAGCGACTAAAGGATAGAGGTGTTCATCACCTCTGTTTGATTAAAGAAGAAAAGATGAACAGTGATCATCCCTTGTGAATATGCATAACCCATTGTTACTGCTGTAATAAGGCTTAAGGATTTCCTAAAAATGCTAAATATCTAGGAAATCCTTATGTACTTAAAATCCTTAATAGGATCATCTCTCTGAAGCTAATACACCTTGTTCCCCTTTCTTCTAAATATGATACTCTTAAGAAAAGGAAAAGTCTTGGACATGAGGTCTGAGCCAAGAAGTCTTAGACATGAGCTCTAAGCAACAATAAAGTCTTGGGCAGGTGGTATGAGCAACAAAGTCTTAGACATGAGCTATAAGCAACGCATAGTCTTAGACATAAGCTCTAGGCAAGGTAAAGTCTTAGACACAAGCTCTAAGTAAGGTAAAGTCTTACATACGAGCTCTAAGCAAGGTAAAGTCTTAGACACGAGCTCTAAGCAAGGTAAAATCTTATTCATGAGCTTTAAGCTAGGAAAAGTATTTGGCAGGTGGTCTAACCAAGAGAAGACTCAACTAGGAGATGATTGAGCTGGTGAAGTCTTAGACACGAGCTCTAAGTAAAAGATTGTTTTTGATCAGGATCTGGTTAAACAATATTGGTTCAGACTGTAAGTTAGTGTTGTAAAAACTCTTATGTTAAAATATATAAGAAAGTGTACTTAAGCATTGATTATAGTAAAAATCTCTTGCTAAGCAAGGGGACTGGAGTACTCTCACATGGGAGATGAACAAGTATAAATCTGTTGTTTTCGTGTGCTGTTTACTCTGTGTATAGCTTCTTTTCTGCTGAATTCGTGATCTGGTTCTGAACAACTATTGAAAATCATATCTCTCTTCCAAACATTGGAAAAAAAGACAAACAGATCTGCATTTTTGCTACACACAATTCAACCCCCCTTCTTCTATATTTTCCCACCTTCAATTGGCATCAGAGCTTGGTCTGTGCATAACACTTCACAATGATGCAGACAAAGATCATGTGGGATAATGTAATTTTCATTTCAGTATGAATTCAAGGGGAGTTGTTAAACTTATCCATATACCTTAAAAATGGGTCTCAAGCTCAAATGATGCTACATGAAGACCTTGGGTTTAACTTACTGGCTACTGGATCTATAACAAGCTCCTCGTCAAAAACTAAAATCAGTTCCACGATCAGAAATCTATCCAGATAAGTTCTAATTTATCTTTTTTTTTGTATCTATATTTCTATTTTGATAAATTCTTACATAGATTCTTCAGAACCCGTGTTTGGGTTATCCGTTCTTAAATAAATTTCTTTCTACACTCTTGTAGAAAGTTTTTTTTTAAGAATCTTAATCTGAACATTTGTTAGAAATTGTCTTTGTCAAAATTCTTGATAAAGAAAAGTATTGCTTCAAGATGATTTCTGAAAATTTTGCTGATTCAGATTCTTACGTAAAATGTGTTATGTTTTTGTGTTGCTTCTTATTTTATGAGTGAATTTGTGTTGACACCTGTATCTCACTTTACACCTGTATGAATTATTCCTCTTACGCTTATTACTTGAATTTGAAAAATAATTTAATTTTTCTCTTTTCCTATGTGCTAAAATGTCATTAATGTCTTTTATCTATTTCAACACCCTCTCAACACACACAACCTCTTTAACTCTATACTCTTGTGCCTTATCTGAAAACCCTAGAAAAACTCTTTATTATTCCTTTGGCATCTTCATCTGACAATCCTTTAAACGTTGGTTCCATGCAAAGTATTAAGATAAAACCAAAGACTTCTTCTCTAAATCAGGATGATCTTAAGCTCCTTATTGAGCAAATCATCGACTTCTAGAGCTTTGCTGCAAACGGCTGTAGCCTGAGAAATTAATTCTATTCTCAAGGTTGGATGAACTTCTTCAAAATTTTGAATGGACCTACTTATCAATCATTGGTTAAGGATTTATGGGCCAGAGCCGAAATATATGATGAGTTATCTGCTCAGACTGAAGAAATAATTTCTATAGCAAACAACAAGAAGTTGAAAGGAAAAACCAGAACTGAAATGTGTTTAAAGGAGTCCAATTGCACATAAATTAGATTTGCTGTAATGGATCTAGAAGTTACCATTACTCAAGAACATATTACTAATATAATAAGAGCTGAAAGCAAAGGGTTGTTGATTCACAATAGAAAGTATGGAGGAACCTTTGATAAAGAAATTAAGGAGGTTTTGTTCAAAAAGAAAAGCTGCTTCGGAAAATTAAAGAACATGCATCTGGAACATAAACTACTGTTCAAAATTCTTATTGGCTGTTTAATTCCTCGAGAAGGAAATTCTGATCAAATTTCCTGGGATCGTAAGTTGTTTCTCTGGTTTCTTACAAATGATCAATAATTAAATCTCTCGGGTTACATCTTTCATCACTTGTGCGAATCTATCAAAGACACCTCTAAGAAACTCAAAAGAACAATACCCTATTCAAGGTTACTCTCTGAACTATTCTATCAATGCAAACTGGTCAACATGTTGACCGAATATAAATCCAATCAGGATCTTGATGAAGTATATGAAAGTGTATTATCCACATCTGTTCTGGCTCACATGAAAGATAGATTGAATAAAGACATTATAACAATTGATAATCCTATCAGAATCAGGAAAGAAAAGAATAGGAAGTTTTTGAATAACTTTCGTGCTATAACCAAGGAGGATTCTCCTGAAGTCATCAGAATTCCTATTGAAGATACTAAGAAGGAACATAGAGTAGTCATTACACAAGAACACATTAATCAGCTTCCCAATAGATCACAAGACGTGTATAACTAAAGAAGAAAGAGAAAAGGAATGGTAATCACCTTTGACGATAAAGAGAAGGAAGAAGAAACGAAAGTGAAAAGACTGGTAAGAAAGAAACTAATGGGAGATGCCCTGAAAGCTGTGTAGCAGAAGGAAGAAAGATATGCTCAGAAAATGGAGGAACATCTCAAAACAAAATGAAATCCGCAATAAGAAGTTGACAAGACAAGAGGAGAAGGATCAGACTATTACTCAGATAAGGAAATTAATGCATCCAAGAAAAGGAAATTGTGCAACTTAAGTCAATTAGAAGAAAATAAATGGGAAGCAAAGAGGGCTCAGATCTTGGACAGGCTGACAACTTCTTCAGTGATGTCATCAATTCATATTCTGCACTTATAACAAAACATATGATTAAAAAGAATCGTATGAAGGAAGCCATGGAATTTAAAGAATCACATGAGGAAATTTTGAGAAAAGAACTTGGAAGTAAACTAGAATATGTTGTTAACTCACCTGAGGTTATCCAGTTAACTCAAAAATTTATTAATAGCTACAAGAAGACTGTCACTATTGAAAATAGGGCTGGAACAAGCAAAGAGGTTTATTTTGAAGCAGATGATGTAGAGGAATCTCCTAAAGAGAAAGAAGACTTGAGTAGTCCCATGGATAAGAATCCAGATGACTCTAGTAGTGACACAAAAGTGGCAGATGAATTCGTCTCACCTGCCACTAGATCAGGTACTGAGGCTAAACTTCAAATTGATTCCAATCTAAACACTTTACTAAGAAAGTCCCCTACAGCCTCACCCCCTGAATTCAATCAAACCTTCACACTGTCCATTATTCCCCTACTGAAAACTTCTACAACATCAAAACAAATCAGTGAATCTCTTCATCAAACTATCCAAGATATTGATGCTTACATTCAAATTGATCCTACTTTATCAGCTCCTAATGAAACAAGAAGTGGTTTGGATGTTAAGCCTCTCAACATTGCCTCACCTTCTAGAAGTTCCACCAAAACCATCTCAGATCATCATATCCAGGACCTTCACTCTGATATTCCTGAACATGTTGTATCTGAGCAACCTTCTGAAAACAATGACCAAACCATTGCCTCATCTAAAATCCACCAAACATTTGAATAACAAAATCTCCATCGATTCATGCCCTAGAAAATGATACACAGATGCATTTATTCCTAAAAACCAGAAAACCACATCTCATCGTATGACCAATCATCAACCTCTACCCAATCACATACTTTCTCAGTTAGAAGTGTTTAAGACTGGATTGTTTGATGAAGAAAAAATGCTTGTGGAAGAAGGATCTTCAGTCACTGACTCTGTAGCATTCAATGACAAATGGGAAAGATTCAGAAGAACTATCAATCTGATCATTGAAGAACTCAGAGATTTCTTTTCTAAGGAAGTTGGTGTGTCTAGTCAAAAGTAACTAAAGAGTCTTGAAGATAAAGTAATTGCAGTTTCTGATCGACAAGAAGATATGAGAAATCAATTGACTACCAATTAATTATCAGTGGATGCTAAGTTCAAATCTTTGGTTGAAAAGTAAGAAGATTTTGGTTCTGACTTGAAGGCTATCATGGAATTATTGAAGAAACCTTAGGCCTAGGATTTAGAACCTACTTACATATTTTCTATGTTTTTGTGTTTAGTTAAACTTATTGTTTAAACTGACTTTTCATTACTGTTATCATATTATGAATTCCTATGATTGTGCTCTTATGTTTATTCTATTTATGCTTGTCATGCCTCTTCAATATCTTTGTAAGTATTATAAGATTTGCTCTTGCTGGTAAAGTTAAGTTTTAAACTAACTCAAAAGAAATTTTTCATTAAAATAAAATAAAATACACTTGCAGAGACTTGATTTTACAATAAACTGGTCTATTTCTAGCCTACTTTATTGCTTCAGTCATCTCTCTCTATGTTGCTTGAATACTTTCTCTAGTATTGATCTGCTTCCTCATTTTCAGCTGAAGAATCTTCAAAAGTATCCTTATGCTTCTTTGATTTAGATATCTGATCTCTGTAGGTAGCCAATCTGGTTTGAATACACTTTTCTTCCTTCAGTTTCTGAATTTCCTTTGGTGCATTTGCAAGATGTCGTGCAGAATGTTTTATTATGGTCAAACTTTTTTCTTTTGTTATTTCAACCTTCTTCAATAAATTTTTTTCTCCTTCATAACCATGCTGCTTGTTTCTGAGTGGCATGTAGCTATGAGTTTCTTTCTTCATAGCTTACCCTTATTATTTCTGATGAACTGGATGAACACTTAAGAACAACTTTTATAGTGTGTTTTGAGTAGTCATGTACCAACTATCTTTAACCCTCTTGGAAATCGTTTCAACTTGGTTCTGACTACTTTAAGTCCTATGAAGTAATTTTGACCGTCTGGAAGCTCTGACCACATCTCTACCCTTATAGTACCTACTCTTTTTGATGTGACAAAAGGGGAATAAATATTGAAGTATTTAAAATGCTTTAAAATTATTTTGTTATTTTTTGTTGGTTATATTGTCTGGATTAATAACTTTAACTCTTCTAAGGATAAGTATCAAGAAAGTTAAATTTAAAGTTTTCTTGAAAAGTAGAACTTAGGATAAGTTCTCAGAAATTAACTTTGGATAACTAGACTCAGGGGGAGCTTACAAACATCGTACCCTGTTGTTGCTAAGAAAAGTGAAGATATTTTAAAATTTCTTAGAAACTGAACTCAGGGGGAGCTTACACATCTCGTTCTTTGATGGTATATAAGAAAATACTCTTGTTTGTCATCATGAAAAAGTGGGAGATTGTTAAAGCAAGATTTGCTTTTGATTATTTGCACTTTGGTTTTGATGATAACAATAATATTAAAAGAACAATGGTGTTATTTAATATTTTATTATATGTGCAGGTCATAATATCTAAAGAATCTTACTCAGACTCTGATAAGAAGGAATGACTGTTACAAAGAAGAACTTATTCTCAAGCTATTTTCTGGAATGGGCTCTGATGCTAGTTATTTCAGCATCTGAAGAAGCATCTCATTGGTTCTACTCTCAGAATTTAAATTAGCCTCTAATAAGATACTCAAAATCTATGAGAAAAATCATGATTACCCGTACTAGAGTAAAAGTACAACTATATCCAATCAGATCTACAACTCCAGTCTACAATCACAAGGCTCCAAAAGTGTTAACATACGTTATGGATAATCTCTCCCAATGGCTCCATAAGTACATGTTTCCTATGAATATTTAGTGGTTAAAGAGTTAACCTCCTGTACCAAAAAGGAAATCAAAGTACCTTCTGGTCATTTATCCTTCAACGACTAATTCCTAGAAAACTAATATTTAAGAAGTTGGAAGTTCTACTAAAAACTAAAACAAGTGAGAAAATAAGGCGCAACTAAAGGATAGAGGTGTTCATCACCTCTGTCTAATTAAAGAAGAAAAGATGAACAATTATCATCATTTGTGAATATGCATAACCCACTATTACTACTATAATAAGGCTTAAGGATTTCCTAAAAATGCTAAATATCTAGGAAATCCTTATATACTTAAAATCCTTGATAGGTTCATCTCTCTAAAGCTGACACACCTTATTCCCCTTTCTTTTGAATATGATTTTGTTAAGCAAAGGCAAAGTCTTGGACATAAGGTCTGAGCAAAGAAGTCTTAGACAAGAGCTCTAAGCAATGACAAAGTCTTGGATAGGTGGTCTGAGCAAAGAAGTCTTAGACATGAGCTTTAAGCAATGAAAAAGTCTAGGACATGTGGTCTAAGCAAAGAAGTCTTAAACATGAGCTATAAGCAAGGTAAAGTCTTAGACGCGAGCTCTAAGCAAGGTAAAGTCTTAGATGCGAGCTCTAAGCAAGGTAAAGTCTTAGACACGAGCTCTAAGCAAGAAAAAGTATTAGGCAGGTGTTCTAAGCAAGAGAAGTCTCAATCAGGAGCTGATTGAGCAGGTGAAGTCTTAGACATGAGCTCCAAGCAAAAGATTGTTTTTGATCAGGATCTGGTTAAACAACATTGGTTTAGACTGTAAGTAGTGTTGTAAAAATTCTTATGTTTAAATACATAAGCAAGTGTAATCAAGCATTGATTATAGTAAAAATCTCTTGCTAATCAAAGGGACTGCAATACTTTTAGTTGGGAAAGGAACCAGTATAAATCTACTGTGTTCGTGTGTTGTTTACTTTGTGGTTGGCTTTATTTCCACTGCATTCGTGATTTGGTTCTGAACGTCTATTCAGAATCATATATCTCTTCTGAACATTGGAAGAAAATACAAATAGATATGCATTTTTGCTACACACAATTCAACCCCCTTCTTGTGTATTTTTCCACCTTCAATGCGCTTTCCAATAGCCAAAATTTTTACCGGTGAAAATTAATGCTCTATTGTATGCACCCTTAGGTTCGGTAGCCATTCTTCCAAGAAATATATCTCAAGCACAAAATGAACCAGAGTCTTGATACTACTTGTCAGATGATAGGCTTTAATCTAGAGGGGGGAATAGATCACAAATTTTACAACCATAAACATTGGCAAAAATATGTTTTCAAAAATATGGCACAACGGGAAAATGACCCGGATCAAATCGTCTAACCAAACCTACTATCAAAGAGCTATATAAATATCGCAAAGTAAACAAAATGATAATGAAATTAAATGTTCAACAATGATTAAGCTATGAATCAATTAAACGCAAATCTATTTGTAACTCGTATTTCAAATGAATCGAAAAACCAATTAATATATATATATATATATATATATATATATATATATATATATATATATATATATATATATATATATATATATATATATATATATATATATATATATATATATATATATATATATATATATATATATATATATATATATATATATATATATATATATATATATATATATATATATATATATATATATATATATATATATATATATATATATATATATATATATATATATATATATATATATATATATATATATGCACAAATAATTTATTGAACACTTGGTATGCAATCGATAATAATTGGAAATTCAATTTGTTTTGTTGATGTTAAAAGCCAATCACAATCAAAGTGATTATGATTATATATACACCAACACTTTCAAAAGATAATTGAAAAACAATTTCCAATCGAATTGATCAAACAACGATGAACTCAATAAATTGCGAAATCAACAATTAAAATGATAAATAGATAAAAGAGAGAAAGACCAAGATTTGTTTAGGTAGTTCCCCAATCGGTCTCATTATGGGTACGTCTGCCCTCAATTAAAATCAAATTGAGATAATTGCAATTAACCTTTTTTTTGCAAAATCGTTTATACATAAGATGAAGAATGCAAACCCCAAAAACCCTATTGTTTTATGTTGATTCTTCCACCTCAAAACCCTTGATCAAAGCTTGATCAAGTAACCAACAATGCGACTTTAATCCACCGATTTTCCCAAGCAGGGAACTTGTTGAAACCCAAAATTCCCGAACATAGCTCACCATCTCGCGCTACTTCCTTGCAAGGAAACCACCTTGTCCAAAGGCCTTCATTCGGTTGAATCTGTATTGACGTGATCTTATCCAAAACCTTCAAATGACATTGATTTTGAAGGAAGACCCACCTTGGTTTTCTTATTTGAAGCACACAAAGTTCTCAACCCAATATTCTTGGTTACACCGCACCTAATTGGACGTTATCAACCCTAACCTAGATGGTTACCCAATCGAAAAATGATTGTGTATAGTTCAATTATGTGTATGCGTAGAAGAAGGGATGAAGATGAATGGTAACTTTGTAATCTATTTTTTTTTTAGGTAAAGAGGATGTGTATGTATGAGTATATATATGTGTATATGGAAATAAGCAAAGAGGATGCAAGAAAGATAAGATGCTAAAAGAAATTTTCAAGTTTGAAGTTGTATAGGTCAGCCTATGAAAGCAATAGGTCGGCTATGAAGATGTTTAGGTCGACTTGTGAGGCGACCTATGGGCATAGCTTATAGGCTTCATTATTGGAGCGTGGGAGTCGACCTAAAATTTGGATGTGTCGGCCTGTACTGAAGCAAAAGCTTCTATAGGTCGACCTGATCACGTATAGGTTGGCATGTGCAGTTATATTGACATACAAAATTGGGTTTTTGATGTGTGTGACATGTCTAAGATATATCAAACTTGTTCAAGGAATATTTTTTATGCATCCTAAGCTAAAATGACGAGTGAACATTTAAATATAGGTTGATATTGTCCAATATACAAAAATGCTATGATATACTACCGTGTTTGACATTATTTAAAACCAAGTTGAATTTGTGGATAGCACTCACACTATTAACCTCTATGGACTTTAGTTACTCATTCATTGCTTGCACCTACTTCGATTCCTTCAATGCCTTTGTTACATTGATTAAATTAGTATCTGAATAGAAAGAATATTGTACTAGTTCACCTTCATCATTTACCACATCATCTGATGTGATCACACACTCCTGCAACATTATAGGCATGTTTATTGTCCTTTGATGTCTGCTTATGCATTGTCGCAGTGAGAATCAGATATCAAGCTATTGTATTAACTTGAATCACAAATCATTGAATTCACCACCAAACTTTAATTTATCCAAAGGAATGGGAAAATATCAAAGAAAACCCTAAGTGTGCAATGTAACAACAATGCTAAGACATCTAAGGTTCGAGGGTTAGTTATACTATAGGAAGGTACTAGCACCCTAAGTATTTGTATTACTCTTCAGGAACCTCTTGTTGTGTTTGTGTTATGTTATTTCTTGTTTGCTATTGGTTTATATGGGAAAGACCTAAGGTTTTTACTAAGTATGCTCACCAAGACATGCATCTTGTGCCTATTTATCCTAACAAGGATGGAATCAAAGCATTCGTAGTTCACCTAACTACGGGTAAGGAACACATAATAGTGATCAAGGTTCCAAAGGGAGAGGTAAGTGTCCATAACAATGACACTTACATAGAGTTTTAAAACTCTAACCTAATTCTAAGTTAAAAAGGGTAAGGACTCTAACAAGGTCCAAAGGGAAAGTAAGTTTCCATAGCAATGACACCTACATAGAGTTAAGAAACTCAAACCTAAGGCTAGGTTAAAGAGGGCTAGTGACCCTAGCAAGGTCAAGAGAGAAAAGTAAGTGCTCATAGAAATAACACTTCTAAAGTTAACAAACTCTAATCCTAAAGCTAAGATGAAAAAGCAAAATACTCTAACAAGGTCTCAAGGACATGGTAGGTAAGGCTAAACTAAATTATGACAATAAGTCAACAAGAGGGGAACCTTTTCCTTTGGAATTAGGCACAAGTAAACAACATCAAAGGAGCACCAAGTGAAACTTCAAGTATTAAAGCTAAAGGCATGAATGAAGGGCAACACATGCAAAGCAAAATTTAAGGTAACCAAATCAACTCAAGAAGTAAAGCAACAAGTCTCCAAAAAGGCACACAACATGTTAGAGATAAAGGCAAACAAGTAGTGCAAACATTTGTATCTTAAAGTGTTAAACAAACATCATTATCTAACACACAAAGCTAAAATGAACCAAATAAGATGATAACTCAAGAAGGTCAGTAGCTATATTACATCATATTCAACACATTAAAAAGATCAAGAAAAGGTCACAAAAACATCAAACATGCACTAAATCATGAGTCACACACTTGTCAACAACAAGTTCATAAGAAAAAGTCAAAGATGAATCAAATATTAAGGTCAAAGCATGAAACTAAGATGGTACAGTAGCATAATCAAACATTTCAAATCAGAGCAAATTCATGTCAACAATAAAGATTCAATAGGCATCATGCTCAAAACATAGACAAGCAACTAAGCAACCATTATTCAATGTCATTCATAAAAGAAAACAAATATTCATGAGAGGTGAAAGAGACAAATGAGCAAGCAATAGACATTAAAAAATGGAATTCAGAAGCTCAAACATGGTATTCAAGTCATATAGAAACACCAAGCATCAAAGAGATTCATACAAGAAGCATATCCAAAAACTAGGTCAAAGACAAACCAAGATCATGTTCAAAACAAACCTAACTTGAGGCATCAATAAAAAATATAAAAATTATCAAATAAGTGCAATTTAAAGGCTCTATATCATAGCAAAGCATTCAAGAATAAGCGAGGAAGTGATATTCAAAATAAAATCACAAATGCATCCTCAAATCAAAACAACAAGGCTAACATGTTTGACTAATCGAGCCTAAATCAAGGCTCCACAAAATCAAATGAAAAGAGACCAAACAAGCATCATCAAAGCACAAAAAAACTCTCAAATACCAAGTATTCAAGTTTCAAAAGATAGCAAAAGATTGGCCCAATAAAGTGTATCCGGAGCATCAAAAACAAAAACCCTAGTTCAAGGGTAGTTTAGTAAAACCACCTTCATAAATAATAAGAATAAAATAATTTAAAATAAAAATAAAAATATAATAAAGTGTTTAAGACAGTAAGGTATTTAGAAAAAATTTTTTGTATTTTTTATGTGAATAAATAATTAAAAACAAAATTGAAATAGAAAGGAAAAGAAATAAAAAAGAAATAAAAAGAACAAGGAAAGGGGGTGCAGAAATGAAGTTGTTATGCTTGTGGTGTGGTTAAAGAGAAATTTTACTAGGGTTTACTTGTGGTTAATGATTTTTGTGAAAATTTTTAAATGGAGTGGAGTGAGGGTGGTGGTACGGGCATGGTATCATGTGAGATTGTTTTTGTTGTCATTCTTGAGTGGAAAGAGAGGGTCAGAATGTAGAGGGTGGAGGAATAATCTTGCTATGCAAGTTTTTGGGTATTTTGTCATCTCGCTTCATTTGGCAAAATATTTCAAAATGACCACATGAGGTACAATGCTTGGTTTGGTTATAAAGGGCAATGTTTTTGTGATGCTCTGGTGAAGTATGCACATGAAATTGGTGGCAAGAAATGTGTTTCATTAAAATGTCAATTTTCATGAGAAAAAAAAGAGTTCAAGAATGAAGCATTGAAACCAAGTCACATATCCAACTTTGAAGCATGATATCTTGATGGATTTTGATCCAATTTGCGAGGTATTTGGCTCAATGGAAAGTAGGAAGATAAGTGAAAAAACTTCATGATCAAAGCAAGTGGAAATAAGGCTTGGAAGGTTATGAAATTTGTTATGGAAATTTGACTCAAAACTTTGTCCAAAGTGACTTAGAAAAAATTCTAAGTTATGGATTTTTGAGAACTTTGAAACCCTAACTTTGAAATGCCATAACTTGAGATGTATTGATCCAATTAAGGAATTCTTGGCATTAATGGAAAGCTTGAAACATAAGAAACAACTTTCATGTTGAAAGAATTTTGAATTGAAGCCTATAACCATGAGAAAAATGGCCTTGAAAACCCATCCTCCAAGTTGAGATTCAACACTTGAAATCTATTTTTCTCAACTTGATGCTATCATAACTTGAAATCTATGCACTTTTTGGGAATTCCTTCTCGTTGACAAAGTTGTATTATAGAACGAGATCTTTAAAGTGATCTTTATATCAAAGAAAATGGATGTCTAGATTGGAAGTTATGACCTTGTCAAGTCAGCACCAAATTAGGGTTTTTCCATGACTTAGAAAATTTTCACTTTCTTCCAAGTTGTCCTTTTTGCAAGTAACCTCAATTCTCTTGATTTTTCTTGATCAAATTCAATGTTAAGAATTTTTTTCATTGAATGTGACTTGAGAAGTTCATATTTGACCAAAAATCCCTAAATTCAATGGTTTGACTTTGCAGTTAATAACTTGTGTATCAGATGAATTTCACCTCTTGATCTTCAATGAAATAAATCTCCTGAGCCATTTGAAAACTATGGATGCACTTCAAGGGTGTATTTGAATGTATTGAAACATTTCTTGAGGCTTGAGATCATGTCTTGATCAAAAGTCCAAGATGCAGTTGACTTTGGTTGAAAAACCTTAATTTCATAGTCAGATGAATTTGAACTTGAAGAACTTGTAATGAGGCCACTTTGCACTTGATATTTATGGAGAGAGGTATCTCATGTGTATGAGAACTTTCTTTTTTGATGATCTATCCAAAACCTCGACTTATCAATGCTATGAGATTATTGAAGCAAAATCCCTAATTCCACAGATGAACAAAAACAACAAAGCCTTGATAATTTGGTTAGCTATGCATGATTGATTGACCTAGAATGCTATGAAAATGGTGATGAAATCTAGCGGTAAAATTTGGGGTATGACATGCATGCTTGAATTCTGCCTCCTTTTGGTCGAATTCCACTGTTAGTTTCACTAGCTGGTTCATCATAGAGGACTCTTACTAAATCCATCTTGACATTGTCATTCCAATCTCACTACTTTAGCTTATTTATGATCATATCTCTGTTGACCATAACTTGCTTATTCAAGGGATCAAATAGTTTTTATCCATTAGTTAAGTGATATCCTACCAGGATCATCTAGCTTAAATTATCATCAAGTTTCCTTCTCAACTTGTCAGGCACATGTCTATGTGCTATGGATCCAAAAACCTTAAGGCAACTTAAGCTAGGCTTAACACCATACCAACATTCTTCTAGTGTAATCCCCTACAACCTCTTATTTGGGCATCTATTAAGGATGTATGTTGTAGACAACACAATCTCACCCCATTACTCATTAAGCAAGTGCTTTCCTCTTAGAATACTCCTTACGATGTTCATGACGGTTCTATTCCTCCTTTTAGTAGTACCATTTTGTTGAGGAGTGTATGGTGGCACCACCTCATGAAAAATCCCTTTTTTCACATAATGTATCAAAGTATCTTGACACATATTCTCCGCCAACATCATTCCTCAAAGTCTTTAGCTTTTGACCACTTTGTGTCTCCACCGTAGATTTGAACTTTGTGAACACCTCAAACACATCACTTTTCTTTTTTATTAGGCATGTCCATAATTTTCAACTAAAATCATCTATGAATGTGACAAAGTATCTGTTACCTCTAATCGAATATACCTGGATAGGATTACACACATCAAAATATCTCACTTCAAGAATAACTTGAGAGTCTCTTCCAACATCCTTGCTGAAGCTCTTATTATGTTGCTTGGCCTGCATATATTCTTCACATACTCCAATTGGAATGTGAATCTCTGGCAGTCTTGAAACCACATTCTCCCCCTTAAAGTTGTTGATATATCTGAAATTAAGTTTATCAAGTATGTAGTGCAATAACCATTCATCCCTTCTAGTTGGACGCCAGATAGTTGTACTTTATCACATCGAGTTCAATCTTGAAGGTTCTTTTTTGAGACATTGGTGCCTTCAATATTAACTTGCCACCCGGGTTAAGTACTTTCATAATCTTATTTTTCATCAATACTTTGTAATCCTTATTGATCACCTGCCATATGCTGAGCAAATTGCTTTTCATTCCTGGTATGTAGAATACATTGGAAATTACTTATTATTTTCCATCTTTCCTCATAATCATAACATCACCAATACTTTCAGCAGCTAGGGTATTATGATTTGTAAATTTCACCTTGTTCTTGATTGAGGTATTGATTCTAACACACTAATCTCTCCTTCCAGTCATGTGAGATGAGCATCCCAAGTCTAAGTACCATTAGTCCTTGAATCTTTCTTCTTCTTTTGTTGTGACCATCAATAACACTTCTTCTTCTTCTTCTTCATGTCTTGCAAGTCTTACATCTCTTTCTAGATTATTTATTTTGTTTTCTTGGAAATCACTAGCATAATAACCATGTTTCTGAAAATTGAAACACTGAATATGACTATTGTTGCGGTGAAAATTGGATATCAAGCTATTAAATTAACTTGAATCTTAATTCTTTTACAACCAAACTTTATTTTATCCAAAGGAAAGGTCTAAAGAAAGAAAAACCTTTTTCATGATGTAACGACAACGCTTAAGAGATTCGGGGATCGGGGGTTGGTTATACCTAGGGAAGGTGTTAGCACCCTAAGCATCTGTAGTATTCTATAGAAACCTTTTGTTTGATTGCTTGCTAAGTTTGTGAGAATGTGTTATGGATCGGGAAAAGATATAAGTTGAAACCTAAAGTTATATACACTAAGTTTGCTCGCAAAGACGTCGCGTCTTCTGCCTACGTATCCTGACTAGGATAGAATCAGAGCAATCGTAGTTCACCTTACAAGGGAAGAAGAACACTTGATTATGATCAAGGTTCAGGGGGGGAACAAACATGACAATGTTTGTGTGGAGTTTGACAAAATTCCCTAATCTAAGTTGTAATATTCAAAAGGGGAAGTAAGAAATCATGACAATGATTCTTACACAGAGTTGACAAACTCTTTCCTAGGGTTCTAGTTGAAGAACACTCCTAGTACAGGTGGGTTTCTTAGACTTGAAGCAAAGTCTAATGGCTTACAATCTAGGGTTAAAGTGACTTAGCAAAGTCAAGAGAGGGATAAGAGATGTATCCATGACATGAGGGTCAAATGGACAGACTTTTCCTTTAGAAGTAGATAGGGGAGGCAACAGGATAAGAGCTAACAAGCTTCATCACTCGGGGAAAGAAGACAACTTAACAACATGATAAAGGCATATTCATGGTGACAACCATTAAATAAACATATGGAATGATAAGGATGAAGGTGCATTAATGACAATCAAAGCAAATGAATTAACAGGAACTGTGACGACAGATCAAGTTCAATTAAATTTAACAGAGGGGACAAAATAAACATGGTAACAACAAAAAATAAAATCCTAGCATGTTAACTAACATGTAAGGATATGAATACAAGCAAGTATCACAAAAAAATTCAAGTGTAACCAAAGAAAAATCCATCTGCACATGCGTAAACGAACGTAAAATGCACTTAACTTGCACGAAGTCAAAAGAGATGAAAATTTAGGTAAACATGAAAATAAAAAATATGGCATGAAACTATACATCAAGATGAACATAATAAAAAAAGAACGGGTAAAAAACGATTAAAATTGAAGGAGATACGAATTTTTGAAAATGGAGTGAAAAATGACAAAAAATAATAAAAGAGTTGCCCTCCTCAGGGGTCGAACTCAGGCTTGCAAGGTCAAAGGCGTGTTTTGGCATATGGTCCTACCACTAGGGTGGCTATACATCCGTTTGTAAATTCCACCCCATAAATATATATGGGATGTTCACTTTGAATTTCTGGGCAAGAATAACACTCAAAATATGATTTACGTTTTCACTCGTAACTTTCTCGATTCTTAACCAAACGCGATGAAATTTATATCAATCTTGACCATAAGAATACAAGGATCATGTTGGTGCAATTAGTTTTTCAAGATTCCTCTCCTAACTCAAAACCCGATGGTGTGTGCTCTTGTGGAAGTTTGATGTGCATTTTGAATCCCAAAACTTGTTTTAGCTATTTTCAATTTAAAACAAAGATACGTGCAGACCAAGTATGTGATAATGAATGATCTTAGCACATAAATCAAGCTCAAAGCCAACTGTTATAAAAAAGGCATGTCAAGTTGCAAGTTATTTGAAAGATGCATTTTGAAGAACACAAGTTGAGGCATTGGGAGTTAAAGCCAAAGAATCATGCAAGCAACTCATAAATGATTAATGCAAGGTTTTTCAACATGAATTTGATGCATAACAGATTTACATTGAAAATTGACATGTGAGTTGCTAGTGGTGTTTTGAAAATGCACATTTGAATCCAATGATCAAAACAAATGACTTTGATAGTGAGTGATTGTTTGTGCAAGTTTGAAATGTGGTTTAGATGAGATTTCAAAAAAAGGTGTTATTCAAAAAAGAACAAGTGAGCAAAATAGTGTATGTGAGTTGAAGTTTTGTGCCTTTGATGCATTTTGAAATGATCAACTCATGACAGTTGGTTTTTACTGATATGTAAAGATATGCACAAACCACAAATGCTTGAACTAAGGACCCTGAGACCAGCAATCATCCAAAATCAAGTTTAAACAAAATATGACATGTTAAGTGCCTCAAAATGCACCTTGAAATTCATGAACCAGAACTGTTATGAAAGAATCCAAATAAATTCCTACACATGCTCCTAATATGCTATGTCAGTTTTATGTATATCCAGACTAAATCAAACACACATACATCACATAAACATGCTATTGAAGGAGTTAGACACACTTTGATGGAGAATGAATCTACACATAGCAAACAGGTCAAAACATATTGATATGCAGAGTGAATGTGTGTGCTGCAACTTGGTATTTTGTGATGCAGTTGGGAGGAAAAATCAAGCTTGATGCAAAATCAACACAACACATATATGTTATAAAGTGAGAATCAATATCAAAAAGCTTTCAAAACTGTTTGGTATGGAACCTGTTATGCATACTGGTATTTGGTTGTTTGGTGGTACAGTGGAAACTTCAAAATCAGTTTCAGGCATATTTTGATTACATGAACCACATACACAACTTACATTTATGATATTAAATGGATGCCAACAAAAATTAAGGTACAAAACAGCTTGTGTTTAAAACTGGTATGCTGGCAGCAAGTTTTGATATTTGTGCAATGCCTCAAAGTGTCCAAAACATGATTAAAGCACAAAGTCATCAAGAAAAACATACACACACATCACCTATACATAATCAAAGATGTCTAAGCAGGAAATAGACCTCAAAACAATCTGTGATGCAAAAGGTAATTTCAGGCTGTTATTGGTGTTTTTGACAAAAGCATGAAAAAAGCTCCAATCATTTCCTGGCATATTCAAGTTAAATTGGTTGTGCACACATCTTCTACATGTCATTTACTCATGAAAACACAATAACAAAATAAAACATCATGACCATGACAAGAGTTCTTGACAAATACTCAAAATGGGGCAGCTAGACCACATTATCACCAAAATCACTTCAAAGTGGTAAACATGATAATTTATGATTAAAGAAGAGTTTGAAATTTACTTACCTCTTTGTAGACAGGTCTTGAGCAAGTGAAAATATCAAGAAACCCAGAGAACTTCAACTTCCTCTTTGACTTGAGACCTTTCTTCCTTTTGAAGCAATGTGCAAATATAAGGACAGTTGGAGAAATAGATCTCACCAATGATCCTCAATGCTTTGGACAGTTGAGAAATGATATATGAGAGGTGTTAGGATGATTAGAACATCAAGGAAATGTATGGAACGAGATATGGCTGATTTTGTGGCTTTTGGTCAAAGTAACTTGGTGATGAAGTTGACTTTTTGAATGGTGATGTTTTTAAGTGGTCTAAGGTCTTGTATACCTCCTATAGCATATTTAGGGATTGTGTGGATGATTGTTGGGGTGTTTGAATGGGGAGAAATGAATTTGGCAGCCTTGGTAGCAAGACAGATTTTTGGTGTTTTTTGTGAAAATGAGATTTTGAGATTTGGGAGTAAGGCATGGAAATAATGCAAGCTTTCAATTTCTCTAGTTTTTAGAATTGATATTATGTTTAGAATGAAGTGGTGAGGGATCTATTTATAGGCAAGGAAGTGGTTTGGGGAAGATTTGAAGATTTCTTCACTTTGAAGAAAGGTTTTGGATTTTTTGGTTAAACCTCCACAAGAGGGTTTTCTTGGCTGATAGGAAAGCCTCATTAGTCAATAAAAATGATGAATTAGTGTGGCTAATTGCAGGCTAGAAGCATAGGCTTGTGGCTGGTTCAGAATCACTTTTACACCTCATGCTTGTTTTTCACTTTTGAATGCAAGTTGCAAAGCAACTTGCAAGCCACTTGCTTTGGCTTTGGAGATTTCAAATTTCTGTATAATCCTTGGTTCTTTCATGCTACAAACACCTCAATATCAGATACAACATGTTTCACAAGCTGAGATTGGCCAACTTTGATGAAAGAATGAATTCTTGAATTTTGACAATGTGGGACTAAAGTGAAAAACCACCAACTTGCCATGACCATAACTTTCAGCTCACAAATCCTTTTGAGATGTGCTAGTACTTTTTAGAAAGCTCTCAAATAGCTCTAAAACATTCATGTTTTCATGGGTTTCAATTTACCAAAGGAACTTGGCCAAAAAGTCTCCCAAAGTTGCTAAAAAATGAACTTAAAAGTGAAATTTCTCTAAGTCTTTTTCCCTTCTAGAAATGAATTTGATCATAACTCCAAATCTATGCATTTTCTGATCATGGACCACTTAGGGACTTTTGTAGGATTTTTCAAGAGATTCCAAATGAGCTTTGAACCAACTCAATTGGATGTGTGGTTAAGGAGTTATGGTTTAGCCCCTTTCAAAACCCTAATTTCCCGATATTTCGATTACTCCTTCATCCTTGATCCAATGGTCATGAAAATTGATATGCAAGTCCAATATGACACAAGGAACAATTTTGTTTCACAACTTGAAGTCCAATTCCTAAAATTTGGAGAGTTGACTTTTCGGTCAACCGTACGACCGATCGGTGACTACCGAGTCGCCTGTTGATGTTCTGGACCTCCTAAGACTTTGAAACTTCTTGAATGAACTTTATTAAGCTATATGAACTTCATGAATCATAATATCATCATTAAAACACCTTCCAACATCAAAGTCAAACTACAGTTGAGTTTTACTTGTCAAAAACCCTAATCGGGCGCCCTGAAATACACTGCTCTGGATTCTGGGGTAACAACCTCAAATTGGATTCTCTATTGTCATTATATGATACCTTTGACCTTGTTTAAAAATTTTAATGAGCCCAAAACATTTACTAATCACACCCTTGAAGTTTTGATTTTGACTGCACGAAACCCTGATTCATCTGTAATTTGGCAAAGACAAACTTGCATTGGGTTAAGGTTAGATAATTCATGAGTATGCTCCTAAAATGATAATGGGAATCTAAGGGGCCAAAATTTGGGGTGCAACAACTATTATAAGGTTTCCTTCCACCACCTATTCCTCTACCTTCAACACCACCTTTGTTATTGCTTTGGTTTGTGGATTGTCTCCAGTTTGACGAATTTCTTTCTTATTGGTGACTTCTACCATTTGAATTATTGTAGCCCATTCTACCTTTGTTGTAGTTCGATCTTCCATTGCCTTTTTACGTTGATTGTGCCTACAGAGCTACATCACCTTTTGTCTTGCTTGCAATTCTTTGTTCATGAGATTAAAATGTCCCTTGAAGTTCTTCTTTTGTCATACTTGATAGGTCATTCTATTTTTATATGACTAATACCACATGATTGAGTTTTGGAAGCAATGACCTCAAGATCTTTGCAACTACTGATCTTGATGTCAACACTTCTCCATACATCTTGATTTGATTCACCAGTCTTGTTACTCTAGTGAAGAAATCAACCACACTTTCACTTTCTTCCATCTGAAGCAACACATTCGTTCTTTTGTGAGTTTGTAACCTCGCCTCTTTCACCTTCTTAGCACCTCAAAAATATTTCTCCAGGATGTCCTATGCTTCCTTTTAAGAGTCTATATCACCAACTTTCTCAAAGTTTTCTGGATTAATGCATGGATGGATTATAAAGAGAGCTTTATAATCTTTCTTCTTCAAATCTTCATGTGCAACCTTTTGTTCATCTGTGGCATTCTCACTAATTGGTGTCACTCCAATCTTTACAAGATTCCAAATGTCTTGATCGAAGAAGACAACCTTCATCTTCTTACACCAATTATCATAGTTCTTGTCAATCGAGATGGGAAGATTTGGTAGAAATTTCCTGTTTGGATGATAAGTTATTTGTCTATGCTTCCTAAGAACCGCAGCCAACACTTTAGATAGAAAATATTGAAACAAATCTTGATGGAAAAATATTCAATCCCTTTCTTGATTGATCAAATATTCTCTTTCTTCACTCTTCACATGAGCCATTCAACCACACCTTCGTGACAAAACAATTCTCTCGCTCCAAGATTTAAAGAGAGCAGATAATTTTAGGGAGAAAAGAGAAAAGAGAGAAAACATAGGGTTTTTTTAGAGAAGGTATGAAGAAAGTATTGAATGGAATGAATATTGTAAATTTTACAAATGCAAGATACCTCCATATTTATAACGAGATTGTTTGCAAATCTCACAATCTCAAACTAACTAACTAGCCTAAAAAAGTTCTTACTTAACTTTGTCGAATACTTGGGCTTCATCTACAACTAGCTATATTCGACCCTCTGTCGATTACATGCAGATTCAACTATTACAAAATATATTCAACTACCACTCTATCAAATGCATTTGACTTCAACTCTGCCGATTCCTACACTTTACAAACATTCTTAACACAAAAAATTACATATTTAACATTATTAACTTGAGTCGAAAATATATTACCTGAATGTATTGAAGTAGCACCTTACACTCCAATAACATCCTATAATAGTGTGTTTTTAGTTGATGATGAATACATTTATATTCAAAAGAGTGGTGGGAGATGCATCAATTAAATTTTCTATAAGAAATTTTATGTGTATAAACAAAACTATGGTGGGAATTATTTTTTTCAGTTGATTTTTTAACCTATTACAATGTACTATTACATAATGTAATCTATCTTTTGCAATGAATTGAATATTCTTCGTACTCTTTTGCAATTAAATTATTTGCTTATGAAAAAATGTTCTGTCATTTTTTTAAAATAAAAAGAAATATTTTTGTCAATTTCTAACATGAGTTTTTATTTTTTAACTTATATATATATATATATATATATATATATATATATATATATATATATATATATATATATATATATATATATATATATATATATATATATATATATATATATATATATATATATATATATATATATATATATATATATATATATATATATATATATATATATATATATATAGTTGTGAATAACAATACTTGAATAGCAAAGTATAATCGATTTCTTGATAAGTAAGAAACCCACAATGGTAGAAAAAGAGGGAAACAGGAGGAACACAATGACACTGAGTATAAACTGTTATTCTTTACTTTCTCTTTTAAACAAGATTACAAGTGTTATAGAATAGCAAATAATCTCTCTCACCCTAATTAGGATTTTCACCACACACCAAGGATGAGAGACTAGCATGCTATTTATAAGAAAACTAACATATTAACCTAATGGACTTTTACACACATGCTCATTACACAAGCTAACTTAGGGAACAAGATAACTTAAACAGTTGGATTTACAATCAAGGCCCAATTCGACATGCTAACACTCCCAGCATACTTTGACTCTAACATGTGAACAAACTTCAACGACATGCTAAGATTCTTTCAAGTTGTCTAACCAAGAAGCTACCCTTCGACCATACTAGATCCATCCAACATCTCACAAATCTCCACCTTAGAACAAACTCTATAACATTAAGGGAACAAACTAGCTTTCTTTATGTAGCGTTATCAACTGCATACAGTTAAAGAAATTCAACTTACTAATGTCTTAGTGATAATATTAGCAGCATTGTGATCTGTCGTAACCTTCAACATTTGAAATTCTCAATGCTCGATTACCCCTCGGACGAAATTCAGCCTCACATTGATGTGCTTGGTTTGGTCATGATAGGCTGAATTCTTCAACAAGTGTATAACACTTTGAATATCACATTTACAATGATAACTCAACCCTGAAGTTTCATCTCCTTAGCAAAACCTTCAATCTACAATGCTTCTTTCAAAGCTTCAGTGAAGGTGATATATTCCACTTTAGTGGTTGATAAGGAAACAACCTTCTGAAGTGTTTCTTTCCAACCGGTAACTATGCTAAACATAGAGAACACATATCCAAAAATAGATTCTCTGGAATCCATACAACCTGCATAATCATGGTCGACATACCCTTTGATTTTTACTTTACTATTTTCAGCACATGCTCCACCATAAATCAAGACTCTATTTAAAGACTCATTTATGTACCTTAGAATCCATTTTAATGCTTTCTAGCGAGCCTTTCCTAGATTCGCCATGTACCTGCTTACGAGTATATGCTATGTCGAGTATAGTACAAACCATATCATACATTGAAGAACCTAATATGTTAGCATATGGAGTGTTATTCATATAAACTCTTTCGACCTTAGTATTGGGACACTGATTTGAACTCAACTTGAATTAAGGGTTTGCCGTAGTCACAACAGGAATTAAATTTGACATACCAAACTTGTCGAGAATCTTCTTCAGGCATGTCTTTTGAGATAAGCATAATCTCGGCTATTTTCTATCCTTCTGGATGTCAATCCCAAGAATCCTAGATGCAGCTCCCAGATCCTTCATATCGAACTCCTTATTGAGTTCAACCTTCACTTTCGTTGCATCTTCGACATTGTTGCTTGCTATGAGAATATCATCCTCATAAAGCAACAAAATAAAAAATGAATTTGCAGGTCGAAATCTTAAGTAAACACAGTGGTCGAGCTGACTTCTAATGAAACCTATGTGTGCCATGAACTTGTCGAATCTCTTATTCCGCTGTTGAGGAGATTGTTTCAGTCTATATAAAGATCTATTTAGCTTGCACACATAATATTCTTTTCCCTTTTCTGCATACCCTTCAGGTTGCATTGTCAGGATTATTTCATCTAGATCTTCATATAAGAAAGTAGTCTTCATATCCATTTGTTCCAGTTCTAGGTTGGATTAAGGCACCATGGAAATCAACATTCAGATAGACATGTCCTTCATAATATGATAGAACACGTCATTAAAGTCGACACATTCTTTATGATTGAAACCCCTTGCGACAAATATTGCCTTGTATCCCTTCGACGTCACTCCTTCGATTCCTTCCTTAACTTTGAAAATCCACTTACAACTGACTGACCAGACTCTAGCATGTGATTTGATCAATTCCCAAGTGTACTTATCATGAAGAGGCTTCATTTCATCATCCATGGCCTTCAACCATTAAGTCTTATTTCGACTTCTCATGACATCCTTATAGTCTCTAGGTTTTTCATCCAGAACCTCCCTTGCAGAGATTAAGACATAAGCTATAAGATCTACATACCCAAGTCTTTGAGGTGGCTTGATGACTCTTCTCGACATATCTCTTGCCAACAAGTAGTCATCAACAGTTTCCTCAATTTCGATAGTAGCTTGTGCTTCTTCTTCAACTTCATCTGGGTCATGCAATTCAACATCAATATGCTCCTCCTCAATAGGAATCTCTTTCTATTCCATCTCTTCTTCAGATATCTTCGAACTTCGACTAATGTCATAAGTTTTTTTTGAAAGGCATCTCAACCTCGTTGGTAACTACATCTCGACTTGTGATAGACCTCCTGTGACTTGGCTCTAGGCACCACAACCTATAAGCTTTGAATCCTTTAGGATATCCAAGGAACATACATCTCAGAACTCTAGGTTTAACCTTGTCTTGCCTAATGTGAACATAGGCTATGCAACCAAATACTCTAAGTTTGTCAAGATCTGGTGGATGCCCTGACCAAACTTCTTCAAGTGTCTTCATATCTAATGCAGTTGAAGGACATCTGTTTATCATATATGTTACTGTCGAAACAACATCTACCCAAAACAACTTCTATAACCCAGCACTAGTCAACTTGCATCTAACTCTTTCTAAAATGGTTCGATTAAACCTTTCAGCCAAACCATTTTGTTAGGGAGTACATGCATTAGTTATGTGTTTTACAATATTAGAGGTTGTCAGGGAAAGTTGTCTTAATACTTGTTTTAATGATGTCAAAACATATCTAGTTAGTAATGTGTAATTTGGACGGTATCATTGAGTCGCATATGCATTCGTTGTTCTCTCGTGTCAAGCATTTATAAAAAAAATGTGTCCACGCATATAGAAAAGCGTTATATGTGTTTCATGTAAGTTTGATCATGTTGGTAGACTTAGATATGCATTAGAAGTACTTAGAAATAGCAAGACATATCAAAATCTGCATTTTTGTAAGTTTTGAACCTTTGAGTCGACTCAAATCTTGCTTAGGTTGAATAATACAGATTAAATTTTTGTGCTTTGCTCTCAGGAGAGCTCGCGTCGACCCTCTCGTCGACTCATACTTTTTTTGTTTCTATTTGTCAAAACTGGGTTGTTTTGCGTCGACGCATGGACCTGTTCCGTTCGATGCAAAGAGACATTTTCTGCATAATTTTGAAAGCGGGAGAGCTCAGGTCGACCCCCTATTCTTTAGGTTGATCGTTTGCTCGTTTTACACGATTTTTATATTATATTTGTTTTTCAAAATGTTTGTTATGTTGGTTATTTGGTCCAAGCTTCACATATATATTGTTTTAGCTTATTCTTCAAAACACAACAAGAAAAGTGAAAATAGACACTGATTTTGCTCTCATCATCTTCATCCTCTTTCTTGTATTTTCTCAACAAATACACATAATCATTTTTGTTATGTATTTTGCATCATTGAGGTGATATTGTCCAACATAGGATCGTTGTATTGGGTTTAGGTTGAGAGATCAGGGGGTTTTTCTTAAATAAACCATTAAGGTTTTGTCATCCAAGAATCATAGATTTTGTAGGGTTTTTGCACAAATCGTTCCTTCACAGATTCAGCCGAGCGAAAGTAATTGAAGAACGGGAGGTTCTGTCAATTTAGTAGCGTTAACCGAAGGATTATGGAAGGAAGGTTTGGGATTGAATTATTGGTGTTTGAACTCAGTCGGGCAAAGATTTGAAGACCGTTGGGTGGTTCAAAGGTGATGTCGTAATCAGAGGTTTACTCATCACATTTGAAGAACTTGATTCATCTTGAATCAAGGGAAGAGAAGGCATATGTTCAACATCAACAATTTGGATTAAGTGTTTGATTTCTACTACTTCTCTTGTAAAAACAATTTGCAGCAGGTTTTATATACAGGTCTCAATTCTATTTTTAGAATTGAGGGCAGACATACCCCGAGCGAGGACGATGGGGGAACTGTCTCAACAAATTGGTGTTGTTCTCTCTTTTTGCTATTTTCATTTCTGAAATTCATGTTTGTGTGCAATCAAATTGGTTGACTAAAATTCTGGTTTATTGTAGTGCTGAAACACATTTAAAAAACTCATTACAATCTGTTTGGTTGTAATTGGAAAATCTTAGCACTACATTTACATAGTGAATTTTACTTGGAGTGCTTCACACACCATGTATTCGACAAATTGATTGAACACAAACGTTTTGAGCTGTTTTTCAACTTGAATTTATTTTTCACAAAGCATTGGAAATTGAACAACTTTGAGTGAATAAAATCATATTGATTTGTGTTCAAACTTTTGATTCGATTTCTCATCTTAATTGGTATTCCATATATGCGTAGCGTATATCCGAACTTTTTGGTAACGGTTCCTTTAAACGATCGTAGTTCCTCGGCCTCTTCCGCTTAAAAGTTTTAAAAACTAATTTATCATAAGCGCCGACTCTATAAAATAATTGGTGATCTATTCAACCCCTCTTCTAGATCATTGTCATTGTCTAACAAGTGGTATCAAGAGAACCGGTTCATTCTGTGCTTCGCATATAACTTCTTAGAATATGGAAAACGAACCAAAATAGGCTTACAATAGAGCATCGATTTTTAATGGTGAGAACTATAGTTACTTGAAAGATTGTATACGCGTAGATATCAATTCCATTGATAGAAAGGTATGAAACATTATATTGAAAGGTCCCATGGAAATTACCATGACCGATGAAAATAATGTTGTTGTGCCTAAGCCTGAAGCATAATGGAATGATGAAGATGAGAAAAAGTATAACTATGATTGTAAAGCTATAAATATTCTGATCTCCTCCTTGGGAGTTGATGAGTATTATAGAGTTTCACATTGTATGACTGCTAAAGCTATGTGGGACGCATTGCAAGTTGCCCATGAGGGAACTAATGACGTTAAGCTAGCTCGAATAACACTTTGACTCAAGAGTTTGATCTCTTTCACATGGAGCAAGGGAAAACCATTGCCGACATGAAAAATAGATTTTCTCAATTTATCAATAGACTAAATTCACTTGGTAGACCAATTTTCAATGACGTTGCTACTAACAATGTTTTAAGATGTCTTACCAGGGAGTGGCAACCAAAGGTCACGACCATAAAGGAAGCAAATAATCTTATGACTTTGGATCTTATAAGTCTTTTTGGAAAGCTCCCAGAACATGAGCAAGTGCTCATTAGCCTTGATCAATTTGAGAAAAAGGAAAAGAAAGAAAAGACCAAAACTACAGAAAATAAGTCAATAGCTCTAAAAGCTTCTTGTTCAAACTCCTCCTCAAAATAGCTAGGTGATTATGACTCGAGTGATGATGATGGTGGAGAACTAAATGAGGATATAAGGTTGTTCATGAAGCGATACAATCGCTATGTAAAGAAGAATGGTATCCAACATTCCATAAAGAATCTCGTCAACTTTAGAAGACAAACAAGGTCTTCCAAGAATGAAGGTAATAAGGGTAGTAAAGCAAGAGGATTGTGCTTTAATTGTGGAAAAGTCAGGCACTATAAGCCGAATTGTCCATTGATGAAGAAGGACAAAGGAAAGGAAATTAATCGCTCACAAAAGAAACAAGGTAAGCCTAGAAGAGCTTACATCGCTTGGGAAAGTGATAGTGAGTCATTCGGAGATGATAGTTCAAGTGACGAAGAAGAGTCCATTAACCTTTGTCTCTCGGCTCATCAAAAGAAGAAAAACAAAAAGGTACGACATGCTATATACGAAAACTCTAGTAAATTGTCTCATTCTGAATTACAACATGCCTTTGACACCTTACACCATGAGGCTAAGGAAGCCTTTAAACGTTTGGCCTCAAACAAACAAATTTTTATTCACTTGGAGAAAAAGATCTCTGATTTCGAAAGGGAATTAGAGGCTCTCAAGGCATCCATGGTGGAAGTAACAAAGGTAGATGTTGAAGAAGAAAGAAGTAGATGGTTAAACTTTAGATGTGATACTTGTCATATTTGGCAAAGAGAGGTTAGGACTCTTAAAGCCAAACTTGACAAGGCTCTAGAACCAAAAATCACTTTTGCTATTGATAGATTACACTTTAGAAAAAGCATGATTAATCCTTATCAAAAATATACATATGTGATCAAAAATCAAGGTAACAAAAGTGATACTAAGGTTAACCTCACTTGCTTGTATTATTGCAAAAGGGATCATACTATTGATAAATGTCGCTTTATGAGGTTTTTAGTTCCCAAAGGGGTTTATCAATGGTTTCCTAAATGCAACCAAGATTTCACTCACAACCAAGGACCCAATAAACAATTGGGTACCTATTTCCTTTGATTATTTTTATAGGTATAAAGTCTTGATCCTACAGAGAGAAGATGGGTTCTCTCGATAGTGGATGCTCAAGACATATGATAGGAGACATATCTCTCTTCATTAACTTTGTGACAAAGAAGAAGGGATTTGTAACCTGTGGAGACAACAACTAAGGAGTAATACTTGGAAAAGGTAGTGTATGTAATCCCTCGTCTACTACTATCTCTAATGTATTGTTAGTTGAGGGCCTTAAACACAACCTTATAAGCATTAGTCAATTATGTGACAAGGGATATAAAGTGTCTTTTTCAAAGGATTGTTGCATAATTGAAAATAACGATAAAAAGGGGGATATGTTTAATGGCTTGAGGGTAAATAATGTGTATATGCTTGATTTGAGTAAGTATCATTGATTACCGTCAAATGTCTCGTCACTATGAGTGAAGACTCATGGTTGTGGCATAGGCGTTTGGCGCATGTCAATTTTGACTTGCTAAACAAGATAGTCTCTAAGAACCTAGTGATTGGCTTACCCAAAATCAAGTTTTTAAAGGATCACTTATGTGATGCGTGCCAAATGGGGAAGAAAACAAGGATCTCGTTCAAATCTAAAAACATTGATTCAACTACGAGACCCTTTTAACTTCTTCACATGGACCTCTTTGTACCATCTATAATTAAGAGTATTGGTGGTAACTACTATGGTTTTGTGATAGTCGATGATTTCTCTATATTTTGCTGGACTATCTTGGCTAGCAAGAGCGATACTTTTTCCACCTTTGAAAATTTTGCCAAACTTTCTCAAAACAAGTTGAACACAAACATTATATTAATTAAAAGTGATCATGAAGGTGAGTTTAAAAATCATCTCTTTGAAGAATATTATGGTAGGCATGAAATTGATCATAATTTTTTTTACGCCGCGTACCCCTCAACAAAACGGGGTCGTGGAACGTAAAAATTGAATTTTGGAAGAATTAGGAAGAACTACGATCTATGAAAGTGGCCTTCCTAAATATTTTTGGGCCGATGCCATTAGTATGGCTTATTATGTTTTGAATAGGGTGATCATTTGTTGTATTCTTAACAAAACTCCGTATGAACTTTTGAAAGGGAGGAAGCCCAATGTATCTCACTTTCATGTATTCGATTGTAAATGTTTTGTGTTGAACAATGGTAAGGAGAGTCTTGGTAAGTTTGACACCAAGGCAGATGAAGGTATCTTTCTTGGATACTCTTAGTCAAGTGAAGCATATAGGATATATAGTAAGAGGTTACTTATTGTTGAAGAATCTGTTCATGTCACTTTTAATGAAACTTATCCGAAAAATGTCAAAAAAAATGTATTTCTTCTCATGGTGCAAGTGTATCTTTTGAACACATACTCAAAAACACTGAAAAAGGAATTGATGAACCTGAATTAGTGAAAGTTGAAGAGGAAAAAGATCACCATCATGAGGAGATTGTGGAGGATTATTCGACTAACACTGATGACCTTCCTCCAACTTGGAAGTCTTCTAAAGACCATCCTATCAACAACATTCTCGATGACATTTCAAAGGATGTGACCACAAGATCTAGGCTAAGTAACTTCTGTTATCACTTTGCTTTTGTCTCTCAGATTGAGCCTAAAAACCCTAAAGAGGCATTACTCGATGAACATTAACTCTTATCAATGCAAGAGGAATTAAATCAGTTTAAAAGAAATGAGGTTTGGGACCTTGTCCCTTCTCCGCGAGGCCATCGAGAAATTGGCACCCGATGGGTGTTTAGGAACAAACTGGATGAAAATGGAGTTATAACACGAAACAAGGCGCGCTTAGTTGCGCAAGGGTATAAGCAAGAGGAGGGAATCAGCTATGAGGAAACTTATGCGTCAGTTTCCCGACTCGAAGCTATACGCCTTTTGCTTGCATACGCATGTGCGAAAAATTTCAAATTATTTCAAATGGATGTAAAAATTTCTTTCCTAAATGGATTTACCAACAAAGAGGTTTATGTAGCCAAACCTCCTGGTTTTGAATCCCATGAGTATCCTGATCATGACTATAAGATTAAACGGGCTATGTACTAGCCCCTAGGGCTTGGTATGACCGTCTTAGAAAATTTCTACTTGATCAAGGGTACTCAAGAGGAAAGGTTGACACAACTCTCTTCATTAAACATTAAGGAGAACACTTAATTTTGGTACAAACGTATGTTCATGATATCATTTTAGGATCTACTAACATGAATATGGTCAAGGAGTTTTCTAGATTAATGCAAGGAGAGTTTGAGATGAGCATGATGGGGGAGCTCAACTATTTCCTCGGATTGAAAATCAAGAAACTCGAAGAGGGTATGTTTGTGAGCCAGAAAAAGTATTTCCTTGAGCTTCTCAAGCGTTTTGACATGGCAAACTCTAGGGCAATCGACACTCTGTTGCCTACTTGTGCAAACCTTAATCGTGGTGAGAATGGTAAGGATGTGGAGGTGAAGAAGTATAGAGGTATAGTTGGCTATCTTCTCTATCTTACAGTATCTTGACCCGACATCATGTTTAATGTTTGTATGTGTGCGAGGTATCAATCATGTCCCAAGGAATCTCATTTGAAATCTGTCAAGCGCATACTTAGATACCTCTCTGGTACTCTAAAGTATGGGCTCTGGTATTCCAAGGGTAGTGATTGTTCCTTGGTTGGCTATTCTGATTCCGACTTTGCCGGTTGCAAGTCTGATAGGAAAAGCATAAGTGGCACTTGTCATTTCTTTTCAAATTCCTTAGTGAGTTGGCATAGCAAAAAGCAAGTTTTTGTTGCTTTGTCAACAACTGAGGCAAAATATGTTGCGGCCAGTAGTTGTTGCGCTCAAGTCTTGTGGATTAAGCAACAATTGCTCGTCTTCAATTTAAAACTTGAGCGTATTCCTATTTTATGTGATAATACAAGTGACATTAATCTAACAAAGAACCCCGTATTTCATTCACGCACCAAGCATATCGAAATACGTCATCATTTCCTTAGGGATCATGTGGAGAAGGGTGACGTGGTCTTTGAGCACGTTGATACTAAAAATCAACTGGAAGATATCTTTACAAAACCACTCGCTACAAAGCCTTCCTTTCACATTCATAGGGAACTAGGCGTTCTCAACATCTCGGATCGTGTTTAGGGTTTCATAATTACATGTTTTCTATATATATGTGCTTTTCTATGTCTTTGTCTAACAATATGAAGAAGTAATAAAGCCATATGTGAGGGCATTTATCATCGATCGTTGTTGAGGTAATATTGTTCCTCCCTAGCAAATTTTCTTGATCACTTAATTTGTGTAAGTTGGTGTACCAATTTGTGTGTTAAAATTGATGTTTATTGCATGATTAAACATGTTTTATCCATTTGTATTTTTGAAATATGTGTAGGCTATCTATTTATTCTTGTTTTATGCATTAATGACTCAAAAAGGTGCTTTTTGCTAATTCTTATTGTTTGAGTAGACCAAAACAAGACACCGGTTGACTCATAAAAATGCAATTTTTCATGTTTTAGAAGCGGGTCTGCTCAGGTCAACCCTTCGGTCGACTCAAGTTTTGAACTTTTCTGATTGTCTAAATATTTCCAGTATGCGTCGACGCACAGACTGTGTAGGTCGACGCGTCGCTCGAATTTTTGAAAAATTCTAGGTTTTGATGCATCTTTCAAAATTCCTTGACCCATTAAATGTTTTCATTCTTTCTATGTGTTCAAACATCATCCTTAGCATTGGTACATTGCATCCACACATATTTATTCTCTATTTTTCCTCTTCCCAGAATCCCTATCAAAACCTAATTTCATCAAACACTATAAGAATCCTATTGAGTCTCTCATCAACACACAAGCTCAGTCCACTAGCTTCTCCAACTTCTGCATCTCATGGCTACACGAAGGGTCACAGGAAAGAGAACAACCAGAGCTCCATCTTGAGAATATGCTGAACTGTATGAGAAAAATTTGAGCAAGCGATCAATTGTCAAACAATTTGTTTATTGTCACAAATCTACTGAACTAATGCATATCCCAGAAGTTCTTGAACTTCTTGATGCTAAAAATTTCAATCCGTTTTTGGAATGCGACAACAAATATAATAAGAATTTAGTTAGAATTTTCTATACTGGTCTTCAAGGAAAGTTTGAAGGCTTTGAGTTTAGTACCAAAATTGGAAATAATAAAATCTCTGTAAATGACGTTGTTTGGAAAGATCTCTTCGACATGTCTCCACTATCTACTGCTCCACTGATAAATTTCACAGATACTAGAACTATGGAAGGTTACAAGTTCAAGAAAGCCTTGAACTCCATGTTAAAGAAACCATATACTGAACAAATCGTGGCTAGCGATCTTTTCCCAATGTCGGTAACAACTAGTCGGTTGAAACCGATTGATAAAATTTTGCAATGGATTGTCTCTCACATACTTCTACCCAAGAAAGAAGGCTATTCTCGGATTGACCAAGCAGAGGTTGATTTGGTATACATCTTGAAAAAGAAGATCAAAATCAATTGGCCTCACTACATTGCAAGCATAATCTATTCTCTAAAAGATTATGGCCGAGGGACTGCATTATCATATGTATCCTTCATTCAATTTGTCCTTAACAATGCTGAAGTGGTTATTCCTGGTATCCCATACAAGACTTTGACAGTTGACTAAGACTTCTATCAAAAGACGTTAACTATGATGAGTTATATATGGGATCTACATGACACGCACTACATGTTTATTGTCAAGGCTACCAGCTCTCGCCTTCAAGAATCTGATGAAAGTGATGAAGAAGATGGTAATCAAATGGATACTGATGTTAATGCTGATGAATAAGATAACAGTGGTTGGTTAGATTAATCACCCCTTTTGGACTCCGATCCAAACCAAGGATGGGGTGAATTACATGCCACAGACAACTAATTAGAACTACCAAGAGTTGTACTATGTGCCTCCATCTCCTCCGCATCCTCAACACAATAATGATGAACTCCTCGATATAATGAGGAATATGCAGCTCCAACAACATAACTTTTCCACTACACAAGACGAGCGGTTTACGAATCTGCAAAACCAACTTCAGGATCAGACCAATAACTTCAACACATTCGCCGCCGCCGTGATGGGTCATTTTGATAACATGGCTGAGACTACTGCAGGTCAAATATGTGCTCTCACTACTAGCTTCAATGTTCTTAACCGGGTTGTGCTGGAAATTACGGAGCGGTTGGATGAGAAACAACCTCCACCACCTCATGACTATCAATTCCGGGGAAGGGCACATCATTTTAGAGGAAGGAGGCCTTGAGGATTCTTTGTGTGTTACTGCGCATGTCATTCCATATCTTGTTCATTACATTTTAATGGTCATTTATTATTATGTTTGTTTGATTCACTAAGACATGGAAATATGTTGGATTTTAATGTTTTTAATGGCACTTACTTTTTTGTTCGTTTGTTGTGTTCTCTATTTATCTTCTTATACGTTTTCATTAACACCTTTATATGTGAATGTTTGTTAATGCTTACCTGTTGCAAATCATGTTAATATGGTTAATTCAATATACTATGTTTTTTGTTGACCTATTACTTCTTTCTTTTTGATTGTGTCAAAGAGGGAGAAGAGACCAAGCAGAAACAACAAATCATTCTACAAGATTGATCAAACATTCTGATTGTTTCTAGATGAATGCATAAAGTTAGGGGGAGGATGGTACTACACAATGTGCTCAATTTTTTTCTACTATTTTGCCATAATAAAAAATGGGGAGTATGTGAGGGCAAGTTGTCTCAATACTTGTTTTAATGATGTCAAAACATATCTAGTTAGTAATGTGTACTTTGGACGGTATCATCGAGTCGCATATGCATTCGTTGTTCTCTCGTGTTAAGCATTTATCAAAAAACATGTGTCCGCTCATATAGAAAAGCATTATATGTGTTTTATGTGAGTTTGATCATGTTGGTAGACTTAGATATGCATTAGAAGTACTTAAAAATAACAAGACATATCAAAATCATCATTTTTGCAAGTTCTGAACCTTTGAGTCGACTCATACTGAGTGAATTTTTGTGATTTGCTCTCAGGAGAGCTCACGTCGACCCTTCAATCGACTCATACTGTTTATATTTCTATTTGTCAAAACTGGGCTATTTTGCGTCGACGCATGGACCTGTTCCGGTCGATGCAAAGAGACATTTTCTGCATAATTTTGAAAGCGGGAGAGCTCAGGTCGACCCCCCTATTCTTTAGGTCGACTGTTCGCTTGTTTTACACTATTTTTCTGTTATGTTTGTCTTTTAAAATGTATTTTATGTTGGTTATATGGTCCAAGTTTCACATATATATTATTTTAGCTCATTCTTCAATACACATAAAAGTGAAAATAAACACTGATTTTTCTCTCATCATCTTCATCCTCTTTCTTGCATTTTCTCAACAAATACACATAATCATTTTTTGTGTGCATTATCCATCATTGAGGTGATAACATCCAAACATAGGATGGTTGTATCGGGTTTGGGTTGAGAGATCAGTGGGTTTTTCTTGAATAAAACCGTTAGAAATTTGTCCTCTAAGAATCTTGTATTTTGGGGGTTATTTCACAAATCATTCCTTTACAGATTCAGCCGAGCGAAGGTAATTGAAGAAGGAGAGGTTCTGCCAATTTAGTAGCGCTAACCGGATTTCTACTACTCTTGTAAAAACAATTTGCAACAGGTTTTATATACAGGTTTCAATTCTATTTTTAGAATCGAGCGAGGACAACTGGGGAACTGTCTCAACAAATTGGTGTTGTTCTCTCTTTTTGCTATTTTCATTTCTGAAATTTACGTTTGTGTGCAATCAAATTGGTTGACTAAAATTATGGTTTATTGTAGTGCTGATACACATTTAGAAAACTCATTACAATTAGTTTGGTTGTAATTGGAAAAGCTTAGCACTACATTTATATAGTGTATTTTACTTGGAGTGCTTCGCACACCACGTGTTCAAAAAATTGTTTGAACACAAACATTTTGAGCTTTTTTTCAACTTGAGTTTATTTTTCACAAAGCATTGGAAATTGAACAACTTTGAGTGAATACAATCTTATTAATTTGTGTTCAAACTTTTGATTTGATTTCTCATCTTAATCGGTATTCCATATACACATAGCGTATATCCAATCTTTTTGGTATCGGTCCGTTTAGACGATCGTAGTTCCTCGGTCGCTTCCGCTTAAAAGTTTTAAAAACCAATTTATCATAAGTGTCGACTCTGTATAAGAATTAGTGATCTATTCAACCCCCCTTCTAGATCATTACCATTGTCTAATATAGGCTGAACAAAAACTGTCGAACGCCTTATTGCAAAATTCAAGGCCATTGTCAGTTCTCAATCTCTTGACCTTTCTGCCAGTCTGATTTTTGACCAGAGTCTTCCAACTTTTAAAATTCTCAAGAGTTTCATCCTTAGTCTTTTGGATGAATACTCATAACTTTATGGAATAATCATCAACTATGGATAGAAAATACCTTACTTTTGAATGTAATGGACCCTTTGCAAGCCCTCAAGGATCAACATGGATGTAATCAAGGGATCCATGTGTTCTTTGTTTGCCTTTGTTGAACTTCACTCTGTAAGATTTTCCAACTACACAGGGTTCACAAAACTTCAGCTTTTCGACTTTGTCTCCATCAAGAAGATTTTGTTTCCCCAGTTTGACCAGACCCCTTTCCCTAACATGGCCCAATCTCATGTGCCTGTGCCAAATTAATGTCTTCGATAAAGGTTTCGTGGATACTACATCCGCAGAACCACTTACAATTTCAACCTCAAAGGTATACAAGCCTTGTTTCTTCACGCCTCTTAAGACTTCCTTCGATACCTTCATGACTTTTAGAATACTTTTCTCTCCTTTGAAAACATATTGTTTCTTGTCGTGTTCACCAATAGAAATCAAATTTCTCTTCAAATCAGGTACATACCTAACATCAGTCAACAACCTTATTGAATCATCATGAAGCTTGAATCTCACATATCAAACACCTGCAATCTTGAAAGCTTTATTGTTTCCAAACAATACAAGTCCACCATCTTGATCACATAGTTCCTCAAACAAGTCTTTGTTTAGAGTCATGTGCCAAGTGCAACCTGAATCCATAATCCACTCTTTACTTGAGTCGCTGCTTGAAACCAGAAGAACATTAGATGAGTCAAAATTATCTTAAACAATAGTTGCATTGCCATTATCCTTACCTCCATGATCTTTCACAGGTTCAGGGCACACTTTTCTTGCATGACCCTCCTTTTTACAATGATAACATCGAATACCAGAGGCATCACCATTATAAAACTTCTGCTGACTTTTACCCTTCTTCTTGTCGAACTTGCCATCTCTCTTTATGAATTTATCCTTAATCGACAGGCCTTCACCAGTCAAAGATAGCTTGTGCTCCTTTCATTTTTTCAAATATTTAGAATATAAGGCTGATTGAACTTCTTCAAAGGTCAGATACTCTCTTTCATACAAGAGAGTTTCTTTGAAGTAAGCATGTGATCTAGGCAAAGCACACAACATCAGTAGCGTTTGATCTTCATCGTCGATCTTGACATCGATATTTTCAAGATCAAGAATCAGCTTATTGAACATATCCAAATGCTAAACCAGAACTTTGTTTTCACTCATCTTGAATAAATATAGAGCTTGCTTCAAGTAGAGGCGATTGACCAACGATTTGGTCATGTACAAACTTTCGAGTTTCACCCATAACCCAGACGCCGTTGTCTCCTTCAAAACCTGTAGAAGAACCTTATCACCAAGTCTAAATAATATGGCGTTGTGGGATTTCTCTACCTTAGTTGTTTTTCTTTGTCTGTTAACGCAACGTCCATGGTTGTGACTCCCTTCAATGCTTCTAAGCATCCTTACTGAACCAGTAGGGTTTTCATCATAAAACGTCATAGACCGAAATCGTTCACTCTGGTAAACTTTTCAATCTCATACATTATTGACGACATCTTCTCCACACTCGCCGCACCAATTTATTGGGAATAATAATACCAGAATGACAAAGTATAATTGGTTTCTTGATCAACAAGAAACCCATAAAGGGTAGAAAAGGAGAGTAACATGAAGAAACAATAAAATTGGTTATAAACTGCTATTTTTTACTTTCTTTTTGAATAAAGATTACTAGTGTTACAGAATAGAAAATAACCTCTCTCACCCTAATTAGCATATGATACACCAAATATGAGATACCAACATACTATTTATAAGAAAACTAATATATTAACCTAATGGGCTTTTACACACAGGGCCATTACACAAGTTAACTTAGAGAACAAGTTAACTTAAACAATTGGGCTTACAACCAAGGCTCAATTCGACATGCTAACACTCCTAGCATACTTCGACTACAGTATGTGAAAAGACTTCAACGACATGCTAAGATTCTTTCAAATTGTCGAACCAAAAAGCTATCATTCGACCATACTAGAGTTCGATAAAATCTCTCTCTCTCTCTCTCTCTCTCTCTCTCTCTCTCTCTCTCTCTCTCTCTCTCTCTCTCTCTCTCTCTCTCTCTCCCACACACACACCCACACACACACGCACGCACGCACGCACGCCGCATGCACGCGCGCGCACACACACACACACACACACATACACACACACACACACACATATATATATATATATATATATATATATATATATATATATATATATATATATATATATATATATATATATATATATATATATATATATATATATATATATATATATATATATATATATATATATATATATATATATATATATATATATATATATATATATATATATATATATATATATATATATATATATATATATATATATATATATATATATATATATATATATATATATATATATATATATATATATATATATATATATATATATATATATATACCTTCACCGTTACATGATTTTAAAAACTGTTAAATTTATCTTCATTTTGTTTACATTAGTTTTTCACGCTTACAATTTACTTGCATTTAACACTCTGGCAATTTATCTTAATTCAACATAAATTCAATCTATGTAGGTTTTTTGGTGAGAAAATGTATTTTTTTTTAATTTCTAAATTTTTTTTGTTGTGTTATATATTTTATTAGAAAAAATCGTAATAAGTTTTTTGAAATTTCTTTTTGAAGATATATACTTTGATATGCAATAAAAACCAAACCAATCATATCCATTCAATTAATATTTAAAAATTAGAATACTTAAAATAATAATCATAATATATATAATATGAAGTTTATTTCAAATACAATGTTACACTAACATAACTCTTATATTGACATATTATATCCAAAGGAATGATCTATGTATGAGTCTCAAATGGGCAACATAAGATAAGTTTAAGGCTCAAACACTCTATACCACCTATAATTTGGTCAATTATAAGATTCCCATATGTATACTTCCACCGCACAAGTCAATCAGATTCTCCTGACATATCACAAGAAATCAGTCTCTCTTTTTGTTTACAACTACTACTATAAATAATATATTTCATCAGAAAACTTTCACCTTTGCCAATGAAAACCGAGGTCAAATAACCTGAAACACGTCATTTAAAAAAAAATTGATTCTTATACTTCAGTTTTATAGAAAATCGTTAGGAAATGCAGCTCAGAGTTTGAGGTTCGATTTCCAAGTCCTGCAAATTTATGTTTTATTTAGAACAAAAATTGCTCATTTATTTTATAAATCATCCTATATCTCAATTTTTAGGAAAATCGACATGAAATGTTGATTAATACTTTATTTAATTAAATTGAACATAGTTTTTACATCGGTTTTTCTAAAAGCTGAGATTTAAACTCTAAACAATATTTAATTCAGTCATCAAAATATTAAGTTTCATTCACTTTTTGCACCCCAGCGAACGAAAAAAAACACCATTCTTCTTCACCTAACAAACTGAAACACCATCTTCTCCATGGTCGAACCTCAAACCAACACTTTTCTTTGATACTCTCATCACGTTTTCACTATGTAAAACTTTCTCTAAGATAGTACAGACAATGTTTTTATTGTTGATGTGTTTGTAGTAGTAGTAGTAGTTGTTGTTTTTGTTGTTGTTATTTTTTTGTTGTTATTGTTATGGTTTTTGAGACTTAAGGTATAACACATTGTTGTTTTTTAGGTATTTGTAGTTGTTGTTGTTATTTTATTTTGGAACGTTCATTTTTATTTTATTTTCAGAAGTATGTGATAATGGATTGTAGTTGGAAGAAAGATAATAGATTAAGCAAAAAGTACGAGAATGGAGTGATTCAATTTCTTAAATTTGCGAGAAAAAAAACATTCATAATGATAATGATATTTTTTGGTGTCCTTGTGCAAAATTCCAAAATATGCAAAAACATCAAAGGGATGTTATATTCAATCATTTAGGTTGTGATGAAATTATTCAAAATTACACGAAATGAATATGACATGGTGAAGTGACAAAAAAAGACCTATGTCACATATAGTTGAAGTTGATGAATTTATGAATGATACTCTAGAAGATATGATTTGTGATATTTGAGTAGATGCTTTTAAGAAAGTCCATGTGGAAGATACTTTGTATAGATAAATGGAAGAATTTCACTAAAAGTTTTAAGGAAATCGTGTTAAACCTTTTTAATCTTAAGGAAAGAGGTGGACAGACAGATAGAAGTTTCACTAAATTTCTTGAATCATTGCAAGAAATGCTTCCAAAAGGTAACACGTTGTCGAACCATAGTTATGAGGACAAGAAGATATTATGTCCAATGGGTTTAGACTATGTCAAAATACATGCAGATCACCATGATTACATATTATACAAGAAAGAGTAAGAAAACTTGAAGAACAATGTTGCTGAAGATGATGATGGTGTAACTAGAAAGGGTGTTCCTTCTAAGGTGATGTTGTACCTACTGATAATTCAAAGGTTTAAAAGACTATTTGCTAATCTAAATGACACAAATAATATTATATGGTATGCAGATGAAAGAGTATGTAATGGAAAAATTTGCCATGGAGTTTATTCATTGTAATTGAAGAAAATATATTCGTTGTTTCTAGATTTTGCCCTTGAGTTAACGAACATTAGGCTTGAAATTTTCACCAATGTAATGAACCTATTTGGTAATTTGAATACTAACCATACTGTAGCAGCCCCAAAATTTGCCTTTTGCTTTAACTGTAACTAGCTTTTATTTCTTTACATTTCGCATTTTTGCATATCATGGCATTCATTCTCGAGGCATGGGATCAAGGCGTTCCTGTGGCTAAGGTTCATTTCGGAGCAAAAGACTGAGCAGCGAACAGCGAGATTCAGAGGATTGGGCATTTATTTTGCCCAGCAGCCAGGCGACCGATTTTATTTTGCTGGTTAATTTCAGATCAAAAATCAACACTCAGGCTCATAACAAGCATTTTTACAGTGATAACGGTCAAAAATGAGGTTCAGTAGCTAAACAGAGCTCCAGATAGTTGAAACAGGGCAAATGGACAAATTTCCCTCCAAAAGGCGCCAGAATTCAAAATTTGAAAGTGTTAATCGGTTAACCTATATGGTTAATCGATTAACCAAAGGAAAATTAGCCCAGATTTGGAATTTTAACAGTGTTAACCGGTTAACGCATACCGTTAATCAGTTAACCATAGCAGATTTTGCCCTGTACGTGATTTTGCAAGCCAATTGCACTTGGGGTCCAATTTTGATCACCTTGGAATTCAAATTTGCACTTGGAAAGGATCTAGAATATCTTTAAATTTCAGATTTCCCTCCAAAAACCCATTCAACATTCCAAGCTTGATTTCCAACCTGAATTCCAATCCTTGCTTTGGATCCCAAACCTAACTGATATTTAAATGATTCACTCCAAACCTCACCATCCAATTTTCATTTCTCACATTCATTTTTCAGAATTGATCAGAATTCTCTCTCAAATTCTCTCAATTCCTCCATTTCCAAAACCACACTCAAAGCTCTTTTTCATTGGAATTTTTTATTCTTCATTGGAATCAATGGATTCTTGAGCATAATCCTCCATTTACTATCACCATTGAATCAATTTTCATCTTCAATTTTCATGCAAGCTTGGATCTGAATCTGGAGTTGGATCAAGAAGTGATTTTGTGACTCAAATTTGGTGGATCTTCATTCATACAACAACAATTATTGTGGATCTTGAAGTTTTCCGGATTTCTAGCATTTGATCTGCTCAAATTCAGTTGATCACACTTACCGAAGCAAATCTCCGCTTCGAAGGTTGGAAATTCTAGATTCATAGCATTTTTGAGCTTATTTGCATTTCCATGATGATTTTCATATTCGATTGAATTTTGGTGGATTTCGATCCGTTTGAATTGCGATTGTGCTGTGTAGACATGTTTGCATGTCTATTGGTTTTCTGTTTGCAGGTGTAATTTCGTGCTTATTTGATAAGCTGGTCTTTTGGATCATTTGATTAAGCTATTTCTGTGCTAGAAGTGATTTTCTGCTGTTGTTTTTAGCTTCTAGTGCAGTGTTAATCGGTTAACCTATATGGTTAACTGGTTAACCAATTCAAACTTTCAAAAAAATTTCAAATGTTAACAGTGTTAATCGATTAACGCATATGGTTAACCGATTAACCTGTTCAAAACTTCATATTTTCCAAACTTTGTAAGGTGTTAACCGATTAACAGTATGTGTTAATCGATTAACACTGTGCCAGTATGTCATATTTGCTGTTTTGCTTGTTTATTCGCATACCAGTTCGATTCGAATCATCATAGGTCAGTGTAATGCATTAGGATCGAATTGTTTTGGGTAACTGTCACTATTTGTGGTTGATTAATCATGATTTTGTTGACATGTATGTTCATTCTTCCATTGTTTGCATGCTTGTGTATGTGGTTCGAATTGATCATTTGTTTGCATGTTTATTTGCTTCCATTTCTCGATTTTCTCCACATGTTTGCATCATTCTTGCATCGCTGTTGAGGTCGAGACGCGCTTGTGGTGGCTGCTGACCCACACATATTTCCTCCCTCCCACCATTCTAAATGTGCATTTTCATGTTTGCATTTTTCTACTTGTGATTGATCTTTCCTTTGTTCTTCTTGTGCTTTTTGCCATGATCCCCATAGGATTCCTAGTCCCTCTGTTTAGGATGGGAGTAGGAGAGACATTAGGTGCTAAATCCAAGTATGATAACAATAGGGTAGATGCTTCTCCTTTTCATCCGAAGTTTAGGATCACATTGCATGACAACGTTAGGGCCGAGTTTCCCTTAGACCTTCTATGCGTCTCTCTTCTCATCTCAAAAACATGCTAACTCATCTAATAAAGGCGATAAACATTGCACGCTACGATCCTTAAGCTACATGGGGAATGATGAGTGAGGGGTTTCCTCTCGCTTATCTAGAATGTTTAGTATTCGTCCCGTTTGGGGGCGATATACGACGCATTCGCCTCCATGTCATAGTCTTTAGAGCAACGTGAATCACAAACCGAATTAATTCACTTCACTAAAAAACACAAACAAACTTCAAACCTTTTTCCTTCGGGATTAATCAAACTTCTTTTTTCAGAAAAGAGTGTCGTTAAGCTTCATTTCTACCGCAAACAGGCTTAGTCCCTAACTGCTAGAATGGATGTTTAACCCTACTCGGATAAAACACTTAATTGATTTGTGGTTTCGTGTCAGCCCGAACTACGTTTGCTCTGATCTTTCATACTAGATGAAAGCACGTAGGCACAAGACGTGATGTCTTGGCGAGCAACCTTCCCCCTTTTCCCGTAGTTAGCCGAACTACGTTGACTCTGACTTTCCCATTGCACGAGAGAATACGTAGGCACAGAGCGGCGATGCTCTGTTGAGTCTCTCTTTTTATTTTCTTTTTGTCCTACAAGCTTGTAGCTTAGATAGTTTAAACACACCCTTAGATAGACAACAAGAGTGTATCCCGTCGAGTACGACAGACGTGAGGGGTGCTCATACCTTCCCCTTGCGTAACCGACTCCGGAATCTAGGACTTGGTTGCGATGACCTCGTCTTTTCCCTTTTCGTCAGGTTTTTCCGATCGTTTCCTTTCCATCTCTTTGGGATAAATAATGAAAGGTGGTGACTCTTCTGTTTTCCGCCGGGTGTTTTTCACAGTTGCGACAGCTGACGACTCTGCTGGGGACTCTGGTTCCCTATGGGAGTCACTCCTAGTGCTTGTCTGTTGCGTCTTTGGGTGTTTACTTTTGTACAATTTTTTGCTTTATGTACATTATCTGTTGTATATTATTGCATTGCATTCTTGTTGCTGCTGTGCTGTGGGTTGGGTTGTTCCATCGAGCGATAAGCCAGACCTGGGCTTGAGTATACACATAGGATTAGAGTGGAGATCAGCGGGAGCTTGTGTGGTGTCTGGATGCGCAATAGCTCACGTGAAATTCACATTCAGACGAGGTTTTTCTTTGGAAATATTCTATCCTGTGCGTCTGGTGCAGTTGAGGGAATATTGACTTAGAGAGACTGTCGACTCTGGAGACCGTTCATTTGGGAAGTCAACTAAGTGAGGCCGCTTTGTTAGACTATGATGCCAAACCGGAAACGGTGAACGTATCATCATTTCTCGAAAGTCTGTGATGCTGACCACCCGCATAGGATGACGTACCTTTCAAGACTAGAACCCACATGTGAGAGGGATGGGTTTTTGCAGGAAACCTGGCCTTCAACCAACCCTGGTTTTCTCGTCAGTGTAGAATTTTGAGCCTGAGTGTTCTATCCAGTGTGTTATCTCAGTGTCCTGATTAGAGCGGAGCTCTGGTTGAATTCAGTCAACGACACAACAACGAACTTGAGCATTGGATACCTTGATCCCATGTTTACATCTGCATAATCATTCTGCATTTAACATTGCATGTTTATGTGTGTTACAGGTTCTCGTCTATCCCTTGATTCCAGTACTGGTCTTCTTCAGAGATGGAAGTTAGCAGAAAGAGGATTGTTGTGTCCAAGTTTCCGGCACCTGAGTTGGGACCTTTATTTGGTCTGATTTCCATGGCTGAGTCTGGTGTTCTTGCAACTTTCAGAGAACAGTATGGTGGAATTCTGAAGTTTGTCCGTAAGCTCATGACTTATGAGCATGGAGCTATTCATACCTTGTTGCAGTTTTATGATCCTCCACTGAGATGCTTCACATTTCTGGACTATGTGTTGGTTCCGACTTTGGAAGAATTTTCTTACATCTTAGGTGTTCCGATTCTGAACAAAGTGCCTTTCTTCAGCTCCGAGGAAGAACCTAATCTCGAGAAGTTGTCTGCCGCTCTTTATTTGAGCGCCTCTGACTTGGCAGGTCATGTTATCAGCAGAAATGGAGTCTTCGGATTTACTTTACCTTTCCTGATCGACAAAGCCCAGGAATATCCTAACAAAGGTTGTTGGGTGGTTTTCAGTGCTATCTTGACTCTGTGTGTCTATGGCATTGTGTTGTTTCCCGATGTACCAGACTTTGTGGATTTGATGCTTTTCATATCTTCGCTTCTAAGAATCCCATACCTACTCTTCTAGGAGACTTGTATCATTCAGTGCATTACAAGAACGAGAAAAGAAGAGGAAAGATGGTTTCTTGTTGCGCATCGCTATTGCATAAGTGGTTTGTTGATCACCTTCCTCGCTCTGGAGCTTTTGTGGATTCTGCGGATTCATCTGAATGGTCGAAGAGGCTTATGGGTTTAACGGAGAAAAATATTGTCTGGTTCAATCGAGACTTGCTGGGTCGTGAGCTTATCTTCAGTTGTGGTAGCTTTCCTAATGTTCCCTTGATAGGGAGGAAAGACGGTATCAATTATAATCTTTCCCTTGCTGTGAGACAATTTAGTTATGCTTTGAAAGGACCTCCGAAAGAAGAGGAAGTGCAAGAATCTATGTACTTCTCAGGTGTAGTTGATCCTTGTATCTCGGCCCGATTTGTGGACGCTTGGGGTAAGATTCACAAGAAGGGAAAGCTTTCTTTAGGCAAAGGAGATTGTAGAGCCTATGATCCATATTCGAATTGGATTCAGAAGAGGGTTGTAGAAGTACTATTATCGTTTCCTGTGGAAGCACCGGTGTATCCTTTAGTCATCGAGCCGCCTACGACCGTTGATATCCTGAGGTACACCAAGCTTTGGGAAGAGAAGGAAGAGCTGCGCAAACAGAATGAAGAGTTGAAGCAGGAAATTAGTCAGTTGAAGCATGATAAGGGTGAAGCTGTGTATTTGGCCAAGACAAATGCAGAATTGTTGACTAAGTTGAAGGAAGAACTTGCTGATCAGGTACAAGCACAGAAGCAAGTTGGTCTTGATCTGAAAAGCACTTGTGATGTTCTGAGGAGTAAGAAGGAGGATTTAGATAGAGCCTATCTGAAGATATCCAAATTCAATGAGCAGTGGAATGCTATTGTGACCGCCAACAAGAGTAGAGAAGATCAGCTTCGTGTTCAGGTCGATAAGTTGAAAGCAAAATTCAAGGCTAAGGAGAGAGAGGTACTGCTAGAAACGTTCTGCAGGAGCACGATCGAGCAGAAATACCAAGAGACTTTGTCAACACTTGAAGAGTTCAAGATTCGGGCAGAGGTGAAGAAACCCAGGCTTGAGGATGCCTTCGGCGAGGATGCTTGGGAAGATCATTGTCATTATCTCTAGGATGTGATACGCAAGAGGGTTGTCCTTATCCGAGAGCTAATGGAGAGGCCAGACCATCCAAATACAAAGGAGATGCTTGAGGAGTCTCAGGAGTGGCGTAGAGATCATGGCTACTAGGAGTTTTATCTTTGTAGTGTCATTTGATTTTATATCTTGATCCTCACCAGAGATGTTGGATGAGATCAATGCTTCTTCATATGCGGATATTTCTCATTTGGTTGTATTGTTTCGGCTTTACTTGATATATGAGAAGTTTTATTGTGGTGTTCTTATCCATCTCTGTTGTTCTTGTTTATTGAAACCGGAATCAAGAGGGAAGATCTCCCTGTGCATACATAGACATGTTTGCATTTTGCATCTTGCATTCTCATTTGCATCGCAGGTTGGTCTCAGTGGCCTTGTGTTCTTATCTTTATTTGGTTTTCTTCAGTTCAGGATTGAGGAATTTAGCTTCCACAGGTACTCTACTCGAGGGAACCAGCAGAAGGTGATGGATCAGGTTCAGGCAGAATTGCAGGAGGTCAGGGCGCGTATGGACCAATTCATGGAATTGATGTAGACTGTTGCCAGTGGACAGGAACAGTTGAGAACGTTGGTCCAACCGTTGATAGCACGGGTTAATGAAGATGGTGTTTTGCACGGATGAGCTGGTGTTGTTCATCCTCTGGTTGGTGGGTTTATTCCTCAAGGTATTCCTATTGTTGTTGTACCTCCGGGCGGAGGAGCTGCTGGTGAGAACGGTAATATTGCTGGTAATGATAGTGTGTGCGCTGTACACGGGGTTGCTGGTCCTCATTTACAGGATAAACAAGATGATATTTTCTCTGTGAAAGATCTGGAGGGCGGTTTGCCAACTAAAGCTGACCGAAGGTTCAAAATGATTGAGAAGAAAATGAAATCATTGGAGAATCAGAACTCTTTGGGCTTGGATATGTCTGATCTTGGTTTGGTTCCTGGGGTCAGGATTCCCCCCAAATTTAAGGTGCCCGATTTTGATAAGTACAAAGGGACGACTTGTCCCAGAGTACACATTCGAGCGTACTTCAGGAAAATGTCTGCCTATTCCAGTGATGAAAAGCTGTTGATGCATTTCTTCCAAGATAGTCTGGAAGGGGCTTCATTGGAATGGTATATGGGGCTTGAGAGAACCCATATTCGTAGTTGGAAAGAATTGGCTGAGGCTTTTGTGCGTCACTATCAATATAATAGTGATCTGGCACCCAATCGGGTACAATTGCAGAGTCTATCACAGAAAAATTCTGAGAGCTTCAAAGAATACGCCCAGAGGTGGCGGGGTTTGTCTGCAAGGGTACAACCCCCTATGGTTGAAAGGGAGTTAATTGACTTGTTCATGGCTTCGCTACCGGGTGTGTACTTTGAGAAGATGATAGGCTGCATGTCTGCATGGTTTTTTGATTTGGTAATTGCCAGTGAGCGAATTGAAAGTGGGATCAAGTCTGGTAAGATTTCCAATGGTGGTGTATCCTCTTCAAGAGGAACGAAGAAGCCGTATTCTGCAAACCCCAAGAGAAGGGAGGGGGATGAAAATGCTATTTCTCATAAAGGTAAGGGTAGAGCTCAGTCTCATCAGCATCAGCAAGTTACTACCGTAAATATCCCGGCCGCAGCTCCGCAACAAGGTAACGCTCCGCGACCTTATCCTGCTAGGCGCCGAATACCTGATAGACAGTTCACGAATCCTCATATACCATATTCCCAGTTGTTACAACGGTTGTTGCAATTATAATTGGTTCAGAAGAGGACCTTGGCTCCTCTCACAGGTATACTGCCTCCTGGTTACGATGCGAACGCTCATTGTGATTTTCACTCTGGCACCCCAGGCCATGATATTGACCATTGTAAGGATTTTTAGCATAAGGTCCAGGATTTTCTTGACTTCAAAGCTATTAACTTCACCAATGAGGGGCCCAATGTGACTCAGAACCCGATGCCAGATCATGGGGTGGCAGGAGGCAATGCCGTTATTGAGGGTGAAAAGTTGAATCTGATAACTGATGTTGAAGATTTAAAAACTCCGCTAGGTTTTGTGAAGGGTTGTTTGTTGAAGAAGGGAGTATTTCCTGGTTGTTATGCTGACTGCTCAGAATGTGAAGCACAACCTGAGGGTTGTGATCTTTTGAAGAGGGGTATTCAGAGAATGATTGATGAGGGTTGTCTGCAGTTTGATAAGGTCGTGAAATAAGATGTTTTGAAAGAAGTGAGTGATGGCAGAAACGAAGTTGCCACTATTTCCATTACCGGACTATCAATATTTCAGCGCCTGCTAGGCCAGCTCCGGTGACCATTACTGTACCAGGACCCATGTCGTACGAGAGCACTAGAGCTATCCCATGTAACTATGGGGGATAGGTGTTCTGTAACGGGTAGAATCAAGAATGGATAGAATCGACAAGCGGAAGTTCGTCGGTTGAGAACATAGTCAGTGTCGGAGGTATTACCAGAAGTGGTAGGGTCTTCTCTCCACCAGAGGTTATTGCTGATAAGAATGACAAGGGTAAGCGTAAGGCTGTGATTGAAGAGAATGTCAAACCCCAGGTTGTTACTGATGATCTTTCAAAGGATACGGAGGAATTTATGAGGTTAATTCGGAAGAGTGACTACAAAATTGTGGATCACTTGAATCAAACTCCTTCGAAGATTTCTATCTTGTCATTGTTGATGAGTTCGGAGGTGCATCGCAATGTTCTGTTGAAAGTCTTGAATGCAGTGTACGTACCCCAGGAAATTTCTGTCAATCAGTTGGAGGGGGTAGTCGCTCACATGAATGCCGGTAATGGTCTCGACTTTACTGATTTAGATCTGATTCCTACTGGGAGGAACCATAACCGTGCTCTGCAGACATCTTTGGAGTGTAGAGGATCTCTGATGTCACATGTCCTGGTGGATACAGGATCATTCCTCAATGTGCTTCCGAAGAAGGCATTGATGAAGTTGGACATTCAGGGTTTGTTATGCACGCCAAGTGATTTGGTCGTGAAGGCTTTTGATGGGTTCAAGAGATCAGTGTTCGGAGAAATCACGCTGCCTATTCAGATAGGGCCAGAGATTTTTGATGCAACTTTCTATATTATGGATATCCAACCAGCATACAACTATTTGCTTGGCCGACCTTGGATACATGTTGTTGGGGAAATTACCTCAACATTGCATCAAAAGCTGAAATACATGGTAGAAGGGATGATAGTCACCGTGTGCGGTGAAGAGGACATTATGGTTAGCCATTTGTCATCCTTCAAGTACGTGGAAGTGGATGGTGAGATCCACGAAACTCTCTGCCAGGCATTTGAAATAGTTCAGATTCAGGGGAAGTCTCCTGTAGAAGCCAAGGGCCCAGAGGTTTCAATGTCGTCGCTCAAGGAAGCCCGTGCTATCGTAGAATCTGGCTCGTCTTAGAAGTGGGGCCAAGTTCTCGATGTTCCTGTCAAGCAGGACAAGTTCGGCATGGGATGCAAACCCTCCAGCTCTTCTCCGATTCTGAGATACAGGGGACCTGTTCAGTTCACCAGCAGTGGTGTGATATTTGACAGGATTAACGCTGTTGAAAACGATGAAGGTGGCAGTGACTGCGACATGGATGCGTGGATCCGTCCATGTACTCTCGGCCAGAAGCTGTGCAACCAAGGAAGTCATTCATGTTACTGCTGCAGAGTAATGTTCATTGTTTTGATTATGTTCAGTCTTGAGTTCTGCCCAAGACGTAGTGACCCATTTGTGGGGCCTTCTTGTTATTTACAGGTTATCATTAATAAAAGACGTTTCGCATTCAAATTTTGTGATCCTTGTTTTTCTTGTTTCTGTTTTGCATTTATACTTAACATAAAAAGGCAATGTGTTTTGTTTGCTGCATAGCATAATAAACATAACATCCTCATGCAGGTTTTTTCTATCAGATGCCATCGATTCAGGTTCAGCTATGACTTCGTATGACTTTGATAATCCCATTTATCAAGCTGAAGATGAGACTGGCGAAGACTGTGAACCACCCGAAGAGTTAGCCAGACTTCTCAAGCAGGAGAAAAGGGTCATTGTGCCTCATCAGGAGGATATTGAGATTATCAATCTGGGTACCGAGGATGACAAGAAAGAGGTTAAAGTAGGGGATGCGTTGGAAGACAATATCAAGAGAAGATTGGTTGAGATGCTCCGTGAGTATAAGGATATCTTCGCTTGGTCTTACCAAGACATGCCTGGGTTGGATACAGATATTATGGTACACCGGCTACCTCTCAGAGAAGAATGCTCGCCAGTCAAGCAGAAGTTGAGACGAACAAGGCCTGACATGGCAGTCAAGATCAAAGAAGAAGTTCAAAAGCAGTTGAATGTTGGGTTTCTTGCTGTCACGAATTACCCTCCGTGGGTCGCTAATATTGTTCCTGTACCTAAGAAGGATGGAAAGGTCAGGATGTGCGTTGATTATCGAGATCTGAATAAAGCGAGCCCGAAAGACGATTTCCCGCTCCCTCATATCGATGTGTTGGTCGATAACACCGCTCAGTATTCTGTGTTTTCGTTCATGGATGGCTTCTCTGGGTACAACCAAATCAAGATGGCCCTAGAGCACATGGAGAAAACTACTTTCATCACACAATGAGGGACGTTTTGCTATAAGGTGATGCCCTTTGGATTGAAAAAGGCAGGGGCAACTTATCAGCGGGCGATGGTCACTTTGTTTCATGATATGATTCATCACGAGGTATAAGTCTATGTTGATGACATGATAGAAAAGTCACATACGGAGGAGGGACATCTGGTCGATCTTTTGAAATTGTTCTAAAGGCTGAGGAATTTCAAGCTGAGGCTGAATCATAACAAGTGCACCTTCGAGGTGAGATCTGGAAAGTTACTGGGTTTCATTGTCAGTGAAAAGGGTATTGAGGTAGATCCTGCCAAAATAAAAGCTATATAAGAAATGCCTGAGGCGAAAAAGGAAAAAGAGGTTCGTGGTTTCCTAGGGAGATTAAACTACATTGCAAGGTTTATATCTCATCTTACAGCCACTTGTGAACCAATATTCAAATTGCTGAGAAAAGATCAAACGGACATGTGGAATGAAAATTTTCAGAAGGCATTTGAAAGAATAAAAGAATATTTACAGGAACCTCCAATACTCATGCCTCCAGTTTCAGGGAGACCACTGATCATGTATCTCACGGTTCTTGAGAATTTAATGGGATGTATGCTCGGTCAATAGGACGAGTCAGGTAGAAAAGAGCATGCCATCTACTACCTGAGTAAGAAATTCACTGATTGTGAGTCGAGGTACTCGATACTGGAAAAAACATGTTGTGTACTCGCTTGGGCCGCGAAGCATTTGAGACAGTACATGTTAAACCACACAACCCTATTGATTTCGAAGATGGATCTAATCAATATGTCTTTGAAAAACAAGCACTCTCCGAAAGGATTTCCCGATGGCAAATGGTGTTAACAGAGTATGATATTCAGTACGTTTCCCAGAAAGCCATTAAGGGAAGCGTCCTGTCGGAATATCTCGCAGAACAGCCGATTGAGGATTATCAGCCGATGAAGTTTGACTTCCCAGATGAAAACGTCATGTTTCTGAGAATGAAAGACTGTGATGAGCTTTTACCTGACGAGGGTCCTGAGAGAGAATCTCAGTGGAAACTGGTTTTCAACGGAGTTGTTAATTCATATGGTAATGGAATCAACACGATCATTACTACTCCTCACGGTTCTCATATACCGTTCACCGTCCGATTAACATTTGCTTGCACCAACAATGAAGTCGAGTATGAAGCTTGCATTATGGGTTTAGCAGAGGCCGTTGATATGAGGATTAAGAATCTGGATGTATACGGTGACTCAGCGTTAGTCGTTAACCAAATCAAAGGAGAGTGGGAAACTCGTCAGGCCAACCTGGTGCCTAATAGAGATTATGCGAGGACACTGTTGCCTTTCTTCGATACAGTTGATTTCCATCATATGCCGAGGGCTGTGAATCAGATGGCGGATGCCTTAGCCACGCTAGCTTTGATGTATAAAGTGAATCTCTGGAATGAAACTCCTGCTATCACCATCATGCGTCTTGATAGACCTGCTTTTGTGTTTGCCGTTGAGAAAGTATCCGATGGAAAGCCTTGTTATTTCGATATCAAGGATTTTCTCAAGACTTAGGAGTACCCATCTGGGGCATCCAGCAAAGATAAGAAAACTCTGAGGAGGTTAGCCGATAATTTTTATCTGAACAAGGACGATGTGCTCTACAGGAGAAATTTCGACATGGTCTTGCTGCGTTGTGTTGATGAACTTGAAGCAAACCTGTTGATGGAGGAAGTTTATGAGGGTTCTTTTGGTACTCATGCTAATGGACGTGCAATGGCTAGAAAATTGTTGAGATCTGGGTATTATTGGATGACTATGGAGTCCGATTGCTTCCAATACACCAGAAAATGCCATAAATTCCATATTTATGCCGATAAGGTGCATGTGCCACCAGCTCCTCTGAATGTGTTGACATCTCCTTGGCCTTTTGCCATGTGGGGTATTGATGTGATTGGAAAGATTGAGCCGACTGCTTCTAATGGACATCGCTTCATTCTGGTTGCGATCGATTACTTTACGAAGTAGGTAGAAGCAGCGTCCTTCGCTAATGTCATGAAACAGGTGGTTACCCGATTCATAAAGAAGGACATCATTTGTCGTTATGGTATTCCGGAGAGAATCATTACTGATAATGGTTCAAATTTGAATAACAAAATGATGAAGGAACTGTGTTACAGTTTCAAGATCGAACATCACAATTCTTCTCCATATCGTCTGAAGATGAATGGTGCTATTGAGGCAGGTAATAAGAATATCAAGAAGATTGTGCAGAAAATGGTTGTGACCTACAAGGTCTGGCACGAGATGTTGCCTTTTTCTCTTCACGGTTATCGTACTTCGGTGCGTACATCAACTGGGGAAACTCCTTTCTCACTGGTGTATGGTACGGAAGCAGTCCTGCAATTAGAAGTTAAGATTCCTTCTTTAAGGGTTTTGTTGGATGTGAAGATTGACGAAGTTGAATGGGTGCGAACCAGGTTGAATCAGCTGAGCTTGATTGATGAAAAGAGATTAGTAGCCATTGCGCATGGCCGGTTGTACCAGAGTAAGATGAAGAAAGCCTTTGATCAGAAAGTGCATCCTCGATGCTTCCAAACGGGTGATTTGGTTTTGAAAAGGATCCTTCTTCCTCAGACAGATCACAGGGGAAAGTGGACTCCTAACTATGAAGGTCCGTATGTGGTAAGAAAGGTTTTCTCTGGAGGAGCCTTATTGCTATCTATTATGGATGGTGAAGATTTTTCGTCCCCTGTAAACGTGGACGTGGTTAAAAAATACTTTTCTTAAAGAGACCCGCTGGACACAAAAAGAAAAGTCTAGGCAAAAATGGGGCATCTCGGCGAACCATAAAAAGAATAGGTTCGGGAAAAAATTAGGGATAAAAAGAAAAAAGATGTGAACCCGCAAATTTGAAAACCTAAAAAGGAAACTTTGGCAAAAAGGGGTATCCCGGTGGATTGAAAACCCGAGAGGGCGATCCAGGCAAAAGTTAGGGATTTAAAAAGCAAATGATCACGGTCTGTGTTCGATCTGTAAGCTTGTGAACGGTTATCCTGAAGGAAAGGAATCAGTCCAGCCAGTCTTGTCAGAAGACAAAACATGGTGGACGTCAAAGACATACAGGTCATAGCCGAATCGACACATAGTGGTTGTCTGTTTCCATATTGCCGACATTTATATTGTATTTGTTTTCTTGTTTTTGAGCAATTACCTCTTTTCAGGAATTGGATCTGAATTGTAATTCGCCTATTTACAGGCCTTTCATCAATAAAGTTTTCACTTCAGTCAAAGAGCTTTATTTTTCTTGCCCATTTTACTGTTTTGTTTGCAAAATGTCTGTTATTTTGGTAAAAATTGCAGGTAAAAGTAAAAGGTTGTACAGAGCATAACGAAAGCGCTGACTTTGCTTGATCGACAAGTATCATGGATGGTAACTGAGGTAAACTTTTCACAGGTAGAACATTTCTGGTGTTTTTCTTTTGTTGCAAGTCAACCGGGTTATTCCCCTATCCTCAACAGTTCAAGTCGCAACAAGTGGCAGTTGTTGTCAGCCAGGTATTCTCAGCGGATTAAGTGTGATACTTCTGAAACAATGGACTTCTTCCCCACAGGTAAATACAGTCAGGCATGAGCAACGAAGAGGTATGCTTCCCCATAGCAGAGTAATGTTCATCCGAAGTATGATAACAATAGGGTAGATGTTTCCCCTTTTCATCCGTGCGTCTCTCTTCTCATCTCAAAAACATGCTAACTCATCTAATAAATGTGATAAACGTTGCGTGCTACGAGCCTTAAGCTACATGGGGAATAATGAGTGAGGGGTCTCCTATCGCTTATCTAGAATGTTTAGTATCCGTCTCGTTTGGGGGCGATATACGACGCATTCGCCTCCATGTCATAGTCTTTAGTGCAACGTGAATCACAAACCGAATTAATTCACTTCACTAAAAATTACAAACAAACTTCAAACCTTTTTCCTTCGGGATTAATCAAACTTCTTTTTTCAGAAAAGAGTGTCGTTAAGCTTCGGTTCTACCCCACACGGGCTTAGTCCCTAACTGCTAGAACGGATGTTTAACCCTACTCGGATAAAACACTTAATCGATATGTGGTTTTGTGTCAGCCTGAACTACGTTTGCTCTGCTCTTTCATACTAGATGAAAGCACGTAGGCAGAAGACGCGATGTCTTGGTGAGCAATCTTCCCCCCTTTTCCCGTAGTTAGTCGAACTACGTTGACTCTGACTTTCCCATTGCACGAGGGAATATGTAGGCACAGAGCGGCGATGCTCTGTCGAGTCTCTCTTTTTCTTTTCTTTTTGTCCTGCAAGCTTGTAGCTTAGATAGTTTAAACACACCCTTAGATAGACAACAAGCATGGATCCCGTCGAGTACGACGGACGTGAGGGGTGTTCATACCTTCCCCTTGCGTAACCGACTCCCGAATCCAGGACTTGGTTGCGATGACCTCGTCTTTTCCCTTTTTGTCAGGTGTTTCCGGTCGTTTCCTTTCCCTCTATTTGGGATAAATAACGAAAGGTGGCGACTTTTCTGTTTTCCGTCGGGTGTTTTTCGCAGTTGCGACACATACTTCATGGTTCGTTTTTCTCATAATTTACAATCTATCTTCGTGGTTGTGCATGAAGCGCAAATATCTTATGTTACGAATGGCGATTTTTGGATCCAAAACAATCAGGGAATAACATAGATGTTTATTTAACACCATTGATTGAAGATTTAAGAGTTCCGGGTCCATGATGTTTTAATTCTATAAAAAATAAAAGGGTGATCGTAGTACCATACAAAATAGTGAGGTTATGGTTGAAGCGAAATCCACATACATCTCAAGTTCCAAAATAACAATCATGTACTGGTATCTAGAGCGTACTTTGGAGCCATTGAGAAGATTTTGGAGATTCAATATGTTACTTTTATAGTTCCTTTATTTAAGTGTGAATGGATTGACAGTATCACTAGTGTAGAAACTGATGAATTAGAATTCACATGGGTTGATCTTTGAAAGTAAATATTTATGAATGAACCATTCATCATAGCATCCCAAGTAAAACAAGTTTTTATGTCACTGATCTTTCTAACACAAGATGACAACATAAGGAAAACATGTTCCTGATGGAAAATATTTGTGAATTAAAAAATGTTGCTCTAGAGTTTAATCCATGCAAACAATATTTATTAATATAAACAACTTGCTGATATTTATAAATCAACAACTTTTAAAACATCACAACACATAATTAAAATTATGTATATATATATATATATATATATATATATATATATATATATATATATATATATATATATATATATATATATATATATATATATATATATATATATATATATATATATATATATATATATATATATATATATATATATATATATATATATATATATATATATATATATATATATATATATATATATATATATATATATATATATATATATATATATATATATATATATATATATATATATATATATATATATATATATATATATATATATATATATATATATATATATATATATATATATATATATATATATATATATATATATATATATATATATATATATATATATATATATATATATATATATATATATATATATATATATATATATATATATATATATATATATATATATATATATATATATATATATATATATATATATATATATATATATATATATATAATTAAAATTATATATATATATATATATATATATATATATATATATAATTAAAATTATATATATATATATATATATATATATATATATATATATATATATATATATATATATATATATATATATAATTTTAATTATATATATATATATATATATATATATATATATAATTTTAATTATATATATATATATATATATATATATATATATATATATATATATATATATATATATATATATATATATATATATATATATATATATATATATATATATATATATATATATATATATATATATATATATATATATATATATATATATATATATATATAAGTGAAACTTATTTGTCAAGCGGATTAAAGGTATACATAGAGTCATCTTCTATATATCTGAACAATTTAACTCATTTAACAACTGTGCCTAAAGATGCCAATGGATATTCATGGACCAAAGTGTTAGCCTCATGCTACACATATGCATGCAGGCACACATAACGTTTTGTGCTCTTTTAAAAACACATTAAAATATTAATACATTTTACTTTCTATATATTCATCAGTTCAACAACGGATACAGATAAATTCTAGTATTTTTGAAATCCTCCTAAATTTTATACTCATAAGGTATATTAAATAATTGTGTTAATTTATTGTTGAATATGTATACTAAGAGGTATAGGTACAATTAAATTCATATATGTATCCCTTACTTAACTATTTTACCTATGGATATCTGTTAAATCACTCGCCTCGTACCCATGATAGTTTTATCTTTAAACGATCAAAGGTACACATTTTTTGTCTTCCCTAACTACACCCTTACAATATCTAACGCATTATGATAAATTCCTAAACAATAGTAGATATTTTGCATCTACAAATAGTGAAAATCTTGTCTGCTGTTGGTTAGAATAACATGTGCAATTGTACACAAACAAACTTGTATCAAGTGATAAGTGAAATATCGATCCTACAAATATTTTTATTAAACGTTTTTATTTATCAATTGAAATGGGCAAAGTAATCCATGAGACCAAAAATGCAATATTGTATGTCTTGTAATGAGATTAAATGTATAAAAGGTTTAAATCATAGTATGAGAATATGTTAGACAATGATTCATTCCATGATTTTATCTTATGTGTGTAGCGACATATGTTATAGTTAAACCTTATGTTATTTGTCAACAACATGGAAACATGGAATAGTCGGTTGGAACAAGATTTTTCATATCCATTGGATTTTGACGATAACAAAGTATTTAGAGAACAAATGGGTACACTAACATATGTTCAAGTGTGCAGGATCACAAACTAAGAATTCACCATGAATTAATCATGTTGAAAGTATAAATGGAGAAGCAATGTTACTCAGATTCTGGATGATCAGAATCTGGTGACTCTAAAAGTGTTCAGTAGCATCTGAAGGATCAGAATTTGGTATATTTTCCCAACCTCTGGTGACAACTCAGACCCTGAAGGCAAAAGGTGCCTCCGGTCTGTACTCTGTACCGAAAGCATATTAGTCTTGTCAAGCGCCAAAATTTTGTGAAGAGTCAACTAGGATTTGGTTTTGCATATTAGTTTTGTTCTACCTTTATGTAGATACCTAGTACTTTGAAAGGTCCTTTGAACAATGCCTTTATCCTGTGGACAATACTTCTAACAAGATGCTAGTCTCCAATGTGTCATTTGACATACTTTTTCACTAAGTTTTCTATTGCTCAAACCCTTCAATGAATTTTTCTCTACCTCTATGAAAGGAAGATGAAGAATTGAAGGAAGGTTACAATGTCACAACGTATTATAAGATCTTGAAGCATAACTTGGAGTTGTTACTTTTGTAATTTTTATTGCATAAGATCATAATATTTCTTGTCCTAGTCTATCTTAGAAATCTTAGGAAGTTTAAAAACCTTTGTAATTGTTGCAGAACTGTTATACTTCTAATTATGTATCAAAGTATAATAGTTACCTTTTCTACTAAACTATTTGTTTAAAGTAGAGGAATTTTTTGCCTACGCGCTTGAGCATTGAAGTCTCTGGTTTGTGTACTTGAGCAAGTGAAGTCTCTTTCTAGGTTGATTGAGCAGAAGTATCTTGCAAGATTACTTAAGAAAAACTCTCTTTCTAGGTTGATTGGGCATTGAAGTCTCTTGCAAGTGTGCTTGAGCATATTGTAATCTATTTGGTTATAGTACAAAGCTCTTGTTGATGCAAGGGGTTTGGACTACTCTCAATTGAGGAGAGGAACTAGGATAATCTTTGTATGCTTCTTGCATTTAATTCTGATCATTATATTTCTGCTGCTATTACTTATTATGATATCAGACTCTGAATGTGGTTCATATTCTGAAGTTCTCAAATCAGAAGTGAAACAAATTTTTTGCATACACTATTCAACCCCTGCTTCTTTTGTATTTTTCTCACCTTCAATTGGCATCAAAGCACAGTCTGTGCATTAACATTTAACAGTGGTACAAAAAAGATCCTTAGAAAAATACTACTTTCCTCATGGCTGGTAGTTCCTCTAAAACTAGTATTGAGAAAGATTCTCCTCTTAGCAGCAACAACCACAATCAAATTATATCTAGTCAAAATAATTATATTGCTAGATGGCCAACATTTAGTGGTAACTCCACTGAATTTGAATGGTGGAAGAGAAAAATATACACTCATATCATTGGTTTGGATGATGAGTTGTGGGACATCCTTGAAGATGGCATTGAATTTCAAGTCAACGGTGTTGGAATGGTTGTTGATAAGAAGTCCCTCACTCCTGATTATAAAAAGATCTATAGAAAACATCATAGAGTAAGAGGGATTCTTATTAATTTCTTGTTTCATTATGAGTATATAAAGACTATATATAAGTCTATTGCTAAAACTATCTCTAAATCTCTATATGCTACCTATGAAGGTAATTAACAAGTGCAAGAAGACAAAGCTAAACTTCTAGTTCAGCAATATTAGTTATTCAGAATGAAAGAGGATGAGCACATTGAATCTATGTTCTAAGATTTCTAGTTCTTGTGTCTAGACTTCAAGTCTTAAACAAGAGCTATACTACTGTGGATCATATCAAAAAGAATTTTAGGAGTCTTCCAGCCAAATATATACCCAAAGTAACTGACATTCAAGAAGCTAAAGACTTAAACATTCTAAATCTTGAGAGTCTTGTTAGCAATTTCCAAAGTCATGAAATAGAGCTGAATGAAGATGAGCCTGAAAAGCAAGTTAAAACCATGACTTTAAATTCTATTGAGAGATTTGAGAAATCTTCTCAAACTAAAAATCTCAAAGAAGCCATTCATGATGAAGCTTCTGATGAAGAATCTGATGAGGATGAACTAACTTTAATCATCAAAAGATTTCAACAACTGGCCAGAAAGAAGAACATATTCTATGGTAAGAAAGATAACTTCAAAGGGTCAGGTTCTGGGAGTAAATACCAGGTTGGTTGTTACAAATGCAACAAGCCTGGTCACTTCATTGTTGAATGTCATGTTCTACACAAAGACAAAATCAGGAAGGAAAACTTCTAGAAGAACAACTTCAAAGATAAGTTCAAGAAGAGGCTCATGGCTACATGGGAAGAACTTGACAATGAAAGAGGAGACGAAGAAGCCAAACTTACCTTGATGACTTTAACCTTTTCAGATTAAGAATCTGAAGTTGGTTCTGACTCAAAGTTAGAAGACACATATCAGGTACTTTCCAAACTCTCTTTATCTGATTTGGGTACTCTTTGTCATGATTTTATAGAAAGATGCCAGCAGAAAGCCAGGCATGTGAAGATGCTAACAAAGCAACATGATATTTTAAAAGATGAGCTAAAATTGTCTAAAGAAAAACTTGAAAATACTTGAGAAATATCAAATTGCTTTAGCACAAGACATGTCTGACAAACCTCTAGATAAAAATGAATTATATCTTCAATATTTCATTATATCTGGGTTTGAAAGAACCAAACATGCTTTCATGATCTATGGAGTTAGTAAGAGCAAAGGAGAAGGTCTTGAATACCATCAAAAACCTTATAACCTAAGGTATAATGTCTTGGTAAAACCATCATACCCTTCTTCTTCAAGCACTGCTCAAAAGGGGATGAATGCTTACTTTATGCGTGTTGCAGAAAATGGTAAATTTTTGAATCAATCAGGAATCTATGACAGATAACTCTCAGGTTCTGAAGGAATCAAGATCTCATACTCAAGAGTCAAAGGTTCTAAGTAAACTAAAACCTAAGACTCTCAAATCAAAGACTTTGAAGAACTCATAACCCATAACTATTGTATCTAAATTTTTGAGATATTAGAAGTTAAGGTCCAAACGTATCCTAGATTATGTGTCATGAATGATTCTAGAAATTACAATAAAGTTAAGGTGCAAAGCAAGAAGAAACCCTACAAAACTAACCTCAGATGACCCATCATTACTAGAAAAAGCACACACATTTAATGGCGAACGTAAAATGCATTTAACCTCGGCTACAGAGGCGAGGTAACGAATCCCATCATGAAAAGTTCACACTTTACCTCTCGGTTTTAAAATAACTAACAATATATGTGAAATGGTCATGGGCTCGATCCCCGGAGAGACCTCTTTGGAATTCTAATATGGATGCTTATTTCACTAAACCTGATACTAAGCATATAACTTCTAAAAATTGGTTATATGAACAATTGTGTTATATTTGAAGAACAAGTTACATTGATTATGATTTTAAAGCATCTTGTAACTCATCATTCTACTCATGCTATTTTATGGTTAAAATCTCTCCAATGTTTCAAGTTCTTTATTCAACACTTCCTTTTCTACTAATTCATTCTTAAAAGTATAAAATTTGATGCTTTTAAAAAAAGAACAAATACGGAAGAAAGTTAAACAAAAAGTAGAAGTGTTGGAGATATTTTAACTATAAAACAGCGTGAGATGAAGGATGAGTTTCAGATAAGTTTCATTAGTTACTGTAAGATAAGTTTCAGATACAACATAAGTTTGCATATGATTATTTTCAAACTCAATTTACTAGGTTATATATTTAAAGAGGGGTTAGTGAAACAAATGATCAACATTAGATATAATAAACTCAACTAGACGAAACGAGGAAACAACAACAACATCAAACACAACATCAAGAACAACAACGTCAATAAACAACATTAATATCAATTACAACAACGTCAATAAATAACCTCTAGGATTTAGGGTCTCAACAACATGAAAAACAACATCTACAAAAACAACATCAATAAAAACAACAACAACAAAAATAGAAAAAAAACTCTAGGGTTTCATATCTCAATAACAACAACAACAATAACAATAACAATAACAACAACAAAAACAATAACAACAACAACAATAACAATAATAGCAACAACAACAATAACAACAATATAACAAAAATATTAGTAATGATGTTTGATGTACCAGATCTCTAAAGAAAAAGTAAAAGAAAATGATTTGGATCTTTGAAGAAGAAAATAGAGCCCTAAACACATAACATATTTGTATTGAAGATGATATGTGTTTTTAGATCTCGTTGTTTATGGCTCTTCGTTAGGGTTTTGTTTGTGTTGTTAGAAAAATGAAACTGAATGTTACACGTTACAACTATTTATATCAAAGAAACATATTTACCTCGGTTGGTAAGAAAATCGAGGGGTAAAGTAGCATAATTTTATATTAAAAATAAAATATTCAAGAAAGCGCCACTTTTAATGAGATAAAAACATAAACTGAGGCTGATGGGATTCGAAGCATGTACATTGTATATGTTTACCCATCGATTTTTCAATTAACCGACGAAATATATTGTATATTTAAAAAAAGCAGGGTTCATCCAGATATTTGAACTCGATTTTTCATTATGTGAGGTGAAACCATCGTTATGAAATATATTATTTGTAGTAGTGCATAAGACTATGGGTACTAAAGAACGAAATTGTTTTTTATGCAGTTGTGCTTAAAGGAAATAAAAAAGCAATTACTACTATAGGACAATGGTTGCTTACAACCTTCAAAAAGAAGAATGCATACATTCCAAACCCTAACTTTGAAAGAGGAAGAAGGCGTGGAATCCTGACGAAACCAGAAAGACAAGATCACTAGTATTAGAAAGAATGAAGTCTTCTTATGTTGGAACAAGAATGTTCCTCTTGGGCAATCTCAAAAGCTGATTCTACTAAAAGTGAGGTATGATTTTCTCTATTTTTATTAGATAGTTTCTAATCTTAACATTTGCTAATGCTTGTCAAAATATCTTCAAATTTTTGGAAAAAAATTAAATTTTACTATGATAATTCTACTTGTATCAGTTGGGGATAAAATCTTACTCTATATCAGAGTCTAATGATGTTTAGAAACTACCTTGATTAGAAAGTTCGGAGTTTGCTTCTGATGAATATATAGCCTCTAAAGCATCTCATGCTCTGATACAATGAATACGATTAACTGCCTCTAATATGCATACAACTTGACATTGTTTGGTAACTGCCTCTGGCATTTGTCCTCTTACGTGTCATAAATTTGAAACTATTTTGACATGTGGTTTGTAACTATTGAGTAAAAACTCCTCTATTCTTGGTGGTTTGCATTTATTTCCTTGTTGTCTATTTATTTTTACATTTGTGTTTTGTGCTATTTGAAATTCCATTTTCAATCAAAACATTAAGTTATATCAGAAACACACACTTCACTTCTCACTACCTATACTTTGCTTTCTCTAACCTTCTCTGAAAAACCCTTTTCAAAAAGTAAACCCTAGAAACCCTAAAATTTGCTCTCAACAATGGCATCCTCATTAATGCTCAACATGCACACATGAATGTTGACTCTGACAAAAGTATGATCTACAAGCCCGAGTCCACATATTTGAATCAAGATGATCTAAAGCTATTGGTAGAACAAATTGTTGATTTTGAGTTATTCAATTAAAATGGGCATGATCTTTGGAGATTCTTCAGAGTTCAAGAGTGGTCTCATATCTTTGAAATGCTTAATGGACCAACATATCCTTATCTTGTGAATGATTTTTGAGTTAAGTCGGAAGTTTTTGATGAACTTGCTGCATTTGAGGAACTTAGACTTATAATGGGGAAGAAAATTTATTTGAATGGGAAGAAGATAGAAGAAGTTGGATTGAAGAACATTTATGTGATGGGTGTTAATATGGTCATCACTCTGAAGAATATTGTTAAACTTTTGAGAGCATCAATCTCTAGAAGGTTTATTGTGGGTACCGAAGACAACAATTCTGAAGCTGAGGCTGTCTAGAGTTACTTGTTTGAGAATGCTGATAAACTTGGTTCCTCTGACTTTGGAAAGGTTTAGAATATGAAGAGTGAATTCAGACTTCTATTTAAAATCTTAATTAGTTCTTTGATTCCTAAGGAAGGAAACACTGATCAGATTTCTTGGGATCACAAACATTTCCTCTTCTACTTGAAGAATGAAGACAAGATAAATATGTCTGCCTTCATTTTCCATTATCTTTATGAAGAAATCATAGATAGATTAAAGATTCGCAAGAAAAATGTGCCTTATGCTAGACTTTTGTCATAATTGTTCTTTCAGGGTCTTCTAATTGGTGTCTTGAAAAACTTGCTTGACAATGGGGATCTAAAGAAAATATATGGAAATGTTATGTCTACTTCTGTTCTGAGTAATATGACGCTTATGAAGAAAGAAGATGTTGTGGCTTCAAGCGTACCTTACTTTGTTAGTAGTACCAATCTTAATTATCTTAAAGAGTATCCTATCAACACGAGGATGGATAATCTTGAAGTAATCAAGAACTTCATTGAATAGTCATTCAAGAAAGGAAATGTAATCAGGCTTAAAGACATTCTTGAAAATCCTATTGAAGTTTTTAAGGATCCTAATAAGAGGGATCATGTGGCTTTATATGTTCTGGAAGCCTCTAGGAAGAGATCTGTTCATCAGAGAGAGATTAAGAAGGAAATTGAGAAGTTCATTTCAGAATGTTTCTTCTATCTCTATCATTTCAGAAGCACCTAAAAGAAGGAAAAGATTGAGGAAATTGGCCAAGTTAGTAGAGGAAGAAAAGGATGTTGGTGCATCCTTGATTAGGAAGAATATTGTAGATGTCTCTATTCAGAAGGTTACAATTGAGCATAGCTTAAAGTGTGCTCAACTTTTTGAATCCTTGATGTTGGATCAGTCATTGAAACCTTTAGAATTCACTTATGATGGGAATCAAGAGGCAGCTACTGTTGGTGGGATGGAATCTGACGCGGTTCAAGCTACAGAAGTTATAGATGGATTAAATACTTTTGTGTCTGAAGCTCCTGTTATTCTTGAAGAAGTTGTATCATAAGTTATGGTTACTTCAGAAGCTTTGAATGCTGGTGGAATAGGTATCAATATGAACTTATCATCTAAATATGATTTTGATTACTCCATCCTTAATCGAGAATCACTAACCCCCTCACCAATTCCGCCACCTGTTCATTCTTCTATACACCCTTCCTCACCCATTATTGAACCCATGGGAGATCAGAATCAGTTAGATCTTCATACTATGCCTGATCAACCATCACCCATTAATATTATGTTTGGACCACTTATAGACATTTCTAGTGGTAAAACTTCTTCTTCAAGTCCTGAATCAATACATGATGAAGCAAGTTTGATTTCTTGTTTTGGCTTAAAGTCCTTTGACCTTAAACATGTCTCTATCAACCTTATCCCAACCATCCCGAATAGAACTTTTTCTCCTCAAGACCAGCCTTCTAACCAAGCATGTTCTGCTTCTGAAGCTAAACATGAAACCTTTGTCCAACCAATTGTTACCTCTCCACCTAGAACACCTCAACCATCACCTATACCCTCACCTTAACCTTCACCTCGTGTATCCCCTTAAAGAGAACCTACCCCTATTTAGATTCAACCTGGGATGAAGTTGTATCTGAACTACAGATTGAAACTGAACAAATTGTTCAACACTTATCTCTGGTTCAAGTCACTTCTGAACCTAGTGTTAAGTCTTAATAGATTCCTTTTGACTACCTTCACCCTAAAATATCCCTAAACCTACATGCCCATTCAAACCAATCCTCTGAACCTAGACCCTCACATAAAAATAATCCATTCACCCCACAAACTATTCAAACCAACCTTCATGTAATCAAAAATGCCTTGTTGGACAGTATTTAGAATCTGGTCCTTGAGAAGTCCTTTGCTTTTGACTCAGTAGCATATTATGCTAAATGGGATTCGATTCAGCCTTCTGTTGCATCAACTATTCAGAATCTGTAGGATTGAACTTCAGAGTCTATTGCATCTTTATATTCTAGACAAGATGTTTTCGATAAGAACTTATATTTGGTTGTTACATCTCAACAAGCTATGGCTAACAAACAAAAAGAAATTGACGAAATGATGAAATCTATGGTTGTCAAACAAGACATCATGGGTGCAGATCGCATAGCTATTTTGGATTTGTTGAAGAAACATTAGATTTAGGCTCTATGATTAATTAATATATGCCATTACTTGTTCTTGTTCATTCATTTGTTTTGGTGTATCTGTTAGTGGCTATGATTTAATTGCTTATGTTTTATATTAAGCTATACTTATCTTGGAATTATTTTTTTTTTCTAATAAATGTTTAATATAGACTTTACTTGGTTATCTTCTAGATGAACTATTTTTCTGTAAATTTCTTGATGTTTAAACGCATTCAAATAAGAATTAAATCATTCAGAGTTAATATAATTGCAAAAGGGGGAGTTTTTTCATTTATTGATAGGAAGAGTACAAATGGCTTACATTATCTTATCAAGATCAGAACAATAACCCTTACCACTAATGGGATCCTTATGCCCATATACTCGTTCTTCACTTCCCTTGTCAGAGTTATAGAAGAAAGTTCTCTTTGGAATTCTTTTCTTCTTCTTCTTCTTCTTCTTCTTCTTCTTCTTCTTCTTCTTCTTCCTCTTCTTCTGCTTCCTCTTGTTCCTCTTTGGCCTCCTCACCTGTAAGGCATCTCATGTAATGGTTGACCTAGTTAGTTGGGCTTCCTCCACAGGTTTCTACAACTATGGTGTTGGGACCTCCGTCGAAATGGTGCTTGTCGCCTTAGAGAAGAAAAGTTGGATGAAAAGATGAGAAGTATGTCTCCGATGGTATGCTTTTATAGAGGAAGTTGAGTGTCTTGCACATTGTAATGGGAAGATGGAACATCTGATCATTTAATGCATGCAATGATGACTTCTGATGGTTGATATTCTTGAATGATGTGTAACATCTTGAGAAACGCAGAAATAATTCAACTATTTTAGTTGTTTCTCGGTATTGGGAAGAGTAAAGGTTGTTTATACTGTGTTTTATCATAATTAATTTTTCTCATATATATATATATATATATATATATATATATATATATATATATATATATATATATATATATATATATATATATATATATATATATATATATATATATATATATATATATATATATATATATATATATATATATATATATATATATATATATATATATATATATATATATTTGTATTATTAAACATTTTTTTTGTCTTTTTTTATGCTGACATGTCTGAAATCACTTTTATTGATGTCAAGATGGGGAGAAAATTCATGGAAGTATTTAAGAAGTTTAAAAGTATTTTTTATTGCTTTTAATTTTTCTGAACTCTAATTATTCAATTATTTTGATAATTTTTTCTTTTGAACATATTTTTTTTTATCATGATAAGTTTAAATTAACTTGGATAGAACTTATGGTAAGCTTACAAAACTCAACCTATGGACTATTATACTCAGGAGGAGTTACAAACCTCAGGCTCTGATGTTGTCAAGTTAGTTAAAACTGTCAAACCATTATTCTTAAATACATTTGTTTTTAATCATTAAAAAGGGGGAGATTGTTGGAACAAGATTGTTAATATCCCTTGGGTTTTTGTGATAAAAAAGTATTTAGAGAACAAATGGGTATAGTAACATATGTTCAAGTCTGCAGGATCATAAGCTAAGAATTCACCCTGATTAATCCTGTTGAAAGCATAAGTGTAGAAACAATGTTACTCAGATCCTGGATGATAAGAATCGGGTGACTCTGAAAGTGTTCATCGGCATCTGAAGGATTAGACTCTGGTATACTGTTTCAGCCTCTGGTGACAGCTCATACCCTGAAGAAAAATGGTGCCTCTTGTTTGTACTCTGCACCAAAAGCAGACAAGTCTTGTCAAGCGCCAGATATCTGGGAAGAGTCAAATAAGGTTTTGTTTAGCAAGGCTCAAGGGATGGTGATGTGACCTCTTCAGTCTGTTCTACCTTTTGGTAGATACTAAGTACTTCAAACGATGCTTTGAGCAACGCCTTTATCTTATGGACAATGTTAGAACAAAATTTGTTTATGCCGTTAAAATGTTTTGATGATAATAAAGTATTGAAGAAACAATAGGGCTCGCTAACATATGTTCTAGTGTGCATGATTACAATCTAAAGAATTCATCATTAATCTTGTTGAAAGCATAAGGTGAAGATGCAATACTCAAATTCTGGTTGATCAAAATCTGAATATATTCATCAGACTCTGAAGGCATCAGACTTTGGATTCATGACCCAGCTTCTTATGACAACTTAGTTTCTGATAGACGTGGAAAGTAGTTGGTCCGTACACTACACTAAAGCAGACATGTCTTATCAGAACCCTAGATTTTGTATAGAGTCAACTAGGGTTTGGCTTTGTAAGGCTTAAGGATGCCGATATGACCTCTTAAGTCAGTACTACCTTTTGGTAGATACCTTGTTACTTGAAAGGTGCTATGGAGAATGATATTATTCAATGGAAAAAGATACTTACCAAATGCAACTCTCCAATGTCTCTCTTGGCGTACTTCTTCACTAAGTTTGTTGTTATTTAAAGCTCCAACGACTTTTTTCTATCTCTATAAAAGGAAGTTGAAGACTCAAAGGAAGGTTACAACATCACAATATATAGAAATATGTTAGCATAACTCTAAGATGTTTTTGGAATTGTTATAGCATAAGATCTTAAGATTTCTTATCTTAGATTTATCTTATAAATCTTAGAAAGGTTGAAGACCTTTGTAATTATTGCATAAATGTTATACTTTTAATTGTGTATCAAAGTATAGTAGTTAACTTATCTACTAAATAGTTTCTTTAAATTAGAAGAAGTCTCTCGCCTCCGTACTTGAGCAAGGAAGTCTTGAACCAAGGGTTTAAGCAGGAATTCTCATTCAAGGTTGATTGAGCAAGAAAGTCTTGAACAAGAGGGTTTAAGAAAGAAAGTCTTGAGTTGCAGCTTAGGCAAGGAAGTCTCGTTCAGATTTGATTAAGCATGAAGCCTTGAGCAATGGCTCAAGCATTTGTAATTTGATTAATTATAGTGAAAGACTCTTATTGAAGCAAGGGGATTAGATTACTCTCAGTTTAGGAGAGGAACCAGGATAACTTTTGTGTGTTGGTTGCATTTTCTTCTGAACTTTATTTTTCGATGTTATACTTTCTATTAACAGATTCTGAACGAAGTTCAGACTCTGATCTTCTGAGTTTAGAAGCCAAACAAAATGTTTTAAATCACACAATTCAACCCCCATCATCTTATATATTCTTCTCACCATCAGACAATACTTCTAACCAGACTCTAGTCTCCAACGTGTCTTTTGGCATACTTTTTCACTAATTTTTCTCTTGTTCAAACCCTCCAACAAATTTTTCTCTACCTCTATAAAAGGAAGATGCAGACTTGAAGGAAGGTTACAACATCACAATGCATTATAAGATCTTGAAGCATAACTCTGAGTTGTTATTTTTGTAACTGTTATTGCATAAGATTATAATACTTCTTGTCTTAGTCTATCTTATAAATCTTAGAAAGTTTGAAAACCTTTGTGATTGTTGCATAACTGTTATACTTCTGATTATGAATCAAAGTATAGTAGTTACCTTTTCTACTAAACTATTTTTTTAAAGTAGAGTAAGTTTGTTGCCTACGCTCTTGAGCATTGAAGTCTCTTGTCCGTGTACTTGAGCAATTGTAGTCTCTTTCTAGGTTGATTGAGAAGAAGTCTCTTGCAAGGTTGTTTGAGAAGAAGTCTCTTTCTAGGTTGATTGGGCATTGAAGTCTCCTACAAGTGTGTTTAAGCATATTGTAATATGTTTGGTTATAATATAAAGCTCTTGTTGAGGCAAAGGGATTGAATTACTCTCAGTTGAGGAGAGGAACTAGGGTAATCTTTGTGTGTTGCTTGCATTTACTTTTGATTATTATATTTTTGTTGCTATTACTTATTTTGATATCAAACTTTAAACGTGGTTCAAATTTGAAGGTGTCAAATTAGAAGTGAAACAAATTTTTGGCATACACAGTTCAACCCTCTCTTCTTATGTATTTTTCTCACCTTTATAGTCCACAAAGACTCCCTTATGTTTACATTATCATTAGGCTATTGCAATTCAAGTAAATCATTCATTGTTTACCTCTATGGTCCTACTCTTTTATATTTAAAATGATTAAGTAATCAATATATGTCTACTTGCTATTTTACCGTATTATTTTTGGAAATCCATTTATTAAACATTATCACTCATCATGTTACTGCTCATGATCTACCTCTTGATGTCGTCATGTTCTAAAACCATCACTTATGAGACATATTATCCTTTCATCCAGTCTTATGCAATGTGTAACTTAAAAAAAAACAAAACAATGAAAGAGAAAAGAAAAAAAATTAAAGAAAAACATAATAATTAAAAGAGAAGAGAAAATAAAAAAATTAAGTTATTTAAAAAAAATAAATAAAGGTGAAAAATATACAAAAGAAGTAAAAGGGGGAAAACCAAATAATTTGTTTTAAATTATCTGGAGGGAGGTTGAAGGTAGGAAAAGCACTTAGAGGAGGGGGGGGGGGGTTGAATAAGGGTTTCAAATAACAACTATGACAATAGTAAAAATAACAAGGTATTTTTATCCTGGTTCGTTTGAACTCAAACTACTCCAGTCCACCCTACCCAGGTGATTTGCCTTTCTCAACAAGGACTTAATCCACTAAATCAAACTGATTACATTGTTAACCACTAAGACAAACAATCTTAGTCTTCTCAAGAAATTGACCACACTTGGTCTCTTAAGGAATCTTTTACAAACAAGTAAAATACAATGTGTGTTTAAGAGTTGCTTCTAAAAAGCTATATCATAACTGTGATTTTACACAAATGAAGAACGAATTAAATGTTAGAATTAAGTTGAGAGATGTTTGGATATTGTTCTTTGATTGTTCAGTAATTCGTCAACTTTGAAATGATGTAGAAGTCTTGTTTAAATAGAACTTTACTTTCATTTCTTAAAGGGCGTGCAGTTGACATTCTTTCTTCTTTGACTTTTCTTTCTCAGAAAAGGAATGTTCAGACAAATCTTTTTTGTCTGAATTCTTGTGTCATGCACAAATGAGGAAAGAGCCGTTCAGATAAGGACAAGGAATATGCCAACGGATCTTTATTTCAATAACATCTTCTTCAACAAATCTGGAACAATGTTGCATCAGATCTTCTGATGATGTTCTTCAGATCAGAGTTACTCTAATCAGAGTATTTGCAGCCATGTGCTTTAGCGTGAATAATCTTTATCAGAGTAGACTTGAATATCAGAGCTTCTGTACTTGCAGTGTTAAGTACTTCTAGAGTCTTCTGATTCCTTACATATGGTCTTTCGCTCAGAGTCTTCTGCAGCTTCGCTCAGAGTCTTCCGATGCTTCGCTCAGAGTTTCTTTCAGGTTCGCTCAGAGTCTCTTTCAGCTAGCGTTCAGAGTCTTCTGATTCTTAACTTTCAGAGGAGTTTTTGCTTCCAGATGAATATTAATTTTAATATCTGAAACAAAAACACTTGAATACGATTAGAGTATATATTTACTTCATACAAAATTTCATTAATGTTATCATAAAAACATAGAGATATATTAAGAACCAATCTGTGTTCTAACAATCTCCCCCTTTTTGATGATGACAAAAAATTGTGGGAAATGTTTTTTAGAGCATTAAAAAAATATCACTCCCCCTGAGATTATGAATCTCCCCCTGAATTGAATACTGATAGAAAAAATAAATACTTCCCTTTCAGCACAAGTATTCATTCCAGAGTAAAAGCAAACTTTGGAGACTCTCAGAGTTTGTTCAGAGTTACTCTAATCAATTTATCTGATGAAAAATTTGAGCTCTGAAATACTGAATTCAAAGTTAGTTAAGTTTAAACATGTCTGAGTTCCATTTTAGCAACTGTTTATGTGAACAATTAGAATTTCCATTTTCTCCCTCTTTTATCATATCAAAAAGAAAAACTTTTGAAGACATGGAAATATAACAGAGGAAAAAAAATAAAGCATATCATATAATCAGATGAAAAAACCAAATAGTCACAGATGCATTGATAAGACATTCAGAATAAAAACAAGATAAGCAAAACAACACAGAAGTGCATAAAACAAAACAACTAAGAAGAAGAACGAGAAGCCAAAATCTTCAGAAGATTCGTTATCTCAGAGTTTGACTCTTCTTGCTTCTCCATCCAAGTCTTGATCTCAGATGTAGATTCCTCTTGCTTAACCATCCAGTCTTTTATTTCATCTATTTTTTTCTCTTGTTTAATCATACATGTCTTGAACTCAGCGTTCTCAGCTTCTTGATTTTCAGACTTAATCTTCAGATCTTCCACTTCGTCTTTCTTCAACTGAGAAGATTCTGGAACACTCACAGAAGAAGATGCACTGACATTATCCATTGCAGATTCATTATCTATTTCCAAAGGAGAAGGTTGAGCAGATGTAGAAACGTCTTCAGAAATGGAAGCTTATGTGATGACTTTCTCAGTCTATGAATCCTCAGTCATCTGAAGTGTAGCAGCTTCTTCAGAAGAAGAACATACAACTTCTAGAGGTGTATTTTCCAGAACAAGAGTTGGAGTTCTGCTAACTCTCAGAAGAGTGAGTCTGACAGCTTCAGCAAATCTCACCTTTGCATCGTCAGAGCAAATATTTTGAAGGTTTGAAGCCACAGAGTTGAATCTAGTTTTGAATCTTGTCTAGATGGCTTCAGAATCAGCAGGGTTTATGCTTGAGAAGCACTCCTTCTTAACATAAGATAACCACATATTCATCTCTTTTTCAAAACCAGAAAATAATGCACCAACATCTAGCCTAGGTTTGGGTTTCAGGTAGGCTTCTAAAGGTGATGTTTTAATAGGAGCATAGGTTGAAGGTATAGAAAAAGTAGGAATAATGATTACAGGAGGATATGGTGAAGATGGAATATAGACATATGAGGTTTTAGATACAGAGAGGATAACTTGTTGAAATGTTTCCGGAATAACAGAAGAATGGAATGGGGAGTTGGGTGTGAGTAAGATAGCGTCTGAAGTACCAGAAGATGTATCAGATGAATCAGATGATTCAGATGATGAACACGATCCAGATGAAACAGGGTGTACTGTCATCAGAGGTTGAATGTCAAGTATCTCTGGTTTAGGGTCAGATGGTATTGTTTTAGATTGTTGTGGTTCAGATGGTTGGTTTGTAGAAGGGTTTGGATTAGATGATTTTGGTTCAGAAGGTTCAGGTGAGGCTTCTAAAATGAATACATAAGGGGTTTGAATAGAAGGGGTGTGACCAGATGAAGGTGCTTGGTTCTGTTGAGGGGCGTTATTTTGTGGTTGAGGTTGAGAGGGGGGAACAAATTCATGAACATTTTCAGAAGAAAAGTGTTCAGATGTAGTGTGTGTTAGAGAGGGAGTAGGTATGGGTTCGTAAGGAGGAGGAGATCTAGATGTTGGTTCTGTTACTTGTTCCAAAATGGGATATAAATTTACAAAAGGGTTACCTTTCTTCCTTAAGCGTTTGGGCTTTACAAAAGATGCTTCTCAAGAAGCTTTTCTCTTAGGCTTTGTAGATCCTTCCACTGAAACCTTTCTTTTCTTTCTCTTGTTCTCCTCATAGAAATCTGGTCTAGGTTCACTTGCTCTTTTTATCAAGTCTAGTGGCATGGGGGTTCCATCTGCTAAGCATGCAGCAATGTAGTTCATAAGAACTTCCCTTGGTTCTTCAGCAATGAAGAGAGGAAAATCGTCCACAGGAATTCTTCTTTTGTGTACAACATCAGAGTCCATCTTGACTGGCTCTGATTGAAGTTCCTCTACCAGTCTCATCCTCAGCAGACTTTTCCCATTCAGAGGCTTTCCCAGAATTGGAACCAATTCTTCTGTCTGACCTGCCTCTATCAGATGTTCCACTAGACCATTTTTTGTCAGAATATCCGAAATCAATCTGCCCATTGGGATCCAGTTTCTGATCTTCTGATGCTTTGTTCTGATTTCCTCTCTGGACTGTGTTACATGGCTCCACAGATGAGCAAATAACAAGTGTGGCAGATCCACCTTGATGTTATTTCCCAAGTAGTATAGAAAGTACAGTTGTCCAACATTGATGTAATCTGGAGAGTTGGTTGATTTCCTATGGTGAATACAACCCAGAAAGATCTTCGCCCAGATTTTGTAATGCACTTTCAGATCTTTTATTTTGCTTGAGGTCAACCCAGTTGTAAAAACTTCTCTGTAGACAACACCCATGTCTACACGTCCAGCGGAGAGATTGTGAACACCATCCACTTCTTCATAACTAATTAATTTGCAAATCAAATCTTCAATTATGATTATCTTTTTACCTAGCACATACGAAACAATGAACTTTGGGTATACCTTAGCATGAATCCAGAATTCATTCACTAAAAGAAGGAAAACTGGACCAAACAGTCTATCAAAGTACTTGGTTCATCCTTGTGCAGAAACAATCGGTCGCAAATCAAACTCATTCTTTGCAATGCAGTCAAAATCAACCATGAATTCGCAAAGAACTTCCAACTCTTCAACAGGAGTGAGAAGGGTTTTTTCAGGTTCTTTGTAGGTGAGGTTACCCGCTTCAGATGTAGATCCAACCATTATAGATGCAAGCTTCAGAGTTGATGATGATGAGGTTGCCATTGAAGAACGTGAGAGATAACTTGATCTTCTTGAAGATTTTGGTTTGCAGAGATGAAGACAATGAAGCAAGCAAAAATGCATATAGGTGTGAGCGAGAGTGAAAAATGTGAGAAGTGTTGTGTTGTGGAATATATAGGGGAAAAAATTAGGGCACACAATCACACGTTCAACATTTACTCACAATTAATTAAAACATTAAATCACATAAAAAAGAATAATGATGAAAAAGCATTTAATGATTCTGACAAGCATGGGGAGGAAAACGAGAAAATTAATTGCTCAAACAGTACCTCTAAACGGCGTCTCATTGTGTACACTCTACCTTTTCAGATTCTGTGTGACACGTGTTTAATGTTAGAGTGGCTCTGAAACTTCTTAAGGAAATGAAATGTTAGCAGTGTAATGCCCATTTTAATTATCTCGTTTTTCCGTGTTATTTTAGCTTCGGCGTGTTTTGTAGGGGTGTTTGAGTGCGATTGTGTGTAGCCCTTAAGTTGGAATTTATTAATAATTTTGGACTTTAATACTAATAATAAAATTATTAGTGATAATCATAAATTAATGACTAATAGTAATATTATTAATATTATTATTATTGTTATTATTATTAATATTATTATTAAGTAAATAAAAGAAACGGAATAAAAAGAATTGGGATGAGGGGTATTGTTGGGATATTGGAAAGAGGAGAGGAGAAAACACGTTAGAAGGAGAAGAGAAACAAGAACACGATCGAAGAGAAGAGGAATTGGAAGGAAGAAGAACAAGGTGAATTGGAGCAAGAGGAAACTAGGAATCATCTTTGGAGCAAGAGTTCATCAGATTGTTCGAGTTATCGAGGTAAGGGGGGGGGGGGGGAATCGGGTCAAATTGGTATAGTGCATGAATTCTAGGTAGAGGGGATTTCCCTTAACCCTATAGGTTTGATGATTATGTTTTATATGATGTTGTGATTCTGAACTTGATGCTGATATGATAAAACCATTGCATGTGCTGTTTGATCGATTTGGGGGTTTCCGGGTAGTTCGAAGTTTTATGCCGAAATTGATTAATTGAGTGGAGCTGAGGTTTCATCGGGTAAAATCGAGAGTAGATTCTGTAATTAAGTTGTTGAATATTGAGCCGATGTTATGGGAACTGGGTTGAGTGGAATCGGCTGAGTTCGGAGAGTCTTGCGACTCTGAGCAGTGGAATTTTTCTGAATTCACAGGCGTTCGCCAGCACCTTCGCTGAGCGAACTGGGGGTGAACCTTCACCAGGGTTTCGCCAGGCGAACTGGGCAGCGAGTGCTTCCAGTAGCCACTGTCTGCATTCGCTAGGGAGTTCGCTGGGCGAGCTAGTAGCGAGTCTTTGCTGGGGGATTCGCCGAGCGAATGGGTAGCGAGTATTCGCTACTGGGCCTCGCCAGGCGAATGAGCCAGCGAGCGTGACAGTATGTTTGTGTTTTGAGCTATGCTGTTCAGTTCTCTTGTGATGTTGGACCCTTGTTGGTCATGGTTGATTATGATATTGGTATTGAACTATGAGGAGTATATGTGTGGTGTGGAATATGATTTCCTTGATATTCGTTTAATTTGAATGATTGAATTCAGTGTATGTGATTGCGTAGGAATGTGGTGACGTGTGATATATATATATATATATATATATATATATATATATATATATATATATATATATATATATATATATATATATATATATATATATATATATATATATATATATATATATATATATATATATATATATATATATATATATATATATATATATATATATATATATATATATATATATATATATATATATATATATATATATATATATATATATATATATATATATATATATATATATATATATATATATATATATATATATATATATATATATATATATGATACATGATGGAATGCGTTCGAAGGATCGTGTGCACCGTGTGTGCTGGTGTTTGCTGTGTGCTCAAGGAGGAGCGTGGTAGGGATAGATTGTTGCTCGGTAGAGTGTATGCGATCTATCCTGAGATTGATTGTGCTCAGTGGAGCGTGATAGGGATAGATCATTGCTCGGTGGAGTGTATGTGATCTATTCCGTGTTATTTGCCCGTACTCCAAAGGGGAGCTTGTAGGGGTAGATCGTTGCTCAGATGGAGTGTATGCGATCTATCCTGAGTTTGAGTCGGTACCGTATATCATAGTGTTGAGTTGCATGTGTTGCATTGTTTATATGTTGTGTTGGTGTGGGACAGTAGGTCCGGGTTGACGTATGTGAAATGATAATTGTATGTTTACTGCCTTTTATTCATGTACGTTTTTACCGTTATATTTTGATCGCGATTTCTCACCCCTTGCTTTTGTTGTGGTTTGTGCTTCTTAGAAAGTACAGATAATCCAGGTGTGTAGCTAGCTTGGTTTGTGGCGAGTCGTAGGGATGCTCTGATACGTAACACCAGGGCTTTGGGGATTTTTATGTTTATTTGATGATTTTGTGTGCCTCTGTGGTGTATCATGTTTTGATGAATCTTTTTGGTGAACATATCTTGTATATTTTGGGCAGTTGGCTGAGCACGATGTATTTAATGTTTATACGTATATTTGTTGAAAATCATTTAATGAAAATCATTTGTTGAAAATCATTTAATAAAAATGTTTTGTGTTGAGTTTATTTCTGTGACATCCCGTTTTAGTATGAATACTCTGATAATTGTTTATTTTAATTGCATTTATGTTATTTTGGGGAACATGGTGTTACAAGCTGGTATCAGAGCAGGTCGGCCCGTCCGGCCAGTGTAGTAGTGGAGTCTGTCTGTAGGATAGAGTTTGTTTTTCTGTTAACCTGGTGTTGTTGTTGTTGAGGAGTATGGCGGGAAGGAATGATGTTGCGTTGGCTGCAGCTATGCAAGCGATGGCGCAGGTGGTTGCTAATCAGAACCACGCTGCAGGTGTGCAATTCAAGGATTTAGCGCAGTTTCAGAGTAACAAGACGCTGACGTTTCAAAGAGGAATTTTGGACCCTGAAGCGGCACAGAAGTGGCTTAAGGCGATTGAGAAGATTTTCAAGATGATGGGATGTAGCGATGAGCAGAAGGGGAGGTTTAGTACTCACATGTTAGAGGGAGAAGCTGAAGCTTGGTGGGACAACATTCGCCAGAGGTTGGAGACTGCCGGAACTCCAATTACTTGGGATGTGGTCCGAACTGGTTTTCTAGAGAAGTATTTTCCGGAGGATATCAGGAGTGCTAATAAAATCAAGTTTCTGGAGCTGAAGCAGGGCAATATGACGGTGGCCGAGTATGCGGCTAAGTTTGAAGAGTTAGTGCAGTATTGTCCTCATTATAATACTGACGGAGCGATGACCTCCAAGTGTTTGAAGTTTGAGAATGGGCTGCACCCGGAAGTGAAGATGGGAATAGCTTGTCAGAAGATCAGGGATTATCCTGAGCTGATAAGCAGAAGCAGGATTTATGATAATGATAACCGGGCGAGGATCATGCATAACAAGGCTGCAAATGATCGTAAGGGTAAGCAAAGGTTTGGTGGTACTCCTTACAATGTTCCTACTGATAAGGGGAAGTTTAAGGGTGCTGCTGATAAGAAGCCCAGAGAAGGTAGATCGTTTGCTGGTGGGAAGTGTTTCTGGTGCGGTGGCGTGGGTTATCGTGCCAATGATTGTCCTCATGAAGTGAAGAAGTGCTTTAAGTGTGGTAAGCCGGGGCATGTGATGGCTGATTGTCGGACTGCTATGCCTACTTGCTACAACTGTGGTGAGAAGGGCCACATCAGTACGCATTGCGAGAAGCCGAAGCCGTCTCAGGTGTCTCAGACCAGTGGCAAAGTGTTTGCGGCAGTGGGAACCGCTAAAGACAACATTAGAAGTTAGAAGCTTTTTGGGTTTGGCAGGGTACTATCGAAGATTTATTGAAGGATTTTCTACTTTGGCGTTGCCATTGACTCAGTTGACGAGGAAGAATCAAGCTTTTGTGTGGGATGCTGCTTATGAAGAGAGCTTTATGGAATTGAAGAAGAGATTGACTACAGCACCGATGTTAGTGTTACCGACTCCGAGTGAACCGTTTGTGGTGTATTGTGATGCGTCTAAGATGGGTTTAGGCGGAGTTCTTATGTAGAGTGGTAAAGTAGTGGCGTATGCTTCGCGGCAACTGAGGGTGCATGAGCGGAATTATCCTACTCATGATCTTGAGTTGGCTGCGGTGGTTTTTGTGTTAAAGATCTGGAAACATTATTTGTATGGTTCGAGATTTGAGGTGTTCAACGATCATAAAAGTCTGAAGTATTTGTTTGATCTGAAAGAGTTGAATATGAGACAGAGGAGATGGTTAGAATTCTTGAAAGATTATGATTTCAGCCTAAGTTATCATCCAGGAAAGGCTAATGTGGTAGCCGATGCTTTGAGCAGGAAGGCGATTCATATGTCGGCTATGATGGTGAAAGAGATGGAGTGATTCATATGTATTAACCCTTCAACAAGTAAAACATTAGATATGGAAGGGAGGTTACCATTACCAATAGTTCCAAAGCCAATGATTTTGCCCTTCTGGTTCCCTCCAAACTTCACATCACCTCCAGATCTAAGTTCCAGGCTTTGGAACATAGACTTTCCTCCCGTTATATGTCGTGAGCAGCCAGAGTCCAGGTACCATGATTGGTGTCTCAACTTTGCTGCTAAGGACATATGTGACAAAGATTATTTTATCTTTAGGTACCCATATTTTCTTGGGTCCTCTGGGGTTAGTAGGTTTGAAATTCTGTCTGAATTTCTTTCCCTTAAAAGCATCTTTGTTCTGACGAAATTTGGGTTTAACAAAAGCTTTAGTGTTTTGATCTGTACGTGTGTGATTTATATCATTCAAGTGGCCATATTTAAAATGGGTGTACAGAGGAGAATACTTAATGACCAGCTTATCAGCAAGTTTTGGATTTAAATCCTTCCCTGAGGGTGATTCATATCCAATTCCTTTTCTATTGTTTCTGCTTACGCCATAGATCATGGAAGCCATTTTGCTTCTATCTAGGCCTCTGGACAGAAACCTTTGAAAACTATAATCATACTCTTCTAAAATGTTTTTAGAGCATGACCTAGTATCTGAGTCAGACATTTGTTGAGCCTTTTCTAAATCAGTTTTTATTTTAAGATTATTTGCTTTTAGCTCAGCAACTTCTGATCTCAGCTGATCATTCTCAGATGCAAGATAGCACTGAAGCTTCTTGTATTTGAGTTTGATCTCACTGTAGTTTCTAAGAATTTCAGATGAACTTTCAATAAGTTCAGCTCTGGTAAGTTCATAAAATACCTCTTATGAATCTGATTCTGATCCAGATTCAGCTGTTTCTTCATGGTCCTCCACGTCAGCCATCAGTGTCATATTTGCACATTCTTCTTCTGATTCTGATGAGGATTCAGAAGCATCTGATGATGATTCAGAACATCAGAACTTTCTTCTTCTTTTCAAACTTCTTTCTAGGTTTGTCCTTCTGAAGTTTGGGACATTCATTTTTGTAATGACCTGGCTCCTTGCACTCAAAGCATACCACATCTTTCTTGCTAGATCTTCTGTGTCCAGAAGATTCTCCATGTTGATCAGATCTCTTGAAGTTTCTGAACTTCTTTTGTTTATGCTTCCAGAGTTGATTTATCATTCTGGACAGCAAAGACAGTTCATCTTCTTCTGAGGAAGATTCTTCAGAGATTTCTTCAATTACCTACAAAGCTTTAGCAAATTAGTTAGATTTTAACGCAACAGACTTACCTTTCTTCTAAGGCTCGTCTTCTTCCTACTCAATCTCGTGACTTCTTAAGCTCGTCTTCCTCCAGAGTGATCTTATTCAGATCCTTTGACAGCTTCAGCGCTGTAACCATTGGTCTCCACCTTGTTGGTAAGCTTCTGATGATCTTCTTGACATCGTCAGAGGTGGAGTAACCTTTATCTAGAACCTTCAAACCAACAGTTAGGATCTGGAATCTTGAGAACATAGTTTCCACAGATTCAGACTCCTCCATTTTGAAAGCTTCGTACTTCTGGATAAGCGCCAAGGCCTTTGTCTCCTTTACTTGGGAGTTTCCTTCATGTGTCATTTTTAATGACTCAAACATATCAAATGCTATTTTTCTATTTGTAATTTTCTCATACTCAGTATGAGATATAGCATTTAATAGAATGGTTCTAGCTTTATGATGATTTCTGAAATCCTTTTTCTGTTGGTCAGTCATTGACTTTTTGTCAACCTTTTTACCCTCACCATCAGTGGGGTGAATGTAACCATCAGTGACCAAATCCCATAGATCAACATCATAGCCTAGAAAGAAACTTTCTATTCTATGTTTCCAATAGTCAAACTTCTCTTCATCAAACATGGGAGGTTTGGTGCTGATTCTATATCTATCATCATATTTGTTGTTGTATGAAGTTGAAGTTTCAGCCATGATAAATCAAGAATAATAACTCAAGAGTTTTTCCCAACTGGATCTTTCTCTTTCACTGTTAAGTGATAGCACTACAGAGTCGGAGCTCGGATACCAACTGAAGGTAGGAGAAACACTTAGAAGGGGGGGGGGGGGGGTTAATAAGGGTTTCAAATAACAACTATGACAATAGTAAAAATAACAAGGTATTTTTATCCTGGTTCATTTGAACTCAAACTACTCCAGTCCACCCTACCCAGGTGATTTGCCTTTCTCAACAAGGACTTAATCCACTAAATCAAACTGATTACAGTGTTAACCACTAAGACAAAAAGTCTTAGTCTTCTCAAGAAATCTGACCACACTTGGTCTCTTAAGGAATCTTTTACAAACAAGTAAAATACAATGTGTGTTTAAGAGTTGCTTCTAAAAAGCTATATCACAACTGTGATTTTACACAAATGAAGAACGAATTAAATCTTAGAATGAAGTTGAGAGATGTTTGGATATTGTTCTTTGATTGTTCATTAATTCATCAACTTTGAAATGATGTGGAAGTCTTGTTTAAATAGAACTTCACTTTCATTTCTTAAAGGGCATGCAACTGACATTCTGTCTTCTTTGAATTTTCTTTCTCAGAAGAGGAATGTTCAGACAAATCCTTTTTGTCTGAATTCTTGTGTCATGCACGAATGAGGAAAAAGCCGTTCAAATAAGGACAAGGAATATGCCAACAGATCTTTATTTCAATAACATCTTCAACAAATCTGGAATAGTCTTGCATCAGATCTTCTGATGATATTCCTTGTTCTTCATATTAGAGTTACTCTAATCAGAGTATTTGCAGCCATGTGCTTTAGCATGAATAATCTTTATCAGAGCAGACTTGAATATCAGAGCTTCTGTACTTGCAGCGTTAAGTACTTCTAGAGTCTTCTGATTCTTTATGTATGCTCTTTCGCTCAGAGTCTTCTGATGCTTCGCTCAGAGTCTTCTGCAGCTTCGCTCAGAGTCTCTTTCAGCTTCGCCCAGAGTCTCTTTCAGCTAGCGTTCAGAGTCTTCTGATTCTTAACTTTCAGAGGAGTTTTTGCTTCCAGATGAATATTAATTTTAATATCTGAAACAAAAACACTTGAATACGATTAGAGTATATATTTACTTCATACAAAATTTCATTAATGTTATCATCAAAACATAGAGATATATTAAGAACCAATCTGTGTTCTAATAGAGGTGGGGGTTTAAAGCAAAGTTTGAATTAATATTTCATCGACATCATTTATTTTCTTGCACAAGTGACTTTTAGGATCATGATATCAATCATGAAATATGGTTGGATTGAGGTGCATTATCGTTCCAAAAGGAGTAGGCTGGAGGGGTCAAAAGGAAGAAGCCTAAGTAGGTGGGATAAGGAATCAAGGTTTAGAGGATAAGCAGGAAGCTCAAAGAGAAGCGACATTATAAACTTTTTTTTAATCACAGAGTTTCAGGATACATATGGAGCAAGAGATGTGGGGGCAAGTTGTCTCAATCCTTGTTTTAATGATGTCAAAACTTATCTAGTTAGTACTTATTATTTTGGACGGTATCATCGAGTCGCATATGCATTCGTAATTCTCTCATGCACAAGAATTTCTAAAAAAATCACGAGTCTATTCATATAGAAAAGTATTATATGTGTTTTTTGTGGGTTTGATCATGTTGAAAGACTTAGATATGCATTATTTGTGTTTAGATATAGCAAGACATGTCAAAAATAGCATTTTTGGAAGTGTCAAGCATTTGAGTCGACTCAAAGCCCTGTTTAGGTCGACTCATATAAAGTGAATTTTGAGGTTTTGCTCTCAGGAACGCTCGTGTCGACCCTCCGATCAACTCATACTGTTAGCATTTCAATTTGTCAATTCTGGGAAGGTTTGCGTCGACACATGGACCTGTTCCGGTTGACGTATATAGTCAGTTTATAGATAATTTTGAAAGCGAGAGTGCTCAGATCGACCCTCCTTTCTTTAGGTTGACCGTTCGCTTGTGTCACCTTATTTTTATGATATGTTTGACTTTCAAATGACTGTTATGTTTGTTACTTGGTCTTAGCTTCATGTATATATTCCTTCTGGCTCATTCTTTTAATAACAACAAGAAAAGTGAAATATTGACACTGATTTTTCTCTCATTATCTTCATCCTCTTTCTTGCATTTCTCAACAACTAGACATAACCATTTTTGTTGATCATTATGCATCATTGAGGTGATAAAGAACAAACATAGGATATTGTATCAGGTTTGGGTTGAGAGATAAGTGGGTATTTCTTGAATAAAACCGTTAGGATTTTATCCTCCAAGAATTTTCGGATTTTAGGGGGCGTTTTCCCAAATCATTTCTTCACAGATTCAGTCGAGCGAAGGTGATTGAACAACGGGTGGTTCTGTGAATCTAGTAGCAGTAACCGGAGGATTATGCAAGGAAAATTTAGGTTCGAATTGTATGTGATTGAAATCATCCGGCTAAAGATTTGAAGACCGTTGGGTGGTTCTGTAACGCCCTAATTTCAATTATCCCTTTTTCGTTAAGTCCTTTTTTAATTTTAATTGGGCGAATATTATTTTGATGTGAAATTTTCGTGGAGATATGTTATGTTTACATATTGTTCTATTTTACCTGATTTTGGGAGTTTTCGGAGAAAATAGTTGGAGGGTATTTTGGACATTTCCTATTTAATGATAAGTTGGATATTTTATGAGATATTGAGTTAGTAGATTTTTTGGGAAAAATAATAGGAAGATATTAAAGAGGAAATAGAAGAGAAAGAAAGATAGTAAGAGAGGAAGGAAAGAAAAGAGAAAGAAAGAAGGAGAAGAGAAAGAGGAGAGAAAGAAGAGGAAAACCTAGAATCATCAAGAATCAACCTTAGCTTGCGAGTAATCAGGTAAGGGTGAGAAGTTTTATCATCTTGATAATGTATGTAATCATGTATGTGCTAGATTGGATTTGTCGGATTGTTTCCTATGTTTCCATTTCTAGGTCGGAAGTTGGTTTAATCAGTAGAAACTGAGTTTTATCAGTTAGAATTTGGAATAGACGGTGTAGTATAGTCGGGTGATGAGTGGGTTGTGCTAATGGAACTGATTTTGATTAAATCGGTCGATTCTTGAGGTTTGGATGATTTTGGTACAACTAAGTTTCTCTGGTTTTCGTAGGTTCGCCAGTATTCGCATGGCGAGTGATGGCGAAGGTTCGCCAGGCGAAGCCCAGCTAATGAGCAGCGAACCTTGGCAGTGGCTGAGTTTAGCCTTCGCTGGCAAGTTCGCCAGGCGAAGGTGGTAGCGAAGAGGTTCGCCAGGCGAATCCTAGCAAGCGTAATAGCGAACCTATGGCAGTAGCTTCTATTTGGCTTCACTGGCAAGTTCGCCAGGCGAATGGCAGCGAGCATTCGCTGGGGGCTTCGCCAGGCGAAGGTTAGCGAACACAGCAGCATATTTTCTTTTCTTGTGTTTTCCATTCGTGGATTGGTTGTGTGGTTTGATTGCGATCATTCCTTGTCTGAGATGACTAATTATATATTGTTATGTGTGTTGTGGGTAGCCGTATGGCGTGAATCCTAGTATGTGATTTGTGAAGTGTGGAATGTGGCCGTTTGGCAATTTGGTGCATTTACTTGAATTGAATAGAAATGCATGTTGAGATCGAATGATGAATATAAACCAGGTATGAATTGGTGTGAATGAATGATGAATATGTATATATGTATTGTGATATGTATATATATTGTGAATGCATAATGAATATATGCGATGAATGTGAAGAATGCATGAGCATGTTTGTAAACATGCATGCATTTCAAGAAGTGTATGGAGTCATCTTGCATGTGGGGCATCATGAAGTACATTCTTGTGCTGTTGATTCCTAGGAGATTCTGATGAGTGATAGGATTCCTAGTAGAGTCAGATGAGTGATGTGATTCCTTGGAGAATCTGATGAACGATGTGATTCCTCGGAGAATCTGATGAGTGATGTGATTCCTTGGAGAGTCTGATGAACGATGTGATTCCTCGGAGAATCTGATGAGTGATGTGATTCCTTGGAGAATCTGATGAGTGATGTGATTCCTTGGAGAATCTGATGAGCGATGTGATTCCTTGGAGAATCTGATGAACAATGTGATCCCTAGGAGAATCTGATGAGTTATAGTGTACCCATTAGGGGCGTGAGTGAATTGATTCTTAGGAGAATCTAATGGACGATTAAGTCGGTATCGTATTACATTTGCGTAGAGTAGCGAGTTGGCCTCTATGATTTACATTTATCATCTTTGCATGATGTATGGTGAATAAACATGATTGTAGATGTTTATGTAAATTGTTGATAATTGGCATGAATAGAATGCTTGAAGATACATGTATGTGTGAGTATATCTGTATATGTGTGTATGTTTATGAATTAATGTAAACATTGATGATGCATATTGTATATGCTTAGTGTTCTATTTGTAAATAGTTAATTGTGAATAAATTGCGATGTACGGTGTAGTGAGATGAGTTGCAGTGAGAATGCGAAAGACGTTATTGGACGTTGTGTGTGTGTGTGTGTATATATATATATATATATATATATATATATATATATATATATATATATATATATATATATATATATATATATATATATATATATATATATATATATATATATATATATGTTTATATGCATTATGTATTATGATATCATTTCTCACCCTTCTGCTGTTTTATAATGCTCTATGAGGCATTGCAGATTAGATTGCTGGAGATCTTTTGTGAAGCGTGGCTTCAGTCTTTTTGGTTGGTTGGCTCTGATATTTGGCACCGGGTAGTTAGGGATTATTTTGATTCTTTTGTGATACACCTGTGTATGTATCTGCTGATGATATGTTTTGTAAACATGGTGAATGATAATTGTATATGTGAATACATGTTTTGGATATTACAAAATATTTGGATGTTTCCGCCTTTGTTCTAAATATTTTCTTGTGGGTGTTGACCCGATGTTGCATATCTGTTGAGAAGGTGTTGTATGTGTTGAATTTTTGGTATAATGTGATATGCCCCTTTTATGCCATGATATAAATGTACTCTTATGATATTTTGAATTATGCCTGAATGATTATTTGTATTTTGGGGGTATAGAAAGGGGGTGTTACATTAAGTGGTATCAGAGCCAGTGTTGAGTCAGTTGTGTCTGTCTCGTTGTTTGTTGGTTGAACGGTTGTTTAACCTTGTTGTTATTTTTGGGAATAATCAGAATATGGCTGGTCATAATGATAATGCGATGGCTGCTGCATTGGAGGCAATGGCTAGAGCGGTGCAGGGTGCACCGAATGTGAACGCTAATGATGAGTTCAGAAAGAATCAGTCGCCGGTGTTCAAAGGAAGATTTGATCCGGACGGTGCTCAAATTTGGTTGAAGGAGATCGAGAGGATCTTCAGGGTTATGAATTGTGCTGAAGGGAACAAGGTGAGACTTGGGGCTCACATGCTGAGAGAAGAAGCCGATGACTGGTGGGTCGGTATGAGGCAAATTCTTGAAGTTAATGATGAGGAAATAACTTGGGATTTATTTCGTGCTGAATTTTTGAGAAAGTATTATCATGAGAGTGTGAAGGGAAAGAAGGAGATGGAATTCCTGGAATTGAAACAAGGCAATATGTCTGTGGTAGACTACACGGCTAAGTTCACAGAGTTAGTAAAATTTCATCCTCACTATGACGCGATGACGGTGGAATTTTCTAAGTCTGTTAAGTATGAGAATGGCTTGCGTCCTGAGATTAAGCAAGCAGTGGGCTATCAGAGGATAAGGAAGTTTTCGGACTTGACCGAATGTTGTCGAATTTTTGAAGAGGATAGTAAAACTCGTTCTACTCACTACAAGAGTTTGAAGGAGGAGAAAGAAAGGCAACAGGTAAGGAGTGGACCTTATGTGACGCCTGCTGATAAGGGCAAGCATAGGGAGAAATTTGTTAAGAGGCCTGGAGGAGGGAGTTCTGGATCCATTAAATGCTACAAGTGTGGTGAGATGGGTCATAAGTCTTTTATATGTGGAAAGCCCAAAGTTAAGTGCTCTAACTGCGGAGTTATTGGGCATGATGCTACGGATTGTAGAAAGGGTGTGGTGAAGTGCTACAATTATGGGGAAGAAGGTCACATCAGTGCTAAGTATCCTAAACCTAAGCAAGCTCCAACAAGTGGAAAAGTATTTGCATTGGCAGGATCAGACACTACTAATGCAGATCGTTTGATTTGAGGTATGTGCTTTATTAATAATATGCCTTTAGTTGATATTATTGATACCAGAACGACTCATTCGTTCTTTTCTTTTGAGGATGTTGAGCGTTTGGAATTGTGTTGTACTCTTGTGAGGGTGGTATGGTTATTGAGACGCCCGCTTCGGGGTCGGTAACTACGTCTTTAGTGTGTTTAAGTGTCCTTTGACCATGTGTGGTAAGGGTTCTATCATGGACTTAGTATGTTTACCATTAGAAAGATTATATGTAATCTTGGGTATGAGCTGATTGCAGTATGATAGAGTTAGTGTGGATTGTTATTTCCCATTGGCAAGGGTTTCTCCTTTGAAAGATGGAAAGGATGAGTGTTTCTTATTCCCAAAAGAGTTGAAGAAACTTTTGGGGGACGGAACTCAAGTGTTTTGTTGTTTGCATCATTGTCGGCGGAGAGTAAGGTTGAACTGGAGGTGTTCCCAGTGGTGCGTGAATTTTCAGAGATGTTTCTGGAAGGATGTCAAGGATGTAACGCCGGAAAGAGAAATTAGATTTGAAGTCCGTGGATTTGATGATGATAAGAGGGGAGACTTCAAGATGATAATATTGGAATATGTACATACCCAAGATTCGACCTCATTGGGGTAGAATGACTAGTATGTCGTTCCTAATGAGGTATAAGCGGTATAGTTGTAATCACTGGGGTAGAATGACTATGTGTCATTCCTAGTGAGATGATCACCGGGGTAGAATGACCGAGATGTTATTCCTGGTGGGGTACAAGCGGTGTACCCATAATCTCCAATGGAGATTGTGGCGGATCGACGGGTTTATAGGAGCTACATGGCATAACTATGATTGCGGTATGAAGTGTGCATGCGTGCAATCGTATACGACTTTGGAATTGGAGAGTAAGATGCATGTATCGCATCCAGAGTTGTTTCGGATCAGGTGATATTTTCGATGACGAAAATTCCTAAGTGGGGGAGAATTGTAACGCCCTAATTTCAATTATCCCTTTTTCGTTAAGTCCTTTTTTATTTTAATTAGGCGAATATTATTTTGATGTGGAATTTCCGTGGAGATATGTTATGTTTACATATTATTCTATTTTACCCGATTTTGGGAGTTTTCGGAGAAAATAGTTGGTGGGTATTTTGGACATTTCCTATTTAATGATAAGTTGGATATTTTATGAGATATTGAGTTAGTAGATTTTTTGGGAAAAATAATAGGAAGATATTAAAGAGGAAATAGAAGAGAAAGAAAGATAGTAAGAGAGGAAGGAAAGAAAAGAGAAAGAAAGAAGGAGAAGAGAAAGAGGAGAGAAAAAAAAGGAAAACCTAGAATCATCAAGAATCAACCTTAACTTGCGAGTAATCAGGTAAGGGTGAGAAGTTTTATCATCTTGATAATGTATGTAATCATGTATGTACTAGATTGGATTTGTCGGATTGTTTTCTATGTTTCCATTTCTAGGTCAGAAGTTGGTTTAATCGGTAGAAACTGAGTTTAATCGGTTAGAATTTAGAATAGACGGTGTAGAATAGTCGGGTGATGAGTGGGCTATGCTACTAGAACTGATTTGGATTAAATCGGTCGATTCTTGAGGTTTGGATGATTTTGGTACAGCTGAGTTTTTCTGGTTTTCGCAGGTTCGCCAGGCGAGTGATGGCGAAGGTTCGCCAGGCAAAGCCCAGCGAATAGGCAGCGAACCTTGGCAGTGGCTGAGTTTAGCCTTCGCTGGCAAGTTCGCCAGTCAAAGGTGGTAGCGAAGGGGTTCGCCAGGTGAATCCCAGCAAGCGTAGTAGCGAACCTATGGCAGTAGCTTCTGTTTGGCTTCACTGGCAAGTTCGCCAGGCGAATGGCAGCGAGCATTCGCTGGGGGCTTCGCCAGGCGAAGGTTAGCGAACACAGCAGCATATTTTCTTTTCTTGTGTTTTCCATTCGTGGATTGGTTGTGTGGTTTGGTTGCGATCATTCCTTGTCTGAGATGACTAATTATATGATGTTATGTGTGTTGTGGGTAGCTGTATGGCGTGAATCCTAGTTTGTGATTTGTGAAGTATGGAATGTGGCCGTTTGGCAATTTGGTGCATTTACTTGAATTGAATAGAAATGCATGTTGAGATCGAATGATGAATATAAACCAGGTATGAATTGGTGTGAATGAATGATGAATATTTATATATGTATTGTGATATGTATATATATTGTGAATGCATAATGAATATATGCGATGAATGTGAAGAATGATTGAGCATGTTTGTAAACATGCATGCATTTCAAGAAGTGTATGGAGTCATTTTGCATGTGAAGCATCATGAAGTACATTCTTGTGCTGTTGGTTCCTAGGGGAGTCTGATGAGTGATAGGATTCCTAGGAGAGTTCGATGAGTGATATGATTCCTTGGAGAATCTGATGAACGATGTGATTCCTCGGAGAATCTGATGAGTGATGTGATTCCTTGGAGAATCTGATGAAAGATGTGATTCCTCGGAGAATCTGATGAGTGATGTGATTCCTTGGAGAATCTAATGAGTGATGTGATTCCTTGGAGAATCTGATGAGCGATGTGATTTCTTGGAGAATCTGATGAACGATGTGATCCCTAGGAGAATCTGATGAGTTATAGTGTACCTATGAGGGGCGTGAGTGAATTGATTCTTAGGAGAATCTGATGGACGATTAAGTCGGTATCGTATTACATTTGCATAGAGTAGCGAGTTGGCCTCTATGATTTACATTTATCATCTTTGCATGATGTATGGTGAATAAACATGATTGTAGATGTTTATGTAAATTGTTGATAATTGGCATGAATGGAATGCTTGAAGATACATGTATGTGTGAGTATATCTGTATATGTGTGTATGTTTATGAATTAATGTAAACATTGATGATGCATATTGTATATGCTTAGTGTTCTATTTGTAAATAGTTAATTGTGAATAAATTGCGATGTACGGTGTAGTGAGATGAGTTGCAGTGAGAACGCGAAAGACGTTATTGGACGTTGTGTGTGTGTATATATATATATATATATATATATATATATATATATATATATATATATATTAGGATATCGTTTCTCACCCTTCTGCTGTTTTATAATGCTCTATGAGGCATTGCAGATTAGATTGCTGGAGATCTTTTGTGAAGCGTGGCTTCAGTCTTTTTGGTCGGTTGGCTCTAATATGTGGCACCGGGTAGTTAGGGATTATTTTGATTCTTTTATGATACACTTGTGTATGTATCTGCTGATGATATGTTTTGTAAACATGGTGAATGATAATTGTATATTTGAATACATGTTTTGGAGATTATGAAATATTTGGATGTTTCTGCCTTTGTTCTAAATATTTTCTTATGGGTGTTGACCCGATGTTGCATATCTGTTGAGCAGGTGTTGTATGTGTTGAATTTTTGGTATAATGTGATATGCCCCTTTTATGCCATGATATAAATGTACTCTGATGAAATTTTGAATTATGCCTGAATGATTATTTGTATTTTGGGGGTATAAAAAGGGGGTGTTACAGGTTCAAACGTGTAGCTGGAATCAGAGGTTTATTCAACACATTCGATGTAGTTAATTTATCTTGAATCAAGGGGAGAGAAGACATAGTTTCGGCATCAATAATTAGGCTTGAGTGTTTGATTACTATTGCTTCTCTTGTACAAATATTTGCAATAGGTTTATATAGATCTCAATTCTATTTTTAGAATTGAGGGCAGACGTACCCCAAGCGAGGACGACGGGGGAACTGCCTCAACGAATTTGTTGTTGTTCTCTCTTTTGCTATTTTTCCATTTCTGAATTTTAACGGTTGTGTTCAATTAAATTGCTCAGTAAAATTCTGGTATAGTGTAGTGCTGACAAATATTTTTGAAAGCTCATTACAATCCTTTTGATTGTAACTGAAAATTTTTTGCACTACCATTACTTGTAGAATTTCACTTGGAGTGTGTCGCACACCAAGTGTTTGACAAATTGATCAAACACAAACCTTTTGGGCTATTTTCAATTTGAGTTTATTTTTAACAAGTTATTGCAAATTGCACAACCTTTAGAGAATAAAATTGTATTGATTGGTGTTGAAATTTTTGATTCGGTTTTTCTCATTGAAGTTGATAATTCCATCTAGGCTTATCACATATATGATCTTTTCGGTAACGGTTCGTTTAGAAGACTGTAGTTTCTCGGCCGCTTCCGCATAAAATTTTAAAAACTAAATTTCATTTAAGCGCCGACTAGGTTTAGGAATTAGTGATCTATTCAACCCCCCTTCTAGTTCATTTTTGTCGTCTAACAAGTGGTATTAGAGCTTGGTTCATTCCGTGCTTCGCATATAACTTCTTAGAATATGGAAAACGAACCAAAGGGGCTCACAATAAAGTATCAATTTTTAATGGTGGGGAACTATAGTTACTAGAAAGATTGTATGTGTATGCATATCAATTCCATTGATAGAAAGGTGTGGAACGTTATATTAAACGATCCCATGAAAATTATCATGACTGATGAAAATAAAGTTGTTGTGCCTAAGCCTGAAGCACAATGGAATGATGAAGTTGATAAAAAATATAACTACAATTGGGAAGCTATAAATATTCTGATCTCCTCTTTGGGATTTGATGAGTATTATAGAGTTTTACATTGTACGCCTGCTAAAGCTATGTGGAACGCATTGCAAGTTTCCCGTGAGGGAACTAATGACATTAAACTAGCTCAAATCAACAATTTGACTCAAGAGTTTGATATCTTTCCCATGGAGCAAGGGAAAACCATTGCCGACATGCAAAAGAGATTTTCTCATTTAATTAGTCGACTAAATTCACTTGGTAGACCAATTTCCAATGACGTTGCTACTAACAAAGTTTTAAGGTGTCTTACTAGTGAGTGGCAACCAAAGGTTATGGCTATAAAGGAAGTCAATGATCTCATGACTTTGGACCTTACAACTATATTTGGAAAGCTCCAAGAACATGAGCAAGTGCCTATTAGCCTTGATCAATTTGAGAAAAAGGAAAATAAAGAAAAGACCAAAAATATGGAAAATAAGTCAATAGCTCTAAAGGTTTCGTGTTCAAAGTCCACCGCAAAAAGAGTTAAGTGATAATGAATCGAGTGATGATGATGATGATGAAGAAACAAATGAGGATATGAGGTTGTTCGTGAAGCGATATAATCGCTATGTAAAGAAAAATAGTATTCAACATTCCGAAAAGAATCTCGTCAACTTTAGAAGACAAACAAGGTCTTCCAAGAATGAAGGCTATAAGAGTAGTAAAGGAAAATGGTCTTGCTATAACAATGGAAAAGTAGGGCACTATGACCCGGATTTTCCATTGATGAAGAATGACAAAGAGAAGGAAATGAATCGCTCATAAAAGAAACAAGCCAAGCCTAGAAGAACCTACATTGCTTAGAAAAGAAATAGTGAGTCATCTGGGGATGATACAAGTGACGAAGAAGAGTCTGTTAAACTTTGCCTCTCTACTTATCAAAAGAAGAAGAGTGAAAAGGTAAGACATGCTAAATACAACAACTATAGTAAATTGTCACATTCTGAATTACAACATGCCTTTGACACCCTACATCATGAGGCTAAGGAAGCCTTTAAACGTTTGGCTTCTAACAAACAAATTTTTACTCACTTGGAGAAAAAGATCTTTGATTCCGAAAGGGAATTAGAGGCTCTAAAAGTGTCTATGGTGGAAGCAACAAAAGTAAATGTTGAGGAAGACAAAAGTAGATGGTTAAATTGGGGTTGTAATACTTGTCATATTTGACAAAAAGAGGTTAGAACTCTTAAAGCCAAACTTGACAAAGCTCTAGAACCAAAGATTACTTTTGCTATAAAAAATATACGTATGTGATCAAAGATCAAGTTAACAAAAGTGATACCAATATTAATCTCACCTGCTTGTATTGTTGCAAAAGGGGTCACACCATTGCTAAATGTCGCTTTAGGAGGTTTTTGGTTCCTAAAGGCATTTATCAATGGTTGCCCAAATGTAACCAAGATTTCACTCACAACCAAGGACCCAATAAAAGTTTGGGTACCGATTTCCCTTGATTGTTTGTGTAGGTACAAAGTCTTGAGTCTACAGAGAGAAGATGGATTCTCGATAGTGGATGCTCAAGAAATATGACGGGAGACATATCTCTATTCATTGACTTTGTGGCAAAGAAGAATGGATTTGTAACCTACGAAGACAACAATGAAGGGGCAATACTTTGAAATGGTAGTGTAGGTAATCCCTCGTCTATTAATATCTCTGATGTGCTGTTAGTTGAGGGCCTTAAACACAACCTTATAAGCATTAGTCAATTATGTGACAAGGGTTATAAAGTGTGTTTTTCAAAAGATTGCTGCATAATTGAAAATAATGATAAAAAGGGGGATGTTTTTAAAGGCTTGAGGGTGAATAATGTGTATATGCTTGAATTGAGTGAGGTATCATTGAGTAGCGACAAATGTCTTATCACCATGAGTGAAGACTCATGGTTGTGTTATAGGCGGTTGACACATGTCAATTTTGGTTTGCTAAACAAGATAGTCTCTAAAGACCTAGTAATTGGCTTACCCAAAATCAAGTTTTCAAAGGATCACTTATGTGTTGCGTACCAAATGGAGAAGCAAACAAGGAACTCGTTCAAATCTAGAAACATTGTTTCAACCACGAGACCCTTTGAACTCCTCCATATGGACCTCTTTGGACCATATAGAATTAAGAGTCTAGGTGGTAACTACTATGGTTTTATGATTGTCAATGATTACTCTAGATTTTATTGGATTATCTTCTTAGCTAGCAAGAGCGATACTTTTTCGCTTTTGAAAAATTTGCCAAACTTTCTCAAAACACGTTGAACACAAACATTATATCAATTCAAAGTGATCATGGAAGTGAGTTTGAAAATCATCTCTTTGAAGAATAACATGGTAGCCATGAAATTGATCATAAATTTTTCGTGCCACGTACCCCTTAACAAAACAGGGTTGTGGAACCTAAAAATCAAATTTGGAAAGAACTAGGAAGAACTATGATCAATGGAAGTGGTCTTCCTAAATATTTCTGGGCCGATGCCATTATTACGGCTTGTTATGTTTTCAATAGGGTGCTCATCCATCCTATTATTAACAAAACTTCGTATGAGCTTTTGAAAAGGAGGAAGCTCAATGTATCTCACCTTCATGTATTCGATTGTAAATGTTTTGTTTTGAACAATGGTAAGGAGAGCATTGGCAAGTTTGACTCCAAGGCATATGAAGGTATCTTTCATGGATACTCTCATTCAAGTAAAACATATAGGGTATATAATAAGAGGCTACTTATTATTGAGGAATCTGTTCATGTTATTTTTGATGAAACTTATCCGAAAAATATCAGAAAAGGTATTTCTTTTCATGGTGCAGGTGTATCTTTAAAAGACATACTCAAAGACACTGAAAAAGGAATTGATCAACCTGAAGCAATGAAAATTGAGGAGGAAAAATATCACCATCATGAATAGATTGAGGAGGATCATCCGGCTAACACCGATGACCTTCCTCCAGCTTGGAAGTCCTCTAAAGACCATCCTATCGACAACATTCTCGGTGACATTTCAAAGGGAGTGACCACAAGATCCAAGCTAAGTAACTTCTGTTATCACTTTGCTTTCGTCTCTCAGATTAAGCCTAAAAACCCTAAAGAGGCATTACTCGATGAACATTGTTTTTTATCAATGCAAGAGGAACTAAATCAGTTTAAAAGGAATGAGGTTTGGGACCTTGTCCCTCCTCCGCGAGGACATCGAGTAATTGGCATCCGATGAGTGTTTAGGAACAAGCTTGACGAAAATGGAGTTATAACATGAAACAAAGCGCGCCTAGTGGCACAAGAGTATAACCAAGAGAAGGGCATAGACTATGAGGAGACTTATGCTCCGGTTGCCCGAATCGAGGTTATACGCCTTTTTATTACTTACGCACATGCTAATAGTTTCAAGTTATTTAAAATGGATGTAAAAAGTGCTTTCCTAAATGGATATATCAATGAAAAGGTTTATGTAGCCCAACCTCCTAGTTTTGAATCCCATGAGTATCTCGGTCATGTTTACAAGCTTAAACACGCTTTATACTGTCTCAAGAAAGCCCTTATGTAGATGATATCATATTCGAATCTGGTCAAGGATTTTTCTAAATTGATGCAAAGAGAGTTCGAGATGAGCATGATGGGGGAGCTAAACTATTTCCTCGAATTGCAAATTAAGCAGCTGGAAGAAGGAACGTTTGTGAGTGTCGCTTTCGCGAAAATGAGGTGCCGGCACAACAGAAGAGTCACCACCTTTCGTTATTTATCCCTCAGAACGGGAAAGGAAACGATCGGAGAAACCTGACGAACAAGGGTAAGACAAGGTCATCGCAACCATTGTCTGGGTTCGGGAGTCGGTTACGCAAGGGGAAGGTATTAGCACCCCTCACGTCCGTCGTACTCGACGGGATCCACGCTTGTTTGTTTACTTGGACGGGTTGGTTTTATTCTATCTACCTATCAAGGCTGGCTGAAAAAGAAAAGAAAAATGACTCGGCAAAGCGTCGCGCTTTATGCCTACGTATTCTCATCAGAGAATGAGAAATCAGAGTCAACGTAGTTCGGCCTACGAAGGGTTATGGGGGAAGGTAGCTCGCCAAGACATCGCCATCTTGTGCCTACGTACTCTCAACAGGCATGAGAGATCAGAGCTCACGTAGTTCGGGAAACTACATATCAACGCCCAAAGTATTCTGATTCTTAATGTCTCTCATTTTATCTTCCAATGCTTTGAACCTGATTCGTGCTTCAGCATTCAACTCTGCTTCCACACCTCTTTGAGAAAACACATCATCCTGATGATCCTCAAGCCACGGTTGAGGCACCAACAGATTTCTGACGCCAGCATTGCCGTTGACCGACCCTATGTTGACATTAGCTCCCAGACTACCATTGCCGACGCCCGTCGCATTGAGTCTGATATTGTCCATCACATTACCATTAGCACTGCCGTTGCCCCCGGCAACAGGAACAACATTCTGCGGAGCATCAACCGGAGGAGGAGTAGGCACAACCCCGCCATGAAGTATGCCGTTACTATCAACCCTGGAGATCAAAGGTTGAACCAAAGTATGAAGCTGGTCCTGACCATTAGCGACTACCTGCATCAGTTCCATAAAACGTTCCATCCATTCACGGAGCTCTTGAACATCTGACTGTACCTGATCCATGATCCTTGTCTGATTAGCTCGAGTTGAGTAACGGTGAATGAGTCTCTGATCAATCCTGGAGACCGGAAGCAGCTCGGAAACTGTGAACCTGAAAAACCTGTCAACATTAAAGGTTAGGAAAAGCAACAAAATGTACGCCATGTAAATGCTTCATGCAGATGCATGCGTGTGTCTGTGTGCTTGGGAGATTTCCCCCGATCCTAGCGCCTTAGTACCAGTGCTGATAATAATAATAATAAGAAGATGTCCAAGCCCAATCATGGAAACATCAATCTCTTGTATATATGGAAAGCCTATTAAGGCAGTACATAGCATCAGCGGCAGTCAACTTCGACACATCAGGGGCCGGGAACTTGTACGCAACAGTCTTCCTGAGAGAGGCTATAATAATACAATAGGAGGCGAGAGATCCTGGATCGGGGAAACGGTACCTGTCACAGACACACGTTAATGGAATGCAAATGAACATGCAAACTAATGCAAAATGCAGGTATGCAATAATATATCCAGGTAACTGCTGTGGAGATTCTGTGTCCATAATCACTGATGAGAAGAAAACCCCGGTGTAAGACCACTAATCTGATCTGCTAGGAACGACCTTCTGACGGGACCATATACATAAGATCAAAATTCTGCTCTGTCGAGAACAGATGTCTGATAATAAGGACCCCAGATGTATGATCAAGAAATATCTGCTGATGAAGTCTTCAGACCCCAAATCAAAAATCTGCCCTATCAAGAACAAACATACAGCTGCTGATGAGATCTTCAGACCCCACTCAAAATCTTCCTATCCAGAACAAACCACTGATGACAATACTCTGATCAAAACCTGCTCTATCAAGAACAGACATACACCTGATGATAAGCTCCTCTGATCAAAACCTGCTCTATCAAGAACAGACAAATCTGCAACTGAGAAACCCTGGTACCAACATAACTGATCCACTGTCAAGAAAACCAGGTGGTCTGGAGGTCAAAGTTTCCTGCAATAATCCTAATCCCACTCACAGGTATGGACCTAATCCACGGACAAAGGTACGGCATCCTATGCGGTCATCAGCGTCACAGACTTTCATGAGTGACGATACGATTCCTAGAAGGAGTGGCATCATCAAGTCATGAAGAGGCCTCACTTAGCTGACTTCCAAATGATCGGTCCCCAGAGTCGACAATCCTCACGTCTGGACTCCCCTCAGATCCTCAGGACCGGAAAGGAGCACCTCTGTGAGAACCTCGTCTGAGCGCAGATTTCGTAGGGAACTGTGCCTGCTCAGCAGACAGGTCCGTCTACTACTCTCCGCAACTATGTCTAGGTGTATACTCAAGCCCAGGTCCGGCTTCTCACTCATAGTAACCTCCCTCTCCCACAGCAATAATCATAATAATATAGTGCTGAAAGTAAATGCGGAAAGGTAAAGGTACGGAAAAGTAAAGTGCGGAAAAGATAAAACACATATGCACAACACCCAACAGATAAACACCCAAGCGCTAGGATTGACTCGCGTAGGGGATGGGAAACGGTCCCAGCATAAGGGATGGGAAAAGTCCCTAGATGCTATAAGTCCCCAGCAGAGTCGCCAGCTGTCGCTTTCGCAAAAATGAGGTGCCGACACAACAGAAGAGTCGCCACCTTTCGTTATTTATCCCTCAGAACGGGAAAGGAAACGATCGGAGAAACCTGACGAACAAGGGTAAGACAAGGTCATCGCAACCATTGTCTGGGTTCGGGAGTCGGTTACGCAAGGGGAAGGTATTAGCACCCCTCACGTCTGTCGTACTCGACGGGATCCACGCTTGTTTGTTTACTTGGACGGGTTGGTTTTATTCTATCTACCTATCAAGGCTGGCTGAAAAAGAAAAGAAAAATGACTCGGCAAAGCGTCGCGCTTTATGCCTACGTATTCTCATCAGAGAATGAGAAATCAGAGTCAACGTAGTTCGGCCTACAAAGGGTTATGGGGGAAGGTAGCTCGCCAAGACATCGTCATCTTGTGCCTACGTACTCTCAACAGGCATGAGAGATCAGAGCTCACGTAGTTCGGGAAACTACGGTTTATTTCCTGTTTTGAAAGAAGTGTTTTTTATTGTGTTTGCGATTTCAACCGCACTAGAGACTATGACCTGAGAGTGAATGCGTCGCATGTCACCCAAAGGGTACCATACTAAACATCCAAACTGTGGAAAAGAAACTCCTCTACAATCCTTTCTCAGATAGCTTAAGGCTCGTAACGTACGAAAGAAATCATTCATGATTACTGTATCTTAAACTGTTTTGAGATGAGAAGAGAACAGGCCTAACTAGGAGGGAGACTATCAAGTCCTACTGTTATCATGCCATGGATTCATCTTATGGTTGAGGTTTGAACTGGGAACTCCTAGAAGTTGTCATGCATAGGTTTCAACCTAAAAGTCTATCATCAAATCCTTATCAAAGGAAATGAGAGTCCTAAGGGATCATGTCAATGATACACCAAAACAGACAAAGCATCAGCTTAACAGTAAAATGCATGCAATGCAAGTGAGGGAGGAAATGTGTGTGGGGCTTCAGCCTCCACAAGCTCGTCTCGACCTCAAGCCAGTCATGAAATAACAGTAATCATACTGAAAAATAAACAACATGCTATCAAGCAATAAACAGTAAACTGCAATCATACAGATAAAAGAAATGAAATACCATCCATGCTTGAGAAAGAAATTATCTACATCTAAGCTCTCCCTAATCCTAACCCTAAAACAAAACCCTAATCAACTTCTAAGCAAAGCCCTAAAGCAAAACCCTAATCAACTTCTAAGCAAAGCCCTAAAGCAAAACCCTAATCAAAAGAAATCAATCCCAGTCTTCAAGCTTCAAAACAAGCTTACCAAAGAAAGGGAGCTAAGTAGGCAGACTCATAGTACCTTCCTCAGGAAAGCACTAGGAGGCTTATACTCAGGAATCATATCCTATGTGGCTCAACAATTGTGATCAATTTACATTCCTCCTCAGGAGAAACTAAACTCACATGAAGGCTCCAACATCATTGGATACTTGAGAAATCCTAGATGAACTAAGGGAACTAAGTGAACAAACCCATAGGACCTTCCTCAGGAAAATACTAGGGGGCTTCCACTTAGGAGTCGTATCCCATGTGGCTCAACAACTGTGATCAGTTTACATTCCTCCTCAGGAGAAACTAAACTCACATGAAGGCTCCAACATTATTGGATACTTGAGAAATCCTACATGAACTAAGGGAACTAAGTGAACAGACCCATAGTGCCTTCCTCAGGAAAGTACTAGGGGGCTTCCACTTAGGAATCGTATCCCATGTGGCTCAACAACTGTGATCAGTTTACATTCCTCCTCAGGAGAAACTAAACTCACATGAAGGCTCCGACATCATTGGATACTTGAGAAAGAGGTGAGAAGAAAGAATGAAAGACATCCATAGTGCCTTCCTCAGGAAAGTACCATGAATTTCCCTCAAACTTCAGGATCTCAAACCTCACAAACAGAGAACAAGCTCCTGGACTAGGACCTCAATCCATACATCCTCGCAAGCTCCACCCTCTCAACCTCTGGGTCTTGATCTTCAATCTTCTCCTTCATCATGCTCCTTCAACAAGGTCTTCAAAGCAAGCCATGCCCCACAACAATCCCCCAAAGATAAACCCTAAAGATAGACAATCAACACAAAACATCCAATACAATCAGTCCTATTCAGAAAGTACTTTGAAAATACTAAAGAAAGGGGGGGAAATATAATATTTATTCACAAGGGTCTATTATACTTACCCCTAATATCCCTATAGTCCCATACCCAAAAATCAAGCTAAAACTCCTAAAAGAAATGAATTATTTCACCTATGCTAAACCTAAACCCTAATTTTGATCACTCTAATCTCACCTAATCAAACCATCTAAAAATTAATCCTAAAAATCATGAAATAAATCCTATGGGAATGTTAATGTCCTAAGTTAATCACCCTAAAAAGAATGGAGCAAAAATCTTAAGAGAACTACCTAAACAAAATTGAACAAAATGAAGTATCAAACTAAATCACTTAAAAAGCTATTTAAATGAAAAATATACTAAAAATAAAATGGAATTTTTATTTTTATTAATTTTCTACGCAAAATTATAAACCTATAGAAAAAACAAGAAATGAAAAATATTAATTTTTCTATTATTTATGAATTTTATAAGATGCAAGAAAATAAAAGAAATTAAAGTAAAAGAAAATAAAAAGAAAATGGGGAGGGGGTGCGTTTAGAAGAGGCGCTCAGTTGGTTTTCTAGATGGGCTGGGAAATGGTGGTGCAGATAGTAATGCGTGCAAGGCCCAACATGTTCAGAAAAATCAATTGAAAAATTAAAAGAAAAATATTAAAGACTCGGTGCAATTAGCAACAGGTTTCAGTTCAATATTGGTTTGGGCCGTGTGAGGGGGTGTGAGTAGCGAAGTCTGGACAGGCCCAGGGTTTCTCATTTAGTTAAACGCAGCGTTTAGCTTAGGAAATTCCCTCCGTTTCTGATTTGAATGCTGGCCGCACGATGAGGTTAACAAGTCAATTAAAAGGAATGATCCAACGGCCTAGGCGTTGTCTTCCCCAACTCAACCTAGTGTTTTCAGTAAAAACAGAATCCATGCACGAATCTTAACTCCACTCGTTCTCCCGCAATGTCCGATGAAAATCAAAAATTCCAAAGCCAAATTTGCTCTACTACTCACCAGGAACATGATCATACGCATAGTTTTCATTGAAACATCTTGTATCATCCAAACAGAACACGTGAAAGTTAGGGTTCCAACATATTATACTGATATTAATCTTGATGGAACTTAATTCTAATGGTGTAATCTTGTTCCTTATGTTACCCTAACCATTCTAAACCATAACATGTCAATTAAAACCTACTAAACAGCTTATTCTTGATCCTCAAAGAATCATCACCCTGCCATGAAACCTTATGAAACTTCCTCTAATCTTCAGGAATTAATCACCTAATAAAACCTAACCATTCTACACCTAAGAATATAATTGAATGCATATAAATAAGGTGGTATGAGGAGAATCACCAACCTGTCAAGTTGTAATGATGGATGTATGCAGAGCTTGATTCAGAGCTTGTTCTTGCTTCCAAACACTCCTCTAATGGTGTAGAGGTTTCTGTTTGCAATGGCTTTGAAGGAGAAGGCTTGTAGAGGTCCACACGATTCTTGCTTGATCTTGAAGGAAGCTTTGAATTCCACTCTCTCCTTCACTCTTCACCACTGCTTTCACCAACCCTTAATCTCATTGTGAGCTCCTCAATATATAATAGTCAATAGAATCATCTAGAAGCTCTTAGAATCATCTAGAAAGTAATGGAACTTCTCACTTGGTGACATGTTGGATATCTCATATCTCATGCATTAAGCCTTTGTTTTGGTGCCAAAGTCTCCCCTGGTGAGATATTGAGATGGAATGTGCAAAAAACCAGCCCAACCTTGCCTTATGTGAAGTTTTCCCAAGTTACCTTAATATGCAAGTCACATGATTACAAAGCAAGTCCAATTTCTAGGACTCAAATCAAAATTGTGCCTAAACCATTGTTTTTAAAATGTTGTTTGGATTCAATTTGGTATATTACATGACCTATTTTGGATTTGTAGATCTCTCAAACCATTTTCCAACTTGGATCCATTTAAGTTATGTCTCATTTTTAGGTCATTTTCACCCATTCTTGTCAATCCTTGCTACAAGCTTTTCCAACAACTCATGACCACTTTTCCAGGCTTAAAATTCCATTTTGAACAACTTTTATGTTTTGAGTTTTTTCATTTGAGGCTTGGAAATAGGAGATATGGCCTTTGCTTAAAATGACCTATAACTTCCAAATGACCAAAATACCCTTGTCTTGTACAAATCATAAGTTGAGTTCTACAAATCCTATCAAGGACTTCTAGTACTCTCTAGAAATCTAAGAAGATGCTATTCAACATTCATGTTGACCAAGAGATCATAGGAATCATCCTACTAGGGAAAAAGTTGTCTGCAAGTTGGGTGACTTTCAAGGACCCAGATTCACATACCTCAGATGACCTGTAATTTGTCCAAACCATAACTTGAGCTCTGCACATCCTATCAAGGACTTCTACCACTCAAATTAAATCTAAGAACAAGCTCTACAACATTCATGTTGTGGGTAAGATGAGATATCAATCACATCTTGAGCTAAAACTGCCTGGAAGATAGGGATCAAACTAGGGTTTTTACACTGTCCATCCTTAGAAACCCTAGCTTAAAACTTCTCAAACTCCTCAATCATGATGATTTGGTCTAGGAATCATCCTTATAACATCTCCATACATCATTCCATGATCTCATGGCTCCTGGATTGGGTCTCAACCTTCTCCAAATCCTCAGTTGACCTAGGGTTGACCCAGTCAAACCCTAATTCTACCATTCATGGCTGAATCTCTTGAATTCTTGCATAATGACCTCTCTGGGATTCATGATGGCTTTCAAGACATCTCATAAACTCTCTCAAAGCTTCAATTTCATTCTAAAAGTCTCAGAATCATTTGAGGAGCTCTCACAACTCTCAAGCTATGAAGCATACAACCTTGGTTTCAACCAATTTCTCTGAGGATCTCTTGAACTTTCTGATGGAGGTATCAACCTTCAAACACTTGATGGATAAATAAATGTTGGTCAAATTTTAGGGTGCAACAGCTGCCCCTATTCAAACGGCTTGAACCTGACTGGGTGAGAAGCGAACGACTCTCATCCAGTCAAGGTGCGAGACGGTTGAATACCGGTAAACCCGAAAATTTGCCAACTGCACGAGCACACGATACTCTGCGGGGGACAAACCTTCGAACACTGCAATACTAGTTGTACGGCAACTAGCTGGAGAAATACTGATCTGACATCGCCGTCAGTTATCCACATTAAATTTCTTCTGACATTGTCTTCAGACAACCAAAACACCCAGCATCGCCGCTGGAGAGCTAAATCTGACATCGCCATCGGACAATCAAAATACCCCGCATCGCCGCTGGAGAACTAAATCTGACATTGCCGTCAAACAATCAAAATACCCCGCATCGCCACTGGAGAACTAAATCTGACGTACCCAACATCGCCGCTGGAAACTGAATCTGACATCGCCGCCGGAAACAATCATCACTCTGAGAGACACTCGACATCGCCGTCGTACAAACATCATCTCTGCTGGGGATTTAAAGAGTCTGACATCGCCGTCAAACAACCAAAATACCCAACATCGCCGCTGGAGAACTGAATCTGACATCGCCGTCGAACAACCAAAATACCCAACATCACCGCTGGAGAACTAAATCTGACATCGCCGTCGGACAATCAAAATACCCCGCATCGCCGCTGGAGACCTACATCTGATATCTCCGTCAAACAATCAAAATACCCCGCATCGCCGCTGGAGAACTACATCTGACATCGCCGTCAAACAATCAAAATACCCCGCATCGCCGCTGGAGAACTAAAGGATCTGCATCACCTAACATCGTCGTCAGAAGACTAGATCAACTTGACATGCCCAACATTACCGCTGGAAAACTGAATCTGACATCGCCGTCGGAAACAAACATCACTCTGAGAGACACTCGACATCGCCGTCGTACAAACATCATCTCTGCTGGGGATTTAAAGAGTCTGACATCGCTGTCAAACAAACATCCAACCTTGCCGCCGGACACAAACATGATTTGACCTCGCCGTCAAAATAAACATCCAACCTCGCCGCCGGACACAAACGTGATCTGACCTCGCCGTCAAAACAAACATCCAACCTCGCCGCCGGAAACAAACATCGTCTGACCTTGCCGTCAAAACAAACATCCAACCTCGCCGCCGGAAACAAACATAATCTGACCTCGCCGTCAAAACAAATGTCCAACCTCGCCGCCGGAAACAAACATCGTCTGACCTCGCCGTCAAAACAACCATCCAACCTCGCCGCCGGAAACAAACATAATCTGACCTCGCTGTCGAATAAACATCTAACCTCGCCGCCGGAAACAAACATAATCTGACCTCGCCGTCAAATCCAAACATCCAACCTCGCCGCCAGGAACAAACATAATCTGACCTCGCCGTCAAAACAAATGTCCAACCTCGCCGCCGGAAACAAACATCGTCTGACCTCGCCATCAAAACAAACATCCAACCTCGCCGCCAGAAACAAACATCGTCTGACCTCGCTGTCAAAACAAACATCCAACCTCGCCGCCGAAAACAAACATCGTCTGACCTCGCCGTCAAAACAAACATCCAACCTCGCCGCCGGAACAAACGTCCAACCTCGCCGCCGGAAACAAACATCTGACCTCGCCGTCAAAACAAACATCCAACCTCGCCGCCGGAAACAAACATAATCTGACCTCGCCGTCAAAGTGGAGAAACTTCATTGGGGAATTGGTCACACGGTAACCGGTAGTACATAGTCGATCATACCGCTTCACGGTCAGACTTCAATCATGGAGTCTTCAGGAGATATTCTAACTTCGCCGTTGGAAAACCTGCTGGGGATGACGCTTCGCTGCTGAGGAATTTGGAGAACTATCACGTAACTCCGCTCCGGGGGTCCAGAACTCATTCTGGATAAATAAAATCTGCTGAGGACTTCAAGAATCATCTTGAACAAACAACTCCATCGGGCACCTTCAAGAATCATCTTGAACCGATAACCATTCTGGAGCAAACATTCTGCTGGAGATTCCAGGAATCATCCTGGACAACTCTTGCCGGGTACAAACCAATCACGACTTTAGCATCTTCCAAGGACTCGGCTCTCTTGGGGCTTCAGGAACCCTCTTGGGCGATCTTAGCTGGAGACTCTAAGCATCAACTTAAGCAACCAACTCTGGAGACTGCACTGAGGTCTTTAAGAATCATCTTAGGCAAACGGCCCTGCTGAGTATTTCAAGAATCATCTTGAACTGAAGACTTCGCTGGCGATCTCAAGAATCATCTTGAGTACACGACTTCGCTGGGGGAGGATGTCAGGAATCATCTTGAGCAACTAATCCTTCGGCGGAACACCTGTAAAACAAGAGTGGTAACAACCTAGATCATGTTTATTATGCATATGCTTCGGCGCCATGCCCCACACGGTGGAAATGCTATGCGTTTATGCTAAATGTTATGCAATCATGCACAATGATGCGGTCCCATCAGCAAAATAAATGTCGAGGGGAAAATCCTCCTGTCAAGGAGAAAGAACTACTCAGATAGAGGAATCATCCTGCTGAGGAGAACGTGGACATGCCAATATCAATTGGACTCTGTCTGGGGGAATGATCTTCGGTTGAAAAATTCATGGAAAACAACTTCAGTTGACTGCTGCAGGGGAACGAAGCTCTACGAGAACCTGGACCTGCTGAGAGAAAGCGATACCAATCGCGAGAATAAATTGCGTGGCCGTCATGGCTACTCTTCTGGGGGATAACCACTCTGTGGGGGACTAACTTCAGCTGCTCAACACTCCACTGGGGGAAAACCAATCATGATCTGATCAATTTCCAAGGATTCGGCTCTCTTGGACATCTGCGAACTTGGCTGAGGAAGGAGAAGTCATTCTGCTTCGCTGGAGAGAGTGCGACTCTGGGGAAATACCGCATCGGTTGTTCAATACTCTGCTAGGGAAAATCCACTCATGGTCCCAACTGCTTCCAAGGATTCGGCTCTCTTGGGGGTTTGCGGACTCATCCGGGGAGAGAGAAATCATTCTACTTCGCTGGAGAGTTTGACTCTGATGAGGAATTTCAATTCCGCTGGGGAAGAAGGAGTCATCCGACTTCGGGTGAGAGCACAACTCTGCAGAGGAATACAGCCTCAGCTGTTCCAACACTCTACTGGGGAAGAGGGAATCATCTGGCTTCAGGAGAGAGTATGACTCTGGTGGGGAATCTCAATTCCGCTGGAGACTTCAGTCTGGCACCATCAGTTGCTGCATACTTCGGCGTACGAATAGCTTCCTACGAATCCTGCACTTGTGACCCGGTGCTGGGGAAAGACACCTGCTTCGGCGACTTTACTGGGGAAAACACGAGCTTCGGCACCCGGACATTTCTACGAAACCTGCACTTGTGACCCGGTGCTGGGGGACGAATACGAGCTTCGGCGCGCGACTCAGCTGACGAGGTGACGTTCCTTCAGGATGCGTCTGCTTGGGGAAGAGAATCATCTCTGCGTGGGGAGACATATCAATGCTCACTATCTTGCGTTCAGACTCTGCGGAGGAGAGACTACTGAACTCTGGTGGAGAAGGAGGACTCGCCCTGCTTCGGGGGATGTGCACGGCGCATCATCTGGAAGGTGCTACACCTGCAACAACACAAACAAACAGACAAGATACCCTCCTCAAAGGGGCCTATCAAGGTTATTATCTCGTGACAATATATAGGTAGTTAATTGTTTCAACAATCAATGGGCCTAGGCCCGTAAGTTTATGTATGCGCATTTTATCAAAAACATCGGCGTTTTCATTCGCAAACAAAACAGATAAATGCTAAATAGGCAAACAGAATTGCTGAATAACATGCATTTTTTTGATGGTGAACCCCTGAATGGGTAAGAAATGTTTTACAATAGAGGCAAGCTCCTGGAATGAGGAAGCCGCGCAAAAATAAAACATAAATATACATCAGTATATACAAATGTCGGCAACGAGGCGTGGACGAACACCATGAGTTGATCCCTCTAAGACCCACTCGACTTCGATACTTCTCCGACGCTTCAGCTTCGAAAGAGATTGATTCAGATAAACGGTCCTCAGGTCCTCCAAACCACTAAACAATGAAAGTCCACACGCGGAACGCAGTCATTTGCTTATTCAAATCCCTAACTTTTGCGTGAACCGCCCTTTACGGGTTTTCAGTTCACCGGGATACCCTTTTTTGCTGAAGCCGCCCAGTGTAGGTTTTTGACTTCGCGGGTGTACACTTTTTTAATATATCCCTAATTTTTGCCCGAACCTTTTATTCTGTTTTTGGTCCGCCGGGATGCCCCTTTTTGCCTGGACTCTTTCTTTTTTGTCCAGCGGGTCTCTTTCAAGCAAAGTATTTTTTAACTGCGTCCGCGTTCACCGGGGATGCAAAATCTTCACCATCCATCGTGGATAACAACAAAGCTCCTCCCGAGAAGACCTTGCTGACAACATACGGACCTTCGTAATTTGGAGTCCACTTGCCCCGGTGATCGGAGTGTGGCGGAAGAATCTTCTTCAGGACGAGATCACCCGTCTGAAAGCTTCTAGGACGCACCTTCTTATCATAAGCTTTCTTCATTCGGCTTTGGTACAGACGACCAAATGCAATCGATGCTAACCTCTTCTCGTCTATCAGGCTGAGTTGGTTCAAACGATTCGTAATCCATTCTGCCTCGTCGAGCTTCACATCAACCAAAACTCGCAAAGAAGGAATCTCCACTTCTAACGGTAGGACAGCTTCCATACCATACACCAAGGAGAAAGGAGTTGCCCCGGTCGACATACGCGCCGTCGTACGATAACCGTGCAAGGAAAACGGCAGTATCTCGTGCCAATCTTTGTACGTCACAACCATCTTCTGAACAATCTTCTTTATGTTCTTGTTGGCGGCTTCGACGGCGCCATTCATCTTCGGCCGGTAAGGAGATGAGTTGTGGTGTTCAATCTTGAAGCTCTGGCACAGCTCCTTCATCATCTTGTTATTCAAATTCGAACCATTATCAATAATGATCCGCTCGGGAACCCCGTAGCGACAGATGATGTCCCTCTTTATGAATTTAGCTACCACCTGCTTAGTCACATTAGCGTACGAGGCAGCCTCCACCCATTTGGTGAAGTAGTCGATAGCTACCAGAATGAAACGATGACCATTGGATGCAGTGGGCTCGATCTTGCCTATCATGTCGATGCCCTACATGGAGAACGGCCAAGGGGAGGACATGACATTCAACGGGCACGGCGGCACGTGAACTTTATCAGCATAAATCTGGCATTTATGACATTTCTTCGCGAATCTGAAGCAATCCTACTCCATAGTCAGCCAGTAATATCCTGCTCTCAGGATCTTTCTCGTCATGGCATGCCCGCCGGCGTGCGTACCAAATGTGCCCTCATGGACTTCTTACATGAGCCTACTTGCCTCTTTCTCATCTACACATCTGAGTAACACGAGATCGTGGTTTCTCTTATACAGCACTCCATCAGGATTGAGGTAAAAGTTCCCAGACAGCCTTCTCAGAGTCTTCTTATCCTGGGTTGACGCACCCGCAGGATAATCCTTAGTCATAAGGAAGGTCTGGATGTCGTGGAACCATGGCTTGCCGTCGGCGGCATCCTTGATTGCAAAGACAAATGCCGGTCTGTCAAGACGCGAAAGCACAATTCTTGGAGCCTCATTCCAAAAATTGACCTTATACATTGAAGCCAACGTGGCTAAGGCATCAGCCATCTGATTTTCAGCCCTGGGTACATGATGAAGTTCCACTCGGTCGAAGAACGGAAGCAGCCTCCTGGCATAGTTCATGTATGGCACCAAATTCGCTTGACGAGTTTCCCACTCCCCTTTAATCTGATTGATTACAAGAGCTGAGTCACCATATCCGTCTATATTCTTGATTCTCAAATCAATTGCCTCTTCTAGACCCATAATACATGCTTCATACTCCGCCTCATTGTTGGTAACTGGAAACGTCAGTCTCGCAGTAAACGGGATGTGGGATCCGTGAAGAGTCGTGATGATAGCCCCGATACCACTTCCATAGGAATTAACCGCTGCATCGAATATCAACTTCCACTGAGACTTCCTATCTGGCCCCTCACCGGGCAATGGCTCATCGCAATCCTTTGCTTTGAGAAACATAATATCCTCGTCAGGGAATTCAAACTTCATCGGCTGGTAATCCTCGATCGGCTGTTCGGCAAGGTAATTAGACAATACGCTTCCCTTTATGGCCTTCTGGGAGACGTACTGAATATCATATTCTGTTAACACCATTTGCCATCTGGCAATCCTGCCCGAAAGAGCCTGCTTCTCGAAGACGTACTTGATCGGATCCATCTTCGAAATTAGCATAGTGGTGTGATTGAGCATGTACTGTCGGAGACGTTTGGTGGCCCAAGCTAATGCACAACACGTCTTCTCCAGCATCGAGTATCGAGATTCACACTCAGTGAACTTTTTACTCAAATAATAAATGGCATGCTCTTTTCTGCCCGTCTCGTCGTGCTGACCGAGAACACACCCCATACTATTCTCCAGAACCGTCAGGTACATGATTAATGGCCGTCCAGCCACTGGGGGTATCAAGATTGGAGGTTCTTGAAGATACTGCTTTATTTTGTCGAATGCCTTCTGGAAATCCTCATTCCAAGTAATCGCCTGATCTTTCTTTAAAAGCTTGAACATCGGTTCACAAGTGGTCGTGAGCTGAGAGATAAACCTTACAATGTAGTTTATTCGGCCCAAGAAACCACGAACTTCTTTTTCTGTTTTCGGCGTTGGCATTTCTTGAATAGCTTTTATTTTCGCAGGATCAACTTCGATACCTCGTTCACTAACGATAAACCCCAATAACTTTCCGGACCGCACTCCGAAAGTGCACTTGTTAGGATTCAGCCTCAGCCTGAACTTCCTAAGCCTCTCAAAAAGCTTCAACAAGTTGACCAGATGCTCTTCCTCCGTTTGGGACTTTGCAATCATGTCATCAACATAGACCTCGATCTCATGATGAATCATATCATGAAACAAGGTTACCATTGCTCGCTGGTAAGTGGCCCCTGCGTTCTTCAGACCGAAGGGCATTACCTTATAGCAAAATGTTCCCCAGGGGGTGATAAACGTTGTTTTCTCCATGTCCTCTGGTGCCATCTTAATCTGATTGTAACCGGAAAAGACATCCATGAACGAAAACACAGAGAACTGGGCTGTGTTGTCGACCAACACATCGATATGAGGCAACGGGAAATCATCCTTAGGGCTCGCCCTATTCAAATCCCGATAATCGACGAACATGCGTACCTTACCGTCCTTCTTCGGCACAGACACTATGTTGGCGACCCACGGAGGGTAAGTGGTAACGGCTAGAAATCCTGCGTCCAACTGCTTCTGGACTTCTTCTTTGATCTTTACAGCCATATTTGGTCTCGTCCTCCTAAGCTTCTGCTTGACTGGAGGGCAATCTTCTCGCAACGGCAAGCGATGAACCACGATGTCTGCGTCAAGTCCGGGCATATCTTCATATGACCAAGCAAAGACGTCACTATACTCTCGAAGCATCTCGACCAGTCTATGCTTGACATCATTCTGCAGCGCAGCCCCTACTCTGACATTTCTGACGAGCTCTTCAGAACCCAGGTTTACGATCTCAATATCTTCCCCATGAGGCTGAATAACCTTTTCCTTTTGTCTCAACAAGCGGGCCAACTCTTCCGGAAGGTCTTCGTCTTCATCAATCTCATCCTCGGCTTGATATATCGAGCAATCAAAATCGTAGTGAGCCGTAGAGGGTCCAGAGTCGATGTCGTCTGTTATGTGGATCCTGCAATAACAAGGGTTAAGTTTAAAGCAAGAATATGCAGGTTAGCACAAACCTCGTAGCCATTTTACTGTTTTTCAAAATAAACATAAAACAGGAATAACAGAGAACACAATATTTGAGTACGAAGAAAACGCCTTTGATTTATTAACAAAATGCATGTACATAATCCAACAAGGCCCTGACAATAAAACCACTATGCCCCGGGCAGGACGTAGGGTTGTACAAAGATTGTAAAAAGTAAATCATTACTCTTCACTTGTCAGTTGGATAATCTCCTTGATGGTCCAATTGTTGAGGCGCTCGCCCGGCTTGCTTGGCTGAATCCAGGCGTCAAGATCACAATCGCTATCCCCGCTGTCCTCTGACGCTGCGTTGATGCTTTCAAAAATCACTTCGCCCTTGGTAAATAGGATCGGCCCCTTCCCACGAGACGAACTGCTAGACGAAGAAGATGAAGCTTCAGCTTCAGGAGAATACCCCAATCCAAACTTATCCTGCTTGATCGGTATCTCCAAAACATGCCCCCAGCCTGGGGTGGAGCCGGCTTCGACGACGGCCCGAGCTTCTCTGAATGAGGAGAGATTCATCTCTTGCTTCTCTGTGCTGACAGGAGCTACCTCTTTTACCTTGACGGCTTCAAAGGCTTGGCAGAGAGTTTCATGGATTTCGCCATCCATTTCAACATACTTAAAGGATGACAAGTGGCTTACCATAATGTCCTCCTCACCACAGACGGTTACTATGCTCCCCCCGACAGCATATTTGAGCTTTTGATGCAACGTGGACGTCACGGCACCAGCAGCATGGATCCATGGCCGACCTAAGAGGCAACTGTAGGCAGGCATGATATCCATGATATAAAAAACTGTATCGAACGTCTCCGGACCAACTTGAATCGGCAGGGTCAACTCTCCGAAAACGTGGCGCTTAGTTCCGTCAAATGCTTTCACCACCAGATCACTGGGCGTGCAAAGCAATCCACGAGTGTCCAACTTCATTAATGCCTTCTTCGGAAGCACATTAAGCGACGAACCCGTGTCCACCAGGACATGCGACATGATTGTGCATCTGCACTCTATCGAGACGTGTAAGGCGCTGTTGTGATCTCTCCCTTTAGGAGTCAGCTCTAAATCTGTGAAACCTAGCCCATTGCCAGCATTAACACGGGCTACCACTTCTTCTAGCTGATTCACTGATATCTCTTGCGGTACATAGGCAGCGTTCAATACCTTCAGTAACGCGTTGCGGTGCGCTTCAGAACACAGCAACAAGTTGAGAATAGAAATCTTTGACGGAGTCTGATGAAGATGGTCTACAATCTTGTAGTCGCTCTTTTTGATTAACCGCATGAACTCCTCGGCATCTTTGACAAGCAAATCTTTCTCTGCCCCACAAGGGACTTCTTCGACGGCTTTGCCTTTACCCTTATCAGCAGCATCAGCTCTGACCATTTTCTCTGCCACAACCTCTGTCGGCGCAAACACTCTTCCGCTTCGAGTAATACCACTGACTCCTGCGAGATTCTGTACAGTCGACCCGTACGGCTCCAGCTCTAACTTCTGACCATTGCAATAGACTTCGGCGCCATAATGCCATGGAACGGCGTTAGTGCTCTCGAATGGGATTGGCCCGGCCCTGGTAATAGTGATTGTAGGCGGTCGGGGCGCAGAAATAGTAATAGGTTGACGAGGAATGGTGATGGTGGCGACTTCATCTGCCTGCTTCAACGCAACCTCTCCTGATACACTTTCAACTCTCCGATCGAACTGCAAAATACCCTCAGACATCAGACTTTGGATACCTTCTACCAGCTGCTCACACCCATCAGGATGTGTAGCACAAGCCATGCATAACTCTCCGCATCCTGGAAAGAACCCCTTCTTCAACAACTTAGCTTTGACGAAACTAAGCGGCGTCTTTAAGTCTTTGACATCAGTCAGCAGATCTGCACTATCCTCTGCGATAATGGCGTTCACTCCGCCTCCTCTATGATGAGGCATAGGGTTTTTGGTAACATTGGGCACATTGTCAGAGAAGTTGATAATCTTGGCATCTACCAGGTCCTGCACCTTATGCTTAAAGGCTTTGCAGTTCTCAATCGTATGGCCTGGTGCCCCAGTATGGAAATCGCAAGTGGCATTTGGGTCATACCCCGGTGGTGGTGCCCCTGTTAAGGGAGCCAACATCCTCTTTTGCACTAACTGAAGCTGAAGCAAAGTTTGCAAGAGCTGCGCATACGACATAGGTGGTGCTTCGAAGTGACGGTTTGCCAAAGGAGTCCAATTCTGATATTTTCTATATCCTTGTTGACTCTGTTGCTGTGGTTGCTGCTGCTGCGGCGGCGGAGCTACTGGGATATTTATGCTAGCTATCTGCTGCTGAGGGCCCTTGCCCTTTCTCCGAGCGTTGGTGACAGCACTCGCGTCTCCTTCTCGACGTTTACCAGCGTAAGGTTTCTTTCCACCTCCTCCAGCTGAGGATGATTCACCTTGAATTTTTCCGATCTTTATACCATTCTCGACATGCTCGCCCATAGTGATGAGAGCCGAGAATGTCCCAGACATGCCACTGACTAGCTTTTCATAGTAGATTCCTGGGAGGGTAGCCACAAACATCTGCACGAGCTCGCGCTCGACCATCGGCGGTTGAACCCGAGCAGCCAACTCACGCCACCGCTGGGCGTACTCCTTAAAGCCTTCATTATTCCGCTGCGAAAGGTTCTGGAGCTGAACTCGGTTGGGGGCCAAGTCGCTGTTGTATTGATAGTGGAGGACAAACGCTTCAGCGAGATCTTTCCATGTGCGCACGGTAGTGGGCTCCAAACCCATATACCACTCGAGGGATGGACCAAAAAGACTATCTTGGAAGAAGTGCATCAGCAACTTCTCATCGTCGGAATAGGCGGACATCTTTCTATAGTAAGATCGAAGGTGGACACGAAGGCAAGTAGTACCCTTATACTTCTCAAAGACAGGCACCTTGAACTTATGAGGTACCTTGAAATCAGCAATTAACCCCAGCTTGGACATATCAACGCCCAAAGTATTCTGATTCTCAATGTCTCTCATTTTATCTTCCAATGCTTTGAACCTGATTCGTGCTTCAGCATTCAACTCTGCTTCCACACCTCTTTGAGAAAACACATCATCCTGATGATCCTCAAGCCACGGTTGAGGCACCAACAGATTTCCGACGCCAGCATTGCCGTTGACCGGCCCTATGTTGACATTAGCTCCCAGACTACCATTGCCGACGCCCGTCGCATTGAGTCTGATATTGTCCATCACATTACCATTAGCACTGCCGTTGCCCCCGGCAACAGGAACAACATTCTGCGGAGCATCAACCGGAGGAGGAGTAGGCACAGCCCCGCCATGAAGTATGCCGTTACTATCAACCCTGGAGATCAAAGGTTGAACCAAAGTACGAAGCTGGTCCTGACCATTAGCGACTACCTGCATCAGTTCCATAAAACGATCCATCCATTCACGGAGCTCTTGAACATCTGACTGCACCTGATCCATGATCCTTGTCTATTAGCTCGAGTTGAGTAACGGTGAATGAGTCTCTGATCAATCCTGGAGATCGGAAGCAGCTCGGAAACTGTGAACCTGAAAAACCTGTCAACATTAAAGGTTAGGAAAAGCAACAAAATGTACGCCATGCAAATGCTTCATGCAGATGCATGCGTGTGTCTGTGTGCTTGGGAGATTTCCCCCGATCCTAGCGCCTTAGTACCAGTGCTGATAATAATAATAATAAGAAGATGTCCAAGCCCAATCATGGAAACATCAATCTCTTGTATATATGGAAAGCCTATTAAGGCAGTACATAGCATCAGCGGCAGTCAACTTCGACACATCAGGGGCCGGGAACTTGTACGCAACAGTCTTCCTGAGAGAGGCTATAATAATACAATAGGAGGCGAGAGATCCTGGATCGGGGAAACGGTACCTGTCACAGACACACGTTAATGGAATGCAAATGAACATGCAAACTAATGCAAAATGCAGGTATGCAATAATATATCCAGGTAACTGCTGTGGAGATTCTGTGTCCATAATCACTGATGAGAAGAAAACCCCGGTGTAAGACCACTAATCTGATCTGCTAGGAACGACCTTCTGACGGGACCATATACATAAGATCAAAATTCTGCTCTGTCGAGAACAGATGTCTGATAATAAGGACCCCAGATGTATGATCAAGAAATATCTGCTGATGAAGTCTTCAGACCCCAAATAAAAAATCTGCCCTATCAAGAACAAACATACAGCTGCTGATGAGATCTTCAGACCCCACTCAAAATCTTCCTATCCAGAACAAACCACTGATGACAATACTCTGATCAAAACCTGCTCTATCAAGAACAGACATACACCTGATGATAAGCTCCTCTGATCAAAACCTGCTCTATCAAGAACAGACAAATCTGCAACTGAGAAACCCTGGTACCAACATAACTGATCCACTGTCAAGAAAACCAGGTGGTCTGGAGGTCAAAGTTTCCTGCAATAATCCCAATCCCACTCACAGGTATGGACCTAATCCACGGACAAAGGTACGGCATCCTATGCGGTCATCAGCGTCACAGACTTTCATGAGTGACGATACGATTCCTAGAAGGAGTGGCATCATCAAGTCATGAAGAGGCCTCACTTAGCTGACTTCCAAATGATCGGTCCCCAGAGTCGACAATCCTCACGTCTGGACTCCCCTCAGATCCTCAGGACCGGAAAGGAGCACCTCTGTGAGAACCTCGTCTGAGCGCAGATTTCGTAGGGAACTGTGCCTGCTCAGCAGACAGGTCCGTCTACTACTCTCCGCAACTATGTCTAGGTGTATACTCAAGCCCAGGTCCGGCTTCTCACTCATAGTAACCTCCCTCTCCCACAGCAATAATCATAATAATATAGTGCTGAAAGTAAATGCGGAAAGGTAAAGGTACGGAAAAGTAAAGTGCGGAAAAGATAAAACACATATGCACAACACCCAACAGATAAACACCCAAGCGCTAGGATTGACTCGCGTAGGGGATGGGAAACGGTCCCAGCATAAGGGATGGGAAAAGTCCCTAGATGCTATAAGTCCCCAGCAGAGTCGCCAGCTGTCGCTTTCGCGAAAATGAGGTGCCGGCACAACAGAAGAGTCGCCACCTTTCGTTATTTATCCCTCAGAACGGGAAAGGAAACGATCGGAGAAACCTGACGAACAAGGGTAAGACAAGGTCATCGCAACCATTGTCTGGGTTCGGGAGTCGGTTACGCAAGGGGAAGGTATTAGCACCCCTCACGTCCGTCGTACTCGACGGGATCCACGCTTGTTTGTTTACTTGGACGGGTTGGTTTTATTCTATCTACCTATCAAGGCTGGCTGAAAAAGAAAAGAAAAATGACTCGGCAAAGCGTCGCGCTTTATGCCTACGTATTCTCATCAGAGAATGAGAAATCAGAGTCAATGTAGTTCGGCCTACAAAGGGTTATGGGGGAAGGTAGCTCGCCAAGACATCGCCATCTTGTGCCTACGTACTCTCAACAGGCATGAGAGATCAGAGCTCACGTAGTTCGGGAAACTACGGTTTATTTCCTGTTTTGAAAGAAGTGTTTTTTATTGTGTTTGCGATTTCAACCGCACTAGAGACTATGACCTGAGAGTGAATGCGTCGCATGTCACCCAAAGGGTACCATACTAAACATCCAAACTGTGGAAAAGAAACTCCTCTACAATCCTTTCTCAGATAGCTTAAGGCTCGTAACGTACGAAAGAAATCATTCATGATTACTGTATCTTAAACTGTTTTGAGATGAGAAGAGAACAGGCCTAACTAGGAGGGAGACTATCAAGTCCTACTGTTATCATGCCATGGATTCATCCTATGGTTGAGGTTTGAATTGGGAACTCCTAGAAGTTGTCATGCATAGGTTTCAACCTAAAAGTCTATCATCAAATCCTTATCAAAGGAAATGAGAGTCCTAAGGGATCATGTCAATGATACACCAAAACAGACAAAGCATCAGCTTAACAGTAAAATGCATGCAATGCAAGTGAGGGAGGAAATGTGTGTGGGGCTTCAGCCTCCACAAGCTCGTCTCGACCTCAAGCCAGTCATGAAATAACAGTAATCATACTGAAAAATAAACAACATGCTATCAAGCAATAAACAGTAAACTGCAATCATACAGATAAAAGAAATGAAATACCATCCATGCTTGAGAAAGAAATTATCTACATTTAAGCTCTCCCTAATCCTAACCCTAAAACAAAACCCTAATCAACTTCTAAGCAAAGCCCTAAAGCAAAACCCTAATCAACTTCTAAGCAAAGCCCTAAAGCAAAACCCTAATCAAAAGAAATCAATCCCAGTCTTCAAGCTTCAAAACAAGCTTACCAAAGAAAGGGAGCTAAGTAGGCAGACTCATAGTACCTTCCTCAGGAAAGCACTAGGAGGCTTATACTCAGGAATCATATCCTATGTGGCTCAACAACTGTGATCAGTTTACATTCCTCCTCAGTAGAAACTAAACTCACATGAAGGCTCCAACATCATTGGATACTTGAGAAATCCTAGATGAACTAAGGGAACTAAGTGAACAAACCCATAGGACCTTCCTCAGGAAAATACTAGGGGGCTTCCACTTAGGAGTCGTATCCCATGTGGCTCAACAACTGTGATCAGTTTACATTCCTCCTCAGGAGAAACTAAACTCACATGAAGGCTCCAACATTATTGGATACTTGAGAAATCCTACATGAACTAAGGGAACTAAGTGAACAGACCCATAGTACCTTCCTCAGGAAAGTACTAGGGGGCTTCCACTTAGGAATCGTATCCCATGTGGCTCAACAACTGTGATCAGTTTACATTCCTCCTCAGGAGAAACTAAACTCACATGAAGGCTCCGAGATCATTGGATACTTGAGAAAGAGGTGAGAAGAAAGAATGAAAGACATCCATAGTGCCTTCCTCAGGAAAGTACCATGAATTATCCTCAAACTTCAGGATCTCAAACCTCACAAACAGAGAACAAGCTCCTGGACTAGGACCTCAATCCATACATCCTCGCAAGCTCCACCCTCTCAACCTCTGGGTCTTGATCTTCAATCTTCTCCTTCATCATGCTCCTTCAACAAGGTCTTCAAAGCAAGCCATGCCCCACAACAATCCCCCAAAGATAAACCCCAAAGATAGACAATCAACACAAAACATCCAATACAATCAGTCCTATTCAGAAAGTACTTTGAAAATACTAAAGAAAGGGGGGGAAATATAATATTTATTCACAAGGGTCTATTATACTTACCCCTAATATCCCTATAGTCCCATACCCAAAAATCAAGCTAAAACTCCTAAAAGAAATGAATTATTTCACCTATGCTAAACCTAAACCCTAATTTTGATCACTCTAATCTCACCTAATCAAACCATCTAAAAATTAATCCTAAAAATCATGAAATAAATCCTATGGGAATGTTAATGTCCTAAGTTAATCACCCTAAAAAGAATGGAGCAAAAATCTTAAGAGAACTACCTAAACAAAATTGAACAAAATGAAGTATCAAACTAAATCACTTAAAAAGCTATTTAAATGAAAAATATACTAAAAATATAAAACTAAAAATAAAATGGAATTTTTATTTTTATTAATTTTCTACGCAAAATTATAAACCTATAGAAAAAACAAGAAATGAAAAATATTAATTTTTCTATTATTTATGAATTTTATAAGATGCAAGAAAATAAAAGAAATTAAAATAAAAGAAAATAAAAAGAAAATGGGGAGGGGGTGCGTTTAGAAGAGGCGCTCAGTTGGTTTTCTAGATGGGCTGGGAAATGGTGGTGCAGATAGTAATGCGTGCAAGGCCCAACATGTTCAGAAAAATCAATTGAAAAATTAAAAGAAAAATATTAAAGACTCGGTGCAATTAGCAACAGGTTTCAGTTCAATATTGGTTTGGGCCGTGTGAGGGGGTGTGAGTAGCGAAGTCTGGACAGGCCCAGGGTTTCTCATTTAGTTAAACGCAGCGTTTAGCTTAGGCAATTCCCTCCGTTTCTGATTTGAATGTTGGACGCACGATGAGGTTAACAAGTCAATTAAAAGGAATGATCCAACGCCCTAGGCGTTGTCTTCCCCAACTCAACCTAGGGTTTTCAGTAAAAACAGAATCCATGCACGAATCTTAACTCCACTCGTTCTCCCACAATGTCCGATGAAAATCAAAAATTCCAAAGCCAAATTTGCTCTACTACTCACCAGGAACATGATCATACGCATAGTTTTCATTGAAACATCTTGTATCATCCAAACAGAACGCGTGAAAGTTAGGGTTCCAACATATTATACTGATATCAATCTTGATGGAACTTAATTCTAATGGTGTAATCTTGTTCCTTATGTTACCCTAACCATTCTAAACCATAACATGTCAATTAAAACCTACTAAACAGCTTATTCTTGATCCTCAAAGAATCATCACCCTGCCATGAAACCTTATGAAACTTCCTCTAATCTTCAGGAATTAATCACCTAATAAAACCTAACCATTCTACACCTAAGAATCTAATTGAATGCATATAAATAAGGTGGTATGAGGAGAATCACCAACCTGTCAAGTTGTAATGGTGGATGTATGCAGAGCTTGATTCAGAGCTTGTTCTTGCTTCCAAACACTCCTCTAATGGTGTAGAGGTTTCTGTTTGCAATGGCTTTGAAGGAGAAGGCTTGTAGAGGTCCACACGATTCTTGCTTGATCTTGAAGGAAGCTTTGAATTCCAATCTCTCCTTCACTCTTCACCACTGCTTTCACCAAACCTTAATCTCATTGTGAGCTCCTCAATATATAATAGTCAATAGAATCATCTAGAAGCTCTTAGAATCATCTAGAAAGTAATGGAACTTCTCACTTGGTGACATGTTGGATATCTCATATCTCATGCATTAAGCCTTTGTTTTGGTGCCAAAGTCTCCCCTGGTGAGATATTGAGATGGAATGTGCAAAAAACCAGCCCAACCTTGCCTTATGTGAAGTTTTCCCAAGTTACCTTAATATGCAAGTCACATGATTACAAAGCAAGTCCAATTTCTAGGCCTCAAATCAAAATTGTGCCTAAACCATTCTTTTTAAAATGTTGTTTGGATTCAATTTGGTATATTACATGACCTATTTTGGATTTGTAGATCTCTCAAACCATTTTCCAACTTGGATCCATTTAAGTTATGTCTCATTTTTAGGTCATTTTCACCCATTCTTGTCAATCCTTGCTACAAGCTTTTCCAACAACTCATGACCACTTTTCTAGGCTTAAAATGCCATTTTGAACAACTTTGATGTTTTGAGTTTTTTCATTTGAGGCTTGGAAATAGGAGATATGGCCTTTGCTTAAAATGACCTATAACTTCCAAATGACCAAAATACCCTTGTCTTGTACAAACCATAAGTTGAGTTCTACAAATCCTATCAAGGACTTCTAGTACTCTCTAGAAATCTAAGAAGATGCTCTTCAACATTCATGTTGACCAAGAGATCATAGGAATCATCCTACTAGGGAAAAAGTTGTCTGCAAGTTGGGTGACTTTCAAGGACCCAGATTCACATACCTCAGATGACCTGTAATTTGTCCAAACCATAACTTGAGCTCTGCACATCCTATCAAGGACTTCTATCACTCAAATTAAATCTAAGAACAAGCTCTACAACATTCATGTTTTGGGGGAGATGAGATATCAATCACATCTTGAGCTAAAACTTCCTGGAAGATAGGGATCAAACTAGGGTTTTTACACTGTCCATCCTTAGAAACCCTAGCTTAAAACTTCTCAAACTCCTCAATCATGATGATTTGGTCTAGGAATCATCCTTATAACATCTCCATACATCATTCCATGATCTCATGGCTCCTGGATTGGGTCTCAACCTTCTCCAAATCCTCAGTTGACCTAGGGTTGACCCAGTTAAACCCTAATTCTACCATTCATGGCTGAATCTCTTGAATTCTTGCATAATGACCTCTCTGGGCTTCATGATGGCTTTCAAGACATCTCATAAACTCTCTCAAAGCTTCAAGTTCATTCTCAAAGTCTCAGAATCATCTGAGGAGCTCTCACAACTCTCAAGCTATGAAGCATACAACCTTGGTTTCAACCAATTTCTCTGAGGATCTCTTGAACTTTCTGATGGAGGTATCAACCTTCAAACACTTGATGAATAAATAAATGTTGGTCAAATTTTGGGGTGCAACAGTGAGCCAGACGAAATATTGCCTTGAGCTTCTCAAGCGTTTCGACATGGCCAACTCCAAAGCGATTGACACACCCATGCCTACTTGCGTAAACTTGAGTGGTGATGAGAATGGTAAAGATGTGGAGGTAAAGAAGTATAGAGGTATGATAGGGTCTCTCTCTATCTTACCGCATCTCAACCGAATATAATGTTTAGTGTTTATATGTGTGCGAGGTACCAATCATATCCCAAGGAATCACACTTGAAAGCCGTAAAACGCATACTTAGATACCTCTCTGGTACTCCAAAGTATGGGCTTTGGTATTCCAAAGGAAGTGATTGTTTGTTGGTTGGCTATTCTGATTCCGACTTTTTCGGGTGCAAATCGGATAGGAAAATCACAAGTGGCACTTGTCATTTTTTCTCACATTCCTTAGTGAGTTGGCACAGGAAAAAGCAAGTTTTTGTTGCTTTGTCAACAGCCGAGGTAGAATAAGTTGCAGCGGGTAGTTTTTGCACTCAAGTCTCGTGGGTTAAGCAACAATTACTCAATTTCAATGTTAAACTCGAGTGTATTCCTATTTTATGTGATAATACAAGTTCCATCAGTCTAACCAAGAACCCCGTATTGCATTCACGCACCAAACATATCAAAATTCGCCATCATTTCCTTAGGGATCATGTGGAGAAAGGTGATGTGGTGTTTGAGCATGTTGATACTAAAGATCAACTTGCAGATATTTTCACTAAACCACTTGCAACAGAGCCTTTCTTTCACATCCGTAGGGAACTAGTAATTCTCGACATCTCGGATCATGTTTAAGGTTTCATGATTTCTTGCTCTATATATATTTGCTTGTCTATATCTTTGTCTAACAATGTGATGAAGTATTTAGCTATATGTGAGGGCATCTATCATTAATTTTCGTTAAGGTAATACTATTCCTTTCTAGAAAAATTTTCTTGATCACATAATATGTGTAAGTTAGTGTACCATTTTGTGTGTTAAATTGATGATTATTTCATGATTGAGCATGTTTTTATCCATTTGTGAGGTTGAAATATGTGTGAGCTCTCTATTAATCTTCTTTGATGCATAAATGACTTTAAAAGGTGCATTTTACTTATTTTAACTGTTTGAGTGGACCAAAACAGGTCATAGGTCGACTCATAAAAATGTAAATTTTCATGATTTTGGGTCTGGTATGCACAAGCTGACTCAAATTGTGTATCTTTCTCATTGTCAAAAATTCTGCAGTATGCGTCGACGCACATACTGCTTAGGTCAACGCGTCGCTAAATGTTTCTGAAAAATTCTTGAATTTGCTGCGCCGTTTCAATTTCTTTGACCCATTTAATGGTTCCCTTTATTCTATGCATTCAAACATCATCATTTGCATTAGTTCATTGCATCCACACATCTCTCCTCCACTTCTCCTCTTTCCAAAATCTCTACCAAGACCTAATCTCAACAAAGTTCCTCAAACACCACAAGGTTTCCACTGAGTTTCTCATCAACAAAGCAAACTCAATCTAATGTTCATCTTCTTCATCTGTTGAACCTCATGGCTACAAGAAGGGTCACCGGAAAAAAGAACCACTAAAGCTCCATCTTCACAAGCAGGTACTTCCCAACCAAGGGCAAGTCTTCTGGTAACTGCTCTTTCTTTACTCCCTATTGAATATGATGAATTATATGAAAAGAATATTAGCAAATGATCTATTGTAAAACAATTCGTCTACTATCACAAAACTACCGAAAGAGTGCACATTCAGGAAGTTCTCGAACTTCTGGATTTTCAAGATTTCAATCTGTTTTTCGAATGTGACACGAAGTATAATGAGGATCTCGTTCGAGTATTCTATACGGGTCTTCAAGGCAAACTTTATGGGTATGAGTTTAGTTTCAAAATAGGCGATACAAGGATTTTTGTAAATGATGTAGTTTGAAAAGATCTGTTCAACATGTATCCACTCTCTGCTCCATTCATTAAGGTCGCTAACACTCGAACTGTGGACGATTATGATTTCAAGGAATCCTTGAAATCCATGTTAAAGAAACCATTTACTGATCAAATTGTGGCTATTGATCTCTTTCCCAAGTCGGTAACTACTGGTCGTTTAAAACCAGTTGATCGAATCCTGCAATGGATAGTTTCTCATATACTTCGGCCTAAGAAAGGAGGTTACTCCTAGGTCGATCAAGCTGAAGTTCACTTGGTGTACATTTTGAAGAAGAAGATAACAATCAGTTGTCCTCACTATATTGCAAGCATGATTTATTCTCTGAGAGATTCTGGCAGAGGCATTGTGTTATCATCTGCATCTTTCATTCAATGTGTGCTTAACCATGCTGAAGTGGTTGTTCCATGAATTCCATATAATACTTTGATAGCTGACCAAGAATTCGGTCAAAATACATTGACACTGATGGGATACATATGTGATCAACAAGAGATACGCTACAGGTTTATAGTTAAAGCTACTAGCTCATGGCTACAAGAGTCTGATGAAAGTGAAGAAGACGAGGAAGAACAAGAAGATGGTAATCAAATGGAGACTGATTTCAATGCTCCTGAACAAGACAATAGTGGCTGGTTGGATCAATCACCTCCTATGGATTCCTATGCAAACCAAGGATGGGGTGAATGGAAATATACCAGATGGACCTCTCTTGGTTTAGAATACATGCCTCCAACAAACAATTGGAATCACCAAGAGTCATATTATATGCCTCCCTCTCCTCCACATTCTCAATAAAACAATGATGAACTCCTTGAGATGATGAGAAATATGCAGCAGGATTGCAGAACCAAATCCAAGCTCAGACCGACAATTTTAACATGTTCGCCGTCGCCGTCATGGGACAGTTTGATACTATGGTTGAGACCGCTGTAGGTCAAAATCGCGCCCTTACTACAAGCTTCAGCATTATCAATTGGGCAGTTCTTGAACTTACTGAGCGACTGGATGAGCAAAAACCTCCACCATCTCAAGATTATCAGTTTAGAGGAAGGGGCCATCATTTTAGCGAGAAGATACCTTGAGGATCATGTTGTGTTGATGTTGTGCATGTCATGTTATCTCTTATTCATTTCATCTAAATGTTTACTTATTATTATGTTTGTTTGTTTGACTAAGACGTGGAAATATTTTGGACTATAATTTTTTTTAAATGCACCTCATTTCTGTTCATATTGTTGCGGTGAGAATCGTGATGTCAAGCTATTGATTAACTCAAATCTTAATTCTTTAAATTCACAATCGGACTTTGATTTATTCAAAGGAAATGTTAAAGAAACAAAGACCTTTTGCGCGATGTAACAATAACTCTAAACGATTTGGGGATCAGGGGTTGGTTATGCCTATAGTAGGTATTTCACATCCTAAACATTTGTAGTACTCTACAGGAACCTTTTGTATGTTTGTATGCTATATTTGCTAAATGTTTGCTATGGTTTGGGATTAGGTATAAGGTTAAGGTAAAGACCTAAGGATAGTTTCTAAGTTTGCTCGCAAAGATATCGCATCCTCTGCCTACATATCCTAACTAGGATAGAATCAGAGCAATCGTAGATCACCTCACTAGGGATAAAGAACTCATGATTATGGTCAAGGTTCAAAGGGGAACAAACATAACACTGCTTGTGTAGAGTTTAACAAAACTCTCTTATCTAAATTGTACACTCAAGAAAGGGGAGTAAGTAATCATCACCATGATTCTTACATAGAGTTTAACAAACTCTACCTAATTCTACGTTGTAAGACCAATTGGCTCTATCCAGACCAAAAGGAGGAAGGAGGCTCTATCCAGGCCTACAAGGATTAAGAACTCTAAACCTAAGTTCTACAGGGTAAATCCAATTGGTTCTATCCATACCAAAAGGAGGGGAAGGTTGCTCGTCAAGATATCGCATCTTGTACCTACGTATTCTCATTATCCAATGAGAAATCAGAGCGTCCGTAGTTCAGGCACGACTAAGGAACGGGGACCAATTTGTTCTATCCAGACTAAAAGGAGGGAGGAGTCTCTATCCAGGCCTACAAAGGATTAAGAACTCTAAACCTAAGTTCTAAAGGGTAAGTCCAATTGGTTCTATCCAGAACAAAAGGAGGAGTGAGGCTCTATCCAGGCCTATTAGGGTAATGAGCTATCTATGACCCAAGGGTCAATAGAGAGACTTTTCTTTGGAAGGGGAAAGATGAGGTAACATGGATGAGAACTAAAAAGTTCCATCGCTTGGGGAATAACTTAACAAAGCATAAACATTCAAACATGATGAATATATAAGAGGTATGGTTACAACCAAGAGCATGCAAGCATATGACAATATCAAGAAAATATTTTAATCAAGGTAAATGGTTACAACCAAAAATGCACAAAGATATTACAATATTATGAAGGGGTTCTTACAAGACCAACATAAGAGGTAAAAACCACTTGAAACATCTTGACAAAGATGAAGGGGAATGAGGTAACAACCACATGTTTAAATGCAAACAAGTTTAAATGCAAACAAGTCACAACTTGAGGCAAGCGTGTCATAGGTTTTAAAAGATGTCAAATGTAACAACATGAGACCAACAATCATGCATTGATGACAAACAAGTACAAGTAGGCATACAAGAAGTGTTACACCAAATCAAGTAAGAAATTCAAGGTTCCATGGGGAAGCACACACAAGTTTATGGTAACAACCAAAACAAAGCAAGCCCTAACATGTTATGGTTCTATCAAGACATATAAACAAGTAAAATGAAACATGACAAACACATTCAAGAGATTACAACATCAAGAATCATGTTATGAATCACAAAGAAGTTTCAAGGTATACCATTTATGTTCAAGCTTTCACAAAGGCAAGAAACAAACCCTAAACATGTTATGGTTCTAAAAATATATATAAACAAGTATAATAAGTCATGGTAAACATATCAAGAGGTTACAATATCAAGAATCATGGCAAAGTTCACAGATGAAGTTCAATAGGCCATTTTCACATATATGCATTCACAAAAGCAAGTATGAATATGGTAAGGCAATTAATAACACATATTTGGCCATTTGAACATGTTAAGAAACATATATGAATCACAAAATATGAATATCACAAGAAAAATCAAGTTATAAGTTTGAAAAAGTTCAAGAACACCAAGGTAAAAACCCTAAAAACATATGTTTTTCAAGTGGATAAAAGTCTTTCTAGGATGAAAGTCCTTGAATTATTTCTTCACTAAATTAAATTAGACATGATAAGGAGTCGTTTTCAAAAATAATGGCGTCAATATCATAAAAATTGAGCAAGTTATGGTCATTGCAAGTTGGTGCACCAAAAGGGCAAAAACTAGGGCAAGGCAAGGTTACAACCTAAGGGTCATTTGCGTGAAGGATTGGAACTCAGTCAATTCTTAACCAAATGGAGTGAAATAAAAGTGAAAATTATGTATTTTTGAACAAGGAATTCAATGGTACCATTTGTGTTTCCATACCATACACCCACAGAAAAATTCGATAGCAACATGGTTTAGGCAAGTTTGGTGACAACCAAAAACGTGAACATGTGAACAGTCATGTTTGTGGTTTTCTTGGTGAAACAAGTGTACAAACATCACATATACATCATATTAATAGGTTATCACAAAATAAATCAATATATGCACACATGGTTTGGCAGATTGGATGCAAAACGCAAAACGTGACTAGGTTTGGCCTAGTTTGTGGCCTAGCTTGTGACCAGAATTTGACAGTTCAAAAACTACATGTTTTGATGCAAGTAATGGTTCATACATGACACATAACATATATAAGAAATGTTCAAACAATGTACAACACCAAATCATAACTAAAAGTCATGGTAGCATGTGAAATGCAAGTGAAAATTTCATGTTTTCTTGTGTTTTAAGCTTACTGCTTGAAGAAAGCTTGCACAATAAGAAAACCAGAGACTTTGAGTGCTCCTCCAAGGTATACAAATGCTCCTAGGGTAATGAGAAGATGCTCAAAATCAAGCTCAAGCAAGTTGATGGGCAAAATGGCTTGCAAGTGAAGAAAACCTCCAAAAACCAATGATTTTCAAAGACAACTCCTTCAATCTTTGTTACAGAAGTTTGGATTGGTTATGTACAGCTTCTATATGTTAAATATGAAGTGTTAGAGGTCTTAAAGCTCAAAGAAAGGCAAGGGACCATTGGTTGTTCTTTAAAACGCAAAAAAGTTAACAAAATGAGGTTTTGAGGGTTGACTTTTGGATTGGATGAGTTCCTGGCCAAGGTGAGGGTTTGGACAGCTCTAACACATAATTTGTGATGTGTTTGAGGCTTGGTTTGAGTTTGAAAGTGTTTGGAAAAGGTTTTAGGGGTGAAAGTGCAAAACAATTTTTTGTGGTTTTGGAAATTTAGTGAGATTTTGCAAGAACTTTGCAACCAGAAAGAAGAGAGATTTCTTGCTTGGTTTGATGCTTGATATGGTGTGTGTTTATGCATAGAGGAAGCCTCTATTATAGGCAAGGCAAGAATGAGGGCAGACATGGCATAAATAGTTTGCAAGGTGGTTTTGTTGAAAAATCTCATGAATCTAGGTATGATTTTGCTCTGCTGGTTTTGATTGCTTCCAAGAGGCTTAGCCCCTAAAACCAGCTAACTTTGAGCTGTAGTAAGTGAACCTAGAGTGAGCAAGGATAGCCCCCATGCTGCAGCCACAAACACTTTCCTTGTGTATTTTTTGTACTTTTTCTTCTTAAACAAATCGATTTTGGACAAAAACTTGGATTTCCTTGAAAGATCTTCTGAACTAATTCGATGTGCACTCTAACACATCATATCAGAGGTCATTCCATGGTTAGAAATGAATTGTATAGTTGGAAATCAAGTTTATGTTGAGCTTTGACATGATGACAATTAAGTGTTTAGGCCCAACTTGTCCAATTCGAAACTCTCAGCTCACAAGGGCTATTGAGGAGTTCTTGTACTTTTTGGAAAGCCCTCATGTATCTCTACAACTTTCATGTTTATTGAATTTCCAAATTCCAAGTGGAACTAGGTCAAAAAACTCCTCAAAGTTGGCAGAAAACATGCCTAAAAATGCCAAAAACATAGAATTTTTTAAGTGTTTTCTCCCTCTTGTGATGATTTTGACTATAACTCCAAATCTATGCATTTGTTTCCCATAGGTCAGCTTTACACTTTTGTAGGGCTTGCCAAGACCTTTCCAACAAGCTTTGAACCACCTCATTTGGATGTGTGGTTAGGAAGTTATGGTCTTGCCCCTTTCAAAACCCTAATTCCCGACTTTTTTGATTACTCCTCAATCCTTGATCCATTGGTCATGAAATTGCATGTCTAGGTGTAATATGTTATTAGGAACATATTTTCTTCCAACTTTGAGGTTAAATTCCCTTTGGTCAAAGAGTTGACTTTTCAGTCAAACGAACTGATCGATCGATAACCACTAGATCGACTATTGGTATTCTGGGTCTTTTGAGGTCTTGAAACTTCTTGAGTGGACTTCCCTAATCCATATAACCTTCATGGACCATGATTCCATCATTGGAGTTCCATTTAAATCAAAATTCAAACTACAGTTGACTTTTCCTGATCAGAAACCTTAATCGGGAGTCCTGGACTGCACTGTTCTTGATCTTTGGGTGACAACCTCAAATTGGATTCATAATTGATCCAAAGTAGTATCTTTGATGATGTAGATACTTTTTTCATGGAGAATCAATCAAAGACATTGACTGATTAAACATCAAAACCTCGATTCCTAATTGTATGGAACCCTAGTTCATCTGTATCTCTTGACAAAGACAAACTTGAAATAGGTTAAGGTTAGATAAACAAATGAAGATGATCCTAGAATGATGATGAAGATCTAAGAGGTGAAAATTTAGGGTGAAACATATATGATGTTTGTTCTATTTATCTTCATATTCTTTTCCATTAACATCATTTTATGTGAATGCTTGTTAATGCGTATTTGTTACAAATTATGTGAGTGTGCTCAATTAGATATACTATATTTTTCTTTGACCTTTGCTTCTTTCTTTTTGATGTTGTAAAAGGGGGAGAAGAGACTAAGCAAAAGCAACTATTCATGCAATTCATCTTACAAAGATTGATCAAACTTTTCGATTGTTTTTAGAAGAATGCATAAAGTTAAGGGGATGGGGATACTACTCAGAGTGCTCGACTTTGCTACTATTTTGCCATCATCAGAAGGGGGGAGTATGTGAGGGCAAGTTGTCTCAATCCTTGTTTTAATGATGTCAAAACTTATCTAGTTAGTACTTTATATTTTGGACGGTATCATCAAGTCGCATATGCATTCGTACTTCTCTCGTGCACAAGAATTTCTCAAAAACACGAGTCTATTCATATAGAAAAGCATTATATATGTTATATGTGGGTTTGATCATGTTGAAAGACTTAGATATGCATTATTTTTGTTTAGCATGACATGTCAAAAATAGCATTTTTAGAAGTTTCGAGAATTTGAGTCGACTCAAAGCTCTACTTAGGTCGACTCATACAAAGTGAATTTTAAGGTTTTGCTCTCAAGAGTGCTCGCGTCGACCCTTCGGTCGACTCATACTGTTAGCATTTCAATTTGTTAATTCTCGGCAGGTTTGCATCGACGCATGGACCTGTTCCGGTCGATGCATAAAGTCAGTTTTTACATAACTTTGAAATCAGGAGTGCTCAGGTCGACCCCCCATTTCTTTAGGTCGACTGCTCGTTCGTGTCACCTTATTTTTTTGATGTGTTTGACTTTCAAATGGATCTTATGTTTGTTATTTGGTTTTAGCTTCATGTATTTTTTTTGGTCATTCTTTCAATAACAACAAGAAAAGTGAAATATTGACACTGATTTTTCTCTTATCATCTTCATCCTCTTTCTTGCATTTTCTCAACAACTACACATAACCATTTTTGTTGATTATTCTGCATCATTGAGGTGATAACATCCAAACATAGAATATTGTATCGGGTTTGGGTTGAGAGATTAATGGGTTTTTCTTGAATAAAACCGTTAGGGTTTTGTCCTCCAAGAATCTTAGGATTTTGAGGGGTGTTTGCACAAATCATTTCTTCACAGATTCAACCGAGTGAAAGGTGATTGAAGAACGAATGGTTTTGTCAATCTAGCAACGGTAACTGGAGGATTGTGGAAGGAATATTTGGGTTCGAATTGTGTGTGATTGAAATGAGTCGGGCTAAAGATTTGAAGACCGTTGGGTGGTTCAAACATGTAGCTGGAATCAGAGGTTTATTCAACACATTCGAGGCACTTGACTCATCTTGAACCAATGGGAGAGAAGACATGTTTTCAACTTCAACAACTAGGCTTGATTGTTTGATTACTATTACTTCTCTTGTACAAACATTTACAACAGGTTTATATAGATCTCAATTCTATTTTTAGAATTGAGGACAAATATACCCCAAGCGAGGATTGTAACACCCTTTTTCTACCCCAAAATTTACCAAGACAAAATAACACAAATATCAGAGTGAATAATTAAATCTCATTAAAAAAAGCCACTAAAAGGGCGTACATTTCGCAAAGTCATCAAAATAGGTCCATACTCCGTAACTACGGGTTTTCCTCAAAGTACATCAAAACATCATAAAACAGCGGAACTCAAAGCATAAGTCAAAGTATTCCTCAAAACGGAAAATAAGGAAAATAACCCACTAATATAAAATGAACTCAAAGAACCCAACCCGATGTTACATATCAGAGCAAGACCCTCTAAGCAACTAAAAGACTAAAACGCTCAAAACACTTCAAAATACTCCTCGGCGGCGTCCACGGCTAAACTGGCTCATCTGCACGTTACCCACGTGGAGGTAACATTCAAACAGGCAGGGTGAGTAAAACAGTTCATAATAATCAATGTATGACAATTAGTGCATAAATGGCATTTTACTAATAATTATTATTATACACAATCACATTACTCAATTATTCAACACATTGATATCCTTAAAGTGTCTCAAAGGCCACAACATCATAATTCATACAAAAGACTTCTCACTGCAATGCGACACAACTCAATGCATGTGGTAACAATCATCACAGCTCGATGGACACTGGCCATCAACCCTCCATAGATCCCCATCAATAGGATTGAAGCACATCTCAATACTTCACATCCACACAATGGGATTGAAGCCACAATACTCAAAGTCCATAACCGAAGTCCGGATGCACATGAATGCATGATGCACACGTCACAATAAGAATCCTCACAATAACATCACAGGTGCATCATCATTCGTCATGTTCATCACCATCACACAAAACATCACAGTCCATGTCATCACATGGTTCATCACAGTAATCATCATCATAACATATACGTCACAACATCATGTTATCACATAATTTATCAAAGTAATCATCATAATACATCATCTCATCATAGCTTATAATAATAATCATCATTATTCGTCACATCATCATAGCACATCATAATAATCCTCATCACACATTGTTTCATCATATAATTCATCAAACTAATCATTATCGCACGCAATGTTATCATATCTCATCACAGTAATCATCATCGTACAACATATCCTCATATCTTATCCTCTTAATCATCATACATCATATTATAATAATTTGTCATACTAATCATCATACGTTATATTATCATAATATTAATTCATAATATCATCTCATATTCTCTCATATCATTTCATCAAATCATACTCACGGTAATCCTCATACTATCGCACATTAATCACACAACCTCACAGTCATACTCATGTTATCATATAGCTCGTCAATTCATAGTAATTTCATAAAGTTAATTCAATCAATACATCTTAGAAATCATCTTAACATCATGTACATATCACGCAAAACCCATCGTCATAATCACAGCAACCCATCACAAAAATCACAGAATCAAAACATCAAGACATCATTGAACCAGAACATGATTCGTTACTAAAACATATACACAATTGACTTCTCAAACATAATTAGATATAAAAATATTGGAAAAACAATTCCATTATTTATCCTATGTTATAACTCTGTTCATTAGCTTTTCAACGCTTCGAACGGGGGTCAAAACGGACTTACGGATCCAAAGTTATGTCCAAAACAATTTCGACCGAAAACATGAACAGTCGTGACGGACAGAAAGACGCTGTTACGCTCCGGAACTGATTTTTACTCAATTATTCTTACGAATCACTCACTCAACGTACCCAAAACATCACTAAAACATTCCTAAGGTTATACGGCAATAACAACACAACTTCTATGGTTTATTAGGCTCATCTGACAACATTTGCAACGCCTAAAACACTATTTCCTGCAATTACTCTGAGTACTTCAGAGTTACTCACATTTGAATATTCTTATTCCTATAGGGACAACATGTCACAATTTTTCCTTCAATTACACTCTACGGCATTAAAATTACTTACTATCCAATATTTAATCCCTTCAGGGTCAGACATATAACAATGTCAAACTTTTGGCCACGAAGGCCTAAGGTTTCCCATAAGGTTTCCCACAATTACATATCAAACAGTCAGAAATATTGATCACTAATCCTACGGGTTTTGCCATAAAGGCCTAAGGTTTTCCATAAATTTTATGTTAATATTCAACGATACATACCATTTGGCCATTTGGCCATCCTCTCAGAATCTTACGATTACTTCCATATTTCCCATAATTAATTCCAAATCCCTAAACCTTACATCAACCACAAATATACCGAAAATCATACATAGAAAACTATGAAAAGCAATACTCCTCATACCTTTGCCGATTCACAGCCTTCACGATTACTCCAGGAATCTTCCGAAGGTTTTGCCTCCAATTCTCCCTCCTCAGAGCTCTGGCCTCCATTCTTTTCACGGTTAACAAATGAATCCCAATTCCCTTTAGAATTCTATTTTGTTAAATCTCACAATTTGGGTTTTTCCCATAATATCCTCACTAACTCCTCCAATGGCCCAAATTGCCCTTATTTCAATTTAATTAATAATAATACTAATAAATTAATATTATATGCTATTAATTAAATAAATACCCAAAAATGCACATTTTCTTAATAATTCACCAACCACCCGAAAATCTCCGAAAACGAATATTCTTAATTAAATAATTAATTAAAATACTCCAATTAAATTTGGGGTGTTACAACTCTCCCCCACTTAAAAGAATTTTCGTCCTCGAAAATTACCTCAAGAAAACAGAGTCGAATACGACTCCCTCATCTGATCTCCAAGTTCCCAAATCCAACTTTCTCTAGTTGGTCCTCCCAAAATTACCTCTTCCAAGGCAATCCCTTTACCTTATAGTTGCTTCTCGTTCATCAATCCGAACAGGCAACACTTCAACAGTCAAGTTACCTCCCACTCGTACATCGTCCATCTGAATCAAAGTACTTCCTCAACTTAGACACATAAAACACATCCAACAATTTTCACAAGCAACAACGGTAAAACAGTCTAACATGCTACTTCTCCCACGCTTCCACTGCGCCACTCTGATACAGACCACAAAACACGGTGTGAGCTCTCGAGACTCCAAAGCTCGACCAACACCAATTACCATCGTAACTCTCAAAACACGTTTTTTCTTAGATCCCCTTGATCTTCTCAGTTGTCTCTTGCACAATCTCAGGTCCGAGTACAAGACTCTCACCTAACTCATATCAATACAAAGAAGTCCTACACCTCGCACCATACAAATCCTCATACAGTGTCATTCTGATACTAGAATGATAATTGTAATTGCAGGTAAACCCAACCATCGGCAAATAACTATCCCACGATCCACCTCGATCCAACACACAAGCTCTCAGCAAATCCTCTATAGACTGGATAGTTATCTCTGTCTGTCCATCCGCCTGCGGATGATAGGCAGAACTCAATCTCAACATGGTACCTAAAGTGTTGGCAAATTCTCCCAAAACCTCGATGAAGATCTCCGATCTTTACCCGACACAACACTCAACGGTATCTCATACAACCTCACAACTTCCTTAATATACATCATAGTTAGCTTCAACATAGAACGATTACTCCTCATTAGTAATAGATGAGTTGAGCTAATCAATCCATCCATCATTCCCAAAGCGAATCATATTCATCTCACAGTCTTCGGCAACCCGACACAAAATCCATAGAAATACTATCCCCTTCCATTCAGAAATATTCACAGTTGCATCAGGTCCAACAGTCTCTGATGTTCAAACTTCGACTTTCTACAAGCCTAACCAGCATACACAACTTCAACCACTTCTCTCTCCATCTATGGCCACTAAACAATTTCCTCAAATTCGGTTACATCTTCATAGCACCGGGATGGATACTCAATCCACTTAAATGTCCTTCCTCAAGAATACTCTTATCCCAACTCAACAATATCTGAAACACAAACTCTATCACGACATCTCCTGATACCATTTTCATCAATCTGTAATTCGAACCTTCGACTTTAATTCATTAAATTCAACCAATTTACCAACTCAAACCAGATTCTTGACCTTCTCGAATCTCATCAAGAATACCACTAGTAGCTCTACCATACTAAGCTTAACTCCATAAGAAGTCTCTTCACAACCCAAGCTCACATCACGAAATTGTCTAATCAGTTCTAACTCTTTTACCATCAATATCAGTATATACAAAGATTTCCAAATCGATGCATCAGCTACCATGTTTGCTTTACCCGAATGGTAATTCAATCCAAAACCATAATCCTTCAGAAGTCTCAATTATTTCCTCTTATGTACTTTAAGTTTCCTTAAAGCATAACTAAAACTCGCTGATGTTGCACTTAACATACCTCCCAATCTTATCAACAAAGCATCATAAAACACAAAAAATAGTCTGGTCGGATTCGGCAAAAATCAACACACAAGCTGTTGACAGCTCTCCCAAAAACTCTTTGAAACTCTCTTTACAGTGGCATATAACCGCTTCTTCTCCAACACTGATAACTCATGTTCCCGATGTTCAACATGATCCTCTATACTATTTGAATATATCAAAATATCATTGATTAACACAACCATTTACTCGCTCAAATAAGTATGGAAAATCCCATGCCAAACGGACACTCAATTCGTGAGTTATGGCGGAAACACGAACCACACTTTCTGCATTTACTACAAAATCCGAATATAGTCCATCAATAAATAACTTAATTCCATGCCACTACTTCACCATTACATAGAGCATTAGAATAGCTTTCTAATGCTTCGAACCGGGCGCCATTCCGAGTTACGGTTCTCCCGCTATGACAAAAATACGAAAACAACATTCTTCTGCCCAGGACCTTTCGCTAGGCGAACGCTCGGCGAACATGACAGTCCAAATTCTATTTTTGACCGTTGAATGACTTCCGTATCTCCGATTTCGATTCCATAAAAAGCTGCAACCTCGGAATTCAATGTACAACATCAATTTCACACTTAGGAAGCCATCCAGTACATTTTCAACTTTGAAATATTTTAAACCTCAAGTACACCAATATTGCATTCCACGCCCGACCTCTTCTCACAATCACCAGAAATCATTGTCCACCATGTACTCGACCTCACCATCTGCTGCCTTAGCACACACACCAGACACAAGTCTCAAAACTACTCAATCAATTTAATTCTTCGACCATTCAAACAGACATATAATATAGAGCTCTCAATATCATACTAGTTTCCATAACATAGCCAATCACAACTCTACTTCACATTCTGGCGGTAAATCACTTATCTCATCAGGAAAAACTCCGGACAATAACAATTAATTGGCAAACCACCAACTTCCCCACTTTCATTAACACTCAAAGTTTCCATCAAAATAAACATCTCATTACCTTCTCGCACCGACTCATCAAAGCAATTCTTAAGCACTTAGCTTAACTCAAAACAAATAACTGCCCATGCCATTCAAGCTTGCAAGACACGTCTATCCCATCCAACATAATCCCAACTACTATCAACAAGAGATTAAGGGTGATCAGTTCCTCAATTTGTCAATAGACAGCGGAAAATCATGATGGGGTACAAACCATCTTTACCAAACTATAAGAGCGTTCATCAACACACTGAGTCACAACTCCACACTTGCAGCATCCTGGAGAAGCACTAGCTTCTCACCCACTTGAAGCATTCCCACTTCTGTAGACAAAGGTTAGAAAACAAACATGTACCTGCAGTGTTTTCACACACATGTCGCATACAAGGGAACCAACAACATTAGACAACTTGGCCGGACGGACCGACCTGCTCTGATACCACTAATGTAACACCCTTTTTCTACCCCAAAATTTACCAAGACAAAATAACACAAATATCAGAGTGAATAATTAAATCTCATTAAAAAGTCACTAAAAGGGCGTACATTTCGCAAAGTCATCAAAATAGGTTCATACTCCGTAACTACGGGTTTTCCTCAAAGTACATCAAAACATCATAAAACAGCGGAACTCAAAGCATAAGTCAAAGTATTCCTCAAAAGGGAAAATAAGGAAAATAACCCACTAATATAAAATCAACTCAAAGAACCCAACCCGATGATACATATCAGAGAAAGACCCTCTAAGCAACTAAAAGACTAAAACGCTCAAAACACTTCAAAATACTCCTCGGCGGCGTCCACGGCTAAACTGGCTCATCTGCACGTTATCCATGTGGAGGTAACATTCAAATAAGCAGGGTGAGTAAAACAGTTCATAATAATCAATGTATGACAATTAGTGCATAAATGGCATTTTACTCATTATTATACACAATCACATTACTCAATTATTCAACACATTAATATCCTTATTCAACACAATCATATTACTCATATTCAACACATTGATATCCTTAAAGTGTCTCAAAGGCCACAACGTCATAATTCATACAAAAGACTTCTCAATGCAATGCGACACAACTCAATGCATGTGGTACCAATCATCACAGCTCGATGGACACTGGCCATCAACCCTCCATAGATCCCCATAAATAGGATTGGAGCACATCTCAATACTTCATATCCACACAATGGGATTGAAGCCACAATACTCAAAGCCCAGAACCGAAGTCCGGATGCACATGAATGCATGATGCACACGTCACAATAAGAATCCTCACAATAACATCACAGGTGCATCATCATTCGTCATGTTCATCATCATCACATAAAACATCACAGTCCATGTCATCACCTGGTTCATCACAGTAATCATCATCATAACATAAACGTCACAACATCATGTTATCACATAGTTTATCAAAGTAATCATCATAATACATCATCTCATCATAGCTCTTAATAATAATCATCATTATTCGTCACATCATCACAGCACATCATAATAATCCTCATCACACATCGTTTCATCATATAAGTCCTCAAACTAATCATTATCGCACGCAATGTTATCATATCTCATCACAGTAATCATCATCGTACAACATATCCTCATATCTTATCATCATAATCATCATACATCATATTATCATAATTTGTCATATTAATCATCATACTTCATATTATCATAATATTAATTCATAATATTATCTCATATTCTCTCATATCATTTCATCAAATCATACTCACGGTAATCCTCATACTATGGCCTATTAATCACACAACCTCACCGTCATACTCATGTTTTCATATAGCTCGTCAATTCATAGTAATTTCATCAAGTTAATTCAATCAATACATCGTAGAAATCATCTTAACATCATGTACATCTCACACAAAACCCACTGTCATAATCACAGCAACCCATCACAAAAATCACAGAATCAAAACATCAAGACATCATTGAACCAGAACATGATTCGTTACTAAAACATAAATACAATTGACTTCTCAAACATAATTAGATATAAAAATATTGGGGAAAAAGTTCCATTACTTATCCTATGTTATAGCTCTGTTCATTAGCTTTCCAACGCTTCGAACGGGGGTCAAAACGGACTTGTGGATCCAAAGTTACGTCCAAAACAATTTTGACCGAAAACATGAACAGTCGTGACGGACAGAAAGACGATGTTACGCTCCAGAACTGATTTTTACTCAATTATTCTTACGAATCACTCACTCAACGTACCCAAAATATCACTAAAACATTCCTAAGGTTATACGGCCATAACAACACAACTTCTATGGTTTATTAGGCTCATCTGGCAACATTTGCAACGCCTAAAACACTATTTCCTGCAATTACTCTGAGTACTTCAGAGTTACTTACATTTGAATATTCTTATTCCTATAGGGACAACATGTCACAATTTATCCTTCAATTACACCCTACGGCATTAAAATTACTTACTATCCAATATTTAGTCCCTTCAGGGTCAGACATATAACAATGTCAAACTTTTGGCCACGAAGGCCTAAGGATTCCCACAATTACATATCAGACAGTCAGAAATATTGATCACTAATCCTACGGGTTTTGCCATAAAGGCCTAAGGTTTTACACAAATTTTATGTTAATATTCAATGATACATACCATTTGGCCATTTGGCCATCCTCTCAGAATCTTACGATTACTTCCCTATTTCCCATAATTAATTCCAAATCACTAAACCTTACATCAACCACAAATATACCAAAAATTATACATAGAAAACTATGAAAAGCAATACTCCCCATACCTTATCTGATTCACAGCCTTCACGATTACTCCAGGAATCTTCCAAAGCTTTTGCCTCCAATTCTCCCTCCTCAGAGCTCTGGCCTCCATTCTTTTCACGGTTAACAAATGAATCTCAATTCCCTTTAGAATTCTATTTTGTTAAATCTCACAATTTGGGTTTTTCCCATAATATCCTTACTAACTCCTCCAATGGCCCAAATTGCCCTTATTTCCCTTATTTAAATTTAATTAATAATAATACTAATAAATTAATATTATATGCTATTAATTAAATAAATATCCAAAAATGCACATTTTCTTAATAATTCACCAACCACCCGAAAATCACCGAAAACGAATATTCTTAATTAAATAATTAATTAAAATACTCCAATTAAATTTAGGGTGTTACAAGGATAACGGGGGAACTGCCTCAACAAATTTGGTGTTGTTCTCACTTTTGCTATTTTTCCATTTCTGAATTTTAACGGTTGCGTTCAATCAAATTGCTCAGTAAAATTCTAGTATAGTGTAGTGCTGACAAATATTTTTGAAAGCTCATTACTATCCTTTTGATTGTAATTGGTAAATTTCTACACTACCATTACTTGTATAATTTCACTTGGAGTGTGTCGCATATCAAGTGTTCGACAAATTGATCAAACACAAACCTTTTGGGTTGTTTTCAATTTGAGTTTATTTTTAACAAGTTATTGGAAATTGCACAACCTTTTGTGAATAAAATTGTATTAATTGGTGTTCAAATTTTTAATTTGGTTTTTCTCGTCGAAGTCGATAATTCTGTCTAGGCTTATCGCATATCCGATATTTGCGATAACCGTTCGTTTAGACGACCGTAGTTCCTCGGCCACTTCCGTATAAAATTTTAAAAACTATATTTCATTTAAGCGCCAACTCTGTTTAGGAATTAGTGATCTATTCAACCCCTTCTAGATCATTTCTGTTGTCTAACAAAACAATTTTATGATATTTTCAAAGAGTATGATGATGTAAAGGAGGTGTTCATTCCTCCAAAGAGGGATAAAAGAGGAAAGAGGTATGTGTTCTCTAGATTTAGAAACACTCTGGATGAAAGAATCTTCGTGATAAAAATCAATAACATATTCATCGGAAGTATAAACTCTTTGCCAATATTTTGAGATTCTAGAGGGACTTTAAAGTAAGGCATGAATGGGAGGTATCAAAGTCACATTCAAGAAGAGAGGAGGTCATCTTGGATCATAGTCAAGCTTTGGGCGTGCTTAATAAGAACGAAGAGGTGCATAATTTTTACCCAAGAAAAGGTACCCGGTCTTATACTCAAGCGATTAAGATAACTCGTCCTCAACATGAGTGTCACCAAACCTTCTTCAAGAAAGAAAAGATTCAAGATTCTAATCTTATGGTAAAGGATTTTCACATGGAAGAGAAAGATTTTAAGAGATGTAGAAATGCATCTTTTAGAAGTATAACATTCAACAATCATTAAGTATGGAAGGTTATTTTTTTAATTAGAGAAACTCATCTAGGGGAAAATTTGTGTCTTTTAGAAGATAAAGAAGAAAGGGAGATGCAAGATTTGAATGAAGAAAGTTGAAATTGGCTAGGTTAATGGTTCAAGGAGGTTAGACCATGGAAGCAAGTTGACATCGACAATGAACTTTTAACTTGGTTGAGGTGCTATGGGATACCATGTTTTTCATGGACACCTAACTCTTTTGATTTTCTTTACAAACCATTTGGAACATATTTATGTGTTGATGAGGACACGTTGAATCAATCCAAAATGGATGTAGTGAGAGTTTTGGTCAAAAAAAGTTGTGCAGTAGTGCTTAACGAAGTCTTAAGTGTATCAATTAATGATGCAGTGTTCATAGTGAAAGTTTTAGAAGATGTTCATAGTCCGTTGAGGATTGTATTACCTTTTAAAAAGAAGCATTTAGATAGTAACTTGGTGTCGCAGACGGAGGTAGGTGATAGCTCTGGAAATGAAACTATAGCAATAAAATGTTTTAGAATGGAGGAGAAAACAAAATTGGTTCAATCGGTGAAGAAAGTGATTGTGGTGCCCAAAGCAAAAAAAGTTGAAGATGACTTTGCAACTAAAGTAAGTAAAGGTGGGTAAAAGGTTACATAAGATAGATTTAGTATCAAGACCCATGATGTTATGAAAGGTGGAAGGTTTTAGAAAGAAGTTATGTCAAATTAATATTGTCGGAATTTTTTTGAAAAGCAAGATGGAAGTCATAAGTTTGAAGTATCTAAGGTGGAGAAGTAAGGGATAACTAGGGTCCAAAAATAGTTATTTTTGGCTCTTAAGTCGAATAATGTACATGTTATTCCAAGTGTTTCAGTTAGGTCCAAAAATAGAGAAATCGAGGCCATACCTATTTCTTTGGCTCTTAAAAAGAGTGTCTTAGTCCAAAAAAAGGAAAAGGCCATTGTTTTTTAAAACGAAAAAAGACATGCCCATTGACAACCCACGTTTATCAAATTCACAAGGGGAAACAGATGGAGGAATCACTAAGGAGAACCCTAAAATTTTAAAATCTAAATCATCTTTCAATGAGGATCAATCCCAATTGATGGTAAGGTAAGATATATAGATGAAATATTGAGAGGGGTCCATTTTAGGTTGTGATCCAACAATGAATCCCGATTTGAGGGAAGAGAATAGGAGGTTTGGGGCGAATTAGATGAAAATGCAAAGCTGATTTATGAAGACAAACATTGAAGGAAAAAAGAGAAGGGAAATTAAGAAGATTCAATAATAGTGATCTCATTCAATATGATAGGGTGTGAGAATCCTTTGAAACAAAAAAGGATTCAACAAACTTCGAAGAAAGGTAAAGTTAATTTATGCTTGATTCAAGAAACAAAGTTATAAAAGATGAATGATGAAATGGCTTAAAGTTTATGGGAAAACAAATTGGTTGAGTGAACAACAAAGGGAGCTAGTGGAAATATATAGGATTGGTGATTTTGTGGATATCTAAAGTCATATCGCCAATCTTCAGCTTCAATGGTGAAGGTTTCATGGGCATTTATGCGAAGTGGTTAGACAAGGTATGTTTCTTTTAGTAATGTATACTCTTATTGCAATTTAGCTAAGAAAGAAGGTTCTGGGGGAATTGTTAGAGAAGTAAAGCAATTTAGGCCCTAGGGAGTGTTGTGCAGGTGGTGACTTTAACTGTTAGAGACTATCGGGAAATAATTGGGAGTTGTAATGGTTGTAGTAGAAGGGAGATGGAACAATTCAATGAATTTATTAGCCTCATTGATTTGGAAGAGTTGCCAATTATTGTAAATAAATTTACTTGGAGAAACATAGATGGAAGTGCATTGAGTCGGTTAGAAAGTTTTTTTGGTCTTTGAGAATATGATTGATCTATGGAAGATTGTGGGTCAAGAAATGGGTCTTATATATGCTTATGACAACTTTCTGATTTGGCTTAAAAGTAGATTTATTAGATGAGGTCTTAAGCCTTTTAGAGTAGTGAGAGGGTGGTTTGATCATGAGGATTTTCTGGAGTTTGTTGAAAAGGAGTGGAAAAGTATCCAGATTGAAAGGAATAAGGTGTTTGTGCTTAAGGAGAAAAATAAAAAATATGAGGGAGAGATTGAGGTGGTGCAATAGAGAAATGTATGGGTTGATGGATATTCAATTTGAGGATATGATCAGGGAGCTAAACTATTTGGAGGACACGATGGCTAATGGGGAAGGGACGGAGAAAGTTGACGGGGTTGACAAGAAAGAAAAAGCATTTAAACAACTCTTTTTGGAAGAATCTTCAGAGAAAAGAGAGTCTTTTAAGGCAAGAATTAAGGGAGAAAAGAATTAATAAAGGAGACATGAATTCGAGATATTTTTACAATATTATTGTTTTGGAGTGGGCCCAGACCTGCCCATCCGTCGGGCAGGCCCAACAAAGCCCAAATCCCCTAGTGTCAGGCACGACTCTTGACACACCGGGAAGACATCTCCCCCCGTCATGCAAGACAACACGTCTTCCACACGTTCTCCATGTGCCCACCCACGGGGACACATCATCAGTCAACTACCCAGCTCCGAAAGAGCAGGTCAACCCATCTTCCGGAGATCATAGGACAGTTGATCTAGGGCGAAGACAATGCGCTGGTCTTCACTATGCCACGTAATCCCTAGCAGTCACTTGGGTTGGGCCTGGCCATCTGGCCCAATGCAAGTGAATATTGGCCATGTGCTGGGGTCTCACTATAAATACCCTCTTTCACTAGAGGGCCAGGTATTCATTCTCTACACCTAACTTTTGTATTTGCTCCCACTCTGGTCCTTAACTCACTTAAGCATCGGAGTGTCTTGCAGGTACACCCCCTCCTCCTCCCTATTTCCGTTGAGCAGCTTCTAGATCAGTGACGTGTGGCGGTCATCAATTTCTTCTAATCAGATACGATCAGTGGCGCCATCTTTGGGAAACTAAATCTTACCCGTTCCTCCGAGTAGAAGAACCAAAGCTTTCAACTCCAACTTCAAATTTCCGAGATCATGACTAGCCCACGCCACAATGATGTTGTCCACAATTTCTCTTTCTCCCCACTCACCAACGGCGATGACCAGGCTGGGTCCTCCCACGTCCGTAAGGGTGACGTGAGGGACGGTCGAACTTCCTCACCTTCGTTCGGGGACGCGGTACATCACATCACACCTCGAGCAAGGAGCCCGATTGTTTTCCATCCCATCCCCACGCCAGCTGGAGCGGATCCAATGATGAATGTCCTCTTTGCAGCCATCAACCAAACCAATCTGATGATGTTCCAACAGAACGAGCGCATTGGGATGCTGAAGCAGAATACCTCACCTCGCTCTCCCCCATGGAGAAATCAACGCGAAGACTCCCGGAGCCCTTCTCCCCGTCAGCGGGGGCTCCGGCCACAGCTGCAAAGGCACCAAATTGTGGCCTCCAAGAAGTGCGACCGACCACCTCCTCGGAAGGAGAGGTGTTCCCTGGTCCCGAGAAGGAATAGACCGGAAACCCCGGGCAAGAGGTCAAAGGGACGTAATCAAGCCCTTTGGCACAATCCTTCGCCCTCGTGCTCCCTTGTCCGTAGTGACGAGGACGACTACAGAAATCTCCTTTCACGGGAAATCATGGCGACCCCCATCCCCCCGGGATGGAGAAGCCGCCCTCACTCTCCACATACAACGGAACCTCGGACCCGGATGACCATCTGGAAGATATCGATGCCATGCTCAATTATCAGAATGTTCGAGGGGCCATCAACTGCAGGATTTTCCTAACGTTGTTGAGGAAGGGAGCCATGGTTTGGTACAAAACCCTGGAGCCCAAGTCCATCACGTCGTTGAGGGTCCTGAAAGATCTCTTCTCGCAACATTTCATAGTGTCCTGACGCCATCCGAAGACGGAGGCCGCCCTGGGCGCGATCATCCAAGCCCCGGACGAACCTCTCAGGAACTACATCGAGAGATTTATGAAGGAGGAGGTCCAGGTAACAACTTCAGACGACATGAAGCGTTACCTCATGAAGCAAGGTTTATGCCGCGGCTCCAAATTCTACGAGGCAGTGGCGATCCATTGGCCGACCACCCTGCGATGCTTCCTTGAGAAAGCCCGCCACTACATCTAGTACAAGGAGACCGAGGCTGCTAATTCAGACCGAGACTTCTGTAATCGCAAAACCCCCCGTGGAGCCCGGGAAGTGGGAGCTCCATCCCCCCGGCGAGGGGGAGGTCGACGACGAGATGATCATCCCCGAGAGCATAATGGCCCGCAGGCTGCTTCGCCGAGTACATGACTCTTGTCATTTCCCGTGAGTGCATCCTTGCTGAGTGCACCAACTCGGAGTTTGTCCGGGAGTGTCCGCTTTCCCATGGTGCTATCGACAGTCCACCTGAAGATGAAGTATTACACCAGGCTGGGAGTCGTCGTCACCCTAAACGGGGACATAGAGGAAGCTCGGAGATGTTTCGAGGTAGCAATGCAGGGCCTCAGTACGATCTTTCCCTCTCCTAAAGCCACCAAGCCTCCGCCCGTCCAGAAGAATAGGCCAAAAGACCACGTCGACGCCGTGGACCTCGACTTCCGCTTCCCCGGTGAAGAGGAACACGAAGACAAAGCCGGGCATGTTGCTCTAGCGGTCAATGGGAATCCATTCCACCCACGCGCCTCATTCCAGAAGGGGACATCGAGATAGTAGTCCTCGGCGAAGATGAGGCCAGGAGCGTGAACATTGGAGCTAGACTGCCCGACCTGGGGAGGAAGCAGCTGAAAGCCTGCCACCGCGAGAACGCCGACCTCTTCGCCTGGAGCGCCGCCGAGATGCCCAGCCTTGACCCCGAGGTCTCCTACCACCAGCTCTCCATCAACCCAGTCACGAAGGCCATAGTATAACGTAGGCGTAGGCAGTCTATTGAAAAGTCGGTGGCGGCTGAAAAAGCTGTAAAAGACCTCCTGGAGGAAAATTTTATTTTGGAAGCCCGATATTCAACCTGGTTGTCCAACGTTGTACTCGTTAAAAAATCAAATGGAAAATGTAGAATGTGCGTTGATTACACCGATCTCAACTGGGCATTCCCCAAGGACGCATATCCTCTCCCCAACATCGACAAGCTCGTCGACAACTCGGCGGTCTTCAAATTATTATCTTTCAGATACAATCGGGATACAATCAGATCCCTATGGCTGAAGTCGACAAATAGAGCACGCCCTTCATGACCGAGTCAGGCAGTTATTACTACAACGTAATGCCTTTCGGCCTAAAGAACGTCGGTGCCACCTATCAACGGATGATGAACAAGGTCTTTTGGGGAGAGATTGGTGACATGCTCGAAGTCTACATGGACGATATGATCATCAAATCGCGTAGTAAGGTCGAACACACGGCCCACCTCAAGAACCCCTGACGGGCAGAAGCCGGTCTACTTCATAAGCAAGGCTCTCCATTTCCCCGAGGTGAGGTATCAGTAGATCGAAAAAGTCGCCTTGGCCCTCATCAATGCGGCTAGGAGACTCCGACACTACTTCCTAGCCCATACCATTATAGTCAGAATCGAGCATCCTATCAAGCAGCTGCTCGGTAGGCCTGATATGTCGGGGCGCATGTTGAAGTGGTCGCTGGAGCTTTCCGAGTTCGACATTGTCTATGAAGGCAGGAAAGCACTCAAGGCTCAAGTACTGGCTGATTTTGTCGTCGAGATGACGCCCACCGCGGAACCAACCCCCGAAGCCCACAAGTGGACCATCTTCGTCGATGGCACTCCGAACTCCTCGAGGAGCGGCGCTGGAATTATCCTAAAGAACGAGGAAGGAATGATCGTGGAAGTTTCCCTGACCTTAGCCTTCCCGACGACGAACAATCAGGCCGAGTATGAAGTCTTCTTGGTCGGACTCCGCTTAGCAGAAGACCTTGGATCCAAGGAGATAAAAATCTTCACGGACTCCCAGTTGGTCGCCTCCCAAGTCCGGGGCGAGTACCAAGTGAAGAACGATAATCTGGCTGAATATTTGGCCCTTATCAGGGAACGGATGAAGAGTTTCGACTCTGCGGAAGTACAACATGTTCCCCGCAAGCAGAATACCCGGGAGGACGTCCTCTCGAAGCTAGCGAGTACGAAGAAAAAAGGAGGAAACAAATATGTCATCCAGGAGATCCTCGCTCTTCATAGCACAAAATCGACGAAACCAACACTCGAGGTCAACGCCATTGGGGACAGCAACTACTGGATGATCCCGGTACATGCCTACCTGAGCACCGGTCACCTCCCTAGCGACGCAAAGGAGGCCAGCACAGTCAAACGTCGAGCTTGCTCCTATGTACTACTCGAGGGGAGATTGTACCGAAGAGCCTTCTCAATCCCTCTCCTCAAGTGCATTGATAAAGCCCAGGCCTCGAGCATCTTGCAAGAGATCCACGAGGGCATCAACAATTAGCACTTATGAGGATGGACTCTCTCCTGGAAGGCCTTACGAGCAGGATACTACTGACCGACAATGCAGCGGGACGCTAAGGAATATGTGAAGAAGTGTGATAGGTGCCAAAGGCACGGGGACATGCACCTCGCCCCTCTGAGCGAGCTCAAGACCCTCTCCTCTCTATGGTCATTCACCTGGTGGGGGATGGACATCCTCGACCCATTTATCGTAGGCTCCTATCAGAACAAATACTTGATAGTCGGTGTCGACTATTCCACAAATGGATCGAGGCCGAAACCCTGGCCAAGATCACGGTGCACAACATACTCCGCTTCTACAAACGGAACATTCTTGTCAGGTTCAGCATCCCCCTGGCCATCGTTACCGATAACAGGACGCAGCTCATAGACAAAAATTTCCAAGACTTCGTGACCAAGCTCGGGACAAAACATCACTTCACCTCAGTCGAACACCCGCAAACGAACGGTCAAGCAGAGGCCGCGAACAAGGTTATCCTATGAGGTCTAAAGCGAAGACTCGGTAACGCAAAGAAAAGATGGGTCGAGAAGCTCCACAGCGTGCTCTGGGCCTACCGAACAATGCCCCACTCAACCACCAGAGAGACCCCTTTCTGACTCACCTGCATAACCGAGGCGGTGATCTCGGTGGAAATAAGGGAGCCGTCCAGAAGGACCGAATATCCCCTCGAGGAGGAGACCAACGACGAGGCCCTCCGAGAGGAACTCGACTTGGTCGAAGAAATCTGCTCGAGGGCAGCTCTTCGCGAAGCCACACTGAAGTAAAAAATCGCCCTTCGCTATGATAGTAAAGTCAAAAGACGCGAGTTCCAGGTCGGTAACCTGGTCTTGCGAAGAAACCAGAAGACTCACGCGAGGGTAAGCTCGCCGCGAATTAGGAAGGACCCTATCGTATCCGGGACAAGACGGAACACGGGGCCTACTACCTCGAAAACCTACACGGGGATAAAATTGCTCGACCATGGAACACTGAGAAGCTCAAAAGATACTACAGTTAAACACTGCCCGCAACGAACGACTTCGCGATCATGGGAGCGTGACCTGGTACAAATGCATCTCCCAAAAAGCCAACAAAAACAAGCGCCTGCCCTTTTGTGTGTGCGAGCAGAGCGCTCTATTCGACGGAGGCCCCTCGACCGAGGATGACCACCGTCGTACCGAGAAGCCAGAACACCCATCTCGCGATGGGACGTTCACGCCGCGAAGCCAAGCCCACGACCGCGGTCCATCTCCGTAACCGACATAGTAACAATCCCGGTCACCCGACCAGTTCCCTGCACCACCGGACACAACGAATAACGTTGAGCTACTACTCCCATGCAAACATACAAAAAAAAATACAAAGGTCCATACAAACATAGGAGCATACAAAGGGCCACATGTAAACGAGCACACACTTAGCAAAAAGAAAATATCATTGCATACAGTATTTGTACAATTAGGGGCATCAGCCCAGCAGTTCGAAAATTATGATAAAAAGGCACGCAGACCCAACAAAACAACTTAATAAAAGGGGAACATAGGCCTAGAAACTACGAGCACGCAGGCCCGGGAACACAAAACCTAGATTTTTGGTTGACCTCCTTCGACCTCGTCAGCAGGCATGACATAATCATCTTCCTCGACGCCTATGATGACCACCCGTCCATCAACGACCTGGTGGTAGAGCCCCATCCCCTCGGGGATCAGAGAAACCTCGGGATTCACGACCCTGAGCTGCTCCAGAGTGCTAGAAAACCTGACCTCGACGGCCCCCAAGAAGTCTTGCTCGAGTTCACGGATGTTGCCCAGCAAATTAGCTCGAGAAAGCAAGAGTCTTTCCTCGTCAGTCTCGCCCTCGGCGGGACGAAGGGAAGTCTCCAGCTCCTCGATCCAAGCCTGTAACCTCGTATGTTCCTCCTCGACAGCTTTCAACTGCTCCTCATCCTCGTTGCTCTTCTTACGCTGCATCGCACTCTCCTCCCTGCTCAGGTCCAGCTCAGCAGCCAACTTGGTCAACCTCGACTCAGCAAAGGTGAGATTTCCCTGTAATTTGGCCAGCTCGACTAAAGAACAACCCTCATCACTTAAGACCAAAGCGGTTGAGAAGAATCGCATCATCGCAGCCAAATCCTTGGTGAGCATCTTTCTTCGAGCGCCCCAGCTCTCCCCGAGGACCGCCTTCGCTTCTGAGATTGACACCGCCAGTGACGTAGCCTCGTGGAAGAAGTCGGGGTGCTGATGACAATGGGGATAAGAAACCCCTCCTCGGTACTACCCTCTGTAAGATCGACGACGGTATCAGGACCATGGACTCTCACATACTTCGGGGTCCCATGCGACATGGGGGAATGACTTCCCTGGGGCGAAGATGAGGAGCCCTTTCCACCCTGGTCGGTAGGAGGTTGCTGCATCACTTGGGAGACCCTCCCCTTTCTGCTCTTAGATGCGACCTTGGAAGTTGCCAACGTCTTCAGGCGCTCTTGCATAGTCGACATGCTTCCTGCAAAAACAAAAGAAAGGATTAGCAAACGCGGGGATAAACGGGGACTAAAGAGATAGGCAGAACACCGCCCTCTACCTAGGAAACGTAGAGCCTCCTCGTCAGACGAACACTTGAGCTGAGCCTTCGTGTTTATGAGTCTTGCATGCTGGAGAACATTCCCTCGGTTGTCAAGGATAAAGTTCCCATCGGGCGTCACGAGCTTTGCCGGGGTGAAACTGGCCACTAGCCTCTAGTAGCCCACCTGGTCCTCCTCGTCCATGGTCTCGGCCCGTACGAAACAATGATTTGTGCCCCTTCTAAAGTGTTCCTCCAACCAGTCCAGGGGCACCTTTGAAACCATGACTTCCTCCGGCTGCCCGTTCACTTCCCGAGCTTCACGTCGGTACAAAGAGGTGCACGCCTCGAAAGAGACAGGCCAGACCACAAAGAAACGCGCTTTAAAATCCCAGACAGAGTTCATGTACGCTCGGAAGAGCCTCCTCGGCTGCTTCAACGACACCCATCCTTGTCGGCCATCCACTGTTTGCCTTTGCAGGTGGAAAAGTTAAAAGAACAGCGTAAGGGTGGCCCCGATCTTCAAATTTCGACAGACGAGCTCGTATGCCCGAATGAAGGCTATAGCGTTGGGGTGCAGTTAAGAAGGTGCCAACTTCATCCAGTCGAAAACGCCCAATTGGAAATCAGTGAAGGGCAGCTGAAGCCCCGCCTCGCGGAAGCAAAACTCATACATAAGAAAGCTCATCTTCCTGTAGCTCGAACATATCCGGAGATTGTCTTGTGGCTGGTATGCTTTCCAACTCACAGAAGAGCCCTCACAGCGGTCCTCAATGGTTGCGAAAGTGATGAAGTCATTATCAACGAAGCAAAATGGCGTGTTTAAAGGTTCCTCTGCGACCCAGTCCTTGACAGATCGGGCTTGCCCCTCGACAGACGGGGCCACTGGGGACTCTGGCTCCATGTCAACTTCCATGATTCCCGCGACGTCCATCTCTACCCAAGAGTTCCTCCCCGGGGCATTTATCTAACCCTATCCCACGTCCTCGGGGCGTTCATCTAACCTTATCTTACGTCCCCGGGGTGTTCATCTTACATTATCCTACATCCCTGGGGAGTCCATCCTTACCATTTTGTCTGTCCCCGGGACATTCATCCTAAAGCCTTAAGTGACCTCGGGGCCTTAATCCCAAGACAAGGGGATCCCGCCGTATTCGCCGGAGAACCAATGCTCTTCTCTGGACATTCATCATGTCCACGAAAAAGGGCGCCAAAACTAAGGAAGACAAAAGAGAAGGAGTAGAAAACATTCTGGGACAGTAGAGACGGCGGAATGCATGGCGGACGATACAGTGGCGGTATTGTGTGACTGCGTGTATGGGAGATCCAAATATCACGTGCGATAGCGAGTGAGTGTGAAAAATGGAAAAAGCGCAGGCACCTGCCTATGTATAAACGCCGCACGGGACTCGAAGCGCCCCTAGGCACTCGAGTACCCTAGGATAGCCGCCTTAAGTGGCACAATGATTGTTAGACATATGGCCACCACTAACAATCGTGTCCCTTCGTTCTCCCCTTCGAGCACAGGCAGGAGAGCGTCCGACAATCTTCCACCTCCTCGACCTGACAGCCCGACAAGATCAAGATCCTCGCCTCCAGCGTCCTCGACACGGCTGTCCGACAAGTTTATTCCTCGCCCTTCTTCGTCCCCGACGCAATTATCGTCAAGTCATTGCTCCTTCACATTGGAGCTACGACCTATGGGGCTCTTGTTCTGGAGTGGGCCAGACCTGCCCGTCCGTCAAATAGGCCCAGCCCAACGCTATTTGGGGAAGGCCTAAATCCCCCAGTGTCAGGCACGACTCTAGACACACCGGGCAGACATCTCCCCCCGTCGGGCAGGACAACACGTCTTGCACACGTTCTCCACGTGCCCACCCCGCGAGGACACGTCATCAGGCAACTATCCACCTCTGAAAGAGCAGGTTAGCCCACCTTCCAGAGATCACAGGACAGTTGATCTAGGACGAAGACCACGCGCTGGTCTTCACTATGCCACGTAAGGCCTAACAATCAATTGGGTTGGGCATGGCCATCTGGCCCAATGCAAGTGACTGTTGGCCCTGCGTTGGGGTCTCACTATAAATACCCTCTTTCACTAGAGGATCAGGTATTCATTCTCTACACCTAACTTTTGTATTTGCTCCCACTCTGGTCCTTAACTCACTTAAGTATCAGAGTGTCTTACAGATACACCCCCTCCTCCTCCCTACTTCCATTGAGTAGCTTCTAGATCAGTGACGCGTGGCGGTCGGAAAATTCTTCTAATCAAATACGATCAATTATAAAATTTAAAAGTATAAAGAATGCTATTATTTTTGTTGAAGCTAAAGAGAGTAGAGTAGATGAGGCTGAAGATGTTAAAGAAGAGACCAAGTAGTTTTTTAGAATAGTTACAAAGAGGGTTTCAGAGAGGTAGATTAGTTTTAAGTGGGATTGAGTTCAAATCATTATAGTTAGAAGACAATAAAGGTTTATAGGAAAGGTTTTCAGTTCAGGAAGTAAAGGAGGCTATTTGGGTGCGTGATGGAGAAAAACTCTTGGGCCTGATGGTTTTATCTTATAATTCATTAAGAAAGGATGAGATTTATTGAGTTTTTTTTAGATGAATTCCATGAGAATGTTAAGTTTCCCAAGGCCATAACAATTGCTTTTATAGCTTTTCTTTCTAAAGTATAGAATCCTCAGCAATTAGGATAATATAGACCATTTTGTTTGATATTTTGTTTATATGAAATTATGTCTAAGATACTGGCTTCAAGATTGAAAGAGGTGACAGGGAAAATTATTCCAAAACGCCAAACTACTTTCATTCCAGAATGTTAAATTCTAGATGAGATTCTAGTAGTAAATGAGATAATAGATTTAGATAACAGAAGTAAGAAGGAGTATATTTTTTGAAGGTAGATTTTGAAAAAGTTTACTATTGTGTGTCTTGGTATTCATTGAGATTAATGTTGAGAAAGCTAGATTTTGACAACAAATAGAGGTTATGGATGTAACCACAAATGAAGAAATATATAGATTTGATAAAGAGCACTGAATTCTATATTATATTTATAAATCTAACTCCGAAAAATTGTAGAATATATACTTTTTAAAATTAAAAGTATTTTTTAAGGGTTTCTTTTGTTGTTATGATTTAAAAAGAAAAACAAAAAATGTTTAAAGTGTGTGGATGATCTGAGCATCTCTTTTATTTTTGAAAATTTTAAAACTACATTTAGTTGGAGTAATTGTAAAGGGTTGAACTCCAAACTATTTACCAATATACAATAAACTAATATATGTATTGTATCATGTTTAAATTCTTTGCAATTTGATTTCAAAATTAAAATATTAAAAAAGTAAAATCACATGTATTTTAAAATATATTTTTTAATAATTTAATTTATATATTTAATTAAATTATAATTTTTAATATAATTTTATTTAAATTTTTTATATAATTTAAATATTGTTTATGTTAAATATATATATTTTAAAATTTATTAAATATAATTTAATTTTATCTCTTTTTATGTACTTATCTCTTTTTTATCTTATAGTATAACATATGTTATCTATTTTTAAATTATATTTTAATTAATTTAATTTTTATTTCAAAATTAAATGTTAAATCAAATAAAGTATTTAAGTATTAGTATTCTTTGTTATAAAATGTATGATGAAGAAATACTATAACATTTATTATTTTAAAATTGAATGATTATGAAATTACTTTAGAAACACAAATGAAAAATAATAAAAATATATCGTATCTTCATATATAATTAATAAATAATTTTAAATCGAATTATATATATATATATATATATATATATATATATATATATATATATATATATATATATATATATATATATATATATATATATATATATATAAATAATTTTAAATCGAATTATATATATATATATATATATATATATATATATATATATATATATATATATATATATATATATATATATATATATATATATATATATATATATATATATATATATATTGTGAGATATTGGATCGAACTCTAGTATGGTCGAAGTCTGTTCGCGAGTAATGTGTGTTGTAGTCGAATTTTGTTATAACATGCACTATTCAATATTGCTAGGTTTGTTAGCATGTTGAATTGGGTATTGCTGGTAAGCTCAATTGTTTAAGTTAGCTTGTATCCTAAGTTAGCTTGCAATGGGTAATTGTTAAAAAAAATCCATTAGGTTAGTGTGCTATTTTTCTTATAAATAGCATGATAGTTTCTCATCTTAACATAAGGAAAAATAGGAAGATAAAATCCTAATTTCAAGAAAGAGAGGTTATTTTATTATTCTTGTATACTTGTAATCTTGTTTCTAAGAGAAAGGAAAGAATAGCAGTTTATAACCAATCCTTGTTGTTCCTTGTTATTTTGCCTTGTTTTCTTTGTTAACCCTTGTGTGTTTCTTGATCATAAGGAAACCGTTTACATTTTGTTTCAAGACATCTGATTCACAACAAATTGGTGCAATGAACGTGGAAAAGATGCCTTTAACAAAATATGAGATTGAAAAGTTCACCAGGGTGAATAATTTCGGTCTGTGGGCTTGAAGATGAAGACCCTATTAGTTCAGTAGGGTTGTTTGGAAGCATTTAAGGGAGAGGCATCCATAGACATTGCATTAACGACAAAAAAAAAAGACGACAATGATTAAGAAAGCCCACAACGCAATATTGTTGAGCCTTGGTGATAAGGTTCTTCAACAGGTATCAAAGGAGACTACAACATCGGGGTTATGGGTGAAACTTGAAAGTTTATACATGACCAAATCCCTGGTGAATCGACTCTACCTGAAGCAAGCTTTGTATTCATTCAAGATAAGTGAAGACAAAGTGTTGGCTGAGTAGTTGGATATGTTCAATAAGCTGATTCTCGATCATGAAAATATTAATGTGAAGATCGACGATGAAGATCAAGCATTGTTGTTGTTGTTGTGCTTTGCCCAGAACACATGCTCACTTCAAAGAAACTCTCTTGTATAGAAGAGAGTCCCTGAGCTTTGAATAAGTTCAATCAGCCTTGTATTCTAAGGACTTGAATAAACGAAAGAAGCATAAATCTTCGACGGTGGGCGAAGGTTTGGTCGTTAAGGGAAAATTCGTGCGAAAGGATGGTAAGTTCGACAAGATGAAAGGTAAAAGTCTGCAGAAGTCTTATAGTGGCGAAACATCTGGTATTCGATGTTATCACTATAACAAGGAGGGTCACACAAGAAAGTTGTGCCCTTAACACCTGAAAGATCATGGAGGTAAGGATAATGGCAACACAACATTGCTCAAGATGATTTCGACTCATATGATGTTCTTGTGGTTTCAAGTGGCGACTCAAGAAAAGAGTGGATTATGGATTAAGGTTGCACTTGGCATATGACTCCAAATAGAGAATTGCTCGATGAGCTATGTGATCAAGATGGTGGATCGATGTTGCTGGGAAACAACAACTCTTGCAAAATTATAGGTATTGGATCTGTGAGATTCGAGCTCTATGATGAGTCAATAAGGTTATTGACTGAAGTAAGGTACGTACCTGATTTGAAGAGAAATTTGATTTCTCTTGATGAATTCGACTAGAAGGGTTCTGTTTTTCAAGGAGAGAAAAGTATCCTAAGAGTCACGAAGGGTTCGAAGGAAGTCTTGAGAGGCGTGAAGAAACAAGGCTTGTATACCCTTGGGGCTGAGGTTGTAAGTGGTTTGACAAATGTTGCGTCCACGAAACCTATGTCAAAGACAGAATTATGGCACATGAGATTGAGCCATGTCAGTGAAAGAGGTCTGGTCAAATTGGGGAAGCAGAACCTGCAACGAGGTGACAAAGTCGAAAAGTTGGGGTTTTGTAAATCTTGTGTATTTGGTAAATCCTGTAGGCAAAGTTTAACAAAGGTAAGCAAAGAACACATGGATCTATTGATTACATTCATGGTGATCTTTGGAAGCCTGCAAGGAATCCTTCATACTCAGGTGCAAGGTATTTTCTATCTATCGTTTATGCCTATTCCAGAAAGCTATGGGTATTCATCCAGAAGACGAAGGATGAAACTTTTGAGAATTTCAAAAGTTGGAAGGTTCTGGTCGAAACTCAAACTGGCAAAAAGGTTAAGAGGTTGAGAACCGACAATGGCCTTGAGTTCTGCAACGAAGCGTTCGAGAGTTACTGTGTTGAGTCTGGGATTGCAAGGCATAAGACTGTAGCAGGTACTCCTCAACAAAATGGCTTAGCTGAGAGATTCAATCGAACAATCCTTGAAATGGTTAGATGCATGTTGGTTAGTGTTGGATTGAAGAAGGTGTTTTAGACGAAGGTTGTTTCGACAACAACCTATCTGATAAATAGATGTTCCTCGACTTCCTTGGGAATGAAGATACCTGAAGAATTTGGGTCAGGACATCCACCTAGTCTCGACAGACTGAGAGTATTTAGTTGTGTGACATGTGCTCATATTAGGCAAGACAAGGTCGAACCTAGAGCTCTGAAGTGCATTTTCATGGGATACCTTGACGGATTCAAAGCTTATAGGCTATCGTGCCTATAGTCTATACTAGACCTGACATAGCATATGCAATAAAGTAACAATCGAAGGATATGTCGACTCTGATTATGCAGGTTGTATAGATTCCAGAAACTTTTTTTTTGGATATGTGTTCACTATGTTTGGGACAACAATTAGTTAGAAAGCTACACTTCAGAAGGTCCTTGCCTTATCAACCGCTGAAGTAGAATATATCGCCCTAACTGAAGTTGTGAAGGAAGCATTGTGGCTTGAAGGTTTCACAAAAGAGTTGAAACTTCAAGGTCGAGTTATCACTGTTAAAGATTTCACCTGTCGAAGAATTCAGCCTATCATGAAAGAACCAAACACATTGATGTGAGACTGCATTTTGTCAAAGGGATAATCGAGCGTGGAGAAGTCTAAGTGCTGAAGGTTTCAACGGATTATAATGTTGTCGATATGATCACCAAGATGTTGCCCAGTTGCAAGTTTTTCCACTGTATGTACTTGATAAAGCTGCATGAAGAAAGCTAGTTTTTTGATGTTATAGAGTTTGATCCAAGGTGGAGATTTGTGAGATATTGGATTGAACTCTAGTATGGTCGAAGTCTGTTCGCGAGTAATGCGTGTTGTAGTCGAATTTTGTTCTAACATGTATTAGTCAATATTGCTAGGTTTGTTAGCATGTTGAATTGAGTCTTACTCGTAAGTCCAATTGTTTAAGTTAGCTTGTACCCTAAGTTAGCTTATAATGGGTAATTGTAAAAAGTCCATTAGGTTAGTGTGATATTTTTCTTATAAATAACATGATAGTCTCACATCTTGACATAAGGAAAAATTGGAAGATAAAATCCTAATTTCAAGAGAGAGAGGTTATTTTGTTATTCTTGTATACTTGTAATATTGTTTCTAATAGAAAGGAAAGAATATCATTTTATAACCAATCCTTATTGTTTCTTATTATTTTACCTTATTTTCTTTGTTAACCATAACCCTTGTGTGTGTTTTAATCATAAAGAAACAGTTTATATTTTGTTTCACGACATCCGATTCACAACATATATATATATATATATATATATATATATATATATATATATATATATATATATATATATATATATATATATATATATATATATATATATATATATATATATATATATATATATATATATAATGGTGCTTTGGCTTGTTTGTCTTTGTGAAATTGTCACAAAATTCAGACTGCGGCATGATGGATAATAATTAATGCTGTTTTTTTGCACTTAAGTGAAGACGGTTAATCATCTGTTTTTTAGGTGTGCAGAGCTGAGGAAGATCTGATATAAATTGCTTGTTTGAACTCAATTTCACCATGATCCAAAAGAATGGGATGAGATAATCTGGTATAAAGTGTTTGTTTGGATTCAATATCACCATGATCCAATAATGGGGTTATGAGATAAAGTGGATTATGCTCATAGTAAAGATAAAGGGTAGAGAGAAGCAATGGTTAAAATGACTACAACTGAGACCTTATATGAATCGTGGAAATTGCAACGATAAATGCTATGGAAATAGCGTGAATAATAGCAATATAAAAGAGAAAATTATTCATATGATAGTTTATAGATGGTGAAATAGTAACATACTTAGGCCACACATATTTTTTTATGATGTTATCAAAGTTTTGATTTTTTTATCTTTTTGTTCTTTTTGATTAGTAGATCTTAGCGATTGTCGTGTATCTTTGTTTTTTTTTAATTAATCAAAATTTATTATTGATTCAAAAAAAAATATATGAGCAAATTAGTTGTATATTAAAGTATGAAATATAAAAATTAATAGTATTTGTCTTATAATATATTTTATTAAACATAATAGTAATAAATTTGTTTCAAGTAAATCAGTATGAAAGTTTTTTAAATAAACAAATTTAATATTTAAATATTATATTATTGTATCTTTTTTATTCGCCACGATTCCAACTTAAGACGTTTTATAAAGTAACAATATATTTTGATCTTTTAAAAATTAAAGATAAATTTTGACAGAAGCCACCTGAAAAAATAAATAATGTGGCACAAAAAAAGTTGAAATATGCAAGATAGTTTGATGCACCGGATTTAATAAATATAAATTGATTTTTTTTCTCCAATAAATAATTTTCTTATAAATGTAGATTATGTATAAATAAAAGAAACCTAAATGACATAATCATAAACATCACAATTATCCATGTTTTAAATTAGCATATAGTTATAAAACTAGAACTAGAATTCTAGATACTAAGAATCTATTAATCAACATCTACCTTAAGGATCGCACAATTGAGAAACGAGAATGAACATAGAAGAGAGAAGAACTAGTAGCTAAGATTGTTTTTGTTAGTTAGTTAGTTCATGCAAGCAACAACTAAGTGAAACGACCACATGATCTGATGTTTTTCTCTAAGAAATAAAGAAGAAAAGTTAAGATCATGCTGGCAGCTTCACTTGGTAGTGGTCCATGATATATAATAATGATAAGAGAATAAGAACTAGAGTTGCTTTATGGGACTGAAATTGGATTGAGAAAAAGTAGGGAATGGCCATAGTTATATATAGTAGTTGGAAAATAGAATCAGTGAAAAATATACAGACTTTTCTCCCTTTCTCTATAACTTTCCTTTTTGGTAAATTTTGATTTCCACTACTTACACGTTCCAATTCCATAAACTTAAGTATCAACTACCAAACCAAAAATTTTCAGTTTTTTATAATTCATACAACTCTAACTCTGAGTATCAAAATTTGAATTCTAATGATAGCGTCTATCCTAATAATATTAACTCTTCACGCTGAAGCAATAACTTTGAATTACATTTCTTAACTTAGTTACTCTTTTGATTTTGTAACAATTAGAAAGCTTATATGTTTTATAGGGTGGTTTCAACTTTTTCAAAAACCAATTAATCTTAGTTTAATAATAGAAAAATTAACAATTATTTAATTATCATAAATATTTTATGAAATTTTATTTAACTAAAGATTAATTGTGACAAATTTAAAATCCTGTGTGGTACACTAAATAAAAATAATTTTTAAAGTTGTTTAAAAATATACAATTTATTCTTTACTTAATTTTACACTCAACTTTATTGTTATAATTTTAATTTTATCCCAAAATTTCATATTTTTTTCTTCTTAATTTTACACTCAATTTTATCTTCATAATTTTAATTCATTAATTTCATCTCATTGATTATCATTTGACACTATTTATTAATTTTATTTCATATAATTATAATTTAAATAATTTAAATGAATATATTAAATTATGATAAAATTAAATATAAATAAAATAATTATATGTGAGATAAATTTTGAGACTTAATATGAGTTTTAGTGCTGTTTCATTAAATTTAAAATTGAACCAATTGTTTTTAAATGATATGGTTTAGTGGTAAAGGTGTACACGGGTTGAATCAAATTTAAATTTAGTCTAATATGTTATTTAATCCGTTCAAATTTTAATGGGTTGAGTTTGTCGTCCGACCTGCTATTTTATTGTCAAAATTGATCTGAATGACCCTCTCATTTATACGTTAAGTTGAGTTCGTAGGTTGTGTTTCAAATATAATAAATAATATATTTTTTTGTTATTCTTTTTGTCAGTTTTAAAAAATCAACACAACTCAATACAACCAAAGTAATTTATAATACTCAAATTCGATAAAACACATCATATAATATTTAATAAAATTCATCAACACAACATAACATTTGATAATAGTATAAAATTCAAGAAAACATGTTATTTCCATAAAATATATAAATTAGAATTGATACAAAAGAAAATAAAAAAACATTTAATCTTAGAATTATGTAAACTCATGATCTAGTAGTATTATTGGTGGATAATAAAACTCTTTTGGACATTATTAGCGAGATATTAATTTATAATTTTATTTAAAATAATAATAAAAATAAGGGTTAATACACCTTTTGCCTTCTGCCATTTGGTGAGATTTCGAAAAAGAACCTTGTAAAAAAAACACATATTTCGTCTTTGCCATGACACTGCTTGACACACTGCATGCAAGAGACGCCACCTTCCACTGGACTGCTTATAATTTTAGTTGTGTTGTTAAATCGTTTGCATCAAATATATATATATATATATATATATATATATATATATATATATATATATATATATATATATATATATATATATATATATATATATATATATATATATATATATATATATATATATATATATATATATATATATATATATATATATATATATATATATATATATATATATTATTTCAATTAATACTATTAAATAATAATTTTAAAAATCAATTTTACATATTTAATAAATAAATAGTTTAAATAAATACTATTACATAAATAAATACTATTAACACTTAAATAAATACTAATTTCTAATTTTTAAATTTTAACTTTTTAACAATACTAAATAAATACTTTTAAATAACTTTATACTACATATTTAAATACTAAATACATAACGTTACATAAATAACTTTATTTAATATTATAATATAGAAATAAATACCAATTTCTAATTTTTTAAATACATTATAATACATATTTAATATTATTATATAAATAAATACTATTTAATTTTTTAATAATTGCAGTTTATAATATTAATATTTTAATTACTATTAAGAAAATTAAAATTAATATTAAAGCTTTAATACATAAAGCTTAATACAAATATTTTTATTACATAAACCTTAATACAAATATTTTCAATATAACGTTTTAATATTTTCATTATATTAAGCTTAATATAAATATTTGTATAAATTTTAATATTACATAAAGCTTAATATAAATATTTTTAAATTAAATATAAATTTTTTATTATTAGTAAAATAATAAACTGAAAGTAATAAAATATTATAAAATACTAAAGTAGTATATACCGAAAGTAATAAAATCCTTAATTAATAATAAATTGAAAATTAAAAATAAATTGAAAGTAATAATAAATTGAAATTAAATATATTTGGGAAGAAATAATAGTGTGAAATAATATTATATAATAGTGTGAAATTAAATAGTTACACTCATATAATAGTGTGAATAATTATGTAATATTATTAATTGAAATATTGTAATATATGTATATATGAATTGTCTAATTGGAACATTTAATTCTTCTAAAAAATTTCAATTAACCTATTCAAATATTTTCTAAAATTTTAGGTGGAAAAATAATATATGTCTATCTTTGATGACTAATTTGTACATCATGATATAAGATAGAAGAAGTGATTGGGGAGACATATTGAATAGAAAAGCAAGCTGTAAGATGTAGAAAGTGGTCCCTTCTGATGAAAATTGAATATTGTCACGCCAACAATATACCATGCATTTTTCAGACGGTGTAGTGAGTTTTTTTTCTATGTATACTGCAAGAACATTAATAACTTTATGGTTGAGTACCAAGAGAGGGGGGGACCCTTTCCTCTCTCTCAGATGCGCACACACACACACACTATGTTTCTACTAGTTATGCATTCATACATTTCCTATAAGTTAAAAGATCTTTTTGTGTACATGTATACACATGCCATTTTCTTTCGAATTTTCCATTTGATAGATAGATTATCTACTGTATTTGTATAGTGCCAGATTCATAGATACCATTTAATGGAAACATTTGATACTGCTTAGGAAAACGACTTGTCAGTTAGAAAAGTAATTATATATCTATAGAATCATTTTACCTTGTTATAGTTAGAGCTAGGGACATGATACATATAAAGTATATGTGTCATCGTTTATTTTATAGATTCTGAGTTTTATATGTACATTTTACATGGGTTAGGCAAGATTTTATGGAGACTAGATTTGTCATTTCATGATTTTTCTTTTTCAAATTTAAATTCTTTTATCCCTCTAATTAGATTCTAAATGCCCAACTTTTATGCAAATTAATGAAATCTAAATTTGAAAGTGTGACTTCTCACATTAGTTCATATTGATAATGAAATAGTATATATATATCCCTAATTGGACTCAATAACACTAACTAGACTCAATAACATAATTAGTTAGTTACTTGGTAAGTAATTTAACTAACACTTTTAGTGGATTGATTAGAACATATATTATCTTATTCTCCACTCTGCAATATAATAAAGGAATATTGTAAGATTAATTGTTAATATTTTATTTACCATTAATTTCATTTTTTTTCTCTGGTTGTCGCCATCTCAATCAACAAAGATTGATGTCACACTTTTTGACAAGTTATATTGAATGATGAAATATACCCAACTTTAGAAGAAGACATTGCTACCATTGCTTGATTTTTGAAACACTGTGAAATTAGAGAATTGAACAACTTCAACAAATATCTCATCTAAAAATCAATCATCTTATCCCTTTGGTCATCAAATTTTGGAAATATAATACTATTGTCTATTATATCCTTAAGATATTTCATGATTCTCTTGGTTGTTTGTATGTGTGACATTTCCTATTCTTGCATAAGTCTGCTCACTACACCTACATTATGGTCAAATTTGAAATTGCAAGCATATCTTGAGCATCGCATTATATTCTTGTATACAGTGCTAACAACAACCTTATCATCTCATCTTTGTATAATTTTAATTGTGTTTCCATGGAAGTACTTCGTGAGTTGCAGTTCAAAATAATAAGAATCTCAAATTTAGCATGAACATTTAAATTGATATGGAGGACTCGAGAGACCTAACTTACTTTATTTACCTTGTCAAAAAGTGTGACGACAATCTTTGTTGATTGAGATGGCTACAAACAGAGAAAAAAATGAAACTAATGATAGATAACAAATCAACAATTAATCTTGCACTGGAAACAAAGTAACTTAGGTCTCTCGAGTCCGCCATATCAATTTAAATGCTCATGCTAAATTTGGGATTCTTAATCTTATTGTGTCTGCTTCTTGTGATGAGTAGATCATCCATACATACAAACTATGTCAAATTGTTTTGATTCAATATTTTCACATAGAGTTCATCTTTAACTATACACTTGAAATAACCAATCTTATTTATAAACTAATCAATCCTCGTATGTTAGGACATTCAAGCTTATTAATTGCCACATAAGGTCTTATTAAGTTTCAGGAACTTATCTCGTCCATTTTTAACAATGAACACCCGAAGTTGTTCAACAGAAATTTCCTCCTCGAGTTAGCCATTGAGAAATGTAGACTTGATATCTAGTTGAATAATATTACATTGTAAGAAGCTACCTGTAACTACTAATAATATAACCATATCAATTCTTACAACATACGCAAAAATTTATTTGAAGTTGAGGTCGGTTTTTTGTAAGAATTCCATTGCAACAAGCCCCACATTATGTTTGGAAATAGAACTGTTATTGGCCAGCCAAAGGCCTAAATATCTATGGCCCAAGTAAAGTATAATCCACTCAACATGATCCAAGGTATAAAAGTCGCCTCACATGAAAAACAATGTACACTTTCTGATCTCCATTTTCACTCAGTTATCTTGAACTGACTTGTATGTCAAAATTTTAACCTTGCAGCTCCACCCCGCACAACTATATTGGAGGTCGGCAACACTGATTCAGGATTCTTCACCACGTACTTCACCTATTTCTGATTCAAGTACAAAACAGTGGCATTGGTTGTGGGAAATGACTTCTGATTCTCGCAAAATTCTACGAAAGATTATATCCGATCCATTGCTCAAACAATTATCATAGATCGACAAGATCCACGATGCAGAAATATTAAATACTTTTCCGTTTTCAGAGTGTCTTCTACTAATAATATATACTAACACTTATCTGAGTAGAGATCGATTGCAATTAGGATTTCTTGATCGATAAAAGATCAATGGAATTACAAACTTCAATCTACCTCTAATTCTAGACGTCACCATCGCCGACCAAAATATGATAAGATTCCTCGTAGATGATGGAAGTTCTTCCAACATCCTTTATGTTGACACATTAGAACAATAAAGCATTCAAAGGATAGGTATGAACTTGTATTGTGTAACACCAAAACTAAACCTCGCATAAATTATATAAAAATTAGAGCAAAATCGAATCAATTATATTTAGGATGTCACGCAACCACAATCTACTGTTCATATAAAAAAATATGTAACACTTGCACTTTTTAAAAATTATTTATAACTCAACATGTCTGAAAACATCAAACTTTTATTGAACAGTGGAAGCATCAAAACAAACAATTATTCATGGCATACCTATGTTTTCAAAATATTTTTTCAAATTTAAATTCTTTTATCCCTTTAATTAGACTCTAAATACCCACCTTTTATGCAAATTAACAAAATCAAAATTTGAAAGTGTGACTTTCCAACTTAAAATATCTTTTAATTTTGTGTTGATTGTTCTCACATTAGTTCATATTGATAATAAGATCTTTTATATATATATATTATATATATATATTATATATATATATATATATATATATATATATATATATATATATATATATATATATATATATATATATATATATATATATATATATATATATATATATTGTCACTAATTGGACTCAATAACATAATTAGTTAGTTACTTGTTAAGTAACTTAACTAACACCTTTAGCGGATTGATTAGAACATATCTTATCTGATTTTCCATTCTTCAATATAATAAAAGAAATATTGCAAGATTAATTGTTGATTTGTTATCTACCATTGGTTTCATTTTTTCCCCTGTTTGTAGCCATCTCAATCAACAAAGATTGTCGTCACACTTTTTGACAAGCTAAACTGCATGATGAAATATACCCAACTTTAGAAGAAGACATAGCCATTGTTGCTTACTTTTTGAAACATCATGAAATTAGAGAATTGAATAACTTCAACTAATATCTCATTTAAAAATCAATCATCTTATCCCTTTGGCCATCAGATTTTAGAAATATGATACTATTGTCTATTATATCCTTAAGATATTTCATGATCCTCTTAGTTGTTTGTATGTGTGACATTTTATATTCTTACATAAATCTGCTCATTACACCTACATTATGATCAAGTTTGAAATTGCAAGCATACCTTGAGAATCATACTATTTTCTTGTATACAGTGCTAATAACAACCCTATCATCTCATCTTTGTGTAATTTTAACTTTGTTTCCATGGAAGTACTTGTTGAGTTGCAGTTTAAAATAATAAATCTTTTAAGGACATCACTAATATACTTTCTAAAGTGAAAAGTCTTTCATATTTGCAGCAAATTCAAGGTAAATAAAGTAACTTAGGTCTCTCAAGTCCGCCATATCAATTTAAATGCTCAGCTAAATTTGATATTCTTAATCTTATTGTGTCTGCTTCTTGTGATTAGTAGATCATCCATACATACACATTATGTTAAATTGTTTTGATTCAATATTTTCACATGGAGTTCATCTTTAACTATACACTTGAAATAACCAATTTATTTATAAACTAATCAATCCTCGTATTTTAAGACATTCAAGCTTATTAATTGGCACATATGGTCTGATTAAGTTTCAGGAACTTATCTCGTCCACCTTTAACATTGAATACCTAAGGTTGTTCAACGGAAATTTCCTCCTCGAATTAGCCATTGAGAAATGTAGACTTTATATCTAGTTGAATAATATTACATTGTAAGAAGCTACCTGTAACTACCAATAATATAACCATATCAATTCTTGCAATAGATGCAAAACTTTATTTGAAGCTGAGGTCGGGCTTTTGTAAGAAGTCCATTGCAACAAGCCTCACATTATTTTTGGAAATAGAACTGTTATTGGCCAGCCAAAGGCCTAAATATCTAAGGCCCAAGTAAATTCTAATCCACTCAACATGATCCCAGGTATAAAAGTCGCCTCACATGAAAAGCAATGTACACTTTCTGATCTCCATTTTCACTCAGCTATCTTGGATCTTGAACTGACTTGTGCGTCAAAATTTTAACCTTGCAGCTTCACCCTGCACAACTATATTGGAGGTCGGCACCACCGATTCAGGATTCTTCACCACGTACTTCACCCATTTCTGATTCAAGTACAAAACAGTGGCATTGGTTGTGGGAAATGACTTTTGATTCCCGCAAAATTCTACGAAACATTATATCTGATCCATTGCTCAAACAATTACCATAGATCCACAAGATTCACGATGCAGCAACATCCAATACTTTTCTGTTTTCAGAGTGCCTTCTACTAATGATAGATACTAACACTTATTTGAGTATAGATTGATTGGAATTAGGATTTCTTGATCGATAAAAGATCAATGGAATTACAAACTTCAATCTACCTCTAATTCTAGACGTCACCATCGCCGACCAAAATATGATAGGATTCCTCATAGATGATGGAAGTTCTTCCAACATCCCTTATGTTGACACATTAGAACAATTAAGCATTCAAAGGACATGTATGAACTTGTATTGTGTAACACCACAAATAAACCTCGTATAAATTAAATAAAAATCAGAGTAAAATCGAATCTATTATATTTAGGATGTCACACAACTACAATCTACTGCTCATATAAAAGAAAATATGTAACACTTGCAATTTTTAAAAATTATTTATAACAACTCAACATGTGATAACACGAAATCATATAGATATTTTCATGCATAATTCGACTAAAAGCTAACCGTTTTCGATCCGATTTCGGGTTATTTCCATGTATTTGTCTGATGTTTTTGCAGGTATTCAACGATCACGTCTAAACAAGGCAACATGAAGAAAAGAAGCAATCCCAGATGAAATATGGACGAAAAAGGAGTGAAAACACAATGAAAATCGCAGCAGACAGTTTTTGCTGATGTGACGACCGTCACAGATGCATGACGACCGTCACACGGGTGACGACCGTCACACCTTGTGACGACCGTCATGCAGGCAAAAACGCCCCACTCAGATTACACGTCAAAAGAGCAGTTCCAATTCCCATTTAATGGTCCACTACTCCCTAAATTATCTGCCTCAAGGTCCATCACCCTCAGAGGTAACCGTTGGAATCCCACCTCTATAAAAAGGGAAGCAGGGGACTTCAAAAAAGGGAGCTGCATTCATACCACGAAGTGCTGCCCAAATTTATTTTCAAGAGCAAATTTAATTTCCAGCCTTTTTATTATTTGTATCCATTTCTCCAGTTTCAATTGTATCCCTTTTCCTTTATTTCCCTTTCCATTCTACTCATTCTCATTTCCGCCCTTCTGTATTTGTTACTGCACTGTACGATCGAATTGGAACTAAAGACAGAATCCTGCCAACATCTGTGGAGGATCTACCCAAAGGCCAATTGGCATTATTTACAGGTTTTCATTTTGATCGACTCTTATTTTATCATAATGCAATTTATTATTTATTATTATTATTTATGTTTTGTTTTTCCAAATTCCATGTCTAGCTAAACTTAGGTAATCGATATGTAGTAATAATTCGGATGGGATTTGATAACTCTTGTTTGAAAACTTTCTTTTCACAAAAATAACTTATGGTCTAAGTGTTTAAAAATTGATTTACGAAATAAACTTCGTCGCGAAAGCGAGAACTTGTTTTAAAGTAGTTTTGCCACGAAAGTGGGAAATTAATTAAGATACGAACCAACAAGCGAAAGCTGCGGTAAGGTCAGATAGTAAACACTAGGCATTTGTTTTAATAACAACGAAAGCACTTTAAAACGAATTAGAACTTAGAGATTTCCAAAAAGTAATTTTAACCCCGAACGGAACACGAAAGTGTACGTTAGGCCCTTAGGATTACGATTAGCGTCAATAACCATCGTGAGACGAGAGTCTTCAAATCTCCACTTTCTGCTTAAATGAACTGTGAAAACTATTTCATACACCAGGAACTTATCAAATCCCTGAAGAACATAATTACTACGTATCGATTCAATTAATTAAAATCTAAATAGTAATCTTAGTTTCCCCTTTTAGTGACAACATTATTCCCTTAAAACATATTCTACCTAGCTAAACATAGTAACTCCCGAGAACACTAGTTTGATTACGAGTCCCTGTGGGATCGATATCTTTTATTACTACGCGATAGACTGTGCACTTGCAGTTAGAATTGTTAGACATAGAAAGTCGCGATCAAGTTTTTGGCGCCGTTGCCGGGGACCCGTTTAGTCAATAGTGTAACCTTCTGTCACGCCGTATAGTCTAGGTAAACAATTTTCCTTTTTCCTTTACTAGTGTTGTCGATTGTATGCCAAGTGATCGCCCACAAAGCGATATCTTGAAACCTTCAGTCACAGAACTAGAGCGCTTCTTACATCTAAGAAGCCGAATCATTGAGTACTAACTCAAACATAACATTCCTGATCCTCTCACTCCCATTTCCAAATCCGAAGAAGAACCAAAGATGGCTGAAGGACCTCCGAACAAACCGCTGAAGGCATACGCTACACCATCTCAGATGGAGCCTAGAAGTAGCATTGCTGCCCCAGCTATTACCCGAAATGATTTTGAGCTGAAACCATCATTGCTGTCGGCTGTACAACAAAACCAATTCTCAGGAAACGCAACTGAGGATCCGAACGAACATCTAACGAAGTTTGTGCAATACGCAGACACAGTGAAAGCAAATGGAGTAACTCCAGACGCGATAAGACTTCGTCTTTTCCCATTCTCTCTTAGAGACAGAGCGTGGAAATGGTTACAATCGTTACCATCCAACTCCGTCACGACGTGGGAGCAACTGAAGAACGTCTTCTTAGCGAGATATTTTCCACCAAGAAAAACTGCTATGCTTAGAGCTCAAATCAACGGATTTCGACAGAAAGATACTGAATCTCTCTACGAAGCATGGGAACGATTCAAAGATATGATGAGAACATGTCCTCACCATGGTCTAGAAGACTGGGTGACAATCCATACTTTCTATAATGGGCTTCTATACAATACTAGATTAACCATAGACGCTGCCGCGGGCGGTGCACTTATGGATAAGCCATATGATGAAGCCTATCAATTAATAGAAAACATGTCACAAAACCATTGCCAATGGGGAGGTGAACGCACTCCAAATGAGAAAACCTCAGCGAAAGGTGGGATGTACGAAATCAGCAGCCTTGAAAAGTTCAATGCTAAAGTAGATGCTCTAGCACAAAAGATCGATAGTCTGACCGTTAACCCCACTGCAACTGTCGCTGCAGTAACTCCAAATTGCGAGTTATGCGGAAGCACCACTCATAATGCACCCGAATGCCCATTGCTAGCTGGAATCCCGCCAGACCAGGTAAATTATGCTCAAGGAAATCCCTACGCAAATACCTACAACCCAGGTTGGCGAAATCATCCAAACTTTTCTTACAAAAGCGAAAATGCATTGCAAATGCCTACTGCTCCGTAAGGATATCAAAAACCAGCTGCTCAGAATGCACCTAGGAAATCAAACCTCGAATTGATGATGGAAAAGTTCATAGCTACTCAAGCTCAAACGAACAAAGAGTTCCTGAATCAAAACATACACACTAGCGAGCAAATTAAACAGTTGACAGGAAAAGTAGACGCTCTAGCCACCCACAACAAAATGTTAGAAACTCAGATATCACAAGTGGCTCAACAGCAAGCATCTGCTGCCGCACCTGCTGGCACATTTCCTGGACAACCCGAACAGAATCCCAAAGGCCAAGCAAATGCTGTGATACTAAGAAGTGGAAAAGAATTGGACGAACCGATCGATCCGAGGACCGAAAACTCAGCCATGCAACAGAAACCAACTGAACAAGCAGAAAAGGAATCTGAGTTAGAGAAGAAGGAAGACAACGAGAAGGAGGATACCGCGAGTGAAAAAACTCAAACACCTCCAGCGCCATATAAACCACCTATCCCTTATCCGCAAAGACTAATAAACTCTAAAACTTCAGGACAGTTTAAGAAATTTGTAGAACTCCTTAAACAGTTGAATATTACTATTCCTTTTACAGAAGCGATAACTCAAATGCCGTCATACGCCAAATTTCTCAAAGAGATCCTGTCGAATAAGAGAAAGATCGAGGATAACGAAACAGTTACACTCACTGCAGAGTGTAGCGCTATTATTCAGAACCGCATGCCTCCTAAATTAAAAGACCCAGGTAGTTTCTCCATACCCTGCGTCATAGGAAAGTTCGTAATAGACAAAGCTCTATGCGATTTAGGAGCCAGTATCAGTGTTATGCCCTTATCTATATGCAAAAAGCTGAATATGGGAGACCTCAGGCCAACCAAAATGTCCGTACAATTAGCTGACAGATCAGTAAAATACCCCGTCGGAATACTGGAAAACGTTCCAGTACGCATAGGACAATTCTACATTCCAACCGACTTCATAATCATGGACATCAAGGAGGACACTGTAACCCCAATTATCTTAGGAAGACCATTCCTAGCTACAGCCGGAGCGATTATAGACGTGAAGAAAGGAAGGCTAACATTCGAAGTAGGAGAAGAAAAGATAGAGTTCATTCTCACCAAGTTCTTACAAGCACCAGCCATAGACGATACCTGCTATTTAGTAGATGAAATTGACGAATGCATAAGAGAACTTGAAAATGAAGAGACCACGTATTCAGAAATAATAAAGATTCAAATACCCGACATTTCTGAAGACGACAATTGGCGTAAACCGTATAAAGACGACAGCCTAAGCGAAAGCTTAGCGCTGACACCAAACCATATGCCAGGTCCGAAGAACCCATCTTTAGAGCTTAAAACTCTACCCAAAAACCTCAGATATGAATTTCTAGACGATGAACTAAAAAGACCAGTGATAGTCAACGCCGACTTAGGACAACCAGAAACCGAAAAGTTATTAGAAGTCCTAAAGAAGTACCTCACCGCGTTAGGTTATAACATAAGCGATTTAAAAGGTATAAGCCCTTCGATCTGTATGCATCGAATTACAATAGAGGAAGACTCTAAAACTTCTCGAGAGCATCAGAGAAGACTAAACCCCATCCTGAGCACTGTAGTCAGAGATGAAGTAAAGAAATTACTTGATGCAGGAATCATCTATCCGATCTCCGATAGTGAATGGGTTAGCCCAGTTCATGTCGTACCGAAGAAAGGAGGAGTAACAGTAGTTAAAAACGAAAAAGGCGAATCGATAACAAAAAGAGTCGTGACTGGGAGTAGGATGTGTATTGATTATAGGAAGCTTAACAAGGCTACACGCAAAGATCACTTCCCACTACCCTTCATAGACCAAATGTTGGAAAGACTAGCCAAACATTCATATTTCTGCTATCTAGATGGTTACTCAGGATTCTTCCAAATTCCCATCCATCCCGATGACCAAGAAAAGACTACATTCACCTGTCCTTACGGTACTTTTGCTTACAGCCGAATGTCGTTCGGACTCTGTAACGCTCCAGCAACCTTCCAAAGATGCATGATGGCAATCTTCGCAGATTTCATAGACGACATTATGGAAGTGTTTATGGACGATTTCTCGGTATGTGGACAAAGTTTCGAAGGATGCTTACAAAACTTAGAAATGGTACTAGAACGTTGCGTAAAAGTAAACCTCGTCCTAAACTGGGAGAAATGCCATTTTATGGTCCGACAAGGAATAGTTCTAGGACACGTCATATCAGATAGAGGGATTGAGGTAGACAAAGCCAAAATAGAGATTATAAAAGATCTCCAACCTCCAAAATCCGTACGAGAAATACGGAGTTTTCTAGGACATGCTGGTTTCTACAGAAGATTTATAAAAGATTTCTCGAAAATCACAAAACCTTTGACCGGCCTGTTAATGAAAGATGTTGAGTTCGTCTTCGACGACGACTGTTTAAAAGCATTCGAAACATTGAAATCAGCCCTTATCACCGCACCGATCATGCAACCACCAGATTGGAGACTACCGTTTGAAATCATGTGCGACGCGAGTGACTACGCTGTAGGCGCAGTTCTAGGACAAAGAAAGGACAAGAAACTCCATGCCATCTACTATGCCAGTAGAACCTTAGATCCTGCCCAAATGAACTACGCTACCACAGAAAAGGAACTTCTAGCAGTTATATTTGTGCTTGCAAATTCCGTTCCTACTTAGTAGGAGCAAAGATTATAATATACACAGACCACGCTGCCATAAGGTACCTAATAAGCAAAAAGGATGCCAAACCAAGACTATTGAGATGGATCCTGTTACTACAAGAGTTTGACTTAGAAATCAAAGATAAGAAAGGAACCGAGAACGTTGTTGCGGATCACTTATCCCGAATAGAAGGCATCAGACACGAACCAGTACCGATAAATGACGATTTCCCGTACGAACGTCTGATAGCCAAATTATAAAGTGACACACCTAATGCAATCTCGGAAGATCCAGAATTCGAAAAAGCCGTAGAAGCCGTCTATGCCCAAGTCACATTACCTTGGTATGCTGACATCGTTAATTACCTCGCTGCAGGCGTGCTTCCACCAGATCTTACTTATCAGCAAAAGAAGAAATTCTTCCACAATCTGAAACACTATTATTGGGACGAACCCCTACTCTTCAAGAGAGGGGCCGACAACATATATCGTCGTTGTGTCCCGGAGGAAGAAATAGAAAATATTATTTCCCAATGCCACTCAGCACCATATGGTGGTCATGCTAGTACGTCCAAGACGTGCGCTAAGATTCTCCAAGCTGGCTTATTCTGGCCTAATCTCTGGAAAGACGTTCACATCGCCGTGCAAAAGTGCGATAGATGCCAACGAACTGGCAACATCTCACGACGCGATGAAATGCCTCAGAAAGGAATCTTAGAGGTAGAAGTCTTCGACGTCTGGGGAATAGATTTCATGGGACCTTTCCCTCCTTCTTTTGGTAATAACTACATACTTTTCGCTGTCGATTACGTGTCTAAATGGATAGAAGCCATAGCTGCTCCAACAAATGACGCACGAGTAGTAATCAAACTCTTCAAGAACACAATCTTTCCTAGATTCGGTGTACCCAGACTCGTCATTAGTGACGGAGGATCTCACTTCATATCACGAATATTCGATAAACTTCTTTCTAGATATGGAGTCAAGCACCGAGTAGCTACACCTTATCATCCGCAAACTAGCGGACAAGTAGAGGTCTCAAACAGAGAAATAAAACAGATCTTGGAAAAGACTGTCGCTACCTCGAGAAAAGATTGGTCATCAAAGCTACAAGAAGCTTTATGGGCGTATAGGACCGCATTTAAGACACCAATAGGTACTACCCCCTATAAATTAGTTTACGGTAAATCCTGCCATCTCCCTGTAGAGTTAGAGCATAAGGCCTTCTGGGCCATTAAAACACTCAACTTCAACTACACCGAGGCAGGAGAAAAGCGAATCCTGAACTTACACGAGTTGGAAGAACTTCGATTAGACGCTTACGAAAATGCCCGTATCTACAAAGAACGAACAAAAAAATGGCATGATAAACGTTCAATCAGGAAACAATTCAGTGTGGGAGACATCGTATTGCTCTTCAATTCACGATTAAAACTCTTCCCAGGAAAACTAAAATCTAGGTGGTCTGGACCCTATGAAGTGACTAAAGTACTTCAGAGTGGACCTGTCGAAATTACCGACAAGACGAATGCACCGTTTATCGTAAACGGGCAACGTCTGAAACATTACAATAAGAACGACAACAGTCCTCAAGTCAGCAATATAACATTGCTTGAGCTTCCGGCTCAAACACCCGAATAGCTTCTCACCAAGCTATCGTCAGGCTTTAGACGTTAAAAACAACGCTTATTGGGAGGCAACCCAAATTTCCCTCGTTATTGCATTTCATTTTTCCTTAAAATTCTACTTTGAAAATTCCAACAAAAAGCCTAAAATTACTACTACTTTCTACTTTCGTTCATTTTCGTACTTTTATTCTTATTTTATTTTTTCTCTTTTGCCTTTTGTTTCTACCATTTTTCGTTTCTAAAAATCCTGACTCCAAATTTCTTGTTTCAAACTTTTCAGGATTTTTAAAGCCTTCAAAACATTTCTTCTATTTTCTCCGAATTACCTACGAATATGGCCGAGTACGATTTCACAAAGGTTCACTTCAGAGGACTCGCTCAGAAGGCAAGATTCGCAGCACTGACCGAAAGAGAATTCGCCTTAACGCTGTATTATGATAAGGCTACTATGGATAAACTAGGGATCACGGATAGCATTCAATACCTGTTCAATCAACTGGGTTGGGATAACACTGCTCTGAAAACACGCTTTGCTACCTACAAGGATCTTACCTACGAATTCCTCAGTTCTTTCAGATACACACCCAACTATGGCTTTGGAACCCGCTCAGAGTTGATTACCTTCCGATTGTTTGGGATGGACCAAACCCACAGCCGGATGTCACTAGCTAACCTCCTAGGATTCCCTAGCGGACCGCATGTGTTCATCAGTGCAGAAGATGATGATATTGATTTGCAACTCGAGCACTTCTGGGGTAGAATCACAGGCGACTATCACTCTGAACCAGACAGAATGTACAATGATGACATTCATAACCCAGCCCTTAGATACTTCCATAAGATACTAGCTCACACCTTGTTTGGAAAAGAAGAAAATATTACCACAGTGTCTAAGGAAGAGTTATTCATCATGTTCTGTGCTTCTCAGGGACGGACAGTAAATGCAGTGCCCTTCATGATGAGATCCTTCAAACGACTCACGCTGGAACCTCAGACACCTATTCTTATAGGAGGACTAGTAACAATGATAGCCCACGAGCTTGGCCTTAGATTCCATCTAAATGCCAGCACTCGTTTTGGTACCATCAGACCCATGAACATACAATTCTGCTTTAACAGGCGCATCTTAGGGAATATGGGACCTGGATCGTATGAGTACCTTATTAACGAAAAACCAGTACAGCTATTCACACTGCCTGATCATCTGATGACAAGCATCCACAACAAGGATAACTGGGTCTATGAATTGGATGAGCCTATGGGACCTCCTTCACCACAGTCAACACCGCAGAACTATATGTATGACAGTGACCACATTTCTGAGGCACACGATTACATGTACTTTGAGGACGCCGCCTCTGAAAATGAAGTAGACCCTATGACTCCTCCACACTATAATACTTATCCTGAGCCTATCCCTGAGGAAACAACCGACGAAATGGATACCGTGTTACTCAGATTGGACGACGTTGATAAAGCTCTGACGAATGTAAAAGCTGATATCGCAGGCATGCACAGTGACCTGGTAGGCTTCATGGATCTAGTCTGCGACCAACTCGACTACTATTCACGGAAATTTGATGAGTTGAAGGCACGGAAAGATTAGTTATTAGCTCATAGCAGTAGTTTCAGTCTAGTCTAGTCTAGTTTAGTTTAATTCACTCATTTGGAATTTTCACATTGTTCGTTTCATTATGTACTACATACAATTGTTTCCATTTTATGCTATTTCAATTCTAGTTTTGTTCAATTATTCTGTTTTCGCATTATTTATTGATTGTTGGCTGTTATAGTACATCACCGTAGCAATACTACGCTTTAAAATCACCCCGAATACGCCCTCAGAGCAAAATTCTGCGTTTTGCAGATTTTGCTGCTGTGACGACCGTCACAGTCCCATGACGAGCGTCACACTGGTGAAGACCGCCACACCCTTGTGACGACCGTCACGCAGCCCAGAACTGCAATCTGGTATAACAGAGGTCGTGTAACCCTCCACTCCCCCCATTATCACTTTCAAACTTCCAACATCCATACCCCACTACACTTTTGGTCATCTCCATCTAAACTATAAACCCCAACTCCAAATTCAATCTCCAAACCACCGTTCTGTCACATTTTCATCTCTGCCGAAAAACCCCAAAACCTCCGAAACCTCTCCATCTTCAACAATGGCCGGAAACGCAGACATCAACAACATTTCCTTCCCTGAGGGCGAGTTAGGCGAGAGACAACGAGCACAGTACAATGTATTTCATCAGAGGTCTCTCCAGCCAACTCACTACCCGCACCTTCCATCACTTACGGAGCTCGGACTCCTCGAAGGTGTAACATGGATGCTTCAACGTGCAAGCATCTGGAACCTCTGCTCCAACCCCCAGCCGACCTACGAACAGCTCACCCTGGAGTTCTTGAGTTCGTTCTCCTACATCACCAGCAGCGGCGAACTCAACCAACACTCAGGCGCCGCTTGTTTCCGGATGTTTGGCGTTAACTATCAGCTGCACCAAAACCAGATTGTCGGCATCCTACAGTTTCCCCGCGGCGAGAACGCTCATCGCCGCATCACTGATCAGTTCCAGCACGACGCCTTCGTGCTGTGGTATCAGTTGACCGGCCTAAACGCCGATGGTTGGGACTCCCTACACGCCACTCACATCCATAACCCCGCCATCAGGTACTTTCACAGGGAGTTGAGCAACATCATCTTCGCCAGAGACAGCAACCACAAAGTGAACTCCAAGGAGCTCTTCTTTCTGCATTGCGTCTTCAACAACGAACCCGTCAACGCTGCCCCGTTCCTGTTGGCCCACATTCAGGCCAACTGCAACCGTGGCTCGAAGCCATTCTACTTTGGCGGGATTGTCACAGCCATTGCACTTGGGCTGAACCTTGGCGACCACCTTCGGCACCTCCATTCCATCCCATCGGTGTTCCTTAACACCGACCACTGCAGGGCCTTCCATCTCATCCGCTCCCGAGCTGACGGGAAATATCATCCGGTTGTGCGTGGCAAGACCGTCAGAAGCATCATCCTTCCGTCCCGCACCCGCATCCATCCTGAGGACCGTACCAACTGGTTGTTCGATCTCACTGCCCCTCCTGCTGCCGCTGTTCCTACTCAGGACCCCACTCATGATTCCGAAGATGAAATCCAAGCTGAGTTGGACAGGTCCGAGCAGCCAGAGGCATCGCAGCCTCCTCCTCTAGTAGGTACATCATCCCGCCGCCGTCGTCACCACCCCGTGCCCGACTACACTGAAGAGGACCTCCGTCGCTCCCTAGACCAGCAGGCACAGATACTCACGATGCTGCAGCAGCAGAACCAGCGAGCTGACCAGTTCGAAGCTTGGCACCGGACTCAAATGCAACAACTTCACACCGGCCAAGCTACGATCACTGAGAGTCTAGCGAATCTGACCCTGCAGGTCGAAGGCCTCCGCGACACGGTCTACCACACCGGAGCCATGAGCTACGAGGATAGAGTCGCCCTTGCTAGAGCCAGAGGACGCCAGCGTGGACGTGACAGGCCCCGGGACTAGATTTTCATTTTTTTCCCTTTATTGTTTACTATATTTCTGTTCTATGTATTTTCATTTTCAGTTGTATCTCCCTCTCGCATGCTTCAAGAATCAGTGCGGACACTGATCGAGATAGTGTGGGAGCGGAGCCTTATTTCCACTGTATTCAGAACTCCCCTTATTTACTGTATTTCCATTTCATTGCACTTTTGAATTTTAGTAAGTTCTATTTTACACTTTCTATTTCTAGCAAATAAAGCGCATCTATATATTTTTCACGTTACGCAAACAATCCCCACACTTTTCGACGTAAACAAAAACTTTCATTTGTTCCTCAAAAGCAAAAGCATCACGAGGATGCACCTGAGTTCAAACCGAGTTTTGAAACTCCGAGGAAACGACAGTTCTAACAAAACCAGTATCGTCTAGACACCTTAGATTTCTAGTTTATGCGAGTCGGTTTCACCACCTACGTGTACCAAAGTCTCAAGTGTCTACGCAAACTCAACCCCAAGTAGTTTATACTAGCAGTCAGCACCATCCTAAAAACACTTCTAAGCGAGCGACCGATGCAAATAAGTGTATGATCTCCAAAAAGATGAAAAATCATGAAAAGATAGCTAAAAAGCCCAAGAATATAAGATTCGTTTCCTTCTAAGTTAGGTGCTCCTCACCCGAGCATTTAGCCCAACGGCACGAAAAACTCATTGAAAAATCAATGACACCAAATTATGATCAACAAAGAAGATCAAAAACAAAAACGAGATCATATTCACTAACAGGTCGACTTGCCATGAGAGTGTGCGGACAACGGGCTTAATGTGATTGCGCTAGAACAAACAGGGTGAACTTGCCACGAGAACCTTGACACCAAGATACGGTAGCATGACTGAGACCGATTTGCATAAAAGGGAGACCTCCGGAGACTTGTAGTCCAGTGTCGCCGCGATACTCGTCTTGTTCCTACCAAGAATCCCGGTTTTTCCAAAACTCCGCGAACGAAGAAGCAGCCTCGTGCTTTCCGACTTTTCCACGTTTTACTTGAGGACAAGCAAAGATTCAAGCTTAGGGGAGTTTGATAACACGAAATCATATAGATATTTTCATGCATAATTCGACTAAAAGCTAACCGTTTTCGATCCGATTTCAGGTTATTTCCATGTATTTGTCTGATGTTTTTGCAGGTATTCAACGATCACGTCTAAACAAGGCAACATGAAGAAAAGAAGCAATCCCAGATGAAATATGGACGAAAAAGGAGTGAAAACACAATGAAAAGCGTAGCAGACAGTTTTTGCTGATGTGACGACCGTCACAGATGCATGACGACCGTCACACGGGTGACGACCGTCACACCTTGTGACGACCGTCATGCAGGCAAAAACGCCCCACTCAGATTACACGTCAAAAGAGCAGTTTCAATTCCCATTTAATGGTCCACTACTCCCTAAATTATCTGCCTCAAGATCCATCACCCTCAGAGGTAACCGTTGGAATCCCACCTCTATAAAAAGGGAAGCAGGGGACTTCAAAAAAGGGAGCTGCATTCATACCACGAAGTGCTGCCCAAATTTATTTTCAAGAGAAAATTTAATTTCCAGCCTTTTTATTATTTGTATCCATTTCTCCAGTTTCAATTGTATCCCTTTTCCTTTATTTCCCTTTCCATTCTACTCATTCCCATTTCCGCCCTTCTGTATTTGTTACTGCACTGTACGATCGAATTGGAACTAAAGACAGAATCCTGCCAACATCTGTGGAGGATCTGCCCAAAGGCCAATTGGCATTATTTACAGGTTTTCATTTTGATCGACTCTTATTTTATCATAATGCAATTTATTATTTATTATTATTATTTATGTTTTGTTTTTCCAAATTCCATGTCTAGCTAAACTTAGGTAATCGATATGTAGTAATAATTCGGATGGGATTTGATAACTCTTGTTTGAAAACTTTCTTTTCACAAAAATAACTTATGGTCTAAGTGTTTAAAAATTGATTTACGAAATAAACTTCGTCGCGAAAGCGAGAACTTGTTTTAAAGTAGTTTTGCCACGAAAGTGGGAAATTAATTAAGATACGAACCAACAAGCGAAAGCTGCGGTAAGGTCAGATAGTAAACACTAGGCATTTGTTTTAATAACAGGGAAAGCACTTTAAAACGAATTAGAACTTAGAGATTTCCAAAAAGTAATTTTAACCCCGAACGGAACACGAAAGTGTACGTTAGGCCCTTAGGATTACGATTAGCGTCAATAACCATCGTGAGACGAGAGTCTTCAAATCTCCACTTTCTGCTTAAATGAACTGTGAAAACTATTTCATACACCAGGAACTTATCAAATCCCTAAAGAACATAATTACTACGTATCGATTCAATTAATTAAAATCTAAATAGTAATCTTAGTTTCCCCTTTTAGTGACAACATTATTCCCTTAAAACATATTCTACCTAGCTAAACATAGTAACTCCCGAGAACACTAGTTTGATTACGAGTCCCTGTGGGATCGATATCTTTTATTACTACGCGATAGACTGTGCACTTGCAGTTAGAATTGTTAGACATAGAAAGTCGCGATCAAGTTTTTGGCGCCGTTGCCGGGGACCCGTTTAGTCAATAGTGTAACCTTCTGTTATGCCGTATAGTCTAGGTAAACAATTTTCATTTTTCCTTTACTAGTGCTGTCGATTGTATGCCAAGTGATCGCCCACAAAGCGATATCTTGAAACCTTCAGTCGCAGAACTAGAGCGCTTCTTACATCTAAGAAGCCGAATCATTGAGTACTAACTCAAACATAACATTCCTGATCCTCTCACTCCCATTTCCAAATCCGAAGAAGAACCAAAGATGGCTGAAGGACCTCCGAACAAACCGCTGAAGGCATACGCTACACCATCTCAGATGGAGCCTAGAAGTAGCATTGCTGCCCCAGCTATTACCCGAAATGATTTTGAGCTGAAACCATCATTGTTGTCGGCTGTACAACAAAACCAATTCTCAGGAAACGCAACTGAGGATCCGAACGAACATCTAACGAAGTTTGTGCAATACGCAGACACAGTGAAAGCAAATGGAGTAACTCCAGACGCGATAAGACTTCGTCTTTTCCCATTCTCTCTTAGAGACAGAGCGTGGACATGGTTACAATCGTTACCATCCAACTCCGTTACAACGTGGGAGCAACTGAAGAACGTCTTCTTAGCGAGATATTTTCCACCAAGCAAAACTGCTATGCTTAGAGCTCAAATCAACGGATTTCGACAGAAAGATACTGAATCTCTCTACGAAGCATGGGAACGATTCAAAGATATGATGAGAACATGTCCTCACCACGGTCTAGAAGACTGGGTGACAATCCATACTTTCTATAATGGGCTTCTATACAATACTAGATTAACCATAGACGCTGCCGCGGGCGGTGCACTTATGGATAAGCCATATGATGAAGCCTATCAATTAATAGAAAACATGTCACAAAACCATTGCCAATGGGGAGGTGAACACACTCCAAATGAGAAAACCTCAGCGAAAGGTGGGATGTACGAAATCAGCAGCCTTGAAAAGTTCAATGCTAAAGTAGATGCTCTAGCACAAAAGATCGATAGTCTGACCGTTAACCCCACTGCAACTGTCGCTGCAGTAACTCCAAATTGTGAGTTATGCGGAAGCACCACTCATAATGCACCCGAATGCCCATTGCTAGCCGGAATCCCGCCAGACCAGGTAAATTATGCTCAAGGAAATCCCTACGCAAATACCTACAACCCAGGTTGGCGAAATCATCCAAACTTTTCTTACAAAAGCGAAAATGCATTGCAAATGCCTACTGCTCTGCAAGGATATCAAAAACCAGCTGCTCAGAATGCACCTAGGAAATCAAACCTCGAATTGATGATGAAAAAGTTCATAGCTACTCAAGCCCAAACGAACAAAGAGTTCCTGAATCAAAACATACACACTAGCGAGCAAATTAAACAGTTGACAGGAAAAGTAGACGCTCTAGCCACCCACAACAAAATGTTAGAAACTCAGATATCACAAGTGGCTCAACAGCAAGCATCTGCTGCCGCACCTGCTGGCACATTTCCTGGACAACCCGAACAGAATCCCAAAGGCCAAGCAAATGCTGTGATACTAAGAAGTGGAAAAGAATTGGACGAACCGATCGATCCGAGGACCGAAAACTCAGCCATGCAACAGAAACCAACTGAACAAGCAGAAAAGGAATCTGAGTTAGAGAAGAAGGAAGACAACGAGAAGGAGGATACCGCGAGTGAAAAAACTCAAACACCTCCAGCGCCATATAAACCACCTATCCCTTATCCGCAAAGACTAATAAACTCTAAAACTTCAGGACAGTTTAAGAAATTTGTAGAACTTCTTAAACAGTTGAATATTACTATTCCTTTTACAGAAGCGATAACTCAAATGCCGTCATACGCCAAATTTCTCAAAGAGATCCTGTCGAATAAGAGAAAGATCGAGGATAACGAAACAGTTACACTCACTGCAGAGTGTAGCGCTATTATTCAGAACCGCATGCCTCCTAAATTAAAAGACCCAGGTAGTTTCTCCATACCCTGCGTCATAGGAAAGTTCGTAATAGACAAAGCTCTATGCGATTTAGGAGCCAGTATCAGTGTTATGCCCTTATCTATATGCAAAAAGCTGAATATGGGAGACCTCAGGCCAACCAAAATGTCCGTACAATTAGCTGACAGATCAGTAAAATACCCCGTCGGAATACTGGAAAACGTTCCAGTACGCATAGGACAATTCTACATTCCAACCGACTTCATAATCATGGACATCAAGGAGGACACTGTAACCCCAATTATCTTAGGAAGACCATTCCTAGCTACAGTCGGAGCGATTATAGACGTGAAGAAAGGAAGGCTAACATTCGAAGTAGGAGAAGAAAAGATAGAGTTCATTCTCACCAAGTTCTTACAAGTACCAGCCATAGACGATACCTGCTATTTAGCAGATGAAATTGACGAATGCATAAGAGAACTTGAAAATGAAGAGACCACGTGGTCCCATTTTATCCTATGTGGGAACACAAGGTCCACCAGTGACCCCCCCCCCCCCTCTAATGGGTAGTAACATATTCAAGTCTTATATGTCTGGATTCTCAATGCCTCCAATAGGACGTGAACAACCTTATGGCATGTGTCACATCGCTGCGAAGAAGGGCCGGTGGAAGATAGAAGAGTCGCCACTATTCGTTATTTATCCCAAAGAGGGAAAGGAAAAGATCAGAGAAAACCTACGAAAAGGGGAAAAGATAGGTCATCGCAACCAAATCTTGGATTCGGGAGTCGGTTACGCAAGGGGAAGGTATGAGCACTCCTCGCGTCCGTTGTACTCAACGGGATCCACGCTTGTTGTCTAGTCTATGGGTGAAAAACAAACTATCTAAGGTTACTGCTAAACGGAAAGATGTGACTCGATAGGACATCGCTTCCCTATGCCTACGTATTCCCTCGTGCAATGGGTGGTAGGCCTTTAATCATATATCTCACTGTTCTCGATGAATCAATAGAATGTGTATTAGATCAGCATGACGACACTAGCAGAAAAGAACATGCAATTTACTATCTGAGCAAGAAGTTCAACGATTGTGAGACCAGATACTCACTATTGGAGAAAACTTGATATGCTCTGACTTGGGCTACTCGACGCCTGAGACAATACATGATTTGCCATACTACTTTATTGATATCCAAGATGGATCTCATAAAGTATATTTTTGAAAATCCTGTTGTCTCTGGATGAATTGCTCAGTGGAAAATACTATTGACCGAGTATGACATCCAACATGTTACCCAAAAAGCAATAAAAGGGAGCATCTTGTCTGACTACCTTGCTCATCAACCTGTGGAAGGTTATCAACATATAAAGTTTGACTTTCTCGATGAGGATGTTCTGTTCATTAGAGATTATGAGACTTCAGACCCTGATATAGCACCTGAACTAGGGGCGTGATGGACGCTCGTGTTCGATGGTGCTGCCAATGCTATAGGTCGTGGAATTGGTGCTATCCTCATCTCTCCGACAGGTTATCATCTTCCCTTCATCGTCAGATTATGTTTTGAATGCACCAACAATATGGTTGATTATGAAGTACGCATCTACGGTATTGAAGCGTCAATTGACATGAGAATCAAGTTTCTTGAGGTTTTTATGGAGATTCTGCTCTGGTGATTAGTCAAGTTAGAGGAACCCTTGTGACTCGGGATTCCAAGATGGTTTTGTACCAAAAGCACATCGCGAAATTGATTTCCTATTTTGATGCGATCTCTTTTCATCATATTCCTAGGGAAGAAAGTCAACTAGTTGATGCTCTTGCCACCTTGGCATCTATGTTCAAAGTCAAGTGGAAGAACGAAGCTCCTTATATCCACATTGATCATTTGAACAAACCAACACACTATTTAGCAATCGAGGACGAATCTGACGACAAGCCTTGGTTCTACGACATCAAAAGATATTTGTAAAAACAGGAATAACCTGAGGGTATCACTATCACTGATAAGAAAGCTCTCAAATGGCTCTGCGTCAAGTTCTTCTTGAGTGGTAGTGTACTGTACAAGAGGAATTATGATTCTGTGTTGCTCAGATGCATGGATAGACACGAAGCAGACACAATCATAAGGTCCATACATGAAGGATGTGAGGGTGTACATGCCAAAGGTCCTGCTATGACTAAGAAGATCCTTTGAGCTGGGTATTACTGGACAATAATGGAGGTAGATTGCTACAACTTTGCCAAAAGATTTCACAAGTGCCAAATCCACGGTGACAAGATCCACGTGCCACCAACTCCATTGAATGTTATAACTTCTCCTTGGCCCTTCTCTATATGGGGTATTGATATGATTGGAATGATCGAGCCGAAGGCTTCCAACGATCATCGCTTTATTCTAGTTGCTATCGATTATTTCACTATGTGGGTTGAATTTGCTTCTTATGCAAATGTCACACACCAAGTGGATGTCAGATTTATCAAGAAAGAGATACTTTTTAGCTATGGTATTCTTAGCAACATTATCACTGACAATGCAAGCAATATGAACAACAAAATGATGAAGGAGTTGTGTGAAGAGTTCAAGATCGAGCACCACAACTCTTCACCATATTGGCCCAAGATGAACGGTGTCGTCAAAGCAGCAAACAAAAAAATCAAGAGGATTGTCCAAAAGATGGTCAAGACTTACAAGGATTGGCATGAAATTCTTCCCTTCTCATTGCATGGCTACAGAACTTCAGTTCGTACTTCTACTGGGGAAACTCCATATTCGCTTGTGTATGGTATGAAGGTTATTCTACCTATTGAAGTCGAAATTCCTTTGCTCAGAGTCATCATGGAAGCAGATCTCGATGAAGCTTAATGGGTTCAATCCAAATACAACCAGATGAATCTCATCGAAGAGAAATGCCTGACAGCCATTTTCCATGGTCAATTGTATCAGAGATGTCTCAAGAAAGCTTTTGATAAGAAAGTTCTTCCTCGAGCGTTCCACACAGGCGAGCTCGTGCTCAAGAGGTTTTCTCATGTTCATTCGGATTCACGCGACAAGTGGACTCCCAATTACGAAGGACCTTTTGTTGTCAAGAAAGCCTTCTCAGGCGGAGCCCTGATCCTCACCACCATGGATAGGGAGGAGTTGCCACATCCCGTGAACTCTGATATAGACAAAAACTATTATGCGTAAAAAGAAATGATAAATAAAAAGCTCGCTAGATTGGCATCCGCAACGGTAATCTAGGTAAAAATGGGCGTCCCGATGGACCAAAAAAATAAAATGTCCATGCAAAAGTTAGGGACAAAAAAAACAATAATAGCCCGCAAAGTTGAAAACCCGAAAGGGCGACTTAGGAAAAAATGGGTATCCCGGTGGACGAAAAAAATATAGAAAATGTCCAAGCAAAGATTAGGGATAAAGACATTTGACTGTGAACACTTGAGCCTGTCTTCGTCATAGCTAGACCACAAATGAAAAATGATTAATCAAATCATCATCAACTGATGCCCCATGTTGGAACCTAGACTTACAGGGGATGGTAGTCAATGTTGTAATCAATGCAAAGTCAAATTTCCCATTGCCATTTACTTTGTTTTTCAATTTTAATGTAAATTTCCTCATCAAGGATTTTTACATCCTTGTACACATATTATGTACAAATTATTTTCATATTCAATAAAGTTCATCCTTTGAATTTTCATCCTTTGATTTCTCATTTGTCTCTTTTCAGTATTTTGTTTGCAAAGTAAACAATTATTTGTGATCACATAATGCTACAAAGCATTGAGAATAACAAAAAGCTAAAATCAACCACGAAAATATTATGCATTACATGTTTTACCGGAAATCATCAAGGGAAGATTGGTAGTTTTCCTTTGCAAACTTGATCTCCGGTGAATAATATCATGGTTGGTTGAGAAGGTTGTTTGTTTTCCCCAGCAAGTACCGGACCGGTTCTTTGGAAGGGTTGAGTATGTTTCCTCTCCTCAACAGAGCCATAATTTCGCTAACAGGCATTAGATTGGTTCTTGGGGAAGATTTATCTTTCATATCCTCAACAGAGCCATATTCCCCAAGCAGAAACTTGTTTGCTTTTCCCCAGTAAGAGCAGAAGTTCTCGCAACATCCCCAACAGATCGAGGTTGTCATTCCCCAGTAGTGATGGTGTTTCGTTTAGTTACTATCATCTTGACTTTGTTCTTCCCCGTGAAGAGTCGGTTAGTTGAAGATCAGCCATGATTCCTTCATTCTCCAACCAGAGTCAGCTATGGTTGGAAAGTTCTTTTCTCATCAGAAGCAGTGTCGATAATAGTCTGGAAGTCTGAGATTTCTAAAGTTCTTTCCCCAGCGGTGTCGTCATCATCCGTGGATTTCTGTTCCCTAGCGGAGGATGTCGAGTTCGTTTTGCTACAACTTCTTTCTGCCTACATACCACACAACATCTCAACCTCTACTACAACATAGCATGATATCAAGCATCATGTGACTGTTGAGCATCATAGCATATGCATCATGGCATACTTCCCCTTTGACTGATCTATCTCCCTAGCGGATCTCAACCAACTTTCCTCTTAAGCCTCTATATGCTTTTTCCATCAGTCACTGTCGGTCAAACCTTTCGAGCTACTCTTTTATTTAATCATCTTCCACCTCTAATAATTGAAGAGCTAGCACAATTCGAGGATTCAGGTCCAAGAAGATTAAATAAGCGCAGTTATCGTAACCCGAAATTTGACCTCCCCTTTTGCCTTTGCATGAATATGTGCATTTGTATCGCTGGCATACGCATTCACGTGTTTTCTCTGTAATATTTATTGTAGGAACTTTCAGGTTCTTCGAGCTCGATTAATCACATCCTCCCAAAGATATCACATCATCAAAACAAGTACAAAATAAAGGTTTCTAAACCTATTCATCAGAGCAAGAGGTCAAAAATAAAAGCCATGACCACATCATCATTTTCAGGCAAAATTGGGCAAGTTTTAGCTTGGTTAATCGATTAACCATTTGCTAGTGCAAATGGGTTAATCGATTAACCCTTGCAAAATTTGCCAAATCTGCTGTATTTTCAGGACAACAACTTCCACTTCTCATTTTTAGATTCTACATTGTTCTAGCACTGTGTGGAACATTCTAGACAGCTCTAGGCACTTCAAGATATTTTTAAACACTTCAAGGCATTTACTCCAATACATTAATTGGGATTGAGATCACCATGTTTCTTTATTTTCAAGCATGTGAGTCCTTAGATTCAAGTTTGCATTAGGATGGTTACCGAGTCAACTACCTAACTAACTGAGTTAACCTTCAACTCAGTGAGTTGAGGCTAACTAACGTCAAGGCTAGTTCCAGTGCTACATTCGAAACTCACTCCGAACCTAGAAACTCCGAAGCAAAACTCTTTATAAGCAAATCATCACCATTTCAAAAAGGATCCAATCATTCTTCCAAATTTTCACACTTGATCACTCTCAATTCTCTCACATTCCCTCTGAATTTTCTATAACTTTTACTCATAATCTTCTTCACTTTCATCCAAAACCTCACTAGAGCTTAAAACCTCCATTAAAGAGTAACAACTTCTTTATTGGAAGTGCTTTCTCTTGAGCTTAGCCATAATCATCTTGCAAATTCTTGTTTTTTTCTGGAGTTATATCACATTAGGATTTACCTCAAGTGATTACTTCAAGCTTATTCGGTGTAATTTCAATTTTGGAGTTTTCGTCGAAATTTGCTCGGTTTCGCTACAGTTCGATTGCAAATTCTATTTTCTCTGGATTTCTTTGAGTAGCTTCATCACATTCTCTTTGCAACAACATCCAAGGCAAATCTTAGTCTTGTAGGTTGGTTAATTCTCACTCTTTTCACTGTTTGGATCGTTATCGTATCGTTTGTGATGTAGTTTCGGCGTTTTTTTCCTTTTGTGAATTGATTATGCCATGATTCAATCTTCAATCTTGATGTGTTAATTGATCACATAAGTGTTTATTTTCTGTTTTTGGACTTGATTTTTATGCATGATTGTTTTCCCTAACATGTGAACAATTGCACAAATCAAAATTGGACAAAAATGCTTTTGAAAACTCAATTTTCAGGCCCTGTCTCAGTGTTAATCGATTAACACTTCTGCACTAGCAAAGTGTTAATTGATTAACCATGCATTTTTTTAATCAAAAATTTCCTATTTTAAAAGGGTTAATTGATTAACACTTTTGCAAAGGCAAAGTGTTAATCGATTAACATTGGTCCAGAAGGCCATTTTTGTACATTTTTCATGTATGTTTGGCATTTCTTCCTCTTTCAACTACCATGGATTGATATGCTTGATGTTTATGGATATTTTAACTTCTGTTTGAATCATGTTTGTGCATTTTCCAATGCTTGATTTTTATCGATGTCACATTTATTTGCATTTTTTTGGCATTGTATGAACATGTTCATTTTTGCCTAATCTTTGATCACATTATTACTTGGTTTGTGATGCATGCTAATTGACTTTAGTACTGTTTTAAATTTCCATTCTTTCTTGCATTGAGATTGTTCCTCTTTGGAATGAACTTAATCTTGTACAATCAACAATTTCCCCTTTTTGCTTTAATGATTTTTCATTTCTTTGGAAAATTGTTAGCACATATTTGCCCTTTGATTAATTAATCGAAACTTCATTTCGATTAGTTGATCTTCTCTTTTTCTCCTCCTTTGGATCTTTCTAAGCTTTGTCCTCTCTTTTCCCCCGCGGAGTTGAAGATTTGCAATGCATTGAAGCATTGTACAAACTTTTGCGCTGTTGTGTTGTCCGTTTTGTTTCTTGCACCGCACTTTGGTGTTAGAGAAGGAATGAGAGTCGAGAGTCGAGAGTTCCTACACTAATTCTGGCTATTTTGGGTAGGGGACGAATGACCATGTGCTTGGAATAGTCGCCTCTATCTTCTTACTGTGGTTCCCTTGTTCATCCATTCGAGTCGATCTTTGATCACTTGCACCCTTACCTCCTCTTTGGAAGTAGCCTTCTCCTTGTGTTTCCCTTTTCTCTTGTGACCAATCCATCCTTGGTTTCCCTTGAGATTTGTTATTCAATTCCTTTTGCTTGGTTGATCAACCGTCCTTCGGTTAAAACCTACTTCTCTTCTTCCCTAGTGAAGTTGGCCTTTTCTTTTCAATTTAACACACTCTTTATGTTGAAACCTAATCACCACCAGAGTTTGCAACCTTCTCTTGGTTCTCTTTTCTTCCTTTTTGGTTAATCACTGCCTGTTAGTTAAACATCATTTGCCTTTACTCAGTTAATCACAATTTGACTGTTAGCACTGGGTTTTCTTTGGGTAATCACTCGTTCCTTGGTTGATCACGATCCATCCGTTAAAACCAGTTCTCTTTTGAGTTAATCACCTTCTCTTGGTTAATCACTCATTCTTTTTAGTCTATCACAGTCCGTCTATTAGATACCAAATTCATCGCAGTTAGCAACTTTTCTTTGGTTCAAATACTTCCTTTGGGTTAGTAACCTTTGTTTGGTTTGAATACCCTTTCCTTTGGTCGAGTACTGTTTGTTCAGTCAGCATACCGTTTCTTTGGGTTACAACCTTTTCTTGGTTTCATACACGCTTCCTTGGTTTATTACCGTCTACCAGTTAAAACCACTTCCTTTCTCTTTTTTCTCGGTTAACTATTGTTTATCAGTTAATATGTCGTAATCCCCTCCTCGGAGTTAACACATCGGGTTCTCTGCAGATCTTATCTTTTATTGATTCTTGTCTCTTTCCCCGACCCCGTTGGAATCCTTTTATTTTCTCCCCAGTTTAGTCATCTCTATTCTTCAGTGTTTCCTAGTGGAGCTACCGCTTCTCTTTTGAGTTCCTTAAACGGAGTTATTTTCTTTCTTTCTTGGTTTTGACACCACTTCTTTTGCATTCCCCTTGTTGGGTCTTGCTTTCTCTTTTCGTTTTTGGCTTTGACGTCGTTTCTTTTCCTTTTCCTTTTTTAGCCTTGGTTCCCTGAACTACATAGGCCCTGATTTCCTCATTGCACTATGAGGGTACGTAGGCACAAGATTGTGAAATCTTGGCAAGCCACCTTCCTCTAGTTTCTTTTTTTGTCTCTCTGGTTCGTCTAGATCTTCTTCTTTTCCTTGGTTTCCTGAACTACGGAGCTATGACTTCCTCATTACACTATGAGGGTACGTAGGCACGAGGGCCCTAATCCTCCGCGAGCATGTTCTTTTCTTTCTTTTCTCTATATCTTTTATTTTCTTTTTAGCTAAAAGCCTTTAGATAGATAACCCATCTAAGCCTAGAAGTAAGCGAAATGGTTCTCGTCGGGTACGACGGATACTTAAGGTGCTAGTACCTTCCTTTCGCATAACCGGCCCTCTTTCCCGTTTCTCTTCCCTTGGATTTTATCGATATTTTCCTTTTCCTTTGGGACTAAATAAAGTTTGGTGGCGACTCTGTTGTATCTTTGAGTGTGCGATTCACTCAGGTATGATCCTGCTAGCTTCAGCGATATGATGATCAATTTCCAATGATCACTGAATAAACACGAGCATATATATAATTAATATCTTCTAAAATAAAACTAACTATAAAAGATAAACCATAATTTCAAAATTACTTACGCATTGAGAAATGGTGCTAAGTAATATTCTTTTCCCCCTTGACTTAACCGTTCCGAAATGTAGAACTCAATCTCTTTTGGCTTATTATTTGTCCATCGAATACTATACGGATCAAAGATACCATAAATATTCAATTTATTTAACTCTATACATACACGACGAATGTACCTAAATGGTTAAACAAAATTTAAAAAAAAGTAGGAAATACAAAAATGATAATGCACTATAAATAATGACATGAATGTTCAAATATATACTTACGTGCGCCAAACTTGCAATATCCCGACGTCCAACCAATTTTTTTCATAGAGAAAATATTGTATGTCACTAGTAGAAGAATAAAAGATCTCTAACGATGGACAATGCTCTAGGGGAAGAAAATAAGGGCCATCGCTTTCTCCAACCAAAACGTATAACGTGGCGATTTCATTTTTAGAAGGATCCAATAACTCATTGACTTCTTTAGCGGGGGTGACTGAACAATTGCTTCCTTTAGTGCTAGCATGGTGTGCCGCATATGTTTGGGGAACTTGATCATCAACATTATCATCACTTTCATCCGTACATTGTGGTAAGGATCCACTTATTCTCTCCAACATAACATTCATTTTGAACACAAGACATAATAAACACATTTCTATCTTTTCTAACTTTTCAGATAAAACACAATATATCATGCATTTCATATAAAACACTAGCATTTCAGATAAAACACTTAACGTATATAACTCTTCTAACTTTTCTATGTCTTTCTTCCGATTTTCCCGCTCGACTTCTAACATCTTCCTCTGTTCTTCGAACTCCTTCTCAACAACTGCAAGAATTTCTCTTTGCTCTTATAATTTGGTGTTTTCAGCGCTTCTTTTGTTCGACCAAAGAATAATCTCAGGCTGACGCCTTCTCCAACACCACGAACGTGCCCACCATGATCATCTATTCCAATAGCCTCAACTAGTATATCATGTCGTGGTTCTGGAAAAAATGAGCCTCCATGGGCCTCCTCAACCAACACATCCTACACAACATGCGTGATAATATTAATATTGTAATTACCACACATTTAAATAACACATAACATACGCACAACAAATCATACTTACAATTTTGTCACCAACTGCTCTTGACGCATCTGAGGTGTACTCTCCATTTGGTCTTAGTCGAACCCTCTTCCACTTCTCATGCCTTGATAGCGAAGATGGATTGCGATCACGACTAACAGAGTCCTCATCTCCCATTTGTTTTTGTTCTTCCATCATATTTTTCTCCAACTTCCTGTAACTCCCACAAGACAATCTATAAGGTTAAATGTTTTTTGCTTTATTTTGTATTTTTACTTGACATTTAGTCTGTTATAAACATAGTGAAAATATGATTAGTATATATAAATCATTTGCATCAAATTATCAAGATAAATAAGACTATTACTAACCATGAATTTCTCAGAACAAAGGCCCTTTGCAAGCTTTTTTCAAACCTTCTTCAAGAGAAAACTATACCTCACCCATGAACGCTCAAGACCAATCTTAGGCTAACTAACATTGATCAGTGACTTAAAGTTCCTCCAACACGTACCAGCATGACTTACCCACTTTTTTTAAGTGCTTACCACCACCCATAAACTCAAAGGTCAACTACATTTAAATAAATAAGAATGTATTAGAAATTATAGAAAGTCATATCGAAATGACGCAAATTAAAACTAATACCTTAACATCTGCCCATATGCTATTTTTGACATCATCTGGAACTTGTTTCTAATCATCTATCGATATACTGACTTCGCTACGTCCAAGGAACACAACATAACTCTTAAAAAGAGAAGAGTATTCACCATCAACTACTCTATAATACGAATCAAACGCGATAGGCAATTTGATACCAGCTTTGTGGACTTTTGTTACTTTGGTAAGCATTGTGGCACCTCTTTGTGATCTTTTCTTTTTGATTTGAGTATCACTTGTCATATATTATCATATACACTAGATGAAGAATACGGAAAAAAAGACATCTATTTTCAAAAACGACAACAACCTCAACAATAATAACAATAACAACAACAACAAACTCTTCCATCTATTATCACATACATATTCAACAACAACAAACTCTTCCATCTATTATCACATACACATTCAACAACATCAACAACAACAAAATTTTCTAAAGATTATCACATACACATTCAACAACAACAACAAACTCTTTCATCTATTATCACATACACATTCAACAATAACAACAACAATAATAGATTAATCAAGTTTTATGACACACATTCAACAAGAACCAGAAGAAGAACACCAACAATGGAAACTGAAGTTTACTGTACATACACAGGAAAAAAAATTATGTATCGTAAACATGATGGCTAAGTTAATATGAATATTGGGGTTGATACAGATAATGTTGTTGTTGTATTTCTCCTCGACAATGACGATGATGTTAGTGTTGGCGTTGGTGTATTAGGGCTGAAAACGAACCGATGACGATAACGATGACTACATGTTTAAAATAAACAACGAGTGCAAAACGAAGAACTGATGATGATGAATGATGAACCGATGTTGATGAGCAATGATAAAAGATGATGATGAATGATGAATGTTAGGGTTGATATGGTGTTTTGTTTCTCAGCACTGAACATTAGGGTTGAAATAGTGGTTTGTTTCTCAGCAAAGATGGCTACTGAAGAGACAAGCTAGTTAGTTTGATAAAAATGAATGAACGATACCATCACAGTCAAAAATAAGAACCATGGTGATATGTTACTTACTAAATTAAATTTCATAAAGAACCGTTAGTGTATTACAATTTAAAATATTTAAAACAAAATGAAAAATATGTCACAACGATTCAGCTACGCAACCGTGATGGTATCACATTTATTTAAAAATAAAAAATAAAAAGGTGCGACTAAATATTAAAGAAATAAAACATTTGACACGTCAGTATATTTAAGATATTTAAAACAAATCATAACAATTGAGTTACTCAATCGTGGTAGTATCAAATGTTAAAGAAATGTTAAAAATACAAAGGCGTGACTAAATGTTAAAGAAATAAAATATTTGAGGATGTTAAGATTTAAACCCATGAAAGGATGATTATATAACCACGATCGTATGTTTTATACGTGATTATATCATATCAAAATTTTCATAAATAAAAGAAAATTATTGCGCATTAAGTAAGACATATCATCATGGTGGAAGGCAAACCGTAGTAGAATTGGTGTTACCGAATGTGTATTTTGTAGTAGTGTTAATAATTGTCAACTATGAGAGTGATTCATAAATGTTTTCTATTGTAGTTTCTGGTCTATTTGTGATAAAAAAAACATGTTAAAAAATGTGAATTTTGTAAAATCAAAAGCTTTATTTAAAAATAAAAAACAAATTATTTTACCACGGTTGATTCTTTAAATATAGCGCGTTATCTAGATTAATAAACATCATAATTAACGTTGCTGAGTGTCGCTTGCGCGAAAATAAGGTGCCGGCATGACAGAAGAGTCGCCACCTTTCGTTATTTATCCCTCAGAGCGGGAAAGGAAACGATCGGAGAAACCTGACGAATAAGGGTAAGACAAGGTCATCGCAACCATTGTCTGGGTTCGGGAGTCGGTTACGCAAGGGGAAGGTATTAGCACCCCTCACGTCCGTCGTACTCGACGGGATCCTCGCTTGTTTGTTTACTTGGACGGGTTGGTTATAATCTATCTACCTATCAAGGCTGGCTGAAAAAGAAAAGAAAAATGACTCGGCAAAGCGTCGCGCTTTATGCCTACGTATTCTCATCAGAGAATGAGAAATCAGAGTCAACGTAGTTCGGCTAACTACGGGTGAAGATGGGGAAGGTTGCTCGCTAGGATATCGCATCCTATGCCTACGTACTTTCATCCGGTATGAAAGATCAGAGCAAACGTAGTTCGGGAAACTACAGGAGAAAACTCAACTAGGAGGGAGACTATCAAGTCCTATTTGTTATCATGCCATGGATTCATCCTATGGTTGAGGTTTGAACAGGGAGCTCCTAGATGTTGTCATGCATAGGTTTCAACCTAAAAGTCTATCATCAAACCCTCATCAGAGGAAATGAGAGTCCTAAGGGATCATGTCAATGATACAGACAAAAACATCAGCTTTAACAGTAAAATGCATGCAATGCAAGTGAGGGAGGAAGTGTGTGTGGGGTTTCAGCCTCCACAAGCTCGTCTCGACCTCAAGCCAGTCATGAAATAACAGTAATCATACTGAAAACGAACAATATGCTATCAAGCAATAACAGATAAAAGAAATGAAGTACCATCAGGCCAACAAAACACACATGGGAAAGAATCATCTATTCTCTAACCATAACCCTAATCACAGGATCTACACAAACCTAAGCAAAGCTCTCAAGAAGAACCCTAAACAGGAGAAATCATTCCCAGTCTTCAAGCTTCAGAATAAGCTTACCAAAGAAAGGGAGCTAAGCAAGCAAGCTCATAGTGTCTTCCTCAGGAAAGCACTAAGAGGTGTATACTCAGGAATCATACCCTATGTGGCTCAACCACTGTGATCAGTTTACATCCCTCCTCAGGAGAAATTAAACTCACAAGCAGGCTCCAACATCACTGGATATTTAGGAAATCCTATCTGAACTAGTGGAACTAAGTGAATAGACTCATAGGACCTTCCTCAGGAAAGTACTAGGAGGCTTCCACTTAGGAGTTGTATCCCATGTGGCTCAACAACATGTGATCAGTTTACATTCCTCCTCAGGAGAAATTAAACTCACAAGTTGGCTCCAACATCATTGGATACTTGAGAAATCCTAGACAAACTAGTGGAACTAAGTGAATAGACCCATAGGACCTTCCTCAGGAAAGTACTAGGAGGCTTCCACTTAGGAGTTGTATCCCATGTGGCTCAACAACATGTGATCAGTTTACATTCCTCCTCAGGAGAAATTAAACTCACAAGTTGGCTCCTACATCATTGGATACTTGAGAAATCCTAGATCAACTAGTGGAACTAAATGAACAGACTCATAGGACCTTCCTCAGGAAAGTACTAGGAGGCTTCCACTTAGGAGTTGTATCCCATGTGGCTCAACAACATGTGATCAGTTTACATTCCTTCTCAGGAGAAATTAAACTCACAAGTTGGCTCCAACATCATTGGATACTTAAGAAAGAGGTGAGAAGGAAGGATGAAAGTCATTCATAGTGCCTTCCTCAGGAAAGTACCATGAACTTCCTTCAAACTTCAGGCTCTCAAACCTCACAGACAGGAGATGAGACAAGCTCTGGGCCTCTGAATCTTGATCTACAAGCTTCCCTTCATGATGCTCTCCATCAATATCCTCAAGGCAACACAAGCCCTTCAGCAAATTCCTCAGAATGAACCCCACAGATGAACAGATAACCCACTGAACAAACCAAATCATCAGGCAATCTCAGAAAATACCTAAAAATACTAAACTAATGGGGAAAAATTCTAACAAATATTCACAAGGGTCCTCAACACCTACTCATAACATCTACTAAGGTTTCTACCTAAAAATCAAAGTGGAACTCAATCAAAGAAAAGGAATCATCACCTATGCACAATTCTAAACCCTAATTAGACTATCCTAATTCAACCCTAATTAAACTAATCAAGATTTAATTCTAAAAATCTAGAAAAAATCCTATGGGGAAATATGACTAATCATCTAATTGCACAAAAAAGAATGGGTAAAAAAGATTAATGGAAAGTACTAAAACAATTCCTACAAAATCACATACCAAATTAAACAATTAAAAAGCTATTTAATTGGAAAATCTACTAAAAATATTAAACCTAAAAATAAAATCTCAATTTTATTTTTATAATTTTCTATTCATTTTAATCTACTCATAGAAAAAAGAAGAAATTAAAAATCATTTTTTAACTATTTTTAATGAATTTCACAAATCAGAAAAATAAAAGAAGAAAATTAAAAAGAATTAAATGAAATAAGGGATGGGGGGTCAGAATAGCACTACGTATCAGTTATATTGGTTGGGCCAAAAAAAGGGGGGGGGCGAATAGAACATTGGGCCCAGGACGCCCTTAAAATGAAACGCGGCGTTTCATATAATTCAAACTTTCCCTCTCTTTCTCAGGCGCGATCACAGCCGTTGGATTGGGAGAATGAGTCAATCTTTGAAACTAATCTGATGGCTATCCTTTCGTCTTCTCCAAACGCCCTAGGGTTTTCAGAAACCCTAATCCCACACACTCATCTTCCAGCTCCTCCATCTCCCTCCACGGGCCACGGCTCCACACGACTCCAACACGAAAAATCATCTACGTCTCAAGCCCTACACAACCCTACGTTCACTTTCTCTTAATTCCTCGTGGATAATCCAAACAGAATGCTTACACATCTTGGTACCACCATGCTCGACTGATACCAAACTTCACCAAACTTCAACCTAATGATTTACAGATACTCTACAGGCTACCCTGGTCATTATACACTAATTCATGCTGATTAAAACTCATCAAACAGCCAGTTATTGAAGATCCAAGAATCTTGGTTCTGTTATGCAACCTCATGGATCGTGCCCTAGCTTTCAAGAATTAATCCTCTACCCTAACACATCAATTATACACCTAAAGAATGAACTAAAACTACATAATTTAGGGGATAGAGAGTGAAGAAAGAACCTGTCAAGAGGTTATGGTGCAGTGATGTAGAGATGGTTCCAAAGCTTGAAATGGCTTCAATGAGATCCCACAATGGTGAAGAGCCTTCTGTTTGCACTTGATGTGAAGGTGGTGGCTTGAAATGAAAGAAAACTCAAGTTGCTTCAACTTGAAGAAACTTCTCCAATGGCTATGTATCCTTCTCTCTCCTCTGACTTGATTCCAACTTTCACCAACCTTTCATCACTCTTTGATGCCCTCTTTAAATATTAATCATTGGATGTTTCTAGATTCATCTAGAAAAGTGTGGAAACTTCATGAAAGTCTCCTTGAATGAGAAGTTGAAAGTCTCATATCCCTTGCTTCATGCATGGTAATTTGGTCTCAAAATGTCCTTATGTGAGTTATTGAATGAGGATGGGTGAAAAACAAGTGCATTTGTTGCTTATGTAGGGTTTTTCAACATTGCCTTCTTATGCAAGTAAGAAATTTCCAAAGGAAGTCCATTTTTTAAGCCTCAAATGAAAATTCTATTTAAACCAATCTTCTCAAAATGTTTTTTCCAATCAAAATGATATATTGGATGACCTATTTTGGATTTGTGGATCTTCCAAAACACTTTTCCATTTCAACTTTTCAAAGTTATAAGTCATTTTTAGTTCATTTTGACCAATCATGGAATTTCATGCTATGAGCTTTTTCAACAATTTGTGACCTTCTTTCTAGACTTAAAATCACATTTTGAGCAACTTTCATGTTTTAAGTTTTTCCATTTGAGGCTTGGAAATAGGAGTTTTAGGCATTGGCTAAAATGACCTATAACTGACAAATGACCAAAATACCCTTGCCTTGTTCAAACCATAAGTTGAGTTCCACAAATCCAATCAAGGACTTCTACCACTCAAATTAAAGCTAAGAAGATCCTCTTCAACATTCATGTTGACCAAGAAACCATAGGAGTCCTCCTACTAGGGCAAAAGTTGTCTGCAAGCTGGGTGACTTTCAAGGACCCAGATTCACACACCTCTGCTGACCTGTAATTTGTCAAGACCATAACTTGAGCTCTGTAACTCCTATCAAGGACTTCCACCACTCAAATTAAAGCTTAGAACAAGCTCTACAACATTCATGTTGTGGGGAAAATGAGATATCAAACACATCTAGTGCTAAAACTGCCTGGAAGATAGGGATCAAATTAGGGTTTTTCACTGACAATCCTCAGAAACCCTAACTTGAAACTTCTCAAACTCCTCAATCATGATGAGTTGGTCTAGGAATCATCTTTATATAATCTCTATACATCATTCCATGATCTCATGGCTCTTGGATTAGGTCTCAACCTTCTCCAAATCTTCAGCTGATCTAGGGTTGACCCAGTCAAAACCCTAATTCTACCATTCATGGTTGAATCCTCTGAACTCTTGCATAATGACCTCTCTGGCATTCATGAGGGCTATCAAGACATCTCATAGGCTTTCTCAAATCATCAAATTCAATCTCAAAGTCTCAGAATCATCTGAGGAGCACCCACGACTCTCAAGCTATGAAGCACACAACCCTGGTTTCAACCCATTCCTCTGAGGACCTCTTGAACTTTCTGATGAAGGTATCAACTTTCAAACACTCAATGGATAGATAATTGTTGGTCAAATTTTGGGGTGCAACAGCTGCCCCTATTCAAACGGCTCGAACCTGACTGGGTGAGAAGCGAACGGCTCTCAACCAATCAAGGTACGAGACGGTTGAATATCGGTAAACCCGAAAATTTGCCAACTGCCCGAGCACACGGTACTCTGCGGGGAACAAACCTTTGAACGCTGCAATACTAGCTGCTCAACAACTAGCTGGAGAGATACTGATCTGACGTCGCCGCCGGAAACAAACATCATTCTGCTGGGGATTTAAGGAGTCTGACATTGCCGTCAAACAAACATCCAACCTCGCCGCCGGAAACAAACATAATCTGACCTCGTCGTCGGATAATCAAAATACCCAACCTTACTGCTGGACAACTATATCACTGAACAACTCTGACCTGGGGTTCACCCCTGGTAAATGAAACAAAAGGTACACTTGCGTATTTGAAACTACTCTGCTGGGAAGGAGAGACTTAACCGAGCACACTCTGATCTGGGGTTCACCCTCAGAACCATGACGAACATCGGAATACTGCTGCACACTGCCCGCCGTAGAACTTCAACATTAAAGATATATGAAACCCTGGCCCCTGGCCACTTCCAGCTTCAGCTAGAAAAGATCTTCAAGCACTTGTGAAGATGGATGAAACCCTGGCCCCTGGCCACTTCCAGCTTCAGCTAGAAAAGATCTCCAAGTACTTCTGAAGATAAGCATCCTTGGCCTCCACGGATGGCAACTCTGCAGGAGGTATCTTCGACTTCAGTCGGAAGAAAATGATCCTTGGCCTTCAAGGATACATGGATCTGCCTTCAGGCAACTCCGCCTCTGCTATAGAGTATCCGAGACTTCAGTCAGGGATATACTTCGGCCTTCAGCCCGAATAATGAATCCTAGGTCCTTCACGACCTTGGGGGATAACCTTGCCTTTAGGCACCTTTGCTTCAGCATAAGAAATCTGTGACTTTAGTCAGAGAAATGGTATCCTGAGCCATTCATGACTCCACGGGGATTCAAACACTTTGCCTACAGGCAAAACTCCGCTTCAGCTGGAGAAACATCTTCGACTTCAATCAGAAGACGTACCATTCACTTGATCGCGCTCAATCATCACCTCAGGACAACTGACTTGGTCTTCAGACTCACACGAATCACTCTGTTGTATCTACAACCCTGGAACCTTGTCTTCAGCTACCTGTTGATTCTTCAACACGGAAATCTGGACTCACCGGAACCTTCTGATATCGCCTTCGGGCGCTTACGAAATCCATCTTCAGATTAGACATCATTGCTGGAGGAGAAACTTCGACTTCAATCAGAAGACGTATCATTCTCTTGATCGCGCTCAATCATCACCTCAGGATAACTGACTTGGTCTTCAGACTCACACGAATCACTCTGTGGTATCTACAACCTCTGGAACCTTATCTTCAGCCACCCGTTGCTTCATCCACACGGAAATCTGGCTTCACAGGAACCTCCTGATATCGCCTTCGGGCGCTTTGCGAAATCCATCTTCAGATTAGACATCGTTGCTGGGGAAACATCTTTGACTTCAATCAGAAGACGTATCATTCCCTTGATCGCGCTCAATCATCACCTCAGGATAACTGACTCGGTCTTCAGACTCACACGGATCATTGTGTTGTATCTACAACCCTGGAACCTTATCTTCAGCTACCGGTTGATTCATCAATCTGGAAATCTGAACTCACAGGAACCTTCTGATACCGCCTTCTGGCGCTTTACGACATCCATCTTCAGATTAGACATCGTTGTTGGAGGAGAAACTTCGACTTCAATCAGAAGACGTATCATTCTCTTGATCGCGCTCAATCATCACCTCAGGATAACTGACTCGGTCTTCAGACTCACACGGATCATTGTGTTGTATCTACAACCCTGGAACCTTATCTTCAGCTACCGGTTGATTCATCAATCTGGAAATCTGAACTCACAGGAACCTTCTGATACCGCCTTCTGGCGCTTTACGACATCCATCTTCAGATTAGACATCGTTGTTGGAGCAGACATATCACGCTGCTACTCACTTGACATCCTGTCAAGTCGTTGCTAAATAAAAGCAAACATGCCGAGTCACCAGACATAATCACCAAGTTAACAACTCTGTTGAGGAGAGAGGAATGAGGGTTCACCCAAACAACCTTGACGACGCACTGGGGAAAAGGAAGAAGGGTTCACCCGAACAACCTTGTAGACTCTGCTGCAGAAAGACGAGAGAGTTCACCCAAACGACTTCAACAACTGCTGGGGAATACCGAAAGAGCATACTCAGATGATTCCTACCAACTTTACTGAGGGAGAGCTACCCTTCAAGGGAGCTGCATTTTCTGCCGATCTCATCTGGACTTATACTTGAGGATGACGGACTCCTCCGGAGAGCACAGCACATCAGGCTGATCAACACACTATCCTCTACTATACTCTGCATGGGGAAAGCGATAGATGCCCTGAACGACTTTTTGGGAAATGACCCTTCTGGGGAACATAGCCGTCGGGCTACAAGACACTCATGTCATTAAGTTCTCAAACTCGCGGGATAAACAAACTTCAGCTTGCTGGACAATCCTTCGGGATCTGCTTGGGGAAACATTCCATCTGCCAATCATGACTGTGCTTGGCTGGGGATATCAATCCATCTGCCTGCTGCTGGGGAAGTGCCAACCACCTGCTGGGGAAAAGACCTCCACTCTGTTGGGGGTTCCAGAAATCACTTTGAACAAACAACTCCGGCGGGCGCTTCTGATAACCTTTCTGGAGACTTTATTCTGCTGGGTACTTCCAGGAATCTTCCTGGGCAACTCTTGCTGCGGATGCTACTGGGGAGCTCAAGAATCATCTTAAGCAAACAACTCGGGAAACTGTACTGAGGTCTTAAGAGTCATCTTAAGCAAACGGCCCTGCTGAGGAATTCGAGAATCATCTTGAACCGAAGACTTCGCTGGGGATCTCAAAAATCATCTTGAGCGAGCGAACTGCGGGGATCACACCGGGGTCTTTTAGAATCATCTAAGAAAACAATCTGGCTGGGGAGAACATCAAGAATCGTCCTGAGCAACCGGTCTTTTGGGATACACCTGTTCAACAAGGATGATAATGACCTAGATCATGTTTATGATGCGTATGCTTCTGCGCTATGCCCCACACGGCGGGAATGATATGTATTTATGCTAAGTGTCATGCAATCATGCACAATGCTATGCAGTGTTGAATGCTATGCAGTCATGCACAATGCTACGATCCCGTCGGCAAAATAAATGCCGAGGGGGGAATCCTCCTGTCAAGGAGAAAGAACCACTCAGGTAGAGGAATCATCCTGCTGAGGAGAATGTGAACACGCCAATATCAATTAGGCTCTGTCTGGGGAATCAATCTTCCGCGGACTGCTGCAGGGGAACAACTTCAGCTGACTGCTGCAGGGGACGAAGCTCTACGAGAACTTGGATCTGCTGATATCAATCGCGAGAATGAAATGCGCGGCCGTCTCGGCTACTCTTCTGGGGATGACCACCTTGTGGGGAACCAACTTCAGCTGCTCCACACTCCACTGGGGGAAAAACCAATCATGATCTGATCAACTTCCAAGGATTCGGATCTCTTGGACATCTGCAAACTCGGCTGAGGAAGGAGAAATCATTCTGCTTTGCTGGAGAGAGTGCGACTCTGGGGGAATACAGCATTAGTTGTTCTACGCTCTGCTGGGGAAAATTGATCATGGCCTGATCAACTTCCGAGGATTCTGCTTTTCTGCGGACTCAGCCGGGGAGAGAAATCATTCTACTTCACTGAAGAGTACGACTCTGATGGGGAATTTCAATTCCACTGGGGAAGAAAGAATCATCTGACTTCGGGGGAGAGTACAACTCTGCCGGGGATACAACATCAGTTGTTCCAACACTCTACTGGGGAAGAAGGAATCGTCCATCTTCAGGAGAGAGCCTGATTCTGGTGAGGAATCTCAATTCCACTGGAGACTTCAGTCTGGCACTATCAGTTACTGCATACTTCGGTATACGGCTAGCTTCTTGCGAATCCTGCACTTGTGACCCGGTGCTGGGGGAAAATCCTGCTTCAGCGACTTTACTGGGGAAAACACGAGCTTCGGCACCCGAACACTTCTATGACGTCTGCACTTGTGACCCAGTGCGGGGGAAAATCAATCATGCTTCAGTGCTGGACTCAGCTGATGAGGTGACATTCCTTCAGGATGCATCTATTTGGGGAAGAGAATCCTCTCTACCTGGGAGACATATCAATGCTCACTATTCTGATTCCGATTCTGCGGAGGAGAGACTACTGAACTCCTGCTGGAGAAGGAGGACTCGTCCTGCTTCGGGGATATCAATCCTGGTCTACTGAGGGTAATCTTAACCCTAATCTGATGAGGGATAAACGCCATCTCAATCTGTTGCAGTCTCAAACTGTATAGGGGGAACAACCTCAGACCGTACATCTCTGCGGAGAAACAATCCTGATTCAACAACGCCAACACAGGGAATACAGGCTACCAATCATGGAGTCAAGTAACAAGTTATGCTGTAGGATAGCAACCCAATGACCGCAAGGCTTCTTCAGAAGGTTCGGGTTTTGACGGGGTAATGACACGATTCCCCGATACTTAATTCTTGCTAGGGTGAACAAACTCATTTGAACAACTTGCCCCAGTGCAATTCAACTTGCCCCAATCCGACCTTTGGGAGTAATTCATTCTGAGCCGAAAACAACTGGCAACAAGACAATCTTCAGAGGGCTTGCCCCAGCATCTGCACAACGGGAGGATTCATCCTCAACTAATCGACTTTCAGCATAGTCGGCTTCAATATCTCTGAAGTAGTTTGCCCCTGAACGAGCGATGAGCGACTCAACATGCTCTAATCGACTACTGGAGGGATCCGCCCTTAAATTGCAAGGATTCCGGATAACTGCCCCTGATTGGGTCTCCAGAAGATTCACTTCCGACCAACCGCTTTTTGCACAAACTGCCCCATAATCAACTGATACTCCGGGACTTGTCCTCAGACAAACTGATCCCAAACTCACAGGAAGTCCTTGCCCCAAATTCACAGGGCTTTACAGCACACCATTCTGATCCAGACCTCTGACGATTCAGTCCTGATTGGCTATTCTCTGTTGAAGTTCCTTCGTATCAGCTACTAACCTGCAATTAAAATTGTTTATTCACGAATAGTAATTTTAATGCAGTGTTCATGCAAATTTCGAAAAAATGCTGTACTGTCACTCATTTACGTGTCATGCTAGTGAGTGACGGATGAACCAAAGAGTTCAAACGTAGTGCTGATGCGATCAGTGAAAAATGCAATAAGGATATGATTAGCAAATCATGAAGGAGTCAGGTTACTCAACCTTATCGTAATGCACTCTCAGAATAAACCCTGCCTCAATTAGGTCTTTTAAGGGTTGTATCGTGGTCGGGTTCACGGTTCGCGAAACAAAGGATATTTGGCTCAAATTATGATTTGTACCCACCCCTTCTACGTGATGTTCTCCGATCCTAAAGTTCAGTTAACTTAGCTCGAGCGCTCTCCTCTTCGAGAGGTATGTTGAACATTGGGAACAACTGGTTAAAGAATTCTCAAGGTGTTTTGGAGTGACAGTTACTCCTTTTCGTTTTCGGTGTCGGTGTCTACACGACTTTGTCCTTGTTCGAGGATTTTTCTTTTTTATATCCTTTCTTTTCATTCTTTTGATTCCCTAACTTTTGCCTGGACTGACTCCTTTTGAGTTCTTTTCGATTTCTTTTTGAAGTCCAGCGGGATGCCCTGATTTTGCCTAAGTATTTGCTTTCTAGCTTTTTTCTTTTTTACTTAGCGGGCTTTCTTATTTCTCTTTTTCTTGGAACAAGTCGTGTGACACTGGTTGTCTTGATTGCTCCGAAAGGATTATAACTGTCTCACTCCTGATTGGTGAGGTTTAACCATTGCGGTTGATGAGGTACGACCTCTGGAGAGGCATATGATGTGATTGGTCCTCGAAGGACAACACTCCTCTATAAGACTTGAACGCTCAATCAAGCTAACTGACAACTACCCTGCCCCGGGTTAAGATGCGAGGGTTAAAAAATCCGAAAGAAACTCCTACTTCTCGGCTCGAAGTGGTTAATAAGGGATTCTCTTCCTTATCTCTCCGGTGTTTGGGGATTTGAAACAATGCCTTGTACGTCATCGGCAAAGTTTTATCTGAAAGCAATACGATCATCGGTTATGCGTATTCAGTTTCATCATCCTCCCTCCGCTCATTGCTAATCATAGTAAGAAAGTGGAGTAAATAAAATGCAAGCGTCAGTGCAATGCAGTAAATGAGTGACAACGACATAACTAATTCAGAAGAAATGCATAGTCACTTTATTATCATTACCATTCGAAACATACAATGTTTAACAGCAAGTAGTAACTAACAGAAAAGAAACTACAAGTGCAAATGGTAAAAAGTCCGAGGACTGCCAATGCTGAGGGCGTCTGCCTGTCTGGATCACTGGCTTCTGGAAGCAACCCTCTGAATCTACGAGCTCAAACAGCTGAGAGGTCGTCACGCACAACCAAGACTCCGTCTGGAAAGGAAATACACCCTTGGTCGATCAATTGCTGCACCTTCACCTGGAAAGCCTTGCAATCTTCAGTTGAATGCCCCAGAGATCCACCATGGTAGCCACACTGAGCATGAGGATCGTACCCCGGAGTGTAAGGCTCTAGCACGGGCTTGAGAGCTTTCGGTTCCACCAAGGAATTCTGAACCAACAGTGGCAGAATCTGGCTATACGGCACAGGCACTGGATGGGGAGACGCATTCCTTCGTTCCACGAGGTTGCGAGGTCTTTTGTGATCCTGGGGCTGGCATTCTTTCCGCCCAGGAGCAAGAGGTCGTCGTTTCTGAATGGCAACGGTCTCTTGTTTAGACGCTTGCGTCCCTGAGCTTGATCCAGGCAGCAACTGCGAGCGAGGTGATTCAGTCACCAAAGGTCGTGGGACGTATTCGAGATTTTTCTCAGCTTCAGGCAAGGGAGTGGAATCATCCACCTCTCCTGCAGGGTAGGGGATAAACTTTCCCGATGCTCTTATGCCGCCCGACACAAGCCTAATCGCCCTTGAGTCGATCAGGTCCTGAATCTTATTCCGGAGAGCCTTACATGTTTCAACATGGTGCCCCGGCGCTCCTGAGTGGAAATCACAACGCACGCTTAGATCAACGTCTGATGACCCCTCATCTGGTGGATTTAAGGTCCGAAGCTTGAGAACACGGTTCTGAACCAACAGCGGCAGCAGCTGGGCATAACTCACAGGTAGTGGGTCTACAGCTCTATCAAGTAGCTTCTTCTTTTGACCATACCCTTCAGGATTATTCTGAGATGCTCGGCGCGGCTGACGACGAGACAGGCCTCGAGCTTCATGCTGTGTAGAGGGTCCATGAGGTCCACTTGGCTTCAGCACAGGTGGCACTGACGGTAACGGAGGAAGCACTCTGGTCTCCTCCTTGGGTGCTTGACCACTCTCCTTATCTAACATACTTCTCACCACTCCCATGAGAAAGCTCAGCTGATTCTGCAGCTGCTGATTCTCCTCTCTGAGCACTTGCTGGTCCAGACGCACTGCCTGCATGTCATTCATGACCTGCCCCAGCTGGCTTTGGATTTTCCCTAGTTCAGCTTGTATCTGCTCCATTGGTCTGAGCTGCTCGATTCTGAGTCAAACCTGCAAACACAAAGGTTAGAAGACAAGTCCTGGCTTCTGCCATGCAAGATGAATTATGGGTGTCTGTACGTTCAGGAGATCACCCCTGATTCTGGTGTCAATGTGCCAACATAGTGTCAATGCAATGATAAGACTGGATCCATTCATGGAAGAAAATATCTCATATTGCTCGGGACACTAGGATCAGGGTACGAAACACGCCTGCAGCACAGACACATGCTAATGGAATGCAAAAATGGATATGCAAACTAATGCAAAATGCAGTCATGCAATAATATATCCGGGTGGCTGCTGTGGAGATTCGATGTCAACAATCGCTGATGAGAAGGAAACCCCGGTGTAAAACCCCTGATCTGATCTGCTGTGAACAACCATCTGTTAGGATCGAGATCAAAATTCTGCTCTGTCAAGAACGAAGGCCTGATAATAAAGACCCCGGATGCAAGATCAAGGAATATCTGTTGATGAAGCCTTCAGACCCCAAATCAAAAATCTGCCCTATCAAGAACAAATACACAGCTGCTGATGAGATCTTCAAACCTCACTCAAAACCTGCCCTATCAAGAACAAAATAACAACTGCTGACGAGATCCTCAGACCTCACTCAAAAATCTGCTCCATCCAGAACAAACCTCTGATAATAATACACTGATCAAAGCCTGCTCTATCAAGAACAAACAAACACCTGATGATAAGATCCTCTGATCAAACCCTTGCTCTATCAAGAACATATCTGCAACTGAGAACCCAACATAACTGATTCACTGTCAAGAAAACCAGGTGGTCTGGAGGTCAAAGTTTCCTGCAATATCCCAACCCACTCACAGGTATGATGGACCTAACCCACGGACAAAGGTACGGCATCCTATGCGGTTGTCAGCGTCACAGACATTCATGAGTGACAATACGATTCCCAGAAGGAGTGGCATCGTCAAGTCATGAAGAGGCCTCTCTTAGCTGACTTCCAAATGATCGGTCCCCAGAGTCGACAATCCTCACGTCTGGACTCCCCTCAGATCCTCAGGACCGGAAAGGAGCACCTCTGCAAGAATCTCGTCTGAGCGCAGATTTTCGTAGGGAACTGTGTCTGCTCAGCAGACAGGTTCGTCTACTACTTCTCCGCAACTATATCTAGGTGTGTACTCAAGCCCAGGTCCGGCTTTTCACTCACAGTAACATCCCTCTCCCACAGCAGCACAGATAATCATATCAAACTGGAAATAAAATGCGGGAAATAAAATGCGGGAAGTAAAGATGCGATAAATAAACGCAACCCAACAAGCAAACACACAAACGATAGGATTGACTCGCGTAGGGGATGGGAAACGGTCCCAGCATAAGGGATGGGAAAAGTCCCTAGATGCTATGAAGGTTCCCCAGCAGAGTCGCCAGCTGTCGCTTGCGCGAAAATAAGGTGCCGGCATGACAGAAGAGTCGCCACCTTTCGTTATTTATCCCTCAGAGCGGGAAAGGAAACGATCGGAGAAACCTGACGAATAAGGGTAAGACAAGGTCATCGCAACCATTGTCTGGGTTCGGGAGTCGGTTACGCAAGGGGAAGGTATTAGCACCCCTCACGTCCGTCGTACTCGACGGGATCCTCGCTTGTTTGTTTACTTGGACGGGTTGGTTATAATCTATCTACCTATCAAGGCTGGCTGAAAAAGAAAAGAAAAATGACTCGGCAAAGCGTCGCGCTTTATGCCTACGTATTCTCATCAGAGAATGAGAAATCAGAGTCAACGTAGTTCGGCTAACTACGGGTGAAGATGGGGAAGGTTGCTCGCTAGGATATCGCATCCTATGCCTACGTACTTTCATCCGGTATGAAAGATCAGAGCAAACGTAGTTCGGGAAACTACAGGAGAAAACTCAACTAGGAGGGAGACTATCAAGTCCTATTTGTTATCATGCCATGGATTCATCCTATGGTTGAGGTTTGAACAGGGAGCTCCTAGATGTTGTCATGCATAGGTTTCAACCTAAAAGTCTATCATCAAACCCTCATCAGAGGAAATGAGAGTCCTAAGGGATCATGTCAATGATACAGACAAAAACATCAGCTTTAACAGTAAAATGCATGCAATGCAAGTGAGGGAGGAAGTGTGTGTGGGGTTTCAGCCTCCACAAGCTCGTCTCGACCTCAAGCCAGTCATGAAATAACAGTAATCATACTGAAAACGAACAATATGCTATCAAGCAATAACAGATAAAAGAAATGAAGTACCATCAGGCCAACAAAACACACATGGGAAAGAATCATCTATTCTCTAACCATAACCCTAATCACAGGATCTACACAAACCTAAGCAAAGCTCTCAAGCAGAACCCTAAACAGGAGAAATCATTCCCAGTCTTCAAGCTTCAGAATAAGCTTACCAAAGAAAGGGAGCTAAGCAAGCAAGCTCATAGTGTCTTCCTCAGGAAAGCACTAAGAGGTGTATACTCAGGAATCATACCCTATGTGGCTCAACCACTGTGATCAGTTTACATCCCTCCTCAGGAGAAATTAAACTCACAAGCAGGCTCCAACATCACTGGATATTTAGGAAATCCTATCTGAACTAGTGGAACTAAGTGAATAGACTCATAGGACCTTCCTCAGGAAAGTACTAGGAGGCTTCCACTTAGGAGTTGTATCCCATGTGGCTCAACAACATGTGATCAGTTTACATTCCTCCTCAGGAGAAATTAAACTCACAAGTTGGCTCCAACATCATTGGATACTTGAGAAATCCTAGACAAACTAGTGGAACTAAGTGAATAGACCCATAGGACCTTCCTCAGGAAAGTACTAGGAGGCTTCCACTTAGGAGTTGTATCCCATGTGGCTCAACAACATGTGATCAGTTTACATTCCTCCTCAGGAGAAATTAAACTCACAAGTTGGCTCCTACATCATTGGATACTTGAGAAATCCTAGATCAACTAGTGGAACTAAATGAACAGACTCATAGGACCTTCCTCAGGAAAGTACTAGGAGGCTTCCACTTAGGAGTTGTATCCCATGTGGCTCAACAACATGTGATCAGTTTACATTCCTTCTCAGGAGAAATTAAACTCACAAGTTGGCTCCAACATCATTGGATACTTAAGAAAGAGGTGAGAAGGAAGGATGAAAGTCATTCATAGTGCCTTCCTCAGGAAAGTACCATGAACTTCCTTCAAACTTCAGGCTCTCAAACCTCACAGACAGGAGATGAGACAAGCTCTGGGCCTCTGAATCTTGATCTACAAGCTTCCCTTCATGATGCTCTCCATCAATATCCTCAAGGCAACACAAGCCCTTCAGCAAATTCCTCAGAATGAACCCCACAGATGAACAGATAACCCACTGAACAAACCAAATCATCAGGCAATCTCAGAAAATACCTAAAAATACTAAACTAATGGGGAAAAATTCTAACAAATATTCACAAGGGTCCTCAACACCTACTCATAACATCTACTAAGGTTTCTACCTAAAAATCAAAGTGGAACTCAATCAAAGAAAAGGAATCATCACCTATGCACAATTCTAAACCCTAATTAGACTATCCTAATTCAACCCTAATTAAACTAATCAAGATTTAATTCTAAAAATCTAGAAAAAATCCTATGGGGAAATATGACTAATCATCTAATTGCACAAAAAAGAATGGGTAAAAAAGATTAATGGAAAGTACTAAAACAATTCCTACAAAATCACATACCAAATTAAACAATTAAAAAGCTATTTAATTGGAAAATCTACTAAAAATATTAAACCTAAAAATAAAATCTCAATTTTATTTTTATAATTTTCTATTCATTTTAATCTACTCATAGAAAAAAGAAGAAATTAAAAATCATTTTTTAACTATTTTTAATGAATTTCACAAATCAGAAAAATAAAAGAAGAAAATTAAAAAGAATTAAATGAAATAAGGGATGGGGGGTCAGAATAGCACTACGTATCAGTTATATTGGTTGGGCCAAAAAAAGGGGGGGGGGGGGGGCGAATAGAACATTGGGCCCAGGACGCCCTTAAAATGAAACGCGGCGTTTCATATAATTCAAACTTTCCCTCTCTTTCTCAGGCGCGATCACAGCCGTTGGATTGGGAGAATGAGTCAATCTTTGAAACTAATCTGATGGCTATCCTTTCGTCTTCTCCAAACGCCCTAGGGTTTTCAGAAACCCTAATCCCACACACTCATCTTCCAGCTCCTCCATCTCCCTCCACGGGCCACGGCTCCACACGACTCCAACACGAAAAATCATCTACGTCTCAAGCCCTACACAACCCTACGTTCACTTTCTCTTAATTCCTCGTGGATAATCCAAACAGAATGCTTACACATCTTGGTACCACCATGCTCGACTGATACCAAACTTCACCAAACTTCAACCTAATGATTTACAGATACTCTACAGGCTACCCTGGTCATTATACACTAATTCATGCTGATTAAAACTCATCAAACAGCCAGTTATTGAAGATCCAAGAATCTTGGTTCTGTTATGCAACCTCATGGATCGTGCCCTAGCTTTCAAGAATTAATCCTCTACCCTAACACATCAATTATACACCTAAAGAATGAACTAAAACTACATAATTTAGGGGATAGAGAGTGAAGAAAGAACCTGTCAAGAGGTTATGGTGCAGTGATGTAGAGATGGTTCCAAAGCTTGAAATGGCTTCAATGAGATCCCACAATGGTGAAGAGCCTTCTGTTTGCACTTGATGTGAAGGTGGTGGCTTGAAATGAAAGAAAACTCAAGTTGCTTCAACTTGAAGAAACTTCTCCAATGGCTATGTATCCTTCTCTCTCCTCTGACTTGATTCCAACTTTCACCAACCTTTCATCACTCTTTGATGCCCTCTTTAAATATTAATCATTGGATGTTTCTAGATTCATCTAGAAAAGTGTGGAAACTTCATGAAAGTCTCCTTGAATGAGAAGTTGAAAGTCTCATATCCCTTGCTTCATGCATGGTAATTTGGTCTCAAAATGTCCTTATGTGAGTTATTGAATGAGGATGGGTGAAAAACAAGTGCATTTGTTGCTTATGTAGGGTTTTTCAACATTGCCTTCTTATGCAAGTAAGAAATTTCCAAAGGAAGTCCATTTTTTAAGCCTCAAATGAAAATTCTATTTAAACCAATCTTCTCAAAATGTTTTTTCCAATCAAAATGATATATTGGATGACCTATTTTGGATTTGTGGATCTTCCAAAACACTTTTCCATTTCAACTTTTCAAAGTTATAAGTCATTTTTAGTTCATTTTGACCAATCATGGAATTTCATGCTATGAGCTTTTTCAACAATTTGTGACCTTCTTTCTAGACTTAAAATCACATTTTGAGCAACTTTCATGTTTTAAGTTTTTCCATTTGAGGCTTGGAAATAGGAGTTTTAGGCATTGGCTAAAATGACCTATAACTGACAAATGACCAAAATACCCTTGCCTTGTTCAAACCATAAGTTGAGTTCCACAAATCCAATCAAGGACTTCTACCACTCAAATTAAAGCTAAGAAGATCCTCTTCAACATTCATGTTGACCAAGAAACCATAGGAGTCCTCATACTAGGGCAAAAGTTGTCTGCAAGCTGGGTGACTTTCAAGGACCCAGATTCACACACCTCTGCTGACCTGTAATTTGTCAAGACCATAACTTGAGCTCTGTAACTCCTATCAAGGACTTCCACCACTCAAATTAAAGCTTAGAACAAGCTCTACAACATTCATGTTGTGGGGAAAATGAGATATCAAACACATCTAGTGCTAAAACTGCCTGGAAGATAGGGATCAAATTAGGGTTTTTCACTGACAATCCTCAGAAACCCTAACTTGAAACTTCTCAAACTCCTCAATCATGATGAGTTGGTCTAGGAATCATCTTTATATAATCTCTATACATCATTCCATGATCTCATGGCTCTTGGATTAGGTCTCAACCTTCTCCAAATCTTCAGCTGATCTAGGGTTGACCCAGTCAAAACCCTAATTCTACCATTCATGGTTGAATCCTCTGAACTCTTGCATAATGACCTCTCTGGCATTCATGAGGGCTATCAAGACATCTCATAGGCTTTCTCAAATCATCAAATTCAATCTCAAAGTCTCAGAATCATCTGAGGAGCACCCACGACTCTCAAGCTATGAAGCACACAACCCTGGTTTCAACCCATTCCTCTGAGGACCTCTTGAACTTTCTGATGAAGGTATCAACTTTCAAACACTCAATGGATAGATAATTGTTGGTCAAATTTTGGGGTGCAACACTGAGTATCAAATCCTTTTTATTTTATTTTTCACTTCGATTGTTTACTACAACTGTTGTGATATGTAATGCTCTTTTCAATTTGTTAGTAGAATTAATAGCTCATAATGATAAACAACTCACTTACTAATTACTACTGCACTCTACTTTACACAAACTATAAATAATGGCTATATGTCAATTTTAACCATTATTAAATGTGTATTATGTAATAATGCACTTGTTAGAAATATACACATATAGAAAATGAAGAGACATATAGAAGATAGATAGATAGAGATAGAGATAGAGAGAGAATAATTACAAAGTGTATATAGACACTAGTTAGACTTACAATCACTAGTTAAAAGATATAGATTAACTATTGTTGTCATTACCTAAATGATAACTAACTCTACAAGTTAGTTATCCTAGTTTACTAGGGTGACAAACACTTGTCAGTTTGTCATAATGCAATCTTTTATTGCACGTAACCACTTTGCAACTATAAATGCAAATTATTTCTCCCTCCTCAAACTAACTTTTCACATGATAAAAAAGAGTTTCAACTGAAAATTGCATACTCTCTCTATGAAATCTATTAGCTAGGAAAAACAATTTAATCAACTTTGTTAATTAGTTATTTAACAAATAATTTAAATAACCCTTTTCAGACTTAAATTATCTTTCAACAATATTGTATCTGTTTGTGACTTTTTTTCTTCCAAACAATAGAATATTCAAGTCATTTATTTTTTATGCGCGGGTTAATTGTATTATTCTTTTTGTAGGTGTGAGATGTTGGATCGAACTCTAGTATTGTCGAAGTCTGTTCGCGAGTAATGCTTGTTGTAGTCGAAGTTTGTTCTAACATGCATTAGTCAATATTGCTAAGGTTGTTAGCATGTTGAATTGGGCCTTGCTTGTAAGCCCAATTGTTTAAGTTAGCTTGTACCCTAAGTTGGCTTGTAATGGGTGTTGCACCCCAAAATTTGACCAACAATTATTTATCCATCTAGTGTTTGAAAATGGATACCTTCATCAGAAAGTTCAAAAGATCCTCAGAGGAGTGGGTTGAAACCAAGGATGTGTGCTTCATAGCTTGAGAGTTGTGGGTGCTCCTCAGATGATCCTGAGACTTTGAGAATGAGCTTGATGTTTTGAGAAAGCCTATGAGATGTCTTGATAGCCATCATGAAGCCCAGAGAAGTCATTATGCAAGAACTCAAGAGATTCAACCACGAATGGTAGAATTAGGGTTTTGACTGGGTCAACCCTAGATCAGCTGAAGATTTGGAGAAGGTTGAGGCCTAATCCAAGGGCCATGAGATCATGGAGTGATGCATAGAGATGTTATAAAGATGATTCCTAGACCAACTCATCATGATTGAAGAGTTTGAGAAGTTTTGAGTTAGGGTTTCTGAGGATTGTCAGTGCAAAAACCCTAATTTGATCCCTATCTTCCAGGCAGTTTTAGCTCTAGATGTGATTGATATCTCATCTTCCCCACAACATGAAGGTTGTAGATCTTGTTCTTAGCTTTAATTTGAGTGGTGGAAGTCCTTGATAGGATTTGCAGAGCTCAAGTTATGGTTTTGACAAATTACAGGACAACAGAGGTATGTGAATCTGGGTCCTTGAAAGTCACCCAACTTGCAGACAACTTTTGCCCTAGTAGGATGATTCCTATGATCTCTTTGTCAACATGAATGTTGAAGGGCATCTTCTTAGCTTTAATTTGAGTGGTAGAAGTCCTTGATAGGATTTGTAGGACTCAACTTATGGTTTGAACAAGACAGAGGTATTTTGGTCATTTGTCAGTTATAGGTCATTTTTAGCCAATGCCTAAAACTCCTACTTCCAAGCTTCAAATGGAAAAACTCAAAACATGAAAGTTGTTCAAAATGGGATTTTAAGTCTATAAAGAAGGTCATGAATTGTTGAAAAAGCTTGGAGCATGGATATTTTAAAATGGTCAAAATGACTTGAAAAAGGCTTATAAGTTGAAAAAGTTGGAATTGGAAATTGGTTTGGAAGATCTAGGAATCCAAAATGGGTCATCCAATATATCATTTTGATTGGAAACATCATTTTAAAAACAATGGTTTAGCCACATTTTTGAGTTTAGGCTTAAAAATTGGAGTTGCTTTGTAAATTTGTTACTTGCACTTTAAGGCATCAAAAGGAAAGATGGGAAAATGCTACATAAGGGTTTGTAAGACCTTATTTTCATGTCATAATATCATATGGGGAGAATTTAAGTGAGATTACATGGTATATCATGAGATTGCATGGGATTTGCTAAAGATGACAAATTCAACTTCTCATTACGTGATACATTCTAGAAACTTCATGGAAGGTTCTCCAAGGTTCTAGACATTTCTATTCTCATCTATATAAGCTCTAGGGTGGCTCCATGCATTGGTTGGTGATTCCTCAAGCTTGCAAATACACTTTGATACCATAACCCCCTCATTGCATTTTGGTTTCAATCTCTCCCAAATCCCCTTGCTGGTGTAATCTTTCATCATCATCATCATCCTCCATTGTTGTGGAGTGAAAAGCAAGAAGAAGGCTCAAGAATTCGTGGCTGTTTTGTGTGATTCAACTCATCACTCCCATTTGCATAAAGGTTTGGACAGCATAATTCAAGAGGTTTAAGCACAAATTCTCTTCACCAGAATCATCACCATCATCCAAGGATCAATTAGCACAAGTACCAAGGCTTGGATTGGAGAAGAAACACCATAGCCATCACCACTTGCAAGGTATGCGTTTTCTCTTGAAACTCATTATTTATGCATAGTTAAGGTTTGTTGTTAGGGTAAGCATGATAGAGACCAATTAGGGATGAATCTTGATGAGTTTGAGGGTCGTTTGTGAGGTTTGCTTCCATGGTGATTTCTGTTTTAGGATCAAGAACACACCATGTAGTGTACTATAATCTTAGCTTTGTAGCTTAGAATGATCACCATGGAGTGTAGACCATTCTAGGTTAGTTTCAGCCCATACCATTTCCATGCACGTCAGTGTAATTAGAGTGTACCCAAGACTTCCACCGCGCGTATATTTTTCTAGAGTGGGTATTAAGAAATTCTATGGACATGGCTGGGTAGAGGGCGATGAGAGGAGTAATTTTGATGTTTGGGTCGAGACCAATGGTGGAGAGATGAGAGAGCTAGACGAGCTGGAAGATTCGCGGGTGGGGAAGGTTTCTTGAAACCCTAAGTGTCCAAGGTAGAAGACACAATCTCTATCGTTAATTCATTTTGAATAGTTGACTTGGTCCAATGCATCCAACGGCCCAGATTCATTAAGGAATTGGAGGGAATTTCAAAAGCTGAAACGACGTCGTTTCAATTAGTGAGGGGCGTGTGGGATTTAGGCAGTCTCCTATCCGCACCCCCCATATTCTGGCCCATCAAGAAACCAACTGACCCGCCTTGCTTATCACACCCCCTCCCCTCATTTTAATTGTTTTGAATTTTAATTTCTTTAATATTCTAGCAACTTTAAAAATTCATATAAAATTGATAAATAACTCTTTTTTGTTCATTCTTTTTGCTATGTTTAGATAATCTTGTGTAGAAAAATATAAAAATAAAAATGGAATTTTATTTTTAATGTAGAATTTTTGGTGATATTTTCTTTAATATAGTGTATTTTCTTTCTTTTAGTTGATACCTTATTTTGTGAGAATTGTTTTAGGACTTTCCCTTAGGTTTTTTTGCCCATTCTTTTTGGCAATGTTAGATATTAGATCATAGTATTCCCTGGATTTATTACTAGATTTTTAGATTAAGATTTGATTAGTTTAGTTGAATTGAACTTAGGATAGTCTAATTAGGGTTTAGGTTGTGCATAGGTGAAGAAGTCCATTTTATTTAGATAGTTTTGTCTTGATTTTTGGGTAGAGTCATATGTGGATGTTATGGATAGATATTGTAGACCCTTGTGAATAATTGTTAGATTTTCCCCCTTGGTTTATTATTTTTAGGTATTTTCTGAAGTTGCCTATTGATTTTGTCTGTTCTGTGGTTATCTGTTCATCTCTGGGGGTTGTTTTGGGGAATTTGTTGTGGGGCTTGTTTTGCCTTGAAGATCTTGTTGGAGAGCATGATGAAGCCTAGATTGAAGATCAAGACTCAGAGACCCAGAGCTTAGCTTGTTCCCTGTTTGTGAGGTTTGAGATCCTGAAGTTTGAAGAGAGTTCATGGCACTTTCCTGAGGAAGGCACTATGAATGACCTTCATTATTTCTTCTCACCTCTTTCTTAAGTATCCAATGATGTTGGAGCCAACTTGTGAGTTTAGTTTCTCCTGAGGAGGAATGTAAACTAATCACAGTGGTTGAGCCACATAGGATATGACTCCTAAGTGGAAGCCTCCTAGTACTTTCCTGAGGAAGGTCCTATGGGTCTATTCACTTAGTTCCCTCAGTTTATCTAGGATTTCTCAAGTATCCAATGATGTTGGAGCCAACTTGTGAGTTTAATTTCTCCTGAGGAGGAATGTAAACTGATCACAGTTGTTGAGCCATTAGGATACAACTCCTAAGTGGAAGCCTCTTAATACTTTCCTGAGGAAGGTCCTATGAGTCTATTCACTTAGTTCCACTAGTTCAAATATGATTTCCTAAATATCCAGTGATGTTGGAGCCTGCTTGTGAGTTTAATTTCTCCTGAGGAGGAATGTAAACTGATCGCAGTGGTTGAGCCACATAGGATATGACTCCTGAGTATACACCTCCTAGTGCTTTCCTGAGGAAGGCACTATGAGTCTGCTTACTTAGCTCCCTACCTTTGGTAAGCTTGTTCTGAAGCTTGAAGGCTGGGATTGATTTCTTTTGGTTAGGTTTTGCTTTAGGGCTTTGCTTAGATTTGATCAGGATTCTGTGTTAGGGTTAGGATTAGAGAGTAGATGATTCTTTCTCTAGCATGTGTTTTGTTTGCCTGATGGCACTTCATCCCTTTATCTGTTCATTGCTTGATAACATGTTGTTTATTTTCAGTATGATTACTGTTATTTCATGACTGGCTTGAGGTCGAGACGAGCTTGTGGAGGCTGAAGCCCCACACACATTTCCTCCCTCACTTGCATTGCATGCATTTTACTGTAAAAGCTGATGCTTTTGTCTGTTTTGGTGTATCATTGATATGATCCCTTAGGACTCTCATTTCCTCTGATGAGGATTTGATGATAGACTTTTAGGTTGAAACCTATGCATGACAACATCTAGGAGTTCCCTGTTCAAACCTCAACCATAGGATGAATCCATGGCATGACAACAGTAGGACTTGATAGTCTCCCTCTTAGTCGGGCCTGTTCTCTTCTCATCTCGAAGCAGTTTAAGATACAGTAATCATGGATGATTTCTTTCGTACGTTACGAGCCTTAAGCTATCTGAGGTGGGATGTTTAGTATGATGCCCTTTGGGTGACATGCGACGCATTCACTCTCAGGTCATAGTCTCTAGTGCGGTTGAGATCGCAAACAGAATAAAAAACATTTCTTTTAGGGGATAACCCGTAGTTTGCCGAACTACGTTTGCTCTGATCTTTCATACCAGATGAAAGTAAGTAGGCATAGGATGCGACATCCTAGCGAGCAACCTTCCCCCCATAACCCGTAGTTAGCCGAACTACGTTGACTCTGATTTCTCGTTCCAGACGGGAATACGTAGGCATAAAGTGCGACGCTTTGCCGAGTCATTTTTCTTTTCTTTTTCAGCCAGCCTTGATAGGTAGATAGATTATAACCAACCCGTCCAAGTAAGCAAACAAGCGAGGATCCCGTTGAGTACGACGGACGTGAGGGGTGCTAATACCTTCCCCTTGCGTAACCGACTCCCGAACCCAGACAATGGTTGCGATGACCCTGTCTTACCCTTTTTCGTCAGGTTTTTCCGATCGTTTCCTTTCCCGCTCTGAGGGATAAATAACGAAAGGTGGCGACTCTTCTATCATGCCGGCACCTTATTTTCGCGCAAGCGACAGCTGGCGACTCTGCTGGGGACACCAGAAGCATCTAGGGACTTTTCCCATCCCTTATGCTGGGACCGTTTCCCATCCCCTACGCGAGTCAATCCTATCGTTTGTGTGTTTGCTTGTCGGGTTGCGTTTATTTATCGCATTTTTACTTCCCGCATTTTATTTCCCGCATTTTATTTCCAGTTTGATATGATTATCTGTGCTGCTGTGGGAGAGGGATGTTACTATGAGTGAAAAGCCGGACCTGGGCTTGAGTACACACCTAGATATAGTTGCGGAGAAGTAGTAGACGAACCTGTCTGCTGAGCAGGCACAGTTCCCTACGAAAATCTGCGCTCAGACGAGATTCTTGCAGAGGTGCTCCTTTCCGGTCCTGAGGATCTGAGGGGAGTCCAGACGTGAGGATTGTCGACTCTGGGGACCGATCATTTGGAAGTCAGCTAAGAGAGGCCTCTTCATGACTTGATGATGCCACTCCTTCTGGGAATCGTATCGTCACTCATGAAAGTCTGTGACGCTGATGACCGCATAGGATGCCGTACCTTTGTCCGTGGATTAGGTCCATACCTGTGAGTGGGATTGGGATATTGCAGGAAACTTTGACCTCCAGACCACCTGGTTTTCTTGACAGTGAATCAGTTATGTTGATATCAGGGTTCTCGATGGCAGATTTGACTGTTCTTGATAGAGCAAGAGTTTGGTCAGAGGATCTTATCATCGGGTGTTTGTCTGTTCTTGACAGAGCATGCTTTTGATCAGGATATTGTTATCAGTGGTTTGTTCTGGATAGAGCAGATTTTTGAGTGGGGTCTGAAGATCTCATCGGCAGTTGTTGTTTGTTCTTGATAGGGCAGATTTCGAGTGGGGTCTGAAGATCTCATCAGCAGCTGTGTGTTTGTTCTTGATAGAGCAGATTTTTGATTTGGGGTCTGAAGACTTCATCACCGTATATCTCTTGATCTTGCATCCGGGGTCTTTATTATCAGGCCCTTGTTCCTGTTAGGGCAGAATATTGATCTCAATCCTATCAGATGGTTATTCTCAGCAGATCAGATCAGTGGTTTGACACCGGGGTATCCGTAGTGACTGTTGACACCAAGTCTCCACAGCAGCCACCTGGATATATTGTTGCATGCCTGCATTTTGCATTAGTTTGCATAATCATTCGCATTCCATCGGCGTGTGCCTGTGACAGGTACCATTCCCCGATCCAGGATCTCTCGCCTCTTATTGCATTACTGCAGCCTCTCTCAGCACGAATGTTGCGTACGAGTTCTCGGTCCTTGATGTGTCGAATCTGACTATTGCTATGTAAGGTTACTAGTTCCATGATTGGGCCCAGATTCCTCTCCTTATTATTGTCAGCAGGTGCCAGGACCGGGGGAAATCTCTCAAGCACATAGACACACGCATGCATCTGCATAAAGCATTTTGCATGACATACATTCTGTTGCCTTTCCTAACCTTTGATGTTGACAGGTTTTTCAGGTACTCAGGTTCCGAACTGCTTTCGATCTCCAGAATTGATCAAAGACTCATCCACCGCTACTCAACTCGCGCTAATCAGACAAGGATAATGGACCAGGTACAGTCAGATGTTCAAGAGCTCCGTGAACGGATGGATCGTTTTATGGAGCTGATGCAAGTAGTTGCGAATGGGCAAGACCAGCTTCGTACTTTGGTTCAACCTCTCATCTCCAGGGTTGACAGTAATGGAATACTTCACGGCGGGGCCGTACCCACTCCTCCCCCAGGGGATACTCCGCAGAACGTTGTTCCTGCTGCCGGGGGCAACGACAGTGCTAACGGCAATCTGATGACTAATCTCGGACTCAACGCGGCTGGCGTCGGCAATGGTAGTCTGGGAGCCAATGTTAACATAGGGCCGGTCAACGGCAATGCTGGTGCAGGAAATCTGGTGGTGCCTCAACCGTGGCTGGAGGACCATCAGGATGACATATTCTCTCAGAGAGGTGTAGAGGCAGAGTTGACTGCTGAAGCTCGACTCAGGTTCAAGGCGCTGGAAGACAAGATGAGAGACATAGAAAATCAGAACACGTTGGGCGTTGACATGTCCAAACTCGGGTTGATTGCTGACTTTAAAGTACCTCACAAATTCAAGGTGCCTACCTTTGAGAAGTATAAGGGTACTACCTGCCCCCGTGTTCACCTCCGATCTTATTATAGAAAGATGTCCGCCTATTCTGACGATGAGAAGCTGCTGATGCACTTCTTTCAGGATAGTCTTTCTGGTCCATCGCTCGAATGGTATATGGGCTTGGAGCCCGCTACTGTGCGCACCTGGAAAGATCTTGCAGAAGCATTTGTTCTCCACTATCAATATAATAGCGACTTGGCTCCCAACCGAGTTCAGCTTCAGAATCTCTCACAGCGGAACAATGAAAGCTTCAAAGAGTATGCCCAGCGGTGGCGTGAATTGGCTGCTCGGGTTCAACCACCGATGGTTGAGCGTGAGCTGGTGCAAATGTTCGTGGCTACCCTTCCCGGAATCTATTATGAAAAGCTGGTCAGTGGCATGTCTGGAACATTCTCGGCTCTTATCACTTTAGGCGAGCATGTTGAGAACGGTATAAAGATCGGAAAAATTCAGGGCGAATCATCCTCAGCTGGAGGAGGTAGCAAGAAACCCTATACTGGAAAGCGTCGAGAGGGGGATGCCAGTGCTGTCACTAATGCTAGGAGAAAGGGCAAGGGCCCTCAGCCTCAGATTGCTAGCATAAATATCCCAGCTGCCCCGCCGCAGCAGCAGCAGCAGCCCCAGCAGCAGAATAATTAGGGGTACAAAAGATATCAGAATCGGGCTCCCCTGGCAAGCCGTCATTTTGAAACTCCTCCTATGTCGTACGCACAGCTTCTGCAAACGCTGCTTCAGCTCCAATTAGTGCAAAAGAGGACGTTGGCTCCCTTAACAGGGGCACCACCACCGGGGTATGACGCCAATGCTACTTGTGAGTTCCATACTGGGGCGCCAGGCCATACGGTTGAGAATTGTAAAGCTTTTAAGCACAAAGTCCAAGACTTGGTGGACGCCAAGGTTATCAACTTTTCTGACAACGTGCCCAACGTTACCAAAAACCCCATGCCTCATCATAAGGGGGGTGGAGTGAATGCTGTTATCACTGAGGAGAGTTCAGACTTGCTGACTGATGTCAAAGATTTGAAGACTCCATTGAGTTTTGTCAAGGCTAAGTTGCTGAAGAAGGGCTTCTTTCCTGGATGTGGAGAATTATGTATGGCTTGTGCTACACTTCCTGATGGGTGTGAGCAGCTGATCGAAGGTATCCAGAGTCTGATGTCCGAGGGTATTTTGCAATTCAGCCGGAGCGTTGAGAATGCATCAGGGGAAGTTGTGCTGAAGCAGGCAGACGAAGTTGCTACCATTACTATTCCTCGTCACCCTATCACTATTTCTGCGCCTCGTCCGCCTACTATCACTATCACCAGGGCCGGACCAATCCCATTCGAGAGTACCAATGCCGTTCCATGGCATTATGGCGCCGAAGTTTATTGTAATGGTCAGAAGATAGAGCTTGAGCCGTTTGGATCGACTATGCAGAATCTTACCGAAGTCAGTGGTATCACTAGAAGCGGTAGAGTGTTTGCGCCAGCGGAGGTTGCAGCAGAGAAAGTGGTCCGGGCTGACGCTGTGGATAAGGGTAAAGGTAAAGCTGTCGAAGAGGTCCCTGCAGGGGCAGAGAAAGACCTGCTGGTTAAAGATGCTGAAGAGTTCATGCGATTAATCAAGAAGAGTGACTACAAAATTGTAGATCATCTTCATCAGACTCCGTCAAAGATCTCGATTCTTAACTTGTTGCTGTGCTCTGAGGCGCACCGCAACGCATTACTGAAGGTATTGAATGCTGCATACGTGCCGCAGGAGATATCAGTAAATCAACTCGAGGAGGTGGTGGCCCATGTTAATGCTGGTAATGGGCTGGGATTTACAGATCTGGAGCTGACCCCTAAGGGAAGGGATCACAATAGCGCCTTGCACGTCTCAATAGAGTGCAGAGGCACGATTATGTCACATGTCCTAGTGGATACGGGTTCCTCGCTTAACGTGCTTCCGAAAAAGGCACTAATGAAGTTGGATACCCGTGGACTGCTGTGCACGCCCAGTGATCTGGTCGTAAAAGCCTTTGATGGGACCAAGCGCCACGTCTTCGGAGAATTGACCCTGCCAATTCAAGTTGGTCCAGAGACGTTCAATACGGTTTTCTATATCATGGATATCATGCCCGCCTATAGTTGCCTCCTAGGTCGGCCATGGATCCATTCTGCTGGTGCTGTGACGTCCACGCTGCATCAGAAACTTAAATATGCTGTTGGGGGCAGCATAGTAACCGTCTGTGGAGAAGAGGACATTATGGTAAGCCACCTGTCGTCCTTTAAATATGTCGAAATGGATGGCGAGATCCATGAAACGCTCTGCCAAGCATTTGAAACCGTCAGGGTAAAGGAGGTAGCTCCTATCGTCGCAGAGAAGCAAGAGTTGAGTCTCTCCTCGTTTAAGGAAGCTCAAGCCGCTGTCGAAGCCGGTTCCACCCCAGGCTGGGGGCATGTCTTAGATATACCAATCAAGCAGGATAAGTTTGGATTGGGGTATTCTCCTGGAGCTGAGGCTTCATCTTCTTCTGGCAGCTCGTCTCGTGGGAAAGGGCCGATCCTATTCACCAAGGGGGGAGTGATTTTCGAGAGCATCAACGCTGCGTCCGAGGACAGCGGGGACAGTGATTGCGATCTTGACGCCTGGATTCAACCGAGCAAACCAGGCGAGCACCTCCACAACTGGACCATCAAGGAGATTATCAAGCTGACAAGTGAAGAGTAATGATTTGCTTTTTACAATCTTTGTACAACCCTATGTCCTGCCCGGGGCATAGTGGTTTTACTGTCAGGGCCTTGTTGGATTATGTGCATGCATTTTGTTAATAAATAAAAGGCGTTTTCTTCGTAATCAAATATTGTGTTCTCTGTTATTCCTGTTTTATGTTTATTTCAAAAAACAGTAAAATGGCAACGAGGTTCGTGCTAACCCGCATATTCTTGCTTTAAACTTAACCCTTGTTATTGCAGGATCCACGTAGCAGACGACATCGACTCTGGACCCTCTACGGCTCACTACGACTTTGATTACCCGATCTATCAAGCCGAGGATGAGATTGATGAAGACGAGGACCTTCCGGAAGAATTGGCCCGCTTGTTGAGACAAGAGGAGAAGGTTATTCTGCCTCATGAGGAAGATATTGAGATCATAAATCTGGGTTCTGAGGAGCTTATCAGGAATGTCAGAGTAGGGGTTGCGCTGCAGAATGATGTCAAGCATAGACTGGTCGAGATGCTTCGAGAGTATAGTGACGTCTTTGCTTGGTCATACGAAGATATGCCCGGACTCGACACTGATATCGTGGTTCATCGCTTGCCGTTGCGAGAAGATTGCCCTCCAGTCAAGCAGAAGCTTAGGAGGACGAGACCAGACATGGCTGTAAAAATCAAGGAAGAAGTCCAGAAGCAGTTGGACGCAGGATTTCTAGTCGTTACCACTTACCCTTCGTGGGTCGCCAACATAGTACCTGTACCGAAGAAGGACGGTAAGGTACGCATGTGCGTCGATTATCGGGATTTGAATAGGGCGAGCCCTAAGGATGATTTCCCGTTGCCTCATATCGATGTGTTGGTCGACAATACAGCCCAGTTTTCCGTGTTTTCATTCATGGATGGCTTCTCCGGTTACAATCAGATTAAGATGGCACCGGAGGACATGGAGAAAACAACGTTTATTACCCCCTGGGGCACATTCTGCTATAAGGTAATGCCCTTCGGTCTGAAGAACGCAGGGGCCACTTACCAGCGAGCAATGGTAACTTTGTTTCATGATATGATTCATCATGAGATCGAGGTCTATGTTGATGACATGATTGCAAAGTCCCAAACGGAGGAAGAGCATCTGGTCAACCTGTTGAAGCTGTTTGAGAGGCTTAGGAAGTTCAGGCTGAGGCTGAATCCTAACAAGTGCACTTTCGGAGTGCGGTCCGGAAAGTTATTGGGGTTTATCGTTAGTGAACGAGGTATTGAAGTTGATCCTGCGAAAATAAAAGCTATCCAAGAAATGCCAGCGCCGAAAACAGAAAAAGAAGTTCGTGGTTTCCTGGGCCGAATAAACTACATTGCAAGGTTTATCTCTCAGCTCACAGCCACTTGTGAACCGATGTTCAAGCTGTTAAAGAAGAATCAGGCGATTACTTGGAATGAAGATTGCCAGAAGGCATTCGACAAAATAAAGCAGTATCTTCAAGAACCTCCAATCTTGATACCCCCAGTGGCTGGACGGCCATTAATCATGTACCTGACGGTTCTGGAGAATAGTATGGGGTGTGTTCTCGGTCAGCACGACGAGACAGGCAGAAAAGAGCATGCCATTTATTATTTGAGTAAAAAGTTCACTGAGTGTGAATCTCGATACTCGATGCTGGAGAAGACGTGTTGTGCATTAGCCTGGGCCGCCAAACGTCTGCGACAGTATATGCTCAATCACACCACTATGCTAATTTCGAAGATGGATCCGATCAAGTACGTCTTCGAGAAGCAGGCTCTTTCGGGCAGGATTGCCAGATGGCAAATGGTGTTAACAGAATATGATATTCAGTACGTCTCTCAGAAAGCCATTAAGGGAAGCGTATTGTCTGATTACCTTGCCGAACAGCCAATCGAAGACTACCAGCCGATGAAGTTCGAATTCCCTGACGAGGACATTATGTTTCTCAAAGCGAAGGATTGCGATGAGCCATTGCCCGATGAGGGGCCAGATAGGAAGTCTCAGTGGAAGTTGATATTCGACGGAGCGGTTAATTCCTACGGAAGTGGTATCGGGGCTATCATCACGACTCCTCACGGATCCCACATCCCGTTTACTGCGAGACTGACGTTTCCAGTTACCAACAATGAAGCCGAGTATGAAGCATGTATTATGGGTCTAGAAGAGGCAATTGATTTGAGAATCAAGAATCTAGACATATATGGTGACTCAGCGCTTGTAATCAATCAGATTAAAGGGGAGTGGGAAACTCGTCAAGCAAATTTAGTGTCGTACATGAATTATGCCAGGAGGCTGCTTCCGTTCTTCGACCGAGTAGAGCTTCATCATGTACCCCGGGCTGAAAATCAGATGGCTGATGCCTTAGCCACGCTGGCTTCAATGTATAAAGTCAATTATTGGAATGAGGCTCCAAGAATTGTGCTTTCGCGTCTTGACAGACCAGCATTTGTCTTTACAATCGAAGATGCCACTGACGGCAAGCCATGGTTCCACGACATCCAGACCTTCCTTATGACTAAGGAGTATCCTGCGGGTGCGTCAACCCAGGATAAGAAGACTCTGAGGAGGCTATCTGGAAACTTTTATCTCAATCCTGATGGAGTGCTGTATAAGAGAAACCACGATCTTGTGCTGCTCAGATGTGTAGATGAGAAAGAGGCAAGTATGCTCATGGAGGAAGTCCATGAGGGCGCATTTGGTACGCACGCCGGCGGGCACGCCATGACGAGAAAGATCCTGAGAGCAGGGTATTACTGGCTGACTATGGAGTCGGATTGCTTCAGATTCGCGAAGAAATGTCACAAATGCCAGATTTATGCTGATAAAGTTCATGTGCCGCCGTGCCCATTGAATGTCATGTCCCCCCCTTGGCCGTTCTCCATGTGGGGCATCGACATGATATGCAAGATCGAGCCCACTGCATCCAATGGTCATCGTTTCATTCTGGTAGCTATCGACTACTTCACCAAATGGGTGGAGGCAGCCTCGTACGCTAATGTGACCAAGCAGGTGGTAGCTAAATTCATAAAGAAGGACATCATCTGTCGCTATGGAATTCCCGAGCGGATCATTACTGATAATGGTTCGAATTTGAATAACAAGATGATGAAGGAGCTGTGCCAGAGCTTCAAGATTGAACACCACAACTCATCTCCCTACCGGCCGAAGATGAATGGCGCTGTTGAAGCGGCCAACAAGAACATCAAGAGGATTGTTCAGAAGATGGTTGTGACGTATAAAGATTGGCACGAGATGCTGTCGTTTGCCTTGCACGGTTATCGTACGACGGTGCGTACGTCGACCGGGGCAACTCCTTTCTCCTTGGTGTACGGTATGGAAGTTGTCCTACCGTTAGAAGTGGAGATTCCCTCTTTGCGAGTTTTGGTTGATGTAAAGCTCGACGAGGCAGAATGGATTACGAATCGTTTGAACCAACTCAGCCTGATGGACGAGAAGAGGTTAGCATCGATTGCATTTGGTCGCCTGTACCAAAGCCGAATGAAGAAAGCTTATGATAAGAAGGTGCGTCCTAGAAGCTTTCAGACGGGCGATCTCGTCCTGAAGAAGATTCTTCCGCCACACTCCGATCACCGGGGCAAATGGACTCCGAATTACGAAGGGCCGTATGTCGTCAGCAAGGTCTTCTCGGGAGGAGCTTTGTTGTTATCCACGATGGATGGTGAAGATTTTGCATCCCCGGTGAACGCGGACGCAGTTAAAAAATACTTTGCTTGAAAGAGACCCGCTGGACAAAAAAGAAAGAGTCCAGGTAAAAACGGGGCATCCCGGCGAACCAAAAACAGAATAAAAGGTTCGGGCAAAAATTAGGGATATATTGAAAAAATGTACGCCCGCGAAGTCGAAAACCTACACTGGGCGACTTCGGCAAAAAAGGGTATCCCGGTGAACTGAAAACCCGTAAAGGGCGGTTCACGCAAAAGTTAGGGATTCGAATAAGCAAATGACTGCGTTCCGCGTATGGACTTTCATTGTTTGGTGGTTCGGAAGACCTGAGGGCCGTTTATCTGAATCAATCTCTTCCAAAGCTGAAGCGTCGGAGAAGTATCAAAGTCGAGTGGGTCTTAGAGGGATCAACTTATGGTGTTCGTCTACGCCTCGTTGCCGACATTTGTATATACTGATGTATATTTATGTTTTCTTTTTGCGCGGCTTCCTCATTCCAGGAGCTTGCCTCTGTTGTAAAACATTTTTGCCCATTCAGGGGTTCATCATCAATAAAATGCACATTATTCAGCAATTCTGCTTGTCCGTTTAGCATTTATCTGTTTTGTTTGCGAATGAAAACGCCGATGTTTTTTGATAAAATGCGCATACATAAACTTGCGGGCCTAGGCCCATTGATTGTTGAAACAATTAATTAATTGAATATTGTCACAAGATAATAACCTGGATAGGCCCCTTTGAGGAGGGTACCTTGTCTGTTTGTTTGTGTTGTTGCAGGTGTAGCACCTTCTAGAAGATGTGCCGTGCGCATCCCCGAAGCAGGGCGAGCCCTCCTTCTCCAGCAGAGTTCAGTAGTCTCTCCTCCGTAGAATCTGAACGCAAGATAGTGAGCATTGATATGTCTCCCTGGGCAGAGACGATTCTCGTCCCCAAGCAGACACATCCTGAAGGAGCGTCATCCCATCAGCTGAGTCAAGCACCGAAGAATGATGTCGTCTTTCCCCAGCACCGGGTCACAAGTGCAGATTTCATAGAAATGTTTGGGTGCCGAAGTTCGTGTTTCCCCCAGTAAGGTCGCCGCAGCGGATGTCTCCCCCGCACCGGGTCACAAGTGCAGGTTTCGCAGGAGGCTGTTCGTATGCCGAAGGATGCAGTAACCAATGGTGCCAGACTGAAGTCTCCAGCGGAATTGAGATTCCCCACTAGAGCCGTATTCTCTCCTGAAGTTGGATGATTCCCTCTTCCCCAGTAGAGCAGTGGAACGGCTGATGTTGCATTCCCCTGCAGAGTTGTACTCTCCCCCGAAGTCAGATGATTCTTTCTTCCCCAGTGGAATCGAATTCCTCATCAGAGTCATACTCTCCAGTCAGGTGGAATGATGTCTCTCCCCGGCTGAGTCCGTAGAAAAGCAGAATCCTTGGAAGTTGATCAGATCATGATCGATTTTCCCCAGCAGAGCGTGAGGCAGCTAATGCTGTGTCTCCCCAGAATCGCACTCTCTCCAGCAAAGCAGAATGATTTCTCCTTCCTCAGCCGAGTTTGCAGATGCCCTTGATCAGATCATGATTGGTTTTTCCCCCAGTGGAGTGCGTGCAGCTGAAGTTGTTTCCCCACAGAGTTGTTATCCCCAGAAGAGTAGCCGAGGCGGCCACGCAGTTTATTCGCGCGATTGATATCAGCAAGTCCAGGTTCTCGTAGAGCTTCGTCCCCTGCAGAAATCAGCTGAAGTTGTTTGCCCTGCAGCGGTCTGCGGAAGATCAGTTCCCCAGATAGAGCCTGATTGATATTGGCGTGTCCACGTTCTCCTCAGCAGGATGATTCCTCTATCTGAGTAGTTCTTTCTCCTCGACAGGAGAATTTCCCCCCTCAGCATTTATTTTGCGGACGGGATCGCATCATTGTGCATGACTGCATAGCATTCAGCGCTGCATAGCATTGTGCATGATTGCACAGCATTTAGCATAAACGCATATCATTCCCACTGTGTGGGGCATAGTGCAGAAGCATATGCATCATCAGCATGATCTAGGTCATTATCATTCTTGCATTACAGGTGTTCGGCCGAAGGATCAGTTGCTCAGGATGATTCCTGATATTCTCTCCAACAAGGTCGCTTTCTTAAGATGATTCTTAGGACCCCGGTGTAATTCCCAAAGTCGCTCGCTCAAGATGATTTTTGAGATCCCCAGCGAAGTCTCCAGTTCAAGACGACTCTTGAATTCCTCAGCAGGGTCGTTTGCTTAAGATGATTCTTAAGACCTCAGTACAGCTGCCCGAGTTGTTTGCTTAGTATGATGCTTGGGTTCCCCAATAGCGTCCCCAAAAAGAGTTGCCCAGGAAGATTCCTGTAATACCCAGCAGAATGAAGTATCCAGAATGGTTATCGGTTCAAGATGATTCTTGAAGGTGCCCGACGGAGTTGTTTGTTCAAGATGATTCTTGAAGTCCTTAGCAGCGTGATATGCCTGCTCCAACAGCGATGTCTAATCTGAAGATGGATTTCGTAAACGCCTGAAGGCGGTATCAGAAGGTTCCGGTGAGCTCAGATGTCCTTGTTGATGAATCAACGTGTGGCTGAAGACAAGGTTCCAAAGTTTGTAGATATACCAAGATGATCCGTGTTGGCCTGAAGACCAAGTCAGTTATCCTGAAGTGATGATTGATTGCGATCAAGTGAATGATATTTCTTCTGACTGAAGTCGAAGATGTTTCTCCAGCTGAAGCGGAGTTTTGCCTGAAGGCAAAGTGTTTGAATCCTCGTAGAGTCATGAATGGCTCAGGATACCATTTCTCTGACTGAAGTCACAAATTTCCTAAGCTGAAGCGAAGGTGCCTAAGGGCAAGGTTATCCCCCAAGGTCATGAATGACCTAGGATTCATTTTTCGGACTGAAGGCCGAAGTATATCCCTGACTGAAGTCTCGGATGCTCTATAGCAGAGGCGGAGTTGCCTGAAGGCAGATCCATGTATCCTTGAAGGCCAAGGACCATTTCTTCAGACTGAAGTCGAAGATACCTCCTGCAGAGTTGCCGACGGGCAAAGTTTACATCCTTGAAGGCCAAGGATTTTCTTTCTAGCTGAAGCTGGAATAGCCGACGGGTAGGGTTTCATCTATCTTCAGAAATACTTGAAGATTTTTCTAGCTGAAGCTGGAAATGGCCAGGGGCCAGGGTTTCATATATCTTTAGTGTTGAAGTTCTACGACGGGCAGTGTGCAGCAGTATTCCGATGTTCGTTATGGTTCTGAGGGTGAACCCCAGATCAGAGTGTGCTCAGTTAAGTCTCTCATTCCCAGCGGAGTAGTTTCAAATACGCAAATGTACCTTTTGTTCCATTTACCAGGGGTGAACCCCAGGTCAGAGATGTTCAAGATCATCATTTGTTCGGCGGCGAAGTTGGATATTTGTTTGACGGCGAGGTCAGACTCTTTAAATCCCCAGTAGAGATTATGTTTGTTTGACGGCGAGGTCAGACTCTTTAAATCCCCAGTAGAGATGATGTTTGTACGACGGCAATGTCGAGTGTCTCTCAGAGCGATGTTTGTTTCCGGCGGCGATGTCAGATTTAGTTCTCCAGCGGCGATGTTGGGTATTTTGATTTTTCGACGGCAATGTCAGATGGTTTAGTCTTCCAGCAGCGATGTTGGGTGTTGTGGTTGTCTGAAGGCAATATCAGAAGAAGTTAACGTGGATAACTGACAGCGACGTCAGATCGATATTTCTCCAGCTAGTTGTCGTGCGGCTAGTGTTGCAGTATTCAAAGATTTGTTCCCCGCAGAGTACCGTGTGCTCGCGCAGTTGGCAAATTTTCGGGTTTACCGGTATTCAATCGTCTCGCACCTTGATTGGTTGAGAGCCGTTCGCTTCTCACCCAGTCAGGTTCAAGCCGTTTGAATAGGGGCAGCTGTTGCACCCCAAAATTTGACCAACAATTATTTATCCATCTAGTGTTTGAAAATGGATACCTTCATCAGAAAGTTCAAAAGATCCTCAGAGGAGTGGGTTGAAACCAAGGATGTGTGCTTCATAGCTTGAGAGTTGTGGGTGCTCCTCAGATGATCCTGAGACTTTGAGAATGAGCTTGATGTTTTGAGAAAGCCTATGAGATGTCTTGATAGCCATCATGAAGCCCAGAGAAGTCATTATGCAAGAACTCAGGAGATTCAACCACGAATGGTAGAATTAGGGTTTTGACTGGGTCAACCCTAGATCAGCTGAAGATTTGGAGAAGGTTGAGGCCTAATCCAAGGGCCATGAGATCATGGAGTGATGCATAGAGATGTTATAAAGATGATTCCTAGACCAACTCATCATGATTGAAGAGTTTGAGAAGTTTTGAGTTAGGGTTTCTGAGGATTGTCAGTGCAAAAACCCTAATTTGATCCCTATCTTCCAGGCAGTTTTAGCTCTAGATGTGATTGATATCTCATCTTCCACACAACATGAAGGTTGTAGAGCTTGTTCTTAGCTTTAATTTGAGTGGTGGAAGTCCTTGATAGGAGTTGCAGAGCTCAAGTTATGGTTTTGACAAATTACAGGACAGCAGAGGTATGTGAATCTGGGTCCTTGAAAGTCACCCAACTTGCAGACAACTTTTGCCCTAGTAGGATGATTCCTATGATCTCTTGGTCAACATGAATGTTGAAGGGCATCTTCTTAGCTTTAATTTTAGTGGTAGAAGTCCTTGATAGGATTTGTAGAACTCAACTTATGGTTTGAACAAGACAGGGGTATTTTGGTCATTTGTCAGTTATAGGTCATTTTTAGCCAATGCCTAAAACTCCTACTTCCAAGCTTCAAATGGAAAAACTCAAAACATGAAAGTTGTTCAAAATGGGATTTTAAGTCTAGAAAGAAGGTCATGAATTGTTGAAAAAGCTTGGAGCATGGATATTTTAAAATGGTCAAAATGACTTGAAAAAGGCTTATAAGTTGAAAAAGTTGGAATTGGAAATTGGTTTGGAAGATCTAGGAATCCAAAATGGGTCATCCAATATATCATTTTGATTGGAAACATCATTTTAAAAACAATGGTTTAGCCACATTTTTGAGTTTAGGCTTAAAAATTGGAGTTGCTTTGTAAATTTGTTACTTGCACTTTAAGGCATCAAAAGGAAAGATGGGAAAATGCTACATAAGGGTTTGTAAGACCTTATTTTCATGTCATAATATCATATGGGGAGAATTTAAGTGAGATTACATGGTATATCATGAGATTGCATGGGATTTTCTAAAGATGACAAATTCAACTTCTCATTACGTGATACATTCTAGAAACTTCATGGAAGGTTCTCCAAGGTTCTAGACATTTCTATTCTCATCTATATAAGCTCTAGGGTGGCTCCATGCATTGGTTGGTGATTCCTCAAGCTTGCAAATACACTTTGATACCATAACCCCCTCATTGCATTTTGGTTTCAATCTCTCCCAAATCCCCTTGCTGGTGTAATCTTTCATCATCATCATCATCCTCCATTGTTGTGGAGTGAAAAGCAAGAAGAAGGCTCAAGAATTCGTGGCTGTTTTGTGTGATTCAACTCATCACTCCCATTTGCATAAAGGTTTGGACAGCATAATTCAAGAGGTTTGAGCACAAATTCTCTTCACCAGAATCATCACCATCATCCAAGGATCAATTAGCACAAGTACCAAGGCTTGGATTGGAGAAGAAACACCATAGCCATCACCACTTGCAAGGTATGCGTTTTCTCTTGAAACTCATTATTTATGCATAGTTAAGGTTTGTTGTTAGGGTAAGCATGATAGAGACCAATTAGGGATGAATCTTGATGAGTTTGAGGGCCGTTTGTGAGGTTTGCTTCCATGGTGATTTCTGTTTTAGGATCAAGAACACACCATGTAGTGTACTATAATCTTAGCTTTGTAGCTTAGAATGATCACCATGGAGTGTAGACCATTCTAGGTTAGTTTCAGCCCATACCATTTCCATGCACGTCAGTGTAATTAGAGTGTACCCAAGACTTCCACCGCGCGTATATTTTTCTAGAGTGGGTATTAAGAAATTCTATGGACATGGCTGGGTAGAGGGCGATGAGAGGAGTAATTTTGATGTTTGGGTCGAGACCAATGGTGGAGAGATGAGAGAGCTAGACGAGCTGGAAGATTCGCGGGTGGGGAAGGTTTCTTGAAACCCTAAGTGTCCAAGGTAGAAGACACAATCTCTACCGTTAATTCATTTTGAATAGTTGACTTGGTCCAATGCATCCAACGGCCCAGATTCATTAAGGAATTTGAGGGAATTTCAAAAGCTGAAACGACGTCGTTTCAATTAGTGAGGGGCGTGTGGGCTTTAGGCAGTATCCTATCCGCACCCCCCATATTCTGGCCCATCAAGAAACCAACTGACCCGCCTTGCTTATCACACCCCCTCCCCTCATTTTAATTGTTTTGAATTTTAATTTCTTTAATATTCTAGCAACTTTAAAAATTCATATAAAATTGATAAATAACTCTTTTTTGTTCATTCTTTTTGCTATGTTTAGATGATCTTGTGTAGAAAAATATAAAAATAAAAATGGAATTTTATTTTTAATGTAGAATTTTTGGTGATATTTTCTTTAATATAGTGTATTTTCTTTCTTTTAGTTGATACCTTATTTTGTGAGAATTGTTTTAGGACTTTCCCTTAGGGTTTTTTGCCCATTCTTTTTGGCAATGTTAGATATTAGATAATAGTATTCCCCGGATTTATTACTAGATTTTTAGATTAAGATTTGATTAGTTTAGTTGAATTGAACTTAGGATAGTCTAATTAGGGTTTAGGTTGTGCATAGGTGAAGAAGTCCATTTTATTTAGATAGTTTTGTCTTGATTTTTGGGTAGAGTCATATGTGGATGTTATGGATAGATATTGTAGACCCTTGTGAATAATTGTTAGATTTTTCCCCCTTGGTTTATTATTTTTAGGTATTTTCTGAAGTTGCCTATTGATTTTGTCTGTTCTGTGGTTATCTGTTCATCTCTGGGGGTTGTTTTGGGGAATTTGTTGTGGGGCTTGTTTTGCCTTGAAGATCTTGTTGGAGAGCATGATGAAGCCTAGATTGAAGATCAAGACTCAGAGACCCAGAGCTTAGCTTGTTCCCTGTCTGTGAGGTTTGAGATCCTGAAGTTTGAAGAGAGTTCATGGCACTTTCCTGAGGAAGGCACTATGAATGACCTTCATTCTTTCTTCTCACCTCTTTCTTAAGTATCCAATGATGTTGGAGCCAACTTGTGAGTTTAGTTTCTCCTGAGGAGGAATGTAAACTAATCACAGTGGTTGAGCCACATAGGATATGACTCCTAAGTGGAAGCCTCCTAGTACTTTCCTGAGGAAGGTCCTATGGGTCTATTCACTTAGTTCCCTCAGTTTATCTAGGATTTCTCAAGTATCCAATGATGTTGGAGCCAACTTGTGAGTTTAATTTCTCCTGAGGAGGAATGTAAACTGATCACAGTTGTTGAGCCATTAGGATACAACTCCTAAGTGGAAGCCTCCTAATACTTTCCTGAGGAAGGTCCTATGAGTCTATTCACTTAGTTCCACTAGTTCAAATAGGATTTCCTAAATATCCAGTGATGTTGGAGCCTGCTTGTGAGTTTAATTTCTCCTGAGGAGGAATGTAAACTGGTCGCAGTGGTTGAGCCACATAGGATATGACTCCTGAGTATACACCTCCTAGTGCTTTCCTGAGGAAGACACTATGAGTCTGCTTACTTAGCTCCCTGCCTTTGGTAAGCTTGTTCTGAAGCTTGAAGGCTGGGATTGATTTCTTTTGGTTAGGTTTTGCTTTAGGGCTTTGCTTAGATTTGATCAGGATTCTGTGTTAGGGTTAGGATTAGAGAGTAGATGATTCTTTCTCTAGCATGTGTTTTGTTTGCCTGATGGCACTTCATCCCTTTATCTGTTCATTGCTTGATAGCATGTTGTTTATTTTCAGTATGATTACTGTTATTTCATGACTGGCTTGAGGTCGAGACGAGCTTGTGGAGGCTGAAGCCCCACACACATTTCCTCCCTCACTTGCATTGCATGCATTTTACTGTAAAAGTTGATGCTTTTGTCTGTTTTGGTGTATCATTGATATGATCCCTTAGGACTCTCATTTCCTCTGATGAGGATTTGATGATAGACTTTTAGGTTGAAACCTATGCATGACAACATCTAGGAGTTCCCTGTTCAAACCTCAACCATAGGATGAATCCATGGCATGACAACAGTAGGACTTGATAGTCTCCCTCCTAGTCGGGCCTGTTCTCTTCTCATCTCGAAGCAGTTTAAGATACAGTAATCATGGATGATTTCTTTCGTACGTTACGAGCCTTAAGCTATCTGAGGTGGGATGTTTAGTATGGTGCCCTTTGGGTGACATGCGACGCATTCACTCTCAGGTCATAGTCTCTAGTGCGGTTGATATCGCAAACAGAATAAAAAACATTTCTTTTAGGGGAGATAACCCGTAGTTTGCCGAACTACGTTTGCTCTGATCTTTCATACCAGATGAAAGTACGTAGGCATAGGATGCGACATCCTAGCGAGCAACCTTCCCCCCATAACCCGTAGTTAGCCGAACTACGTTGACTCTGATTTCTCGTTCCAGACGGGAATACGTAGGCATAAAGTGCGACGCTTTGCCGAGTCATTTTTCTTTTCTTTTTCAGCCAGCCTTGATAGGTAGATAGATTATAACCAACCCGTCCAAGTAAGCAAACAAGCGAGGATCCCGTCGAGTACGACGGACGTGAGGGGTGCTAATACCTTCCCCTTGCGTAACCGACTCCCGAACCCAGACAATGGTTGCGATGACCCTGTCTTACCCTTTTTCGTCAGGTTTTTCCGATCGTTTCCTTTCCCGCTCTGAGGGATAAATAACAAAAGGTGGCGACTCTTCTGTCATGCCGGCACCTTATTTTCGCGCAAGCGACAATGGGTAATTGTTAAAAAACCCATTAGGTTAGTGTGTTATTTTTTCTTATAAATAGGATGCTAGTTTCTCAATCTTGGCATAAGGAAAAATAGGAAGATAAAATCCTAATTTCAAGGGAGATAGGTTATTTTGTTATTCTTGTATACTTGTAATCTTGTTCTAAGAGAAAGGAAAGAATAGCAGCTTAATAACAAATCCTTGTTGTTCCTTGTTGCTTTCTTCTTTATTAACCCTAACCCTTGTGTGTTTCTTGATAAGAAACCTCTTATACTTTGTTTAACGGTATCCGATTCACAGCAAATTGGTGCGGTGAGCATGGAGAAGATGCGTTCAACAAAGTATGAGATTGAAAAGTTCACCGGAGTGAACGACTTCGGTCTGTGGCACTTGAAGATGAAAGCCCTATTGGTTCAGCAGGGTTGTTTGGAAGCGTTGAAGGGTGAGGCAGCCATGGACGCTTCGTTAACGACACAAGAAAAGACGGGCATGATCGAGAAAGCCCACAGTGCAATATTGTTGAGCCTTGGTGATAAGGTTCTTCGACAGGTATCAAAGGAGACTACAACATCAGGATTATGGGTGAAACTTGAAAGTGTGTACATGACCAAATCTATGGTGAATCGACTATACCTGAAGCAAGCTTTATATTCATTCAAGATGAGTGAAGACAAAGTGTTGGCTGAGCAGTTGGATATGTTCAACAAGCTGATTCTTGATCTTGAAAATATTGATGTGAAGATCGATGATGAAGATCAAGCACTGTTGTTGCTGTGTGCTTTTCCCAGAACACATGCTCACTTCAAAGAAACTCTCTTGTATGGAAGGGAGTCCCTGACCTTTGAAGAAGTTCAATCAGCCTTGTATTATAAGGACTTGAACGAACGAAAGGAGCATAAACCTTCGACGGTGGGCGAAGGTTTGGCCGTTAAGGGAAAATTCTTGCGAAAGGATGGTAAGTTTGACAAGAAGAAAGGTAAAAGTCAACAGAAGTCTTATAGTGGCGAAACATCTAGTATTAGATGTTATCACTGTAAGAAGGAGGGTCACATAAGAAAGGTGTGCCCTGAACGCCTGAAAGATCATGGAGGTAATGGCAATGCAGCCATTGTTCAAGATGACTTCGACCCATCTGATGTTCTTGTGGTTTCAAGTGGCGACTCGAGGAAAGAGTGGATTATGGATTCAGGTTGCACTTGGCACATGACTCCAAACAGAGAATTGTTCGAGGAGCTATGTGATCAAGATGGTGGATCTGTGCTGCTAGGAAACAACAAATCTTGCAAAATTACAGGTATTGGATCTGTGAGATTCAAGCTTTATGATGAGTCAATAAGGTTATTGACTGAAGTCAGGTACGTACCTGACTTGAAGAGAAATTTGATTTCTCTTAGTGAATTCGACAGAAAAGGATATGTTTTTCAAGGAGAGAAAAGTATCCTAAGAGTCATGAAGGGGTTAAAGAAAGTCTTGAGAGGCGTGAAGAAACAAGGCTTGTATACCCTTGAGGCTGAGGTTGTAAGTGGTTCGACAAATGTTGCATCCACGAAATCTATGTCGAAGACAGAATTATGGCACATGAGATTGGGCCATGTCAGCAAAAGAGGCCTGGTCGAATTGGGGAAGCAGAACCTGCTAGGAGGTGAAAAGTCGAAAAGTTGGAATTTTGTGAATCTTGTGTATTTGGTAAATCCTATAGGGCAAAGTTTAACAAAGGCAAGCAAAGAACACATGGATCCCTGGATTACATTCATGCTGATCTTTGGGGGCCTGCAAGGAATCCTTCACACTCAGGTGCAAGGTATTTTCTAACCATCGTTGATGACTATTCCAGAAAGCTATGGGTATTCATTCAGAAGACGAAGGATGAAACTTTTGAGAATTTCAAAAGTTGGAAGATTCTAGTCGAAACTCAGACTGGCAGAAAGGTTAAGAGGTTGAGAACCGAGAATGGCCTTGAATTCTGCAACGAAGCTTTCGACAGTTACTGTGTTGGGTCTGGGATTGCGAGGCATAAGACTATAGCAGGTACTCCTCAACAAAATGGATTAGCTGAGAGATTCAATCGAACAATCCTTGAAAGGGTTAGATGCATGTTGGTTAGTGCTGGATTGAAGAAGGTGTTTTGGGCGGAAGCTATTTCGACAGCAGCTTACCTGATAAATAGATGTCCCTCGACTGCCTTGGGAATGAAGACACCTGAAGAAGTTTGGTCGGGACATCCACCTAGTCTCGACAAACTGAGAGTATTTGGCTGTGTGGCTTATGCTCATATTAGGCAAGACAAGGTCGAACCTAGAGCTCTGAAATGCATGTTCATGGGATACCCTGAAGGAGTCAAAGCTTATAGGCTATGGTGCCTAGAGCCAGGTCACAGGAGGTGTATCACCAGTCGAGATGTAGTTTTCAATGAAGCAGAGATGGCTTTCAAGAAAACTGATGATGCTGACGAAGAGCTGGAACAGGGAGAGATTCCTGTTGAGGTGGAGCATATTGATGCTGAATTGCTTACCCCAGATGAAGTCGAAGAAGACGCAGGAGATGATGTCGAAGATGAGGAGATTGATAATGACTACCTGCTAGCAAGAGAAAGGTCGAGGAGAGTCATCAAGCCACCTCAGAGACTTGGGTATGCAGATCTTATAGCTTATGCCTTAATCTCTACTAGTGAGGTTCTAGATGAAGAACCTAGAGACTCTAAGGAAGTTATGAGGAGTCGAAAGAAGACTGAATGGCTGAAGGCCATGGATGATGAGACAAAATCTCTTCATGATAACAACACTTGGGAACTAATCAAGAAACCTGCTGGAGCCAGGTTAGTCAGCTGTAAATGGATTTTCAAAGTTAAGGAAGGAATCGAAGGAGTGACGTCGAAGAGATACAAGGCAAGATTGGTTGCTAGGGGGTTCACTCAGAAAGAAGGTATCGACTTCAATGATGTGTTCTCTCCTGTTGTGAAGCACAGATCCATTCGAATGTTGTTTGCCATGGTGGCCCAGTTCGACCTTGAACTGGAACAGATGGATGTGAAGACTGCGTTCTTGTATGGTAATCTAGATGAAACAATCCTGATGAGGCAACCTGAAGGGTATGTCGAAAGGGGGAAGGGAGATTATGTGTGCAAACTGAATAGATCTTTATATGGACTGAAACAATCTCCTCGACAGTGGAATAAGAGATTTGACAAGTTCATGGCACACATAAGTTTCATCAGAAGCCAGTTCGACCACTGTGTTTACTTCAGATTTCGACCGGGTAATTCATTTGTTATTTTGTTGCTCTATGTGGATGATATTCTAATAGCAAGCAACAATGTCGAAGAGGTAATGAGGGTGAAGGCTGAACTCAATAAAGAGTTCAAAATGAAGGATCTGGGAGCTGCGTCCAGGATTCTTGGGATTGACATCCGGAGAGATAGAAAGCATTCAAAATTATGCTTATCTCAAGAGGCATACCTACAGAAGGTTCTCGAAAAGTTTGGTATGTCGAATTCAAAGCCTGTTGTGACTCCGACAAACCCTCAATTCAAGCTAAGTATAGATTAGTGTCCCAGCACTGATGTTGAAAGAACTTATATGAATAGCATTCCATATGCTAACATAGTAGGTTCTTTGATGTATGCTATGGTCTGTACTAGACCCGACATAGCATATGCAGTAAGTCTTGTAAGTAGGTACATGGCGAATCCTGGAAAGGCTCACTGGCAAGCATTAAAGTGGATTTTAAGGTACATAAATGGGTCTCTGAATAGAGTCCTAATTTATGGTGGAGCCTTGGGTGAAGATAGTAAAGCAGCAATCAAAGGATATGTCGACTCTGATTATGCAGGTTGTATAGATTCCAGAAAATCTATCTCTAGATATGTGTTCACTATGTTTGGGACAGCAATTAGTTGGAAAGCAACACTTTAGAAGGTCGTTGCCTTATCAACCACTGAAGCGGAGTATATTGCCCTAACTGAAGTTGTGAAGGAAGCATTGTAGCTTGAAGGTTTTGCAAAGGAGCTAAAACTTCAAGGTCGAGTTATCACTGTTAAATGTGATAGTCAAAGTGCAATACACCTGTCGAAGAATTCAGCCTATCATGAGCGAACCAAGCACATTGATGTGAGGCTGCATTTCATCAGAGGGGTAATCGAGCGTGGAGAAGTCCAAGTGCTGAAGGTTTCGACAGATTATAATGCTGCTAATATGACCACCAAGGTATTGCCCAGTTGCAAGTTTTTCCACTGTATGCAGTTAATAAAGCTGCATGAAGAAAGCTGGTTTCTTGATGTTATAGAGTTAGATCCAAGGTGGAGATTTGTGAGATGTTGGATCGAACTCTAGTATTGTCGAAGTCTGTTCGCGAGTAATGCGTGTTGTAGTCGAAGTTTGTTCTAACATGCATTAGTCAATATTGCTAAGGTTGTTAGCATGTTGAATTGGGTCTTGCTTGTAAGCCCAATTGTTTAAGTTAGCTTGTACCCTAAGTTGGCTTGCAATGGGTAATTATTAAAAAGCCCATTAGGTTAGTGTGCTATTTTTTCTTATAAATAGGATGCTAGTTTCTCAATCTTGGCATAAGGAAAAATAGGAAGACAAAATCCTAATTTCAAGGGAGAGAGGTTATTTTGTTATTCTTGTATACTTGTAATCTTGTTCTAAGAGAAAGGAAAGAATAGAAGTTTAATAACAAATCCTTGTTGTTCCTTGTTGCTTTCTTCTTTATTAACCCTAACCCTTGTATGTTTCTTGATAAGAAACCGTTTATACTTTGTTTAACGGTATCCGATTCACAACAGTAGGTAAATCTTTCCTTGCTAGATTTCACAACAGTAACTACAATCTAGTACAAATGATACCATAACCCACAAATCTCATGATCTAAACTCGACGCTCATACCAAGTTACAAGTGATACAATCTTATTCCATGTTACTTCAATCTCATTGATAAAATTTATGTTTAGATACAGTCGAATAAAATTGATACAACAATATTTAAAATGGAAAATGACTAATATTAGCGTTGGGCTTTGATACCTTTAAAGTGCCAAAAACACCGTACCGTGCCTTTGGGTGATATTGAAGTTAATTTTTATGAAAAAAATGAATAAAAAAAAGAAAATAAGATAAATGAGAATATTTGATAGAAAGAGAAAATATTGTTAGAAAAAACAATATTAATTGAAGATCGAAGTTAGAATCGTAAATGATGTCACTTTTTTTTTAAGTATTTCAATCACTTTCTTGTATGTTTTAGTGTCGGAACACATAAATACTCAAGATAATTCAGTCTTATATCGAATTTGTGCAAGACCAACGAAAACTCGATTATGTAGCGAAAAGTGTCTGGAATTTTGTACAAGATTTTTTTTGTGATGTGTTTATAGACCATATATGTGTTGTTTCAGAAGGTTGCGACCCTTTATAAAACAACACCTTTTAACCAAAGTTGCATTGTTTCCAAGCATTGGCTATGTTCATTCCGCATCAACACTTCACGAAGTGTTGCTTCTCTTCGAATTTAAAATTAATCTTCGCTTGCATGTTTTCTTGTCATTTTGAAACACACTTAAGATTATTAATTCTTAATAATTTACAACAATCCCCCATTTGTTTTAATAATGACAAGACCAATTTTAGAAAAAGAGAAACAAATAATGTTAGTAAAGTTAAGTATCTTTCGATTTGAACTTAACCTTAGTAAGAATAACACAAAGTTTAATCGGAACATTAGGTAGCAACGCTTCGAACCGTTACCCCTTGTGATTAAACTGACATTATCTTAAACACACTCTTTAGTGGTTCTTTGCCTACATCTCTCGCAAATCACTATTTATGGTCATATGTTTTTCTTGTTTTCGTGAATTTTTCATGAGAGAAACTCCAACTCTCACTTTGAGACGACACCATCTCAAAATTCACATAGGTGAAGTTCATATTGCATCCTTTTCCATGAGACACATACCCTCAGTATTGAACTTCATTAAGAGTTTAAATAAAACACAATCCTCATTTTAAAGGTCAATATTATCACGAAATGTTCGACAAACATCCAAATCAACGACTTGTTGTTACCTATTAAATCTTGAGGCTAATGTTTTATTAATGTAAAATTGGGTTGTTGTCATTGTCGGAACTCTTACTTAAGGAGTTTTAACCACATGCCTCTCGAGGTTGTTTTTACTAAGTTTCTGGCCAGTGGCTTAGTAAATGGATCAAGAAAATTATAGCTTGACCGTATATATATGTGAATGATTACATCCTTAATCAATTTTCTCATGAAAGAATGTCTAAGTTCTACTCTAATGGAGACCAAGATTTTTTTTCATAAGATAGCCGAAAATCCTAATGATTGCCTTCTAGTTCTCACCATTTGGATTTCTAGTAAAATCTACTCATTTTACTAATTGCAAATGCTATGTCGGTAATATTACATTGCATACACTTACATATTCCAATTGAGTCAGTGTTTGAATTTATCAAGCAATTTCTCAACATAGTAAGTTCATAACCTCCACTGTTTTGCTTTACTTTGATCCTCAAAAGTATGTCAACTAGTACAAGATCATTCATCTTGAATGTGGAAGATAGAAACCTCTTTTAAATCTGACATGCAGATACCAGATGTCGAGACAGATGTCAAAACATTGAGATCAAAACACAGCTTGAACACGCACACAAAAATGCAGGAACTTAAATAACAGAAAACAAAAATCAACACCAGAATTGTTAACCTAGTTCCCTGTAACTCACCTACATTTGGGGGCTACCAATCCAAGAAGAAAATCCACTATCAGTAGTACTAATTCGAAGCTAAACAATCTCAGTTTACGAATTCTCACTTAATCCCTACCTAGTACAACTTCTACTTAGGAACTCCTACATATAAGAACCCTTCTCACTCTCTAATCACCTCAGTGATATCAAAAAATCACAATCTCAGTGAGTGTATAAAAAACATTAAAATAAAATATCACACTTCCAAAACAATACTTGATCTTGCTTAATAGCTTCAACCAAGAACAATACACTTTTTGCTTAAAAGCTTCGAGTGTGTCGCTACTGCGAAAATCGGCGCCGACTATGACAGAAGAGTCGCCACCGTGCGTTATTTATCCCACGAGAGGGAAAGGAAACACTCGAAGTAAACCTAACGCAAAACGGGAAAGGAATGGTCGTCGCAACCAAATTCCTGGATTCGGGAGTCGATTACGCAAGGGGAAGGTATTAGCACCCCTCACGTCCGCCGTACTCGACGGGATCCACGCTTGTTTTCTAGTACAGGTTGTTATTCTATCTACTCTACAGGTCTGTGTTAAAAGAAAAGAAAAGAGAAAAGAGACTCGATAGAGCTTCACCACTCTATGCCTATGTATTCCCTCGTGCAATGGGAAAGTTAGAGTCTACGTAGTTCGGCTAACTACGGATGAAGGTGGGAAGGTTGCTCACTAGGATACAACATCCTATGCCTACGTACTTTCATACAGCATGAAAGATCAGAGCAAACATAGTTCGGGCTACGGAAGACACAAGCTTGTCTGACTGTTTTTTATTACCTTCAAAAAAGGGTTTTTCTTGATTAAGAGTCCAAGCGGACAAAAATGACACTTTGATGTTTGTTTTGAATCTTTTACGAAAGAAATGTTTTTTAGTTTATTTGCAATCTCTGACGCACTAGAGACTATGATTTGAGAGTGACTACATCGCGTGTCACCCAAAGGGTACCACACTAAGCAGCCAGACTACTGGAAAGAAGCTCTCCAGCAACCCTTTCTCAAATAGCTTAAGGCTCGTAACGTACGACATCGATTAACCTTATTACTATATTTTTGAGTGGTTTTGAGATAAGAAGAGAAAGAAGCTCTAAAAAGCCTAGGGTTGAAAAGGGAATAAAAACTAACCTAATGTTGTCATGCATGGATAAGAATCCTAATGTCTGTCATAATTCCCTCCTGCACAGAGGAAATCAGAGATCCTAGGGGATAAATAGAAAAGAAAGCAAGCAAATACAGTAAAATGCATGCAATGCAGCAGTACAAGCGAGGCAAGGGAGTCCCACTCAACCTCGAACCTGGGAAAACAATAGGCAAAGTGAACCAACATTCACTTCAAACCTAGGGGGCAAGCTGCACAAGCTAACAAACAAATACAAAAAAAAGAAAAACCAAAGCAGAGGAGGCAGCCCCAGCAGCAGCATCAAACTCCTACAGCAAACAGCACAAGCAGCAGTTCTAACAGCAACAATTGATTAAACGGCAAAAAATTGATAGCAACAACCTTCATCTGCATGAATAGCCCCTATCTTTAAGCTTCAATAACTTTCAATCTTCAACAAGCACCAAACCCTAGCTTCAACAAGCAACCAGCTTCAACAAGCAACTTCAACCAGTAAACAGCTCCAACAAGCAGCAAAACCCTAGCTTCAACAAGCAACCCACCCCTAGCTTCAACAAGCAACCAACTTCAACAAGCACAAACCCCTAACTTCAACAAGCTCCCACCTTCAACAAGCACAAACTTCATCTGCAACAAGCTTCAACAAGCAACCTCATCTTTACCAGGCTTCCACAAGCACCTCCAAGGGAGAATCACTCAACAAGATCAAGTTGAAATGTTTAAGTAACTCAATGACAACCAAAGGAAGCCACTGAGAACTTAACATTATGATGGAAAAGTACCCTCAAAGTTCTACTCTTGAAACATGCCACTCATCCCTCCAAAGGAGAGATGTGACTTCTTTAAGAGGACTTTATGTCATTGGATTGAATGGAGATGAACAATATACTCCATGTTTGAAAAAAGAAACAAAACTAGTCTAATGCTCTTCCTGAAACCCTAGTTTCCCTAAGCTCCTGACAAGCACTCCACCAGATGAGAAAATCTTCACATCCAAGCTCCTTCAAGCTCTCCAAAGCATCTTCAATTGGTCTTCATGATCATCCAAGCACAAGAGCACCACCACCCTAATCTAAGGGGAACTATTGAATTAAACTAGTCAAATTAGTTCATCAGAAACACCTAGAAGTTAGTCCTAAAACTAATTCTAATTAAAATACCAAAAGGGATTGTAAAATCCTACAAACATTACTAAGGATTCCTAAAACTATTAAGAATATTCCATACAAAAACCAGGGGTTTAATCAACCATTAAGACCTAAAACTATGCCCTAAACCTAAGGGTACTATCTTAAAACCCTAAAATTACAACACCTAATGTTCCATGTTCAAAACAACCTAAACTTCCCTCAAAAAATTATGCGAAAATTACTAGGGGTACATGCATATCTAAGCTATCTAGTCCAAAAAGAACCAACTCAAAAATCAACACCAATTAGCCATACTAAAATCAGAAAGATCACATATCAACCACATTCAAAATAAAAGCAATTAAACTATAAAAAATGCAATTAAATCCAGAAATGCATGAATTAATAAAATTCCAATCCTATTAAATTCTAGACTCTTTAAGGAGTCAGGGAAAAAAAATCTAGCCTAAAAATGATTATTTTTCTATTTATTATGAATTATTTCCTAAACTATATGCAAAAATGAGAATAAAAGAAAAACAATTAAAAATGATAAAACCTGCGTGTCAGATAGCAATTTATTTCAGTTATAATCCAGGTTGGGCCCAGAATGGGGGTGTGCATATCAAACCTGCCTAAGCCCAAACCAATATTAAAACAACTCAGAAAATAAAATAGAAATTGGAAAAAAAAAAGCGTGATGAATAGCAACATATTTCAGTTCATATCTCCAAATGGGCCCAAGCTAGGGTGTGGATAGCAAGTAATCTACTAAGCCCAAACCACAACGTTTAATGAAACAGTGAGTTTTGATCATTTCAATTCTCTTCAGACGTGAAACTAAATCCTGGCCGTTGGATGGGGTTCTCAGTCAAGGTCAATGCATGATCCTAGGGTTGGGAGTCATCGTCCCCAAAACATTTGAAAACTAGGAGGGAAACTCAGACGGTGGCCTGAGCTCTGCGCCACCGTCTTCTCCGGCGTGGCAATCCCAAAAACACATCAATTCTTGCAACTAAACATCCTATCTCACTCCAAATTCTCTCCTGATTATGAATATGTCCTCAGAATTCATTGATTCATCCTCTAAAACCAAACCCGATCCAAGTTGCAGAGAAATCACCAAATCTTAAACATCTCAAATCTTGCAATTAATAAGCCTAAACTCATCTACATGCTTCACTGATCAATTCTCACCATCCAGCCATGCTGAAAGCCTTAAGAATTAAGAGATATCTCCCTCAACAGAAATCTTACACTGACCTAAAGTATCTCTAATCGTCCAATTCTTGTGCCTAAATCCAACCTAGCACCATCACTAACCTATCCAACTATCAAAACCTAAGCAATTACCTCTAAATGAAGCTAAAGCTTAAAAGTTACAAACCTGGAAAAAATGGATGAACAAATGAGGTTATGGCTCGATTCAACCTCCAATCGTTTACAGAATCACTCAAGAACCACTTCTAAAGCTTCTCCAATGATCAATTTGGTTTGAATCCTCTTCAATTCCAAAACCCGATTCTTGATGCACTTGAGAAATTTTCAGTTGCTCTCTCTGATTCCTTGCTCAATCCTTGCTAAAAAATGATCTGAATCAGTTGCATACAATATATAGAAGTTGTTAGAACTCTCTAGAAAGTTCTGTAACAACCACAATGAGAAAATGAAAATCTCATTTTCTTTGAAAATCTCATATGCCAAAGTTGTGCTTTGCTCTGTTTTAGCTCTCAACCTTGCTTGAATTTCTCCTCTTGTGATATTTTGAATTTAATGGGAATGATATCTTCCTTGTTTTTGATCCAGAGGTATGTAATTCAAATGTTGCTTCCATCTTAAGTAACAAAAGAGAACCACATGTAAATGACCTCAAATGCCAAATGTAATGTTTCCATCACTCTTAGAATGTCATTTCTGATCAATTTGGTATATAACATTGCTTGGTTTGGCCATAAATCATGAAATCACATTTTTTGCCTTTTAAATGACTTATTTTTCTTCCTTTTCAAAATTTCCCAAACCAACTTTTCCTATGAGCCATTTCAATGCCTCCTTGATGCATGGTCAAAGTTAAAACCCTATTTTGAGCAACTTTATAGTTGAATAAAATTTCATTTGAGGCCTCTAAGTTGGTGAAAATGGCCTATGATCACAAATGACCTATAATCATCAATACCCAAAATACCCCTGGCTTCCAAAGACCATAACTTGAGTTCTACAAATCCTATCAAGGACTTCTAGTACTCTATGGAAAGCTAAGATCAAGATCTACGACGCTTATGTTGGCCAAGAATCCATTTGAAAACTCCTTGAAGGGAAAAAGTTGCTTGGAAGTCAAGTGACTTTCACAGATAAATTTCATAGTCCTCTGATGACCTGTAACTTGCAAGGACCATAACTTGAGTTCTATAAATCCCCTTGAGGACTTCTAGTACTCAAGTTAAAGGTATTGAGATGCTCTAAAAGTTTCATGTTGGCTAAAGATCCATTTGAAACTTGTATCTTGACTTATGGGGCTTTGAAGTTGGGCACTAAATAGGGGATTTTACACTGAAACCCTAATTTAGCAACTTCCCACATTCTTGATTCTTCTTTGCTTGATCTTGGCACAACACCATACATGTATCAACATACCAATCCATGAACCCCATGACTTCAAAGTAAGCTTTGATGCTTTCCAATTACTCAATTGAACCATGATTGACCCAGACGAAACCCTAGTTGACTGCACCTCAACTGTGGCTCTTGTACTTGAATCAATGACTTGTCTCAGCTTCAATAGGGCCATCTAAGCATCCCATGAGATCCATGCACACCTCAAATCCACATTCCATGTTTCATATCCCACTGATGATTCTCAATATCCCTCAAGATAGGAGCAACACCCATATGTAGACACTCAAACTTCTCAAGACTCCAAATCATTCTTGATGGCCTGGATGACTTCTCAACTTGGATAACACCTCTTGCTAGGCTTCTTCTGATAATAATCACACTTGGACCCCTGTTAGATGAGCTATGTTATGCTATGCCAATGATTTAACTATGTACATGATGTAACTATGCAAATGAAATACAATGAAACATAAATCAGGCAAGAAAAGGTTGAGAAAATTTTAGGGTGCAACAGCTGCCCCTATTCAAACGGCTTGGACCTGACTGGGTGAAGAGCGAACGGCCTTCAAACAATCGAGGTATGAGACGGTTGAATACCAAGAAACCTGGAAATTTGCCAACTGCAGAAATAAACTGCACAACTGCTTGGGGAACGACATCCACCAACTGAATCTGGTTGTTACGGCAACAACTGATCCAACGTCTGATAATAATTCTAATTTCAACTTCAACCACCTATGTAACGCCACAAGTACTGAACAAATTTTTCAAAAATACCTCCGTCCACCACTGGACTAACCTTGTCAACACAAGAAGAGAAACAAATTCGCCAACACGAATAGAGATTCTGTCGTCACTGGAGTAACCTTGTCCACGTCTGGACCCCAAATTTCGTCAAATCACGGATAAACGTAAATCTGTCCACGTCAGGACTCATATATCGTCAACCCGAAGAAATTTCAATAGCACAGGAATAGAACTTTGTCCATGTTAAGACGCTTGTTTCGTCAACACGAAGAATCCCCTCATCAAGAGCAAACTTTGTCCACGTTAGGACTCCACATTCCGTCAACATGGAGAAATCCTATCATCATAGAAACAAAACTTGTCCTCATCAGGACTCCACATTCCGTCAACATGGAGAAATCTCGGCGACTTCGTTGGAGATGAGTTGTCTGTATCTCGTCAACACAAGGAGATCCTATCAACATAGGAATAAATTGTCCACGTTAGGAATAAATTGTTCACGTTAGGAATAAATTGTCCACGTTAGGAATCACATCTCGTCAATACGAGGAAATAAACCCGTCACCATGAAGAGAAATAAATTTGTCCACGTCAAGACTCCATCTCGTCAACATGAAGAATGGTAAACTTGTCCACGTCAGGACTCACATCTCGTCAACACGAGGAACGGTAAACTTGTCCACGTCAGGACCCGCATCCCGTCTTGATTTGTCCACGTCAGGACTCACATCTCGTCAGCACGAGAAAATCCTATCAACATAGGAGTAAACTGTCCATGTCAGGACGCCAGTTCGTCACCACGAAGAAAGATAAATTTGTCCACGTCAGGACTCGCGCATCTCGTCAACACGAGGAACTATAAACTTGTCCACGTCAGGATGCACATTTCGCCAATACGAAGAAAGATATCTGCTGGGGATAGATGGTCCATGTCAGGACACCATTTCGTCAACACGAAGAGTAATCAAATTGTCCACGTCAGGACTTCACATTCCTCCAACACGGAGAAATCAAATTTGTCCACGTTAGGACTAGCACATCTCGAGGAAATAAATCTGTCCACGTCAGGACTCCCACTTCTTCGATCCGCTGAGGAAATAAAATCTGTCTATGTTAGGACTACACTTCACCAACATGAAGAAATCAAATATGTCCACGTTAGGACTCATATCTCGTCAACACGAGGAACTCCTATCAGCATAGGCAATAAAATTTTGACGACCTCCAGGGAAATACTTCTATCAACCAGTAAGAAAATACATCCGTTCATCCATACGGGAAGATACTCTGAATACAGTTCTCTGTTGATCTCTGCAGTAGCTAACTCTATTGGTCCCAACCCACAAACCTTTTAGCACTGACGTGACAGCGACTTTGAGGAGGACTCTACTAGGGATATTTGGAAACCAAACTGCCGGACGCCTGTTTCAGTAACTGGCGACAGCTTCTGAAATTTTGATTCATGAAACCCTTTGACGCTAACGTGACATCAAATTTGAAGAAAATATCCGCTGGCCAGATAAGAGAAACTTCAACAAGCAACTCTGGCGGGGAAAGCAAGAGAAATTTAAACAAATAACTCAGCTCGGGGACAAAGAGAAACTTAACCAAGTAACTTTGTGGGGAAAATAGTAAGATGAACTGTATCATCACACGTCTCACGGCGAGACCTCGAATACCTGGTAATAGATCTGAGCTAGAACTCCATACTCCTGCTGAGAAAACACGCCTGAAAGCAAAAGGTTAACCAACCTGATTTATGTTTCAAAATGCATATGTTTGAAAATGGCATAATGCTCTGTACGGCATGGAAATGCTACGCGTTTGAGTAGATGCAAATATGACGATATATGCAAATGCAAATGCAGGATCAAGCTGACAGGGTCACTCTGATAGTGATGTCTCAACAATATGAATGCTAAGGATAAAGCCAACTCTGCTGGGGAGAACAAGTATCATAAGGTATTCTGGTAAAATAAATGCCGGAAACACAGTCAACTTTGCCAGGGAGAGATTAAACATCAATTTCCACTGGGAGGAAAGAACAAACACCCTACTGGTGGACAGACTTAGCCGGGGAAGAAGCGATACTTCTGGGCAAAGCACACTGTCTGGGCACAGCTTACACCTTCAGAGTTACCACTCTGCTGAGGATCGACAATCATCCTGACGGAGGCAAGACGACCTGCGGGGAGCAAGAAACCCATCCTTCGCGGATATAAACCTTTCGAACCAACAACTTGGTTAACCATCGTGGGAATCTCCCATGCTGGAGATTGAACGCGCACATCTTCGATTCGCTAAGGAGCGCAACCTCTGCAGGGGACATTGATTTTGACTTGCTGGAGCTAATCCTACGGACGACTTTCCATGAGGACACTCTCCTGGGGAAAACAAATCTCTCCCTTGGGAAGGGATAAATGTCATTTCAACTCTCTGGGGATAAGCTGCGACTAGCTGAGGAATGACATTAACCGGAGTCAGGTCTTACGTCAAGCGACCTTGGCTGGGGAATACAATTCCTGATTGTTTGCTCCAAAGGTAAGAACCCTGCAAAACACAAACGAGACAAAATAGGCATATACAACAGAATCTATCCGGGTTAGCATCTGTGACATTACTTCAGTCAATTCGAAGTTTTAGCAATTATTGGCAAGGGCCAGCAAGATTATGTAAGTGCAAGTTTATCAAAAACATCGGCGTCTTTCACAAACAAAACAGTAAAGAACAAGCATCAAGTACTGAATAACATGTTTTATTGATAACGGGCCTCTGAATAGGCAAAGTTTGGTACACTGGATGCAACTCCTGAAAAGAGGAAGTTACGCACAACCACACATAAATATATGTACAAGAAGCCTAAAGAAAATACAAAACAATATTTATATACATGTCGGCAACGTGGCACAGACAAACACCATGAGTTGATCCTCCTATGACTCGCCTGACTCTGCGCTTCCCCGGTACTCGATCTTCGGAAGAGATTGTTTTTGGATAGACGGCCCCCAGGTACTCCCAAACCACTAAGCAATGTCGTATCAAATCCGGACCGCAGTCATTTGCTTTTTCAATCCCTAACTTTTGCGTGAACCGCCCTTTGCGGGTTTTCAATTCACCGGGATACCCTTTTTTGCCGAAGTCGCCCTTTTCAGGTTTTCGACTTCGCGGGTGTACATTTTTTCAATTTTTATCCCTAACTTTTGCCCGAACCTTTTATTCATTTTTTATGGTTCGCCGGGATGCCCCATTTTTGCCTGGACTCTCTTTTTACTGTCCAGCGGGTCACTTTCAAGCAAAGTATTTTTTAACTGCTTCCGAATTCACAGGAGACGTAAAGTCCTCACCATCCATGGTGGATAGTAATAAGGCTCCTCCAGAGAAGACTTTCCTGACAACGTAGGGACCTTCGTAATTGGGAGTCCACTTGCCCCTGTGATCTGTTTGTGGTGGGAGAATCTTTTTCAAAACAAGATCGCCCGTCCGAAAGCTTCGAGGGCACACCTTCTTGTCGTAAGCTTTCTTCATCCGTCTCTGATACAGCCGACCGTATGCTAGAGAAGCCAGTCTCTTCTCATCCATTAAGCTGAGCTGATTCAGTCTATCTTTCACCCATTCTGCCTCGTCGAGCTGGACATCACGTAAAACCCTCAAGGAAGGAATCTCGACCTCCAACGGTAACACCGCCTCCATTCCATATACCAGTGAGAAAGGGGTTGCCCCGGTTGATGTGCGTACCGTCGTACGATAACCGTGCAAAGCGAAAGGTAACATCTCGTGCCAGTCCTTATACGTCACAACCATCTTCTGAACAATCTTCTTTATGTTCTTATTGGCCGCTTCGACAGCGCCATTCATCTTGGGCCGGTAAGGAGAAGAGTTGTGATGCTCAATCTTAAAATTCTGACACAACTCTTTCATCATTTTGTTATTCAAATTTGAACTGTTGTCGGTGATAATCCGCTCGGGGATTCCATATCTGCAGATAATATCTCGCTTGATAAATCTGGCTACCACTTGTTTAGTCACATTGGCATATGATGCTGCTTCCACCCATTTGGTGAAGTAATCGATTGCCACCAAAATGAACCGGTGTCCGTTTGATGTCGTAGGCTCGATCTTGCCAATCATATCAATCCCCCACATCGAGAAAGGTCATGGTGATGACATCACATTCAGAGGGCTCGGAGGCATATGGATTTTGTTCGCATAAATCTGGCATTTATGACATCTCTTTGCAAACTTGAAACAGTCTGTTTCCATAGTCAGCCAATAATAACCTGCCCGCAGCAGTTTTCTCGTCATAGCATGCCCACCAGTATGTGTACCAAATGTACCCTCATGTATCTCTCCCATGAGCAACTTCGCCTCTTTCTCATCTACACAGCGTAGCAACACCAAGTCGTGGTTTCTTTTGTACAGGACACCGTCCAGATTCAGATAGAAATTGCCAGCCAATCTCCTGAGAGTCTTCTGATCTCAACCGGATACCCCAGCCGGATACTCCTTGTTCTTCAAGAAATTCTGGATGTCAAAGTACCAGGGTTTACCATCAGGAGCCTCGTCAATGGCAAATATGAAGGCAGGCCTATCGAGCCGAGAGATAACAATCCGGGGATCCTCGTTCCAGAAGTTAACTTAATACATTGAAGACAATGTTGCCAGGGCGTCAGCCATTTGATTTTCTGCTCGCGGCACGTGATGCAATTCCACCTTGTCAAAGAAAGGCAACAATCTCCTTGCATAATTCATATAGGGTATCAAATTGGGCTAACGTGTCTCCCATTCTCCTTTAATCTGATTCACCACTAGATCTGAGTCTCCGTATACATCCAGGTTCTTGGTTCTCAAATCAATGGCTTCTTCCATACCCATGATGCAAGCCTCATATTCAGCCTCATTATTGGTAACGGGAAAAGTCAATCGGGCAGTAAATGGGATGTGCGACCCATGAGGAGTAGTGATAATTGCACCTATTCCTCTACCATAGGAATTAACAGCTCCGTCAAATATCAACTGCCATTTGGACCCTAACTCTGGTCCTTCGTCTGGCAACGGTTCTTCACAATCCTTCATTTTCAGTTACATGATATCCTCGTCAGGAAAATCAAACCTCATCGATTGGTAGTCCTCAACAGGATGCTCAGCGAGGTACTATAACAGAATGCTACCTTTAATAGCCTTTTGCGAGACATATTGGATGTCGTATTCTGTTAACACCATCTGCCATCGGGAAATTCTTCCGGAGAGGGCTTTCTTCTCAAACACATATTTGATTGGATCCATCTTTGAAATTAGCATGGTTGTATGGTTCAGCATGTATTGCCTCAAACATTTGGCGGCCCAGGCTAGCGCGCAACACGTCTTCTCGAGCATTGAGTATCTGGACTCGCAGTCGGTAAACTTCTTACTCAAATAGTAGATCGCATGCTCTTTACGTCCGGTCTCATCATGTTGACCGAGAATACAACCCATACTTTCCTCAAGAACCGTCAAATACATAATCAAAGGTCTCCCGGCCACTGGGGGTATCAAAACGGGAGGTTCCTGCAAGTATTCTTTTATCTTGTCGAACGCCTTTTGACAATTTTCATTCCAGGTCAACACCTGATCCTTTTTCAACAGCTTGAATAACAGCTCGCATGTCGCAGTTAGGTGAGATATGAACCGAGCAATGTAGTTCAACCTCCCTAAAAACTCGCGCACTTCTTTTTCTGTTTTAGGCATCAGCATTTCTTGTATAGCTTTTATCTTTGCAGGGTCAACATCCATTCCCTTTTCGCTCACAATAAACCCCAGCAGTTTACCCGATCTCACCCCAAAGGTGCACTTGTTAGGGTTCAGTCTCAACCTGAACTTCCTAAGTCTTTTGAACAGTTTCAGCAGATTAACCAAATGCTCATCCTCTGTCTGAGATTTGGCAATCATATCATCAACATAAACCTCGATCTCTTTGTGCATCATGTCATGAAAGAGAGTCGTCATAGCACGTTGATATGTTGCCCCAGCATTCTTCAGTCCGAAGGGCATCACTTTGTAGCAAAATGTTCCCCAGGGAGTAATGAAGGTAGTCTTCTCCATGTCTTCTGGTGCCATTTTGATCTGATTATAGCCTGAGAAGCTGTCCATGAAGGAGAATACGGAGAACTGAGCAGTGTTATCAACCAGCACATCAATGTGAGGAAGTGGAAAGTCGTCTTTTGGGATCGCCCTATTCAAATCACGGTAGTCTACACACATTCGCACTTTACCGTCTTTCTTCGACACTGGTACTATATTAGCGACCCCTGGCAGATAAGTTGTAACAGCTAGGAAACCAGCATCCCACTGTTTTTGAACTTCCTCCTTGATTTTCACAGCCATGTCTGGTTTGGTTCTTCTGAGTTTCTGTTTAACAGGCGGACATTCCTCTCGCAACGGCAGACGGTGCACAACCATGTCCGTATCCAACCCAGGCATATCCTCGTACGACCAAGCAAATATATCACTATACTCTCGCAGTATCTCAATCAGCCTTTGCTTGATGTCGCTCTACAGCGCAGCCCCTATACGGATATTTCTCACAACCTCTTCCGACCCCAAGTTGATAATTTCGATTTCCTCCTGATGAGGCAGAATGATTCTCTCTTCCTGTTTCAACAAACGAGTCAGCTCCTCTGGCAAGTCGCTATCCTCAACAATCTCTTCCTCTGCTTGGAATACCGGGTGCTCAAAGTCGAAACGAGTCATAGGCGGTTCGTAGGAGATGTCATCTGAAATATTAGTCCTGCAAAGGAAATGGTTAAACGCTTCAACACGCAAACAAAGCAAATAACCATGTTGCCATTTATTGTTAAAGTAAAAACAAGAAAGACAGGGATCACAATATTTGTACATGAAAAACGCCTTTATTTCATGATTAAAATAATGCAATACCCATAATCAAGTAGCCATAAGGTAAAATCACTATGCCTCGGGTAGGACATAGGATTATTCAACAATTGACAAAACAAATCATTACTGTTTAAGAGTCACTGGGACAGTTTCCCAGATGGACCAGTTGCAGAGACTTTGTCCTGGCACGCTTGGCTTGATCCACACGTCCATATCGCAGTCACTATCTCCGTCTTCAGCATCGGAAATAGCGTTGATTGTCTCAAAGCACACCCCGCTGGGCGTAATCGTTATCAGTCCTTTGAACCTGGGCGCTCCTGAAGATGACGCTGATGACGTCGGTCGATACCCTAGCCCAAACTTGTCATTCTTCACGGGAATCTCCAAAACCTGCCCCCAACCTTTAGTCTCACCAGTCTGCACTAAAGCTTGAGCTTCTTTGTAGGATGACACTGCCACCTCTGGAATTTTGTTGGGACCCTGAGCTTTGTCTTTAATTCGCAACCCTTCGAAGGCTTGACAAGGCGTCTCGTGTATTTCTCCGTCGACCTCAACATATCTGAATGATGACAGGTGACTGACCAAAATGTCCTCCTTCCCGCAAATGGTAACAACACTATCACCCACCATGTACTTCAACTTCTGATGCAATGTGGACGTTACGGCTCCTGCAACGTGGATCCATGGGCGTCCAAGAAGGCAGCTATAAGCTGGATGGATATCCATGATGTAGAATTCGGTATCAAAATTTTCCGGCCCCACCTGAAGCGGTAATGTTATTGACCCAAACACTGATCTTTTCGTCCCGTCAAACGCCCTCACAACCAAATCGCTGGGCGTGCAAATAATCCCCCGTATGTCCAATTTCATCATGGATTTCTTTGGCAATACGTTCAATGACGATCCAGTATCCACCAATACACGCGACATTACAGTGCCCCGGCATTCCACCGATATATGCAAAGCCATGTTGTGCTCTCGACCCCTGGGTGTTAGATCAAAATCTGTGAAACCCAGGCTATGTCCAGCATTGACGTGTGCCATTATCCCCTCTAACTGATTTACATAAACTTCTTGAGGCACAAATGACGTATCCAGAATCTTTAGCAAGGCGTTCCGGTGGGCCTCGGAACATAACAACAACGACAAGATAGAAATCTTCGACGGCGTCTGCTGTAGGTGTTCAACAATTTTGTAGTCGCTTTTGCGAATCAGTCTCATGAACTCTTCTACGTCCTTGAGAGACGTATCCTTTTCTTTCAACCAAGTAGGCCCACTTTCATTTACTTTAGCTTTGCCTTTTGCCAATCTCTCTGCTTCTATTTCAGGTGAGGTAAAGATCCTTCCGCTACGGGTCATGCCCCCCGTTCCAACGACATTATCAACAGCCCCAGCTGGCTGGCTATTCACCACAATCTTTTCACCGTTGCAATACACTTCTAATCCGTATGTCCATGGGACAACTTTCGTACTCTCAAAGGGAACAGGCCCTGCTTTGGTAATCGTAATAGTTGGCCGCTGGGCGGGCGCCGTTATTGTTATAGTCTTCCTCGGGATCGTCACCGTTGCAATATCATCCTGCTCATCATATAATGCCTCCACAGGCTTCTCAACCGCGGTTCGATCAAATTGCAAGGTCCCTTCGTCGATCATGGCCTAAATGCCTTGCTTCAAATCAGTACAACCCTCAGGCTGGGTCCAACACTCTAAACAGTATTCATCACAACCAGGGAATACTCCCCCTCTGAGCAACCTGCTTTTCACCTCACTTAATGGTGTCTTCAGTTCGTTAACATCCATCACCAAGTTCAAATTTTCTTTTGTTAAGATAGCATTTGCTCCATGATTAGGCATAGGCTGTTATACAATATTGGGCCCCACCTGGCCAAAGTTGATGGCTTTACTATCCACCAAGTCTTGAACTTTATCCTTGAAAGCATGACAAGATTCTACATCATGTCCGGGCGCCCCGGAATGGAATTCGCAATGCTTATTAGTGTCATACCCATAAAGAAGTACCGGTCCTGTAGGCGGCTCTAATGTTCTTTTCTCGACCAAATTCAACCCCAGCAGTGTCTGAAGAAGCTCTGCATATGTCGACGGAGACTTATCAAATACCCTCTTCGGCTTTGCATTCTGAAACCTTCTCTGACCCTGATTCTGCCTTTGCTGTTGTTGTGGTTGTTGTTGCTGTTGTTGTTGTGGTTGGATTGGAATAGTAACACTGGCTATTTGTTGTGGTTGAACGTACTGATTTCTACCTCTGCCCCGGCCTCTGCCACCGAATACAGTGCTTGTATCACCCTGTCGTCTTCCGCCAAACGCTTTTCTCGCACCCCCAGATGAAGTAGATTCGCCTTCCTGAATCTTTCCAATTTTAATTCCATTTTCGATCCTCTCTCCCATAAGGATCATATCGGAGAAGCTACCCATCGATACATTGAGTAACTTGTCATAGTACATTCCTGTAAATGTCCCCACAAACATGTCATTCATCTCCCTTTCAACCAAAGGAGGATGCACCTGAGCTGCCATATCGCGCCACCGCTGCGCGTACTCTTTGAAACTTTCACCACTTTTCTGCGACAGACTCTGCAACTGAACTCTGTTTGGCGCCAAATCGCTGTTATATTTGTAATGCATAACGAAAGCATCAGCCAACTGCTTCCAGCTTCTAATCTGAGTGGGCTCCAGTTCCATGTACCATCCCAATGATGGTCCCGATAAGCTATCCTGAAAGAAATGCATGAGCATCCTTTCATCATTGGAATATGCAGACATCCTTCTATAATAAGAACGTACATGGACCTTTGGGCAGGTATCCCCTTTGTATTTGTCGAATGTTGGAGCCTTGAATTTCAATGGCACCATCAGCCCTGATACCAACCCCATAGTAGTCATATCTAACCCAGCGGAGTTCTGACCAACCACACCTTTCATCTGCTCTTCTAGCATTCTGATCCTCTGAACAGGGTCAATGGGGCCCTCAGGTCCCATACCTCTTCCTGAAAAAGGGTCATCTTGGTGATCCACATTCCAATCATTACCATACCCATCGTAACCTATGTTACGGCCAAATCCTTGCTGATTGAACACAGGACCCTGTCCTTGGTTGCCGAACCCTAGATTGACCCCAGCAGGTCCAAAACCATTGTTGAAAGGAAATGCCCCAGCGTCGTTGTTATTCACATTACCGAATCCGCCATTACCGTAGCCATACCCCTGATTGTTGCCGTAACCGCCATTACCAAAGCCTTGATTGTTGAACCCGAAGTTCCCGTCCTGATTGACATTGCCATACCCATTGTTTCCAAAGTCAACATTGTCACCGAATCCTTGATCGGCATCCCCAGTGTTGCCTTTGTTGTTAACAACATACCCATCACCACCATTTCCAGTATTGCCATTACCAGCGCCAGCACCTGCACAAGTACCAGTGTTTCCATTGACAGTCACAACAGGTGGAGTAACAACTGCCGGTATCTCATCCTCCCTGCGAGGAGTTCCAACAGAAATGTGGTCAGTATTTCCATTTCTGTTTGCCCGCGTCAGCAGCGGCTGCACCAAGGTATGAAGATTCTCCTGGCCCTTGGCCATGCTCTCCATAGCTTGCATGAACAGAGTCAGCTTCTCACGGATTTCCTGCATCTCAACCTGAACTTGATCCATTGCTTTCTTACAGTTATTTCTGGTTGAGTAGCGGTGGATTCTTTGGTCGTCAATCCTGAAAAACCTGTGAGATGCAGGAAATAAGACACAGATTCAACAAGTAACTAGCAATGCAAAATGGATATGCAGATGCAATATGTGTCTGTGCGTTAGGGAGATCAACCCTTGATTCTAGTGCCAAAGTGCCAGTGCAGTGACAGTGCTAAGAAGCTTGGATTCATCCACGGAGAAAAACATCTCATACATTGCTGCAAAGAGCCCGACAAGGCAGAAATACACTATCACTGAGTGTTCAATAACAAGAAGGCATGACCTCAACCAACAAGCCTGGTGATGGTTAGCACAATGCAAATAAAGCATATACAACAGTGAATAAGGTAATCAAGTGCGACCATATGCCCGATACTCCTCTAACAATCTCTTGGTCTTGGGGTGGTCTGGCTGAGAAAGCAACCCTTCGACGAGCGAGTCTATTTGCCTGATAACACGCTGGAGATCCCCAATGGATTCCTCCCAAACACCCTCTCCAAAGCACTCCTCTAGCTTCCGCTTCTGGGATGCAGACTCTTTCTTGCACTTGATAACTTTGTTCAACGAATTCTGAACGTCGTACCTCCGCATAACCTCTTCTTCAACCTTTTTCTGGCTAGCTTTCAACTGATCTTCTAGCCCAGAGATCTGCCGCTTCAATTTGTCCTCTCTTTCTTTATTATTGGCCAGTGTAGCATTCCAGGTTTTGGTGAAGGTGGAGATCTCCCGGTAGGCTATATCAAGTGCTTTCTTCTTAGACTCCAGCATGTCATGGGAGCTCTTGAAATCTATCCCCAAACGTTCACGCTTCTTTCGTTGTTCAGTCAGTTCCGCACCTAACTGGTTCACCAGCTTCGTTTTCTACTCGAAAGAATATACAACTTCATTCCTTTCGCTCCTGAGTTGCACTAGCTCTTCTTCCAACTTCTCGTTGGCCTTCATCATCTCTTTTTTCTCCTTCACAACCTGCTCATATCTCTCAATAGACACAGTAGTTGGCTCCTCAACCATGGAGGGAGCAGGAGGTAATACTGCAGGAAACGGCATCAGCGCCTGTTTTGCCCTATCTTGGATCCAGACTTGGTACGGAGCATAGGCTTGACTATCATTCTTACCCAACAACGACTTACCCTTCTTGCAGATGTTATTCCAAGCATGCTGAAGCTTGGATAACAATTCTCCCTTCAAATCACCTGTGAAGTATAGAGATTCCTGCACTTCCTCCTCTTTTGGCGGGCTTCTCAAAGCATAACCGAATTGCCTGATCAACAATGACGGATTGTAGTTAATGCACCCTTTCCTCCCAATCAGAGGAACATTAGGATATCCTGTGCAGCTGTAGATAATCTCAAATCCCAGCAAATCCCTATCAAACCAGACAACATCTTCTGAAGAAAGCCCCATCAGACGCTCATACCATTCCACTGTAGCTGCAGACTCAGCAAAGATACCCTTCTTGGACAGGTGACTATTAAACCACATATACAACAAAGGCACACAACCAGAAACGTTCTTGCCCCGCCTATTCTCGTTCTTATAATGCAGAGAGTGATAGAAATCTCCAATCAGTGTAGGCACAAGATTGCCTGAAGCAAATATATAGAACGCATCCAAATCAACAAAGTCAGGCATATTAGGGAACAGTACAATGCCATAGATACACAAAGCAAGGATAGCATTAAACACAATCTAACAGCCACCCTTGGCATACTCTTGTGCTTTCCCAACCAAGAATTTGAGAGAAAACCCAGAAACTCCATTCCACGAGGTTAACAGCAACTCTGAGGAATCTGAATGCAAAGCAACAGCCAAATCCTCCAGCTTGGGCTCAGCCCCCATATGAATGAAGGGTACCCTGTTCTGAATGGTTACTTCCAAGATCTCAGCATATTCCTCCATGGTCGGAGCCAGGATGAAGTCAGGGAAAGTAAAACACCTCAGCGGGGGATCATAGAACTGCATCAACGCGTATAATCCGTTCAGCTCATACGTAGTTGGTTTGCAGGCCAACCTAAGTAGTTTCCCATAACTCTTCCTGAAGCTTCTCTTCACATCATCATCAGCTAAAGACATAAAACCAAGCAAAGAAGAAACAACTGGAGTAGGAAACTTGTATGCCACAGTCTTCTTCAAAGTATCCATAATAGCAGCCGACAGAAATCCCGGCAACTAGAATCAGAAGGTATGAAATGTACCTGCAGCACAGACACACGTTAATGATATGCAAAATGAGTATGTAACAATGCAATATGCAAACATGCAACAGGGATCAAGTGATATATGGCTGAAGAGATCCATCCATAATATCTGTCTCAACAGACCCATAACACTGCTCAAACCTGGTCTCAACAGACCCATAACAATGCTCCAACTTGGTCTCAACAGACCTATAACAAAGTTCCCACCTGGTCTCAACAGACCTATAACAATGCTCCAACTTGGTCTCAACAGACCCAAAACACTGTCCTGATGAAGAACCCCAAGTAACCATACATACTGATCCAATGTAGAGAAAACCGGGTAGTCTGGAGGTCAAGTTTCCTGCATACCCCAATCCCTCTCACATGTAGGTGTCCTATCAACTGACACAATGTACGGCAGCCTATACGGTCGTCGGCGTCACAGACTTTCAAGACTGATGATACGATACCCAGAAGGTGTGGCATCATCATGTCCTGAAGAGGCCTCACTTAGCCAACTCCCAATTGATCGGTCCCCAGAGTCGACAATCCAACTAACCAACAACCCCCTCAACCCAAAGGGTTGAAAAAGAAGTCAACCAGAAGAATCTCGTATGAGCGTGGATTTTGTGGGACACTAGTACATGCAAAGCATGCACGCGCCCACTACTTTCCACAACTAATTCTAGGTGCACTCAAGCCCAGGTCCGACTTATCTCTCAACAGATTACCCCCTCCCACAACAGCAATAACAATATAAAGCTGAATAAAAATGCGGAAAGTAAAGACAGAAAGGTAAATCCATACAAAAACCACGACGGGAAAACAAGCGTTAGGATTGACTCGCGTAGGGAACCGTTGGAGTCCCCAGCAGAGTCGCCAGCTGTCGCTACTGCAAAAATCGGCGCCGGCTATGACAGAAGAGTCGCCACCGTGCGTTATTTATCCCACGAGAGGGAAAGGAAACGCTCAAAGTAAACCTAACGCAAAACGGGAAAGGAATGGTCGTCGCAATCAAATTCCTGGATTCGGGAATCGATTACGCAAGGGGAAGGTATTAGCACCCCTCACGTCCGCCGTACTCGACGGGATCCACGCTTGTTTTCTAGTACGGGTTGTTATTCTATCTACTCTACAAGTCTGGGTTAAAAGAAAAGAAAAGAGAAAAGAGACTCGATAGAGCTTCGCCGCTCTATGCCTACGTATTCCCTCGTGCAATAGGAAAGTCAGAGTCTACGTAGTTCGGCTAACTACGAATGAAGGTGGGAAGGTTGCTCGCTAGGATACGACATCCTATGCCTACGTACTTTCATACAGCATGAAAGATCAGAGCAAACGTAGTTCGGGCTACAGAAGACACAAGCTTGTCTGACTGTTTTTTATTACCTTCAAAAAAGGGTTTTTCTTGATTAAGAGTCCAAGCGGACAAAAATGACACTTTGATGTTTGTTTTGAATCTTTTACGAAATAAATGTTTTTTAGTTTGTTTGCAATCTGTGACGCACTAGAGACTATGATTTGAGAGTGACTACGTCGCGTGTCACCCAAAGGGTACCACACTAAGCAGCCAGACTACTGGAAAGAAGCTCTCCAACAACCCTTTCTCAAATAGCTTAAGGCTCGTAATGTACGACATCGATTGACCTTATTACTGTATTTTTGAGTGGTTTTGAGATAAGAAGAGAAAGAAGCTCTAAAAAGCCTAGGGTTGAAAAGGGAATAAAAACTAACCTAATGTTGTCATGCATGGATAAGAATCCTAATGTCTGTCATAATTCCCTCCTGCACAGAGGAAATCAGAGATCCTAGGGGATAAACAGAAAAGAAAGCAAGCAAATACAGTAAAATGTATGCAATGCAGCAGTACAAGCGAGGCAAGGGAGTCCCACTCAACCTCGAACCTGGGAAAACAATAGGCAAAGTGAACCAACATTCACTTCAAACCTAGGGGGAAAGCTGCACAAGCTAACAAACAAATACAGAAAAAACAAAAACCAAAGCAGAGGAGGCAGCCCCAGCAGCAGCATCAAACTCCTACAGCAAACAGCACAAGCAGCAGTTCTGACAGCAACAATTGATTAAACAGCAAAAAGTTGACAGCAACAACCTTCATCTGCATGAATTAGCCCCTATCTTCAAGCTTCAATAACTTTTAATCTTCAACAAGAACCAAACCCTAGCTTCAACAAGCAACCAGCTTCAACAAGCAACTTCAACCAGTAAACAGCTCCAACAAGTAGCAAAACCCTAGCTTCAACAAGCAACCCACCCCTAGCTTCAACAAGCACAAACCCCTAACTTCAACAAGCTCCCAGCTTCAACAAGCACAAACTTCATCTGCAACAAGCTTCAACAAGCAACCTCATCTTTACCAGGCTTCCACAAGCACCTCCAAGGGAGAATCACTCAACAAGATCAAGTTGAAATGTTTAAGTAACTCAATGGCAACCAAAGGAAGCCACTGAGAACTTAACATTATGATGGAAAAGTACCCTCAAAGTTCTACTCTTGAAGCATGCCACTCATCCCTCCAAAGGAGAGATGTGACTTCTTTAAGAGGACTTTATTTCATTGGATTGAATGGAGATGAACAATATACTCCATGTTTGAAGAAAGAAACAAAACTAGTCTAATGCTCTTCCTGAAACCCTAGTTTCCCTAAGCTCCTGACAAGCACTCCACCAGATGAGAAAATCTTCACATCCAAGCTCCTTCAAGCTCTCCAAAGCATATTCAATTGGTCTTCATGATCATCCAAGCACAAGAGCACCACCACCCTAATCTAAGGGGAACTATTGAATTAAACTAGTCAAATTAGTTCATCAGAAACACCTAGAAGTTAGTCCTAAAACTAATTCTAATTAAAATACCAAAAGGGATTTTAAAATACTACAAAAAATACTAAGGGTTCCTAAACCTATTAAGAATATGCCATACAAAAACCAGGGGTTTAATCAACCATTAAGACCTAAAACTATGCCCTAAACCTAAGGGTACTATCTTAAAACCCTAAAATTACAACACCTAATGTTCCATGTTCAAAACAACCTAAACTTCCCTCAAAAAATTATGCGAAAATTACTAGGGGTACATGCATATCTAAGCTATCTAGTCCAAAAAGAACCAACTCAAAAATCAACACCAATTAGCCATACTAAAATCAGAAAGATCACATATCAACCACATTCAAAATAAAAGCAATTAAACTATAAAAAATGCAATTAAATCCAGAAATGCATGAATTAATAAAATTCCAATCCTATTAAATTCTAGACTCTTTAAGGAGTCAGGGAAAAAAAATCTAGCCTAAAAATGATTATTTTTCTATTTATTATGAATTATTTCCTAAACTATATGCAAAAATGAGAATAAAAGAAAAACAATTAAAAATGATAAAACCTGCGTGTCAGATAGCAATTTATTTCAGTTATAATCCAGGTTGGGCCCAGAATGGGGGTGTGCATATCAAACCTGCCTAAGCCCAAACCAATATTAAAACAACTCAGAAAATAAAATAGAAATTGGAAAAAAAAAAAGCGTGATGAATAGCAACATATTTCAGTTCATATCTCCAAATGGGCCCAAGTTGGGGTGTGGATAGCAAGTAATCTACTAAGCCCAAACCACAACGTTTAATGAAACGGTGAGTTTTGATCATTTCAATTCTCTTCAGACGTGAAATCAAATCCTGGCTGTTGGATGGGGTTCTCAGTCAAGGTCAATGCATGATCCTAGGGTTGGGAGTCATCGTCCCCAAAACATTTGAAAACTAGGAGGGAAACTCAGACGGTGGCCTGAGCTCTGCGCCACCGTCTTCTCCGGCGTGGCAATCCCAAAAACACATCAATTCTTGCAACTAAACATTCTATCTCACTCCAAATTCTCTCCTGATCATGAATATGCCCTCAGAATTCATTGATTCATCCTCTAAAACCAAACCCGATCCAAGTTGCAGAGAAATCACCAAATCTTGAACATCTCAAATCTTGCAATTAATAAGCCTAAACTCATCTACATGCTTCACTGATCAATTCTCACCATTCAGCCATGCTTAAAGCCTCAAGAATTAAGAGATATCTCCCTCAACAGAAATCTTACACTGACCTAAAGTATCTCTAATCGTCCAATTCTTGTGCCTAAATCCAACCTAGCACCATCACTAACCTATCCAACTATCAAAACCTAAGCAATTACCTCTAAATTATATAAAGCTTGAGAGTTACAAACCTGGAAAAAATGGATGAACAAATGAGGTTATGGCTCGATTCAACCTTCAATCTTTTGCAGAATCACTCAAGAACCACTTCTAAAGCTTCTCCAATGATCAATTTGCTTTGAATCATCTTCAATTCCAAAACCCGATTCTTGATGCACTTGAGAAATTTTCAGTTGCTCTCTCTGATTCCTTGCTCAATCCTTGCCAAAAAATGATCTGAATCAGTTGCATACAATATATAGAAGCTGTTAGAACTCTCTAGAAAGTTCTGTAACAACCACAATGAGAAAATGAAAATCTCATTTTCTTTGAAAATCTCATATTCCAAAGTTGTGCTTTGCTCTATTTCAGCTCTCAACCTTGCTTGAATTTCTCCTCTTGTGATATTTTGAATTGAATGGGAATGATATCTTCCTTGTTTTTGATCCAAAGGTATGTAATTCAAATGTTGCTTCCATCTTAAGTAACAAAAGAGAACCACATATAAATGACCTCAAGTGCCAAATGTAATGTTGCCATCACTCTTAGAATGTCATTTCTGATCAATTTGGTATATAACATTGCTTGGTTTGGCCATAAATCAAGAAATCACATTTTTTGCCTTTTAAATGACTTATTTTTCTTCCTTTTCAAAATTTCCCAAACCAACTTCTCCTATGAGCCATTTCAATGCCTCCTTGATGTATGGTCAAGGTTAAAACCCTATTTTGAGCAGCTTTATAGTTGAACAAAATTTCATTTGAGGCCTCTAAGTTGGTGAAAATGGCCTATGATCACAAATGACCTATAATCATCAATACCCAAAATACCCCTGGCTTCCAAAGACCATAACTTGAGTTCTATAAATCCTATCAAGGACTTATAGTACTCTATGGAAATATAAGATCAATATCTACAACTCTTATGTTGGCCAAGAATCCATTTGAAAACTCCTTGAAGGGCAAAAGTTGCTTGGAAGTCAAGTGACTTTCACAGATAAATTTCATAGTCCTCTGATGACCTGTAACTTGCAAGGACCATAACTTGAGTTCTATAAATCCCCTTGAGGACTTCTAGTACTCAAATTAAAGGTATTGAGATGCTCTACAAGTTTCATGTTGGCCAAAGATCCATTTGAAACTTATATCTTGACTTATGTGGCTTTGAAGTTGGGCATTAAATAGGGGATTTTACACTAAAACCCTAATTTAACAACTTCCCACATTCTTGATTCTTCTTTGCTTGATCTTGGCACAACACCACACATGTATCAACTTACCAATCCATGAACCCCATGACTTCAAAGTAATCTTTGATGCTCTCCAATTACTCAATTGAACCATGATTGACCCAGATGAAACCCTAGTTGACTGCACCTCAACTGTGGCTCTTGTACTTGAATCAATGACTTGTCTCAGCTTCAATAGGGCCCTCTAGGCATCCCATGAGATCCATACACACCTCAAATCCACATTCCATGTTTCACATCCCACTGATGATTCTCAATATCCCTCAAGATAGGAGCAACAGCCACATGTAGACACTCAAACTTCTTAAGACTCCAAATCATTCTTGATGGCCTGGATGACTTCTCAACTTGGATAACACCTCTTGCTAGGCTTCTTCTGATAATAATCACACTTGGACCCCTGTTGGATGAGCTATGCTATGCTATGTCAATGATTGAACTATGTACATGATGTAACTATGCAAATGAAATGCAATGAAACACAAATCAGACAAGAAAAGGTTGAGCAAATTTTGGGGTGCAACAGAGTGAAAAATGAACAATCAGTCAAACTCAGTGCATCAGAAGATACATGAGTGACATACAATTAACAAAAGAAAATCCTAGGGACCAACCAAAATAAAGGCTAATCCTTATCCTCTAAATTCTCACGATATGCTCTCTTCTTCAAATATGTTTTTTTTCTCTTTAAATAGCCTTCAGACCTACTGGACTTGGGCTTCATGAGGCACAAATAACAGCGATCAGTATAAACTGGCTACAAATCAACCTGCATAAAATAGAAGAAAACGCAAACTTTCCTAAAAAGGCTCATGGATCATTTTTATGAAAAGCAACAGAATCTGCAAAAATAAAAATTCTCACAATATACTCCCATACAGGTCGCTCACGTGTGCATCAGAACACACTCAAAGATCATACTAAAATTACCAAAATAGTCATGCCCTAACTATCTGGTATAACATGTCCAGGAACATGTCACAATATCATGTAGAACATGATGTCTGACTTACATGGTAGAACATCTTGCTAATATCATGTTGTTCTACCAAAATGCAGGCAATCCAAAAATCACAGGACTTACACTCTTTGTTTCTAAAAACTCATTCATCTTGTTGCTAATGATCAATCATACAATCAACATGGAGACAAATGAATATAATAATATTCTCACACAACTTTGTGTATAAACGTTTATAACAAGAATCAGATGAAGAAGGCTTTTAGATAATCATGCATGATGATGCAACAAAGTTTTAGATGAAGTGAGAGATGAAATTATAAGAAATTTAAAATAGTATAGTATAAATCACAATGAGCATCTTATTTATGTTCACTTGTATCAAATATTCACTTGAATTTATATGCTAAACCTTCTTGATCAACTTCATCATTGATGTGAATGACACTTTTGAACCTTTTCTTCTTTGGTAATCTTTGTCTTTATCAAAATAGAACTAGATATAAGATGTATTTCTCACAATCTCCCCCTTTTGATGATGACAAAATATTTGAATTCGTGTTTTGATAAGATTAAAAAGTCCTTCCCTAAGTTGTGTCTCCTCTTTAATTGGTGAGTCTTGCAATGACAAAGTCAAACTTTTGATGTTATTATTTTGGTGCTTGTTTTAATCCATACAATGATTTGTCAAACTTGCACACCTTTTGTTTATTACCATAAACCTTCTAGTTGCTCAATATAAATCTCCTCATCGAGATCTCTATTTAGGAATGTTATTTTGACATCCATTTGAGAAACTATAAGTTCTTATAAAAAAACTAATGCAAATAATATTTTAATTGTTGTCGCCCTTGCTACTAGTGCATATGTGTCGAAATAATCAACACCTTTCTTTTTTCTAAAACTCTTGGTTACTTATATACACATATAGGTGTTTAGTGTATCATCATCATGATACTTCCTTCTAAACACCCACTTGCATCCAATGGGTCTTGATCTTTTAGTTAGATCGACAAGTTCTCAAGTGTGGTTTGACATTATTAAATCCATTTCGTCTTGAATAACATCCTTCTAAAATGAGGAGTCCATTGAAGCCACTACTTTCTTGATTTCACAAATATATCGGCAACTATAATACACTTTGAATCAAACCAATTTTAAGGACCTTTCTCCAAAAAATAGAAAATATATCACTTTCTATTTGTATATACTTTTAAAAAGTACACACACTTTCCTTATAAATTTAGTCACCACACACTTGGTGATCAATTATTGTAATTGAGAAAATTTGAATATATGAAGTTGTTATTGAATCAATTTCAATAGACAATTGATCTTCTCTTTCAATTTACAATTCAATAATATATGAACCTTAAGTGCTCAAAAAATATTACGAAGCTTTTATGAATGATTTTAAAGTTATGTACAAAGTTTCAACATTTTCTAAAAATAATAAACACTTAGAAACTCATTAATAATGAAAGAGGTAATTTGAAAACTAATGTATTTTGCCTTAAATACATCCTAAGAAACTTCTACGAATTGATGCAAAAGTTTGAGACATTTTCATGAAGGTTTGCAATAGTTTAGAATGACAATGGTTCATGAAAAGACATAATTTTGAATTTTGTTCAGGACTTGTTAAGTCATTTAAATGAAAATCTGACTTAACAAGTGCAGGACGATTTTTGAATTTCAAACGGCAACAGATTTTGTTAAGTTGGTTAACCATATTTGACATAAAAAGTGCAACGGACCTGACTTAAAAAGTGCTGACAGCTTCTTAAAATTAAGCTTTTTATGTCTTTTATCCGCATTCAAAGCAAGTAATATTCCTTCTTAGTGCTTCTTTACTCATTTCTTTTGTCCATTCTTTTCTCAATAATTTTTGAATTTCTTGATTAGAGTATCATCTCCAAGAACACAATTTGCAGAAGTCACACTTTGTGTTTTAACAATTCATGGAGAACCTTCCTTGTGAGGTTTTTCATTTTTGAAAATCTCGAATTTATTATCCTATGTGATAAGGACCTCAAATTTCCACATCTCAATATTCAATAGTATTATATTAAACTCTAAATTCAGACATTTATATAACTCATGATTCATCTTTAGATGATTTTTATATATCTTATAGTAATGATTCTCATTGAATACAAACATGAATTTTCATAGAAGCCAACAAAAAAAATCATTATAAAATTTAAAAATATAAATTTTAATAAATTTGATCGCCTAACTATTCACTTCATACATTATATATGGTTCATGTGTTTGATTCGTTTCATACCTTGGTTAGAAAGAATAATTTATCCAATACAATAAATTAAATTGTTTTGAAAATGACCATACTATTTTACATTAATTTTATTTTAACAATTGGTACTTTAATAAGATTATAAAAATAAACATGTAGTACCTACCAATACAGTCAACCAATGTATATAACAAAATTTCAATTCAACAACTCTGATGGGAAAGTATAATTCAATGTTAGCCACAACTATAAATCATAGCAGGAATAAAGGAAATAAGGCTATAAACCTTCTTAAACTAAGAATATAAAGCTTTACGTTTGCCACAACCATAAATAATAGCAGGAATTAAGGAAATAACACATTAAGTGGTATTTATTTCAGTATTTAAAGGTTATTTAATTATTATACATATCATACTAAAATAATTAATTAACCTTTATTAAATTAATTAGTATGTTACTACGCAATTTGAAATAGATACGTGAATACTTTTTGTTCATTACGTGTGGGGTAGGAAACATAGTTTTTCAAGTTACGTAGGTATCTTGTGTACATTTATGTTCTTTACAGAATGGATTACAACACTGTTTGTTACATATCAATTAAACTAAATTATTTTAAAATTAAAATATCAACCTTGTTCTTATATCAGTTTTTGGATTAGTTCTATTTAAAATATTGATATTATAATTTTCAAATTGCTTTAATTTCTATGAGAAATAATAAAATGTATCCGAATTTATAATACTGATATGCAGTGGCAGATTCTGATGTTTAATGTAATGGGCAAAAAGTAAATATATTTTTTGTTTAACATATATATATATAAGTATATATGCACCCATAAAGAGACTAATGCTATAGAAAAATATGAACCGTGCTTGTTACAGTTTATTAATATTGACAATAAAAATACTGTATGTTAAATTTTAGGTACAAATCCAATGACTATATATCTTTTATGTGGATTTAGTGAAAAAAGTAATAGTAATGTGAATGAAAGAGTGAGATAGAATGAAAATAAATATATGAATGAAAGTTGATAAATATGAGGCGTATAAATATTATTGCTGAATAAAAAATTTATATGTTGAATGAATGGAAAAAATGAGCATAAAGAAGAAAAATCATTTAAATATTATATAAAATATTTAAAATAAATATACATATCATTAATAAGTTTAAAAGCACTTCACATCCTTTATTTAAAAAAATATAAAGTACTAATCCTCTATGTAAAAATGAGGATAGATAGGAAAAGGGTAAAAGATTAATAAATAGTAAAAGTAAAGTGAAATTGGAAAATAAAATAACTATATTTTTTAAATTAACACTTTAATATTTGATTTTTGGTCTATTCGAATGATCAAAATTTTATTTTTATAATTAAATAAATTATATCTCTAAGCTTTTAACTTGCACTAAAATAATTGTATTTTTTAAATAGGAGATTGAATCTTTAATATTTAATTTTTTATCTATTAGGCTAGTAATCGAAATTTCACTTTTAAAGTTAAATACATGAGATGTCGTAAATTTAAATGGGATGTCCTTACACAGTTGCAAAATGGATTCATTTAATTATTTTAAAATAAAGAAACTAAAAATTTATTTAACCATATTAAATATGTTAATACTATAACATTCGTGGAGGAGGTAGCGCTCTGAAAAGGAGGAGGTTGAGTGCTATAATCAAAAAGGGGGAAGCGGATATGTTCTTGATTCAAGAATTCAAAATATCTAACATGGAGGATTTTGTTGCTTATAGTATGTGGAGCAAGATGGATGTGGACTTTTCGTTTTCAAATTCTATAGGTTTTTCCGGCGGCTTAATAACGTTATGGAATAGTGATAAAGTGGAAGTGTTGAATAGTTTCAAGGGTGAGGGATTCTTGGGTACAAAGGTGATTTGGAAAGGCAAAATCTACTATGTGGTGAACGTATACTCCTCTTGCGTTCTTAGCAAGAAGAAAGATCTTTGGTCTAATTTGTTAAGTCTCATGGATAGTCATAAAGATGGAGAGTGGATTATTGGGGGCGATTTCAATGCCGTTAAAGATAGGAGTGAAAGAAAAGGGAGACAAGATGGGGAGAACACTAATGAGATGGAGCTTTTTGGCAACTTTATAAATGATAGTGGTATAATTAATGTTCCTTGCAAGGGAAAGAAGTTCACATGGTATAATAGCAACGGTAATTCGATGAGTCGGATTGATCGATTTTTGATTTCTAACTCCATCGTGAATGATTGGGGAGTTACAGGACAACTTGTTGGTCCTAGAGACATTTCGGACCATTGTCCTATTTGGTTGGTGTCGGACAAAGAGAATTGGGGTCCAAAACCGTTCAAATTTAACAATGAATGGTTTGCGAAAGACAATTTCTTAGTCTTTGCGGAAAGGGAGTGGAAAGACATTCATGTGGAAGGGAGAGGTGATTTTGTTCTTAAAGAGAAGTTGAAGATATTCAAAGATATTCAAAGATAGACTCAAATGGTGGAATAGAGAAGTTTTCGGTAAAATTGATTTGGAAGTGGAGGAAAGGGTGGGAGACATAAATGCGGGGGACGCTTTAGCCGAGACGGTGGCTCCGGGAGGTTTATCTCTAGAAGATTCGAAATCTAGAAAGGAAGCAGTTAGCAAATTTTGGAAGAATTTGAGGATAAAGGAAAACATGTTGGTTCAAAAATCTAGAATCAAATGGCTTAATGATGGTGATTCGAACTCCGGATTTTTTCATAGAGCTATTAAGGAGAGGAGAAGACATAACCATATTGGCCCCCTTAATGTTGCGGGGAGCATGATAGAGAAAGTGGAGGAAGTAAAGTTTGAGGTTCATAGGCATTTTGCTAGAAAATTTAAGGTCATGGAAGGTGAGGAATCGTTTCTTGAGGGCATTAATTTTGACGGCATTAATGAAGAAGATAGGATTTTTTTGGAGGGTCCTTTTCTTGAGGAGGAAATTAAGGAGGCTATTTGGGGATGTGGCATTTCAAAAAGTCCGGGTCCGGATGGATACTCTTTCTTATTCATCAAAAGATGTTGGAGTTTCTTAAAGGATGACTTCTTTCGTTATTGCAATTACTTTCATTCGGGTGGTCGTATCTCAAAGGCGGTAACATCTTCTTTTTTATCTTTGATTCCTAAATCTACTAATCCAGTTACTCTTGATGATTATAGACCTATTTGTTTGGTTGGTTGCTTGCATAAGATTGTTTCCAAATTGTTAACAAGTAGATTGAAGAAAGTTCTGGACTGTATTATCTCGCCTTGTCAAAGTGCGTTTGTGCCGGTTAATGCTAGAAGGTGTTTTGGTGGCAAATGAGTTGGTGGATTATGCTCGGAAGGAAAGAAAAGGGTGTGTTCTTTTCAAGGTGGATTTCGAGAAAGCATATGATAATGTAAGTTGGAATTTCCTTAGATCTATGTTAACGAAGATGGGCTTTGGTTTGTTGTGGAGGAAATGGATAGATAATCTTATTTTTCAAAGTAAGATGTCTGTTTTGGTGAATGGTAGTCCCACTAAGGAATTTGAGGTTGAAAAGGGTTTGAGACAAGGAGATCCCCTATCTCCTTTTCTCTTTGTTATTGTGGCGGAGGGTCTGGCGGGTCTTGTTAGGAAGTCTCAAGAGCTTGGTGAGTTTGAAGGCTTTATTGTTAATGGTAAGTGCATGGTGGATTTACTTCAGTTTGCGGATGACACCTTGATTGTGGGGGAAGGTACGTGGAAGCATGTGTGGGCGATAAAAGTGGTTCTAAGAGCCTTTGAACTTGTATCGGGTCTAGGTATCAATTACCACAAGAGTAAGTTGATTGGTGTTAATATTAGTTCGAATTTCTTGGATGCGGCTTCCTTTGTGTTATCTTGTAGGAAGGAAGATAGTAGCGTTAATTTCCTTGGAATCCCCATTGGGTCCAATTCGAAGAAAGCATCTACTTGGAATCCTCTTTTGTTCAAAATTAAAAAGAGACTCTTGGGGTGGAAGAATCGTTTTTTATCTTTGGGAGGAAGGATAACTCTTCTCAAATCCGTCTTGTGTTCTTTATATATCTTCACATTATCTTTTTTCAAAATGCCAAGTGCGGTGTCTAAAGAAGTTAATAAGATTTTAGGCGATTTCTTGTGGGGAAGTGTGGAAGAGAGGAGGAAAATTCATTGGGTGAGTTGGAAGAAGGTGTGTCTCCCAATTGATAAAGGGGGCCTAGGTATGAAATACTTGCCGGATTTCAATGTGGCTCTCCTTAACAAGTGGAGGTGGAGAATTCTAAAAGGTGGAGATGAAGTGTGGCTTCGTTTGTTGAAGGCTCGCTATGGTGACATTACTTCCGTCATATTAAGCAAAGGTACGCATTCTCTTGTCTCTAACTCTTCTCCTCCTCATTCTACTACTTCATCCCCTTCTTCTTCTTATTGGTGGAAAGACCTTATTTCCATCGGTAAATTTAGCCATTTGGATCCGATTGTTCGTTTGTGCAAATTAAAGATCGAAAGAGGTTTCACCACCCCTTTTTGGGAAGTGAATTGGACAGGTAATTTTTGCTTGATGGACGAGTTTCCGAACTTGTATAAAGAAACTAGATTGAGATTGGTTTCGGTAGCGGGTATGGGAGGATGGGTCAATCATGATTGGAGGTGGGGTGATATGGGTTTGGCCCCGGCGGAGGTTTCGGGAGGCAGTGGGCCGAACGGGCAGGAAGTAGGGTCTCTTTGTGAGCTGTTACAAGCGTTTGAGCCGAAGAGTAGTGGTTCGGACACGGTTTCTTGGGTTGGAGAACCGGACGGTCTTTTCTCGGTTGCTTCGTGTTATAAATTTTATGAGTTTTTTCGGATCCCGTTGGGTCCTCCGAATATTCATGATGACGCTTTTCGATTGATTTGGAAAGTTGAGGTCCCGTTCAAAATCAAAGCTTTTGCTTGGAGGTTATTTAATAATAGACTCCCATCAAAAGATTTGCTAGCGGCTAGAGGGGTAGTTTTTTCCGGTGAGAATTCTCTTTGTGTGTTTTCTGGGATTCACCCGGAAGATTGTGTTCATTCTTTTTTCAAGTGTAATGTTTTGAAGGTGGTTTGGCGGAGTATAGCAAATTGGATTGGGAAAAGTTGGAAAGAGGAAGATGATTGTTTTTGTAGTTTTAAGGATTGGTTCATGTATTGTAAAGATAACAATTTCAAGAAAGGAAAATTAGGTGTTGTGTGGTTAGCATTGATTTGGTGCATTTGGCTCACGAGGAATGGGTTTTGTTTCCGGAATGAAGCTTGGAATGTGGATAGTTTGATTTGGAACGTGAAAATCTTGGTTTGGAAATGGAGGCCTATTGGTGAAATTACTTATCCCAATTGTTGTTTTTATGACTTTAGTAAAGAGCCCTTATTCTTTCTAAAGTAGGTCTTCAATTTGGTTTGTAATTTCATGTTTTAAGGGTCTTGTCCCTTCCCTATTTTTGCAAGAGGTTTTTAGAGAACGCTTAGTTCTCTTTTATCAAATTTATTGCTTGCTTACAAAAAAAAAAAAAACTATAGTGGGAAATGTGAACCATTTAAACTTTTTCAACTTATTTAAACTAAAATATTTAGCATAAAAATTTAATTAAGTGAAATGAAAATACAAACTTGACATTAAATATCATGAAAAAAAGTAATTACTTAAAAAGGTGAAAAATATATAAATTTAAAATATAAAATAAATAAAGCATAAAGTAATTTTATGTTTGAATTAAAAAATATTAATTATTAATTTCCTTTAGAAATTATAATACAAAATATTAAAACTTTTTTAGCAATTGAGTTTAATAAAATAAAAATGATTAAAATAAAGTTTAAATAGTCTATTGGTCTATGTAAGTTAGCGAGTTTTTGAGTTTGATTTCTATAATTTTTTTTATTTGAGTCTCTATATCTCATTTTTTTCGCGTGGTTTAGTCCATAAATCCAAAATCCCTAGGAAATCTACAGTTCCGATTTTCCTGCGGATTTTGGCTTTAGAGATTAAACCACACGCAAAAAGTAAGACATAGAGACTCAGACAAAAAAAATTTACAGGAATTAAACTTAAAAACTCGCTAACTTACAAAGACCAAAAGTGTATTTAAGTCTTAAAATAATTTATCAAAAAAATTATTTATTATAAGACAAGAAATATTGAGAGTGTTTATGGACAAAGAGAAATATGATGGGGCATGTAGCCTCATTCTAAAAATCATATATAGTATTGTAAATTGGAAAAAATATTTTAGTGGGGGAAATAGCCCCCATACCTCTATATGTACATCCGCCCTTGCTGATATGTCTTGTGTTCTGTCTTGAGTTTCTTTCCGTAATGCTTGAAAAGTGAAGTTTCGATAATCATTATTTAAAATATTTTTAAAATTATTAGAAAAAAACAATATAAATCGAATAGATTGAGACTATAATCGTGAATGATGTCATTTTCCTTAAAACTATTTCAAACATTTTCTCTTATATGTCTTAAGAGTCAGAACACGTAAATACTTATGATAATTCAGCCTTATATCGAATTTTGCAAGACCGACGAAAACTCAATGTAACAAAGAGTGTCTGGAATTTTGTACAAAAGAATATTTTGTTTCTGATGTGTTTTATGAATTCCGAAATGATGTATTTATAGACCATATATGTATTATTTCACAAGATTGCGACCTTTGATAGAACAACACTTTTTAACCAAAAATAGCATTGTTTTCTAACATTGTCTATGTTCATTCCGCAACCGTACTTCACAAAGTATTACTTCTCTTCGAAGTCAAAATTAATCGTCATTTGCATATTTTTTTTTATCATTTTAAAATACACTCAAGATTATTAATTCTTAATAATTTATAACAAATACAAAGCACCAAAACCCCTAATATTAACTAATTAGGTATCGTTGCTGTGCATATATGAACGTACACGCCTAACTAAATAATAACATTTATTCGGTTAAATATCTTATTTTATATTTGAATTTAATTTAATTCTTTAATTTTTAAAAGAATTATTTTAATTTCTCAAATTTTTAAAATATATCAAGTTAGTGCTTTCGTCTAAATTTCATTAACAGTGTCATTTTTTTTTCGAACACGCAACTTTGGATTGATTTATCAATCGAAAAATTGGTCATTAAACTGTTTTTTTCTTAATTTTTTTATTAAATTTAAATACCCCTTATTTTGTTTTTCTTAAACTTTTAGTCTCCCTATTTAAAGTTTCACCTTTTTAGTTTTCCTATTTAATTTTTTGTTGGTTTTCTTTTTGTCCCTCCTCATTTTGGAGTATGCATTTTGTAGTATGTGCCATCTGAAAATGTTGACATAACCTAAAAAGTAAATGGCACGTCAATGAATGAAATTGCAATATTAAAAAAAATTATTAATTAATTTTAAAATTATATGAAAATCATTTTTTAAATTCTAAAATTATATCAAAATCATTCATTTTGTTTTGTTCCCAAATCAACGACGCTTCAGAGTTCTTCATCTCCTTCTCTCGGTTCGTCATCTCTGACTCTCGATTCGTTCATCATCTTCCAAATCAAACGAAATATCATTGAAGATTGGTCAGAATCAATGCCTTCAGATTATTCATAAGTGGACCTATTCATAATTGAAGATTGGTCAGTCGAATCTGCCATTGAAGCATTACTAGAAAAGTGCTTTTAACGTCGAACGTGAAATGCATTTCACATCTACTACATTAGCGAGGTAACGAACGTCTTCATAAAAAGTAATGGCTTATAACCTCAGTTATTTAAACACATAGGGGTAAATTAATTTTCACATGGGTTCGAATCAAACATCTGTATTTTTATTATTTATAAAACTAGCACTTCATTCATCTCGGTTTACAATTAAACCGAGGGGTGAGATAAATTGTTTTTTAATTGAAATTTGTTACATTGTTTACACAAAAAATAAATACAAATAATTTGTTTACAAACTTTAACGTTTACCCAAAATATTACTTTGTTTATACAGAATATTAAAATAAAAATTAATTTATCCCTGAAGATCATATGTTGGATCTTCGACTCCTTGATATTTGGGTAAGGTCAAATGCTTCACCTTGCAAGTATTTGTTTCCGATATAAAACAATAAAAAGGTTATAAAAAAGGATATAAAAATAAATGATTTTCTACTCAAATGAATATTTAATAACACAAACTTTAAACCCAAATAATTTTCTGCACTTACAATCCATCGCTAATGGCAAAAGTTAAAGTGCAGGATTTAAATAGTTTCAATCGCTTCATGACGCTTCTTTATCAATTATAGATATCAGCAAACCTTTATAACGAAAATTTCTTAGGTACCACGCAGATCACTAATGGTAGTGTCTTGAGTGTATATAATTATAAAATGAACGACAAAGATTTGTTTAAGGACGCTGATCAATATTTAAAATTATCACGCTAAGTTATTCTCTTGGTTTCTATAAAAATTGAGTAAACATGTTTTTTTAATTACATTGTTTATACAGAATATTGAAAAGTAATAATACAGAAAAATCAGAATTTTGGTGTAAGCGGTTATCTGGTTCAAATATTGCACACATCCAATTTTTAGAAGTTATTGTAAGTTTATAGATTGCGCCTAAGAGGGGGAGTGAATTAGGTGTATAAAAATTTCTTAGATTTTAGAGATGCTTTTCTTTCTTCCAATTTACGTTTATGTGATGAAAGCGATTTCATTATAGGTAAATCCTTATGAACAAGACATCACTAGTTTTTCTATACAAGATCCTAACTAAACCACCAAGAATAATCCTCTTAGATTTTTCAACAAACCCTATAAGAAGAAACAATCCTTTTCCTTGTAGCACACACTTAATTCCAAACAATCCTTGGAACTTAGAAACTTTTACAACAATTTCAATAAAATGAATATATGAATATTTGTAGTATAAATAAAACTTAATCAAATGATTATAGTCTTCCTCACTTTCAATGTGAAATCACAATAAACAATACTCTTTAATGCTCAAGATACTTTGATGAATATGATATGAAGAATAATGATTCACAATGTATCTTTTATGAAAATTTTATTTTGAAAATATAGAGAGTTTTTACAAAGTTTGAAAGAGGTAATTGAAAAATATAACTTTAAAATAAATTTATAGAGATGATAACCACCATTCAAAAACATGACAATGGTTGTAAAAAAATAAGAATATTTATCCTTGAAAAGGTATAATGTTTGCCATCAGAAGAGATGATGAATGGATGCAATGAAACAAAGTATTTTCCAATTCTTCTACAGGACTTGTTAATTCGATTAAACGGATACTTGACTTAACAAGTTCGCAACATTTTTAAATTCTCAAATTTCAAATACTATTTCAGACTGGTGCAAATTGTGGCATTTTTTATGTGTTGTTACGACGATTTTAAATGCCACAATTTATCAAAAACAGAATGTTTGAAAATTTTGAAAAATTGAAAAATTTTCTAAGTATTTGAACCAACCTTATGCAACATATATTGATTTATCCAAGTCAATAAATTATATTTAAAAGTAATTTAACATGGTTCAAACGTGAAAAATAAATTTTTCAATGCAAGATAAAAAAATACTTTGAGCACTAAGAAATGTATATGATATGGAATTCATATACCTAAGATGATGAAAATTATTTGAGTATGATAAAATGTATGTTAAATATTCTTGAGCACTAAGATATGTATATGTTTATGAAATTCATATACCTTGAATCTTTGAAGACATTAACAACACATCATAAATGGATCCTCTTAAACTCTTCTTTTTGATATGCAAGACCTTTGATCATTTGTCTTCATCAAAATTAGTTTGGAAACTTGACTTCACATTCTATCGTTTTTTGATTATGACAAGCATTCCTTTTGATGCTTTGTAATTTCCAAAACACTTCTCCCCTTAAGATGTATAACTCCCACTTTGTATATGAAACTTAGAAATATTTGGAGTTGATCATCTTGATGGAGTAATTATACCTTTAAAAGCTTAAGAAAAGGAAATACGCAAACAAGACATCTTTTTCCCCCTTTGACATTATCAAAAAGAAGGAAAATATGGGTGAAGGGTGATAAATTGAAAAATATATCACAAATAACACATAATAAAACTATAAAATCATATAGTTTATCCTAATAGAATAAAATCAATAAGACCAAATAATAAAAATACAATAATGTAAATAAAAATCTACTTATAAATTAAATTTAATGAAGAAGAGTACATGTACCTTGTGATTCTTTATGAAAATTTGTGACCTTTATTCAGATAAAATTTCAAGGATCTTGACTTGATTTAGTATCACTTTCCATTAGTATACCAAGATCTCTTCGAATTTTGTAAAATGCGTCCCGAAAGCGGCTTTGTGAAGATGTCTGCTAGTTGATTTTGAGTATCAATGAAGTAAATTTCAATGTCACCTTTTAGAACATGATCCCTTAAGAAGTGATGTCAAATATCAATGTGTTTGGTTCTTGAATGCATGATTGGATTCTTTGAAATATTGATTTCACTAGTGTTGTCACATTTGAGAGAGATGCTTTCTAGAATCACACCATAGTCATGAAGTTGTTGTTTTAACAAAAGCATATGAGCACAACAACTATCGAAAGCATTATATTTTGCTTCTGCGGTACTGAGAGCCATACTTGCTTGCTTTTCGCATGACCAAGAGACTAAGGCATTTCCAAAAATGTGACATGTTCCACTTGTGCTTTTCCTATTTGTCTTACATCCTGCATAATCTGCATCAGAGAAACCAACAAGACTACATACACTACCTTTCAGATACAATGAACCGACATTAGATGTTCCTTTGAGATACTTCATTATTCTCTTCACAGCAATGAGATGAGATTCCTTTGGACAAGCTTGAAATCATGCACATAAACATACATTAAACATAATATCAGGTCAACTAGTTGTTAGATATAATAAAGAACCGATCATACCTCGATATTTAGTGATATCAATTGGAATTCTGAATTCATCATGATCAAGATATCTGCCAAATCCCATTGGAGTTGCTATATCTTTGCAAGTATCCATGCCAAATATTTTGAGAAGCTCTTTGCAATATTTAGATTGATTGATGAATATCACATTCTTTGTTTGTTTGATTTGCAACCTAAGAAAGTAATTTAACTTACCCATCATTGACATTTCAAATTCTCCTTGCATAATTGTTGAGAATTCTTCACATAAAGATTCATTTGTGGATCCAAATATGATGTCATCTACATAACCTTGCACTAAGATAATATGATGGTTAATTCTTTTGATAAAGAGAGTAGTATCAACTTTACCTTTTTTGAAGCCATGTTCGCAAAGAAAATTACTTAACCTATTATACCAAGCCCTTGGTGCTTGCTTCAATCCATACAAGGCATTTTTGAGTTTGTACACATGATCAGGATGTTTAAAGTCTTCAAATCCTAGAGGTTGACTTACATAAACTTCTTCAAGTATATATCCTTTTAGAAACGCGCGTTTAATATCCATTTGGTACAACTGAAAATTCAAAGAACAAGCATATGCTAATAATAACATAATTGCTTCTAGTCTAGCAACATGAGCAAATGTTTCCTCAAAATCTATACATTCCTCTTGATTATAGCCTTGGGCTACTAATCTTTCCTTGTTCCTTATAATGATACCATTTTCCTCTAGCTTATTTTTAAAAATCCATTTAGTGTCACTAATATGTTTACCTTTTGGCCAAGGAACTAAATCCCAAATTTTATTTTTTTCAAACTGATTTAGTTCCTCTTGCATGTCTAGAATCCATTGATCACCATCTAAGATATATTTGACTTTAGAAGGTTCAATTCAAGAAACAAAAGCCATATTAAGTCAAGCATCTTTAAGATTTAAACGAGTAGATACTCCTTATTTATGTCTCCAATAATCTTATCAATAGGATTATCTCTATGTGTTCTCCATTCTTGAGGAAGATCTCCTTAATTTGAATCTTGTTGAATGGGTTCCTCTTTGTCTTTTATTTGATCACTATTGTTGACTTTGGTATCATCTTCCGTAGGACTTTCTACAATTGCATCATCATCACAAACAACTACATCCTCCTTAGAGGTGTTAGATTCATCAAAATAAACATATACAAATTCTTCTATTGTTAAAGTTCTTTTATTATATATCCTATATGCTTTACTAGTAAGAGAATATCTAAGAAAAATACCTTCATATGACTTTTCGTCAAACTTACCGAGATTGTGTTTGTCATTATGTAGAACAAAGCACTTGCATCTAAATATGTGAAAATGAGCAATGTTTGTTTTCCTACCCTTAAAAAGTTCATATGGGGTCTTTTTCAAATTAGGTCTAATAATAACTCGATTACTTACATAGCAAGTCGTCCTTACCGCATCCTCCCAAAAATATTTTGGTAGATTTGAATCACTAAGCATCATTCTTGCAAGTTCTACAAGAGATCGATTCTTTCTCTCTACCGCTCCATTTTGTTGTGGAGCCCTTGGAGCTTAAAATTATGAAAGACCCCATGTTCTTTACAAAAAATTTCAAAAGGTGCATTTTGGAATTCTCCACCATGATTTCTTCTTATGGAGGCAATTTTTAGTGATTTCTCATTTTGAATTTGCTTTGCATACTTCTTGAACGCCTTGAATGCATCACTTTTTTGCACTAAACAGAATGTCCAAGAATATATAGAGAAATCATCAACAATAACTAAATCATATACATTACCTTTGAAGCTTCTTGTTCTTTGTGGATCAAATGTTCATATGCAACAATTATAGTGGTCTTGAAGTGGACACCGCATTCTTAGGTTTGAAAGTTGATTTGGTTTGTTTTCCCTTTTGATAAGAATCACATAATTTATCTTTGACAAACTTTATCTTAGGTAAATCAATTACAAAAGCATGCTTGACTAGTTTATTTAAATATTCCATATGAATATGAGCGACTCTTTTATGCCATAGCCATGAGTCATTGTTGTTTACCATAAGACATTTTACTTTCAAAGATAAATCATCTAAGAAAATCATAAATATACTATTAATTCTTTTAACTTTGAGTTTCTAAACAATGATGCAGACGTTATAGTAGAAAGACTTTTCTTTTCCGATATTGTTGTGACTTTTGGTTGCCATTCCCTGGTTAAATATCTAAGCACTTTAATATTAAGATCATCATTAGTAAAATTCTTACCAAGAGAAATCAAATGATTTTTCAAGTTTAAAAATCTCTTTTGCAATGCGACAATGGATTATCTAGGTTGCATTCTGAACATCTCGTACTCTTAACTTAAGGTGTTCAATATAAATCTTTTTTACTTCAACTTTTTTTTTTCATGAGTTTCCACCAATGTATTCCTTTGACGATTTACATTGAGAGACACGAAAGAATTCATCCATGCTAAGTTCATTTTGAAGTATATTGATTGCTTTCTTTTCATTAAGAACTTTCTTCTTATCATCTTCATCCCAAGAGCTTTTAAACTTTGGAGTGCCAACAGTATTAACAACACTTGTAGGAACATGTGGACCATTTTCAACGGTTTCACATATTCCTTCTCCTTGTGCTTCCAAATGAACCCTCATGAGAAAGTTAAAGTGGAGGGTGTAGATAATTTCAACCTCTTCATGACGCTTCTTTATCAATTTTAGTTATCGAAGGCCTTTATAATGGAAATTTTTTAGGTTTCACGCGGATCACTAATGGTAGTATCTTTAACATTGCTAATAATCAAATGGACGACAAAGATTTATTTAAGGACATTGATAAATATCTAAAACCATCACGTTAAGTTCGATTTTGTTAAAAACCGAGGTGAACATGATTTTTTTTTAAATTACATTATTTACACATAATATTGAAAAACAATAATATAGCAAAAGAAGAATTTTGGTGTGAGAAGTTATCAGATCCAAATATTACACTGTCATACCCCAAATTTTGACCCTTAGATCTTCATTATTATTTTAGGATCATACTCATATGATTATCTAACCCTAACCCAGTTCAAGTTTTTCTTTGTTTAAGATGCAGATGAATCAGGGTTTTCGCACCGGCAAATTCAAAACAACCAAGGAATGATCAACCAATGATTTGGGCCAATTCAATCATGGAATGAAATCAAAGATAATATCAAAGTCAAATGAGAAGTCAATTTGAAGAAATCAGTTCATAATCAAAGACAGTGCAGTCAGGAGGCCCCGATTAGGGTTTTTAACTAGTGAAAAGTCAACTGTGGTTTGACTTTGATATTGGAAGGTGTTGTAATGGTGGGATTGAGGTCCATGAAGTTCATATAGCTTATTAAAGACCATTCAAAAAGTATCAAAGTCTCAGGATGTCCAGAATGTCAACAGGCGACTCAATCGGCACCGATCGATCGTACGGTTGACCAAAAAGTCAACTCCTCAAATTTTGAGAATTGGAATCCAAGTTGTGAATCAAAGTTGTTCCTTATGTCATAATGGACTTGCATATCAATTTTCATGATCATTGGATCAAGGATGAGAGAGTAATCGAAAATCGGGAAAATTAGGGTTTCAAAAGGGGCTAAACCCTAACTCCTTAACCACACACTCAATTGAGTTGGTTCCAAGCTCATTAGAAAGCTCTTGATAAGTCCTATAAAAGTCCCATACTAGTCCACAACCATAAAATGCATACTTTTTGAGATAGAAGCAAAAACATTCCTAGAAGGGAAAATAACTTAGAAAATTTCTAAGTTATTTTCACTTTAAAAGCTTGTGTGCAGCCAACTTTGAAAGGATTTTTCACCTAGTTCCAATTGGAGTTTTATTTCTTGGCAAACATGAATGTTTTAGAGCTATATGAGGGCTTTCTAAATTGTACTAGAACATCTCAAAAGGAGTTATGAGCAGAAAGTTACATAGGTGCAAAGTTGGAGGTTTCACATAATAGTCCCACATTGGTTGAATTTTCAAGATTGATTTCTTTCACCAATTTTGCCAAATATTCTTGATATAACTTGTTGTATCTTATGTATGAGATGTATGTATCATGAAACAAAAGAGAATTATGCAGAATAGCCCAAAATCAATGGTTTGAGTCCATTGCCTTGCAAGTGGAGCAAGTGGACAAGTTACATTCCCAAGCATGAGGTGTAAAGTGGAAAGGTTGTACCAGCCCTTCCCTATGGTTTCTAGCCTGCTACAAACATCAAAAATCAGTGGGAAATGTTGACAAAATGGCCTTGTATCAGAACCAATGATGAAAACCCTCCCTTGAAGGTTTGCTCCAAAATATCACAAGCTTGCTTCATGATGAAGTAAAGTCTCTAGCAAGCACCTCAATCTCCTTTCCTATAAAAGGAGGTCTCATTAACCTCATTCCAGACACAATTAATCTGATAGAAACCATATAGAATCTCTGTTATCACAATTTCCACTCTTTGCTTCAAATTCTCAAAAACACCAAATCCTTCAAAAACCACTAAAATGTCACTTTGTATCTTTTACACCAGAACTTTCTCCAAACCTTAAAACACTTCAAGGACCACATAGACAACCTTAAAATGACCCTCTGAAGCTGTTCCAACCATTAGTTCTCTCAAAAAACCAAAGGATCAAAAAGTCAAATGTCCATGCACCATAGTTTGACCTTTATGCATTTTTCTTGACAAATCCTTACACAAAGCTATTCCCACCATTCCAACACTTGAGACACCTCATATTAATGATATCCAAGCTGTTCAAAGTCTCAAAACACAGCTGGAAGATCATTTGTTCAAACTATCCACAAGAGTGCATTTTGCTTTCAAAAGAAGGAAACTTTAAAGCAAGGGAGTGATTGAAGATCTCTGGGTTTCTCAGCCTATTTTGTTTCTTCAATATTGTCTACAAGAGGTATGTGATGCCCTAATTGCCTAGAAATCATACATTATCATGTTTACCATTTTGAGGTGATTTTGGTTATGATGTAGTCTAGCTATCCTATTTGGATAAATTAAAGTCCGGTTGTAAATGAAATATGATTCAAGTTAATCAATAGCTTGAGATCCAAATTTCACCGCGACATACACGCATCCAATTTCTAGGAGTTATTTGATCCTAACATTGAATGCATCCAATTTCTAAAGGAATTATTTGTTCCAACATTAAAAATATGTTTTTCTACACTTGAAATCCATTATAGAGAACTTTTCAAGCTTCTAAATACAACAAGAACATCAACACCATTTTATGAGATGGATCCCAAAAGAATGATGCATTCGAGTTTGGAGCGGCTACATATAAGTTAGGATTAGGGTGAAATCTATTTAACGAGTGTGTTTATAGTAAAATATGATTATCTTTCCCTCGGTTATTAAGGAAACCGATGGGATATATCATTTAGTTTACAAAAAATTATAATAATAAAAAAAAAGGTTCCTAAATTATTTTTCCCCTCGAAATTTTTGAATAACCGAGATAATAAGTTGATTGTCCCCTCGATTTTGTTAAGGTAATATGTAGTTTCTATTTCTAAAAAAATAAATCATAGCGCGCATTTGAATCATATCACTAGAATAAAAATGATCATCCATGTTCAAAAACGTAACGTATCTTTTCGATTTTTAAGGAGGCGTTTGAGCTTCTCTGATTGTTTCATTTCCTATTCTCCACTTTATTTAAACAATATTGCTAGTTTCAACGTCTCATTTCCAACTCTTTGTCTCTTCAAACCTAGTTTCAAAGTCTTTTATTTTCTCAAAAATGTCTTCAACAACCTTAGATGAAAATCTTTTGTTTGTTATCAATGAAAAGTTTGTTGAGTTTGATGATTTGAACGATAAAGGTTTTGATCTAATGAAAACTATTCGTAAACAAAATTTGAATGGTTACTTTAACATTCTTCATGGACACATCTACATTAATCTCATTAAAGAGTTCTGGTTAAATGCCTCCGTTGGGCCATCTGGTTATGATGTTGAGTCAATATAGTCCTATGGCAATGGCTTTTCTATCACAATTACTCAGTCACTTATTGCTCAGATAATAAATTATGAAAATAAAGGTTGTTGTGTTGAACATTATAGATTCAACAAAGTCTACTCAGATCACCTTTGCCTAATTTGTGCCAACTACGATAACTTAGCAGTCCTGCTACTTTACTACCAATTGGAAAAGGTTTGTATCAACTTGTAGTGTCAAATTTCTGTCTAAGAGTGAAACAAATGGAAACGCTTACTTGGGATGACAAGAATCTCTTGTTATTCCTTACCAAGAACATTAGAGTTAATATTCCTCTTACCATTTTTAAATTCTTAATGGAAATGATGATCATCTCTAGGTAGGAAATGACTTTCCTCATACCATATGGAATAGTTTTTTCTGAACTTTCATCTCAGTTAGAGATAGTTAATAGTGATACTATTGAGTTTGAGTGGAGTCAGATTTTTGAATATGTGGAATAGTTATTTGTTGTCATGTTTTTAATTAATGAAATACTTCATTTCATATTATTCCCTATTTGTTTTTATTGATAACAAAAACTTTAAGAAATACTAATTAAAAAGAAAAAAAAACAAAACAAAAATTAATTGAGAAAAAAAGGGAATATTGGAAGGCACCAAGTGAGAAATCATTGAAAAAACCTTAAATGCAGTTACAGGGATTCGAAGCGTGTACCCTTATAGTTATACTCCCTTGGATTTCAAAAACACCGAGATAATAGGTTTATTATTTTCTTATGGAGAAAATTCGGCACTCACTTATATTTATATTAGCTCAGTTTTTTTTTATAAAACTAAGGGAAAAGGTTGTTTTCTTTTATAAAAAAAACCCAAACATGTCGCTCTCAGGATCTATACGCTCAGTTTTTGACATGTTAGAGACGAAAGCTTTGTCATAAAAAGTGTTATTTGTCATAGTGAAGAAAGCATGGAATAATCTGGAAAATTATTTTGGAGGTACTGAAAAGGTGAAAGAGGTGAGATTACAAACTCACAAAAGAATGTATGAATTGCTTCAGATTGAAGAAAACGAAAATGTTAGTGATTTCTTCACCAGAGTAACGAGACTGGTGAATCAAATTAATATATGTGGAGAAGTGTTGACATCAAGATCAATAGTTAAAAATATCTTAAGGTCATTGCTCCCAAAACTCGATCATGTGGTAGCAGCCAAGAAGAATCGAAGGATTTGTCAAGCATGACAAAAGAAGAGCTTCAAGGGATGCTTGAATCTTATGAACAAAGAATGGATAAAATATCTGGAAGCAAGACAAAGAGTGACGTGGCTCTGCAGAAATAGTTAGCTAAATATAAGAAAGTAAAAGGAAAATGAAATGGAAACAAAGGTAGATGAGGCTATAAAAATTTGACTAGTAGAGGAAACCAATAAGAATGTAGTTCATTAAATCAGAGACAATCTGCAAACCAAAGTAATCAAGAGATGGTGTTGCAAGTAAGGGAGCAGGTGATGGAGGAAAGCCTAACAAAAGCTATATTCAGTGTTATAACTGTCAGAAGTATGGATATTATGCAAATCAATGTCGAGGAGGCAAGAAAGAAGATCAAGAAAGTGATGTAATACTTGCAAAATAAGAAGAAGATGAAGTATGTTTGTTGGTCATAAAAGAAGAAGAAGAAATATTCAAAGATTAGTGGTATCTCGACTCAGGATGTTCATCATACATGACTGAAAGGAGAGTTTGGTTTATTAACATCAGTCCCTCGATGAAGAACAAGGTGAAATTTGATATTCATAATAATTTAACTACAAAAGGTATTGGTGATGTTCTGATCATGAGGAAAGATGGCAAACAATTGTTGATTTTCAATGTGTTGTAGATACATGACATGGAAAGTAATCTGCTAAGTATATGCCAACTGATTGAGAAGAATTACAAGGTGGTAATCAAAGAAAAGATGATGAGAGTACTAGACTCAAAGGGCAAGTTAATCTTGAAGGCTCTCATGCCTCAGAATAGGACCTTCGGGATTGAACTTGATGTGTTAGAATGCAGATGATTAGCAACTGCAGCTAGCAGGGATGAATGACTATGACATTACAGACTTGGTCATCTGAATATTAATGACATTAGCAACCTGAAGAGAAAGAAAATGGTTTTAGGATTACCAGAAATCCATATTCCCAGTGAAGTGTATGATTAATGTGTTCAGGAAAAGTAACATTAGAATAGTTCCAACAAAGATGCAAAAAGTTAAAAGCCATTCGTGAAGTGATTTACTCAGATGTGTGTGGTCCTCTTCAGATAGATTCAATTGGAGGTAACAAGTAATTTGTTACACTTATAGATGATTACAACAGAAAATTGTGGACCTGCTTGATAAAGAAGAAAAGTGATGTGTTTGATGTCTTCGCCAAGTTCAAAGTCATGGTGGAAAGACAAATTGGTCACAAGATCAATACTCTGAGGGCAAATGGTGGTGGAGAATATGTGTCAAAATATTTTGACACACTATGTGAAAGAGAATAGATTATGCATGAGGTGGTGCGACCATACACTAATCAACAAAATTGTACCACTGAAAGGAAGACCATAACCATTATGAATATGGAGAGAAGTATGTTAAAGGGAAAGCATTTACAAAATGACTTATGGGGTGAGGCTATGTCTATTGCAACTTATATATTGAATAAATGTCCAAAAAAGAGACTAGAAGTTATCACACCAAGAAAATGTAAGTCTAGTGTCAAGCCTACCCTAAGTAACTTGAAGCTGTTCAGTTCCATAGCACATAGACATGTGCTTGATCAGTTGAGAAGAAAACTTGATGACAAGTCAATCCAGAAGATCCTGATAGGATATCACTCAACTCGTGGATACTAACTATTCAACCAAGTAAATAAGAAAGTTGTGATCAACATGGACATAGAAGAGCTTAAGGAATGAGACTGGATTGAGAACATTAATAAGGATTCAGTGAGAACCATATATGGTGAACCAGCTAGTGAAGATGACATAGAAGTTCGACAAGAAGAAATCAGAGGTCAAACAGGTACGTGTAGACCTCAAAGAACAAGAAACATGCCTGCAAGGCTGCAGAAATGTGTGATCACATCAGATGATGTGGTAGACGATGAAGGTGACCTAGTACGTTATGCATTCTATGCAGATACTGAGCATATCAATGTGTTGAGGCATTAAAAGACTCAAAATGGATGCAAGCCATGATGGAGGAACTGAAGTCCATAGAAGTCAACAAAACCTGAGATCACTAGTCGAATTTCTAAAAGGTAAAAAAGAAATTGATTTGAAGTGAGTGTATAAGGGGTAGCTGAATCCAAAAGAGAGGTAACCAAACCCAAGGCAAGACTTGTAGCAAAAGGATTTCTACAGAGAGAAGGAATCGACTTTGATGAAGTTTTCGCACAAGTTACTAGGATTGAAACAATTAGATTGGTTGTTAGTTTAGCAAACATGAATATCTTGTCCATGTTTCATATGGATGTGTAATGTGAATTCATGAATGTCCCTCTAGATGAATAGATTTATGTAATACAACCAGTTGTTTTTTTGAAGCAAAGCCAATAAGGAAAAGTATACAAGCTGCATAAATCCATGTATGGACTCAAGAAAGCTCCAAGAGCTTGGAACAAGAATATAGATAGTTTTCTAATAGGGAAAGAGTGTATAAAATGCACAATTGAACATGGTGTGTGTGTTAGAAGAAGCAGAAGTGAGATGCTTATACTTTGTCTCTATGTAGATAACTTGTTGATAACAAGCAATTGCAAGAAGGAGATCAAAAATTTCAAACATGACTTAAGTGAGGAGTTTGAGTAGTGTGACTTTGGAAATATCTCATAATTTCTTAGTATCAAATTCTACAAGAGTTGTAAAGGTTTTATGATGCACCAAGCAAGATATGCAAGTGAAATACTTAAGATGTTTGAGATGGAGGATTGCAATGCAACTTCAACACCAATAAACCAAGATTGCAACTGATGAAATATTCGACTGAAGATGACATTAATCCAACACAATACATAAGACTTATTGGATCATTAAGACATCTCTATCACACAAGGCCTGATTTAGCCTATAATGTAGGCATGGTAAGTAGATTCATGCAGAATTCAGCGACATCTCATCTTGAAGCCACCAAGAGGATACTGAGGTACTTAGAGGAACACTAGATTAAGACATTTTGTTTCCTGCAGTAGATGAAGGAAAATAATGAAAACTTGTGGGATATACTGACTCTAGTTGGTGTGGTGATGTTGAGGATAGGAAATCCACAGCTGGATACGTGTTCATGTTAGGTGGTGCACCAATTGCTTGGAGTTAAAGAAAGGAACCAGTTGTAGCATTATCATCTTGTGAGTTTGAATACATAGTTGTCTCTCTATGTGCATGCCAAGCAACATAGATGGTGAATTCGATCGAAGAAATTATATGGAAAATCATGGAGCAATGATCATGAAGATCGTCAACATGTATGTTATTAACCTGGCGAAGAATCTAATAGCACATGGAAGAATTAAGCACATCTAAATGAGATTTGATTATCTAAGAGAACAAGTAGAGAACGAAAATTATATGGAAAATCATGGAGCAATGATCATGAAGATCGTCAACATATATGTTATTAACCTGGCGAAGAATCTAATAGCACATGGAAGAATTAAGCACATCGAAATGAGATTTGATTATCTAAGAGAACAAGTAGAAAACGAAAGGTTGAGCCTGGAACACTGTAGATCAGAAAATCAAATTGCAGGCATAATGACTAAATTTGTGCAGGTCAAATTATTCAAAAAATTAAGAACAATGATAAATGTATATAGCTTAGACACAATAAATTAGGTGGTGTGTTAAATGTGTAACTCTTTGTGTTAAGTAAGATTGTATTCGATAGTGTTGAAGTATGTATGAAGTTGTCGAAGAAGTTAGAATTCGACAAAGTTGAACTTGGTATTTTCGTGTAACAGTTGAGTTAGTTACTTTGAGATTACTTGGATTGTAAGTAATCTCATTATAAATAAAAACTAACTCATCACCCTAAAAATCCTTTTTGTAATACAATTCAGTGCATTTGCAGAGTGCAATACATTTTTCTTCTCGCTCCAAAACTTTGTATTCTCTCAACCCTGAATTTATCTTTTCTTTTCATCTCTTCAAATCTAAGTGCAAAGCAGAATTAACTTGCAACCAAAGTGTGGTTGATTCACTCAAGCAAAGGATGAAGAACAAGAGGTATGATCAATCAAAAAGATTGATTCTTGTTCATCAATATTGATTTGGATTATCTCCAATATTGAGGTTTAGTTCCAGCAAAAACGACTGACCCAATTGGCAGATATGGCTGGTTACTAAGTTTCTAACCATTTCAAGCTTCCATGACATGTGGACTAATTTTTTATTAAGAAGAACCAGATTGCAATCTGTCATACCCCAATTTTGTCTGAGCATTTAAAATTCATCTGATACATATCCATTTGTCAAGTTTTTCATTTTTAACCATATGCACTTTTATCTTCAAATAAAGTCACTGTAATCATGCATATATGCAAAAATGCCAACATAAAGTCAACATTTTACATGTTGAAAAAATTGACTAAAATTGTATTTTTTATCATGCATTTTGAAAAAAATAAATCCATGATCGTTTAATTTATCATCAAAATATTCATTTGAATTTTATTAATTATTTTTATGCATCATAAAAAAAATTAAAGTTTCTAGAAGGTACAACATATCTCTCATTTATTACATCATTATTCCATGCATATATTACATCACTATGCACTCACCACTCTTTGCATAATTCTTAAACTACCCTTTTTAGAACCTATAAATGAAGTCATTCTCATTCACAATTTTCACCATAAATCATTAACTAAACTAAGCCAAAACTCTCTTATGATTATTGTTTATTTAATTCTATTTCATTTTTACTTTTATTTTATTTATTTAGTAGCTTAATTATAACCATTGTGCATGGAAGCTCAATTGATTTTAAATCAAGAGTTGAAAAATATTCTTGAACCTCCATAAGCAAAAGTGATATATTGTTGTTTAATAGCTCTTATGCTTGTTCTTTATTTAATTCTATTGCATTTTTGCTTTTGCCTTATTTATTTAGTACTTTAATCATCACCATTTTGCATGGAAACTTCATTGATTCAAAATCAAGAGTTTAAAGTGCTCTTGAATCTTCATTAGTAAAAGTGATTAAATATAATTTAATTTTCGTTTATTCAATTTTCTTTGCATTATATTCTTGTAGCACTTAATTAGTATATTAATCACGACTATTTTGTATAGAAACTCTATTGATTCAAAATCAATGGTTTAAAGTGTTTTTGAACCTCCATGAACAAAAAGGATAAAATGCAAATTGAGGCTTGTTTTACATAAATAATATATCCAATATCTTCCAAACATCATCCCGAACCTGAATCCATGATTTGTTTGTCATGATGGTAGATAAAATGACTGAATCTAGCAACACTACAAGAAATATTGCAGTTTCCCAAGTGATATTCACGTCACTAACATAAAAACCACTTCACTAACAGAATTTGCGACGTGGATAAAACACGCCGGTAATGCAATGGTGGGAACTTTTTCCCACGTGGTAAACACGTCACAAAGTTGTGACATAGTAACCACGTCGCAAACAACAAAATAAAGAGGAAATGTTCCCACGTGAAAACCAAGTCACTAATTAGTGACGTGAAAATCATGTGGGAACATTACTTTACCAACTTTGTCTGCACGTTTCCCTGACACAAGTATACTTTATTACCCATGTGATATCCACGTCACAAAGTTGTGACCTTGTTTTCACGTGGGAAACCACATTGAATTAATATTCTTCCCATGTGATTCCCACGTCACTAATTAGTGACATGGGATTCACTTCACTATTAAATTTAATTATAAAAATAAATAAATAATATTAACTGAAAGCTACTATAAAATTAAAATAAAAATTAAATATTAAATATAAATTTAAAATTAAAATAATTTTTAATTAAAATAATATACTTTATGTTTTTAAAAGATATATTTTAATTTTTTCTATTTACAATATTGTTTACTAAAAATATTTATAAAAATTCTATTTTTCCTAACATAATAAAAATTCTGTTTTTAAAAATTAAAAATACATAACATATTTAATTTGTTTCTAATATATAACAAAATTTAAATATTCTATTTTTCTAATAAATATTTTGTTTTCTAATACATAAAAATTTTCTAATACATAAAAATTAAAAATACATAACAAAATTTCTGTTTTTCTAATAAATATTCTATTTTTCTTATTTGTTTCTAATAACAATATATTTGTTTCTAATATAATAAATATTCTGTTTTTCTAATTAAAAATACATAATATATAATACATTTTATATTTGTTTCTAATTATTCTGTTTTTCTAATACATGCATCTTATAAATACATTTTATAAGTACATTTTATACACTTAATATATAATACATTTTATAAATTATTTGTTTTTCTAATTAAAAATATTATGTTTTTCTAATAACAATATACACTTATATTTGTTTCTTTCAACAACAACAACACAATGCATTTTATTTTTTCTAATAACAATACATAATATATTTTTCTAAAATATTATATTTTTCTAAAATATATTATAATAACAATATATTTTATTTTTTCTTTCAACAACAACAACACAATATACACTTACAGGTAATAAAAAAAATCTAAAATTTTCTAATAAATATTCTAAAATAATATTCTCATATATCAAATATAACCAAATTTTAATGCATAAATACCTCTCAAGAGCTTCCAATGGAATTCCTTAATCAATATTTAGATCTGGAAAAAAAAATTATCAGTTCATAAAAAAAAACGTAAAATAAATGGTAACTCACAACACAACATATAAATGTCTCACCTTAAATTTGCAACATTTTCGTTACAGTTGGAGCTGGAAGAATTAAGCTCTGGAAATGAAAATATGAGGGTGAAATGAAAATGTGAATGAAGCTAGGAGAAGAAAGAAGGTGAAGAAACGAAGAAAGAAGGTGGAGTGAAACGTTGTGGGTGAGATTTCTGATGTTGAAAATATATAATGCCAGTTGCGACGTGGGGAACACGTGGGAAGGTACCCACGTGAACTCCACATCGGAAAGATTAACATTTCCAACAAGTTGCGACGTGAAATCTCCCTCGGAACATTGCGACGTGTAAAAATGGTCGGAACATTCCCCAATATAAAATTATATTCGTTGCTCCACTAAACGTCAAGCCAACGGTTCATTCATGTAACCAATGTATCTGACAAATTAATGCAAAGCAGGTTTGCGACGTGAAAAGCATGTGGGTAATTTGTGACATGCTTCTCACGTGGGAAGAACTTTTTTGAATTTAAAGTTTCCTTGTGATTTACACGTCACAACTGAATTTGTGAAAAATTCAAACTTCCCTCCCTCTAAAAATTACAAAATTTCGTTGAAAATTTTAGGATAACAAAATTTATTAATTAAATAATTCAGTGACGTGGGAATCACTTGGCAATAAATTTTTTTTCCCACGTGATTACCACGTCACTAAATCACTGCATTTTTGCTTTTGCCTTATTTATTTAGTACTTTAATCATCACCATTTTGCATGGAAACTTCATTGATTCAAAATCAAGAGTTTAAAGTGCTCTTGAATCTTCATTAGTAAAAGTGATTAAATATAATTTAATTTTCATTTATTCAATTTTCTTTGCATTATATTCTTGTAGCACTTAATTAGTATATTAATCACGACTATTTTGTATAGAAACTCTATTGATTCAAAATCAATGGTTTAAAGTGTTTTTGAACCTCCATGAACAAAAAGGATAAAATGCAAATTGAGGCTTGTTTTACATAAATAATATATCCAATATCTTCCAAACATCATCCCGAACCTGAATCCATGATTCGTTTGTCATGATGGTAGATAAAATGACTGAATCTAGCAATATAAGTTGCTGCATTTTTGTTAATTTTTGAATTTTTTTGTTGTTTATTTTCTGATTTTCAATATACCAGATAAATTTTCATTATTTATTTGCTTAATTCCATGAAAAAATTGAAAAATTTATGGTGTTTTTACGTTTTCAATGAAATCTTTTTCTTCTATTTTTGTTGCTATGGGAATAGTAGTCAAATGTGGGTTTGGGGAAGATGAAGTTTTTCCACACCCTATAATTTCTCAACACACCCTTATGGTCCCTCTCCTTTGAGCTTAGAGCATTTTCCTAGTTACACCCCTAATTTTCAGTTTGTTTTTGCCTTTTGTATATTATTTATTTAATATTTTTTTATTATTGCTTTATTTATTTATGTTTGTTATTTCTTTTATTTCTTTTAGTATTTTTAATTCTTTTACCTCTTGCATTTTTGCTTTTGCTATAATGTTTTAATAATAGTAATTTCATAAAATAGTTAAGAAAACATTAAACGTCGCCTTTAAATTAATTATTTAATTAAAAAAAAATTAAATATAAAATTGATTTATAATATTTATACGATTAAACATAAAAAAAGACAAACATATAAATTTAACCCATAATAAAATTTGAATATTCGATAACTAAACCAAATTATTATTATTATTATTATTATTATTATTATTATTATTATTATTATTATTATTATTATTATTATTATTATTATTATTATTATTATTATTATTATTATTATTATTATTATTATTATTATTATTATTATTATTATTATTATTATTATTATTATTATTATTATTATTATTATTATTATTATTATTATTATTATTATTATTATTATTATTATTATTATTATTATTATTATTATTATTATTATTATTATTATTATTATTATTATTATTATTATTATTATTATTATTATTATTATTATTATTATTATTATTATTATTATTATTATTATTATTATTATTATTATTATTATTATTATTATTATTATTATTATTATTATTATTATTATTATTATTATTATTATTATTATTATTATTATTATTATTATTATTATTATTATTATTATTATTATTATTATTATTATTATTATTATTATTATTATTATTATTATTATTATTATTATTATTATTATTATTATTATTATTATTATTATTATTATTATTATTATTATTATTATTATTATTATTATTATTATTATTATTATTATTATTATTATTATTATTATTATTATTATTATTATTATTATTATTATTATTATTATTATTATTATTATTATTATTATTATTATTATTATTATTATTATTATTATTATTATTATTATTATTATTATTATTATTATTATTATTATTATTATTATTATTATTATTATTATTATTATTATTATTATTATTATTATTATTATTATTATTATTATTATTATTATTATTATTATTATTATTATTATTATTATTATTATTATTATTATTATTATTATTATTATTATTATTATTATTATTATTATTATTATTATTATTATTATTATTATTATTATTATTATTATTATTATTATTATTATTATTATTATTATTATTATTATTATTATTATTATTATTATTATTATTATTATTATTATTATTATTATTATTATTATTATTATTATTATTATTATTATTATTATTATTATTATTATTATTATTATTATTATTATTATTATTATTATTATTATTATTATTATTATTATTATTATTATTATTATTATTATTATTATTATTATTATTATTATTATTATTATTATTATTATTATTATTATTATTATTATTATTATTATTATTATTATTATTATTATTATTATTATTATTATTATTATTATTATTATTATTATTATTATTATTATTATTATTATTATTATTATTATTATTATTATTATTATTATTATTATTATTATTATTATTATTATTATTATTATTATTATTATTATTATTATTATTATTATTATTATTATTATTATTATTATTATTATTATTATTATTATTATTATTATTATTATTATTATTACCGATTTCAATTTCATCAATCGACAGTAACAAGCAGCCAAAAAAAAGATGACAGTCTTAATAGAAAGATCAACAAATGATTATGCAGAATGCTACAGATTATAAAGATAATTTGATCACAGAGAATCACTGCATTGATCAACAATCAACAATCACCAGACAACAAATATGTGAAACTTTTAACACATTTTCTACTCATAGGAGCAAACAAATTATGCTTATAAATTGAATTCTAGCAGCAAACTGAAATTGCGAAAAAATGTATTAACTACTCATGGCATTTTCAAAATTGTCTGCTACGTTGATGAAGCAGATCAACAAATCAACAATACAATGGGAAGAAAGAGAGAAATTATTTGACTTGAAAAATCAATCACTTTGATGGTTACAATATCAAGTAAGCAAACCTAATTTTACTACATTGGAGAAACAAATTGTATATTCCATTTGACATTAATTCCTAAGTTATAGCATTGGATGACAAATGCTTCTTCATACAAAACCCATTCATCCCTCATAACACTCACAATCTTCCAAACAATATGTACTTTCCATTTTTTGAATGCAAAGCAAATTATTCTTTATACAAACGTCATTGATCATAACACTTGTTGGGACTTCGCACAAATCATCAGTAAGCAAATACAAAAATACAAATATCAAAAGTTTATCATTGATAACATATTACATTAGACAAAATTTCTTTGATGACATATTACACATGTTTTTATTTTTCTCTTAAACCTCTCAAATAACGAAATTTGCATAGTGTAAAGTAGAGTTACTTCAATAGTGGTCAATGTAAGGTTAAAAAAATTACTGTATATTTTTACGTGTTAGCCAAAGTCACTTAAGACATTCTGTTAACACCCATATTACTAACAACAACAGCAGTGCAGAACAAGCAGAAGATTCCAACATTGCAGCCCAGCCCAACATAGGAGGAAGACCTACAAGAATCAAGAGAAGGCCCAAATATCTCAGCAATTATGAATAAATTAGTTTTAACAGCTGTACTATCCTAGGATTCTAGAAGAATTACAGCTCATCAAATATCTTACTAATTTCTGTCATTACCGTTAGCAAATCTATGCATTACCCACTATCAATCCCTACAATTTAGGATATCTGTTGGATTGATTGTGAGAATCTATCTTTTCTGTAATTGAGCTGCTATTTAAAGAGCAGTAGAATGAGAAATAAAGGGGAGAAATATTTCACTAGTTATTATAGAATTCAGGAGGTTACCTTGTCCTATAACTCAAGGAAGTTTGCTCTTAACAATTTGGTGCTTTCAATTGATCCTCCCTTCACCTTTCCATGGCAGCACGTCCCACAAATGCGGAACGTTTGGACGACTTATCCGAAAAAGTTGATTTAATCCTTAACCAACTCGCTACCCTTACTACACAGCCCCCACCTCCTCCACAACCACCCACACCACCACCACATCCTCGTCCTCACATAAAACTCGAAGTTCCCCGTTTCAATGGCTCTGACGGCATGGGATGGATTTTCAAAATCAACCAATTCTTCGACTATCACAGAACACCAGATGAAGAAAGACTCACCGTCGCGTCATTCTACATGGAAGGTTCAGCATTAAGCTGGTACCAATACATGTTTCGGAACGGACTCATTACCACCTGGTTCGCACTCCTACACGCCATTGAAGTTCGTTTTGCCCCAAGCTACTATGACGACCCCAGTCAATCCCTCTTCAAACTCACCCAACACGGAACACTTAATCAATACCTCAACGATTTCGAGCGACTCGCTAACCGAATCGTTGGACTTCCACCTCCATTCATCCTCAGCTTCTTTATCTCTGGCCTCTCTCCGGGGATCCGCCGTGAGGTTCAAGCCCTTCAACCTAATAATCTTTCCCAAGCCACCGCATTAGCAAAAATCCAGGAAGACAAGATAGATGAACGCCGCCGCGGTTTTAAACACAAAACTTCATACCCACTAAACAACTCATCCACAACTACACTTTCCACCACCTCTAACCCTGTTCCCACACAACCACGCCTCCAATTCAAAAAACTATCACCAGAAGAAATGACGAACTGGCGAGAAAAGGGACTTTGTTACAATTGCGAGGAAACATTTATTCCAGGCCACAAATGTAAAGGTTGTTTCTTCTTACTTGTCTCTGACGACCCCGATCCAGATTTCTCCCCAGAAACAACCGAGCCACCCATTACCATAACCAATGACCCAGACAACTCATTAATAACCGTTGACAATCTCGATGTCCAAATCAGCTTCCACTCCCTTTCTAGTTCCGCCGCCACCGCCACCATTCGTATACTAGGACAAATTGCTAATCATGTCGTTACCGTACTCATCGATGGAGGTAGTACCCACAACTTTATACATAGTAGAATAGCCAAATTTCTTAATTTACCATCATCCCCTGTGAACACACTGAAAGTCATGGTGGGTAACGGTCAACTCTTGGAATGCCAACAGTTGTGCAACGACGTGTCACTGTTGCTTCAATCCCACCCCTTCATTGTTGATTTCTACGTTCTACCTCTCAGTGGGGCAGACATTATCCTTGGGGCCCCATGGCTCAAATCTCTGGGCCCAGTCCTTATGGAATACACCTCCTTTACCCTCTCATTTACTTACAACAACACCAACATCCTCTTGAAAGCTGATGCCAATCCAGGCCCACTATCCATCTCAGCTCACCAACTCAAACGATGTGTTCAAACTAATTCAGCCTCTGAATTTTTCCACATCCAAATCCTACAACCCGACCCAGAGCCTAATACCCACCATATTACACCCATCAACGAACTAATCATGAAACACTCACCCATCTTCAACCATACTCCTACCTTACCACCTTCACGAAACACAGACCACCGTATTACCTTACATCCTTCTTCTTCACCCGTCTCCGTTAAACCTTACCGCTACCCTTTCTCACAAAAAATGAAATTGAACAACAGTTCAAAGATATGCTCCATCACCAACTCATACAACCCAGCCGCAACCCTTTCTCCTCCCCTGTTCTACTTGTTAAGAAAAAAGACGGAACATGGCGCTTCTGTGTGGACTACAGGGCCCTTAACGCCATCACTATCCGTGACCGTTTTCCGATGCCCACCATAGACGAATTGCTCGATGAACTTGGTGGTGCTTCATGGTTCTCTAAACTGGATTTACGCCAAGGGTTTCACCAAATCAGAATGCACGAATCAGACATCAACAAAACTGCCTTTCGAACACACCAAGGCCATTACGAATACCGCATAATGCCTTTTGGGCTTTGCAACGCCCCATCCACATTCCAAGCAGCTATGAATGAGCTTCTGCAACCTTTCCTTCGCAAGTTTGTCGCAGTTTTCTTCGATGATATACTCGTCTATAGCATTTCCCTCGAACTTCACCTCATACACCTAGAGCAAGTCTTCGCTTAATTACTCGAAGGAAAATTTTTCCTCAAGCAATCCAAATGCTCCTTTGCTCAGCGTCAACTTGTTTACCTGGGACACATCATCTCTGAGAATGGCGTCCAACCCGAACCTTCGAAGATCCAAGCTATGCTTGAATGGCCTCAACCTAAATCCATCAAAGCCCTACGAGGTTTCCTTGGTCTAACTGGTTTTTACAGAAAATTTGTCAAGGGTTACGCTTCTATAGCCGCACCTCTCATAGCCTTACTTCGCAAGGACGCCTTCATCTGGTCACCAGAAGCCCAAACATCTTTTGATAACCTCAAACTTGCCATGACACAAACCCCCACTCTAGCTTTACCAAAATTTTCCATTCCTTTTGATATCGAGACCGACGCTTCAGGACGTGCTATGGGTGTTGTTCTCATGCAAAATTCACACCCCATTGCCTTCTTCAGTCAGCCTTTCTGTAATAAATTACAACGATCCTCCACATATGTTAGGGAACTTCACGCCATTATTGCCGCAGTTAAAAAGTGGAGACAATACCTATTGGGACATCAATTTACCATCTTTACTGATCATAAGAGCCTCAAAGAACTTCTTTCTCAAGTTATTCAAACTCCTGAACAACACAAATACCTCGCCAAACTTCTCGGCTATGATTATTCAATCCAATACAAATCTGGAAAAAAAGTAACGTAGTCGCCGACGCACTATCACGAGCTCCAGAAGGCCCAGGTACGCATCTCTCTTTCTATATTCCCCACTTCCTCTTTCTCGACCATCTTCGCAAATCACTTCAAACTAGTCCAACCTTCCACAAACTACTTCACGAGATATGAAACAACCTGTCATCCCACCCAAACCACACCATACACCAAGGTCTTATCCTATACAAAAACCGTATCTGGCTGGACAGAGACAGTCCCTTCTGCACACAACTATTAGAAGACTTTCATTCTACTCCTTTAGGAGGACACATGGGCATCACCAAAACCCTTGCACGCCTCAAATCCAATTTCTTCTGGGAAGGCCTTAAAAACAACGTGCAAACCTTCGTCACCAATTGTCCCACCTGTCAACAAATCAAACACATCACCAAGAAACCAGCCGGTCTCCTTCAACCACTCACCATTCCTTCTGCCATTTGGGAAGACTTATCCTTAGATTTCATCACCGGATTACCCAACTCACACGGTTTCTCAGTCATACTTGTAGTGGTGGATAGATTTTCAAAAGGTGTCCACTTAGGCGCCCTACCTACTCACTTCACGGCTTTCAAAGTTGCCACTCTATTCATGGATATCGTGTGTAAACATCATGGTTTTCCTAAGAGTTTAGTCTCAGACCGCGACCCTGTTTTCATTAGTCGCTTCTGGCGGGAACTCTTCAAACTCTGTGGTACAACACTTCGAATGAGTACTGCCTACCACCCCGAAACCGATGGGCAGACAGAAGTTTTCAACCGAGTCCTGGAACAATACCTTAGAGCATTCGTGCACAAACAGCCCAACCATTGGTATACATACCTCGCCCTTGCTGAATGGTCATATAACACCTCCCTTCACTCATCCACTGGATACTCACCTTTTGAGATCACTTTTGGGAAACCTCCCCCCAACATTCCTCACTATCTATTAGGATCTTCTACCGTCGAGGCAGTAGATTCACTCCTCACATCCAGACAATTACTCATCACCAAACTACAGAATACCCTTGCCAAAGCCCAAACACGAATGAAACTTTATGCAGACACTAAACGGCGCGATGTATCCTTCAAAGTGGACTCCTGGGTCTACGTCAAACTCCGCCCTTACTGTCAGAAATCTATTCACACTTCCTCATACACCAAGCTATCTCAACGATACTATGGCCCTTTCAAAATTACAGAACAAATCGGACCCGTTGCCTATCGCCTAGCACTACCAGAATCCTCTAAAATACACCCTGTATTCCACTGTTCTCTTGTCAAACCTCATCATGGTCCAATCACTTCCTCTTCCCCTCCTTTACCACCTACATCCCACAACAATCATCCCATCATAACACCTCTATCCATACTAGACTCAAAAATGGATACCTCAACAGACCCCCCCACTCCTATGGTTCTGATCCAATGGCAAGGTCTTAATCCGGAAGACACTAGCTGGGAAACTTGGTCCCACATTTCTGATACTTATCACCTTGAGGACAAGGTGATTTTCCCAGGCAGCGGTAATGTTAACACCCATATTACTAACAACAACAGCAATGCAGAACAAGCAGAAGATTCCAACATTACAGCCCAGCCCAACATAAGAGGAAGACCTACAAGAATCAAGACAAGGCCCAAATATCTCGGCAATTATGAATAAATTAGTTTTAACAACTGTACTATCCTAGAATTCTAGAAGAATTACAGCTCACCAAATATCTTACTAATTTCTGTCATTACCGTTTATTTCACTAGGTTACCTTATCCTATATGTCAAGAAAGTTTGCTCTTAACATATTCCCTTCCATCAACCGTCTCTTACACATTTATAACAGTGGTACATATCTCATTCACACACCAATTTCAAAAACAAAAGATTTGCAATAAATATTTTCTGAAACTTTAGAATTTCAAGATGTTATGACAACAAATTTAAAACATTCATCTGAAATAATTTCTCATTCACTGAAATTGGTTTCAAATAAATCACCAAAAACCATTGTTGAAATAGAGACAGAAAAATCATTAGAAATCGAGGAAAAAGTGACGAAAAATATTTCTCTGCGACATTTCTGACTCGGACAACAATTTCGGCATCTTCTCCAACGAATTTTCGACGGTGCCTCCGGTGAATTTTTCGACGTCGTCTCCGACGACTTTTTCGACTTCGTCTCCGGTGACTTTTCCAGCAACATATCAAGTGCCACCTTCTGATACACTTCCAACCTCGCTGTCGTCTCTATTGAAACCACTTAATCTTCCATGGAAACCTTAATTCAAACCTCCATCTTTAATTTCACATTCTCCTCCTAGTTTTCCTCTGCCGCGCCCTAAACCGCCATATCTACTTTTCGAACCACTAAATCCACCACCAAAGTCACTGAATATGAAATTGAAACCACTACCAGAACTATTGAATTTGAAATCGGAATCGCCAAATTTGCCACTGAATCCACTACTTACCGGTACACGGCCTTGACCACCGTCATAACCACCTCCATTTAAGACTCCCTCCATCGTTTTAAATTTTTACTTAGTATTGTTGCAGAAAAAGAAAACAAGAAAGAAAAAAATCATGGTAGGTGCAATATTTATAGAAAACCATTGAGGATTAGTGAAAAAAAGAAGATAATGAAAATTGGGTTTTTTCTCCACTTGAGTTTTCAAGGATTATGTCAAGTTGCGCTTTTCTGGATTAGGAATGGAAGCAGAAAACTTATTTATTTATTTTTTTCTTCTATTCAGCACAAAATTGGAATTTGACAATTAAAATAGTAATGGTACAAAGTATTAAAGAAGTCATTAATAATGGAATTTGAGAATTAAAATTTCTATTATTTGAGAAATTTGAGAAATTATATCATTAATATAATAATGGCATTTTTATTAATGGTAAAAGTACAAATATGGAGAACTAAAGAAGAAATATGACCATTATTATTATTATTATTCAATAGCTTTTAATTATTATTATCATCGTTATTATCATATTTCTTTTTATTATTATTACCATTACAATTAATCAATTGTGTCTTCAAAATAAAAATTTGACCATTATTACTATTATTCAATAACTTTTAATTATTACTATTATCATTATCATATTTTTTTATTACTATTATAATAAATCAATTGTGTCTTCAAAATAATCACACAAAGACAAAATTATTTTTTAATTAACTTTTTTTATTTAATTTTAGTTTAAAATATTAAGATTTGTTTTATTTGTGAAAAAAAATCTTCTTATTTATGTTAAATTTGAGTTTTTTTTATTATTGATATTATTGTTTAACTTTTATCTTTTATATTTATTATTATTTTAATTCAAATTTAATATTATTCTAAAGCAGGTTGTTGTTTACTAATTTATATTTGTATATTTGAAATTCTGGTTGATAATATTTGAAACTCAATTTTGTCTTTACGGTTAGACTTAGAGTTTTGTTGGCTAATAATTTTATGATTTTACTAAAAATAAAAATTAACATATATACGTGTTTTAATTAAATTAATGTATATGTCATCAATAAATCAATTTTCTTATAAGTGGTTTTAGTTAGGGGTGACAAAATGGATGGATTGGATGAATATGGATTGAATTGCTAATGGATGGATTAAAATAATTCATTAGTCCATTAAAATCTACTAAAATTTTATTAAAATTATCCAATCCGATCCATTCATTAAGAAATAAAATTCATCCAATCCATCCATTAACATATTTTTAATGGATGGATATCCATCCATCCAACTTTTTTTTTTAATTTCGTAAAAATAAATATTTTTTTTTCAAAAACAAATTAGTTTTTTATTCTAAAAAAAAAACCGATTTTTTTTCCAAAAAAAAAATCGGTTTTTTTTTCGAAAAACAAATCAGTTTTTTATTCTAAAAAAAAACCGATTTTTTTCAGAAAAAAAAAGTCGGTTTTTTTTCGAGAAAAAAATTTATTTTTTTTCGAAAAACAAATCAGTTTTTTATTCTGAAAAAAAACCGATTTTTTTTCAAAAAAAAAGTCGGTTTTTTTTTCGAGAAAAAAATTTATTTTTTTTTTCGAAAAACAAATCAGTTTTTTATTCTAAAAAAAAACTGATTTTTTTTCCAAAAAAAAAAGTCGGTTTTTTTTTTCGAAAAACAAATGAGTTTTTTGTTCTGAAAAAAAAAATATTTTTTTTCAAAAAAAATTAAATTTTTTTTTTCAGAAAAAAAATATAGTTTTTTAATTATTTTTAAAAAAATCTAATTTAAAAAAAATAAATTTAACGAAAATAAAAATAATCCATTGGATCCTTAAAATATGTTGGATGGATTGAATCCATGCATCTAAATGAATGGATTTAATCCAATCCATTAACTTATTTTTTTTGTGCTGGATGGATTGAATGGATTTTTTGATGGATGAATTGGATTTTGTCTTAATAGATTTAATTGTCACCTCTAGTTTCAGTTACAAAAATAATATCTGCATTAAGTTATTCATTAATTGCTATGATATGCCTTTTAAATGTTAAATATTTGTTTTCAACCTATCAAATCATTTTCATTAATGTATACATAATAAGATATCAAAATTATATTAAATGATGGGATTTATTTCAAATAAAAACAAACTCAACGTTTATAGGTGCAAGAACAATAGTTGACACCATAGTTGTTCACACAGGTTCCACTACCTGTGCTAGGATATTTGTCAGTACACATTTTATTGCAACAATCGTTACCACAATCACTTGTGCAGAGTCCAAGACCAATATCACATTTAGGTTCTCCTTTTGCTGGCTCTTCGAATGTACAAGTGCATAAATTGTTGAAGATACAGTCAAATCCTAAAACTTTGGATCCTCCACTAAAAACGTTGCACACGAAAGAACAACCTTCGCAAGGACCAACAACGTTTGTGCATTCACCTTCTACCTGAATCCATTGTACTATATGATAGTGCAAAGTAAGAAAAGAAAAAAACTTATGAGATGAGATTTTATATTTATAATTTAGCAATCATGATGATAATGGTTTATTTAAAAAAACTAATATAATATATAATATTGTAGTAATAGTCTCAGAAAAGATAAAACAAAAAAAATACTAGATATATCAAATAATCTCAGAAAAACTATCAAAATCAGAAGAAGAATATCACCATAATGCTACGACAAAACACGGAAAAAAATTATAAAAAGGAAGAATCAGACAATAATGGTGGAGGGTTAATACCTGCAACAATTAGAACTAAGATGAAAAGGAAATGGAATAGTGTGGGCATTTGGTTCTTCATTAAACAAATAATGCAGTAATTCTTTGCTAGTTTAGTTTGGCTTGTTATTTGGTTGTAAAGTTGTATATTTATTAGGGTTGGCAATGAGATATATATTAACACAAAATCTATTCAATTCATATTCAATTTAAAAAAAAAAATCGGATTTTCTTTTTAAAAAATCAAATTTTTTTTCAGAAAAAAATTCAATTTTTCCCAAGAAAACAATTTTGTTTCTAAAATAAAAAAAATCATTTTTTCTTCCGAAAAAACTTATTTTTTTAAAATCAAAATATCAATATTTTGGAAAATACAAAAAAAAGTCAAATTTGACCAAGAAAAAAACCGATTTTTTTCAAAAATTTCAATTTCAATTTATTACAAAATACAAAAAGTCAAAATTTCCCAAAAAACCAATCTTTTTCAAAAAACTAACCGATTTTTTTTTCAAAAATTAAAAAATTGATTTTTTAAAAAAACATAAAAAGTTGATTTTTCCAAAAAAAAAAGTTGATTTTTATCTAAAAATAAAAAAAAAATGAGTTTTTTTCCAGAAAATATAAATTTCATTTTTCATGAAAATACAAAAAATGTTTTTTTTAAACAAAAATTTCAATTTTTTCATGAATATATTAAAAAAAAATTTTAATATATTATTAACGAATGTATTAAAAATATATTAATGGATGGATTGAATGAATTTTTATTAAAAAAAAATTAGTGGATTGTTAATGAACTAATGAATTGTTTTGATTTATCCATTAACAATCCAATGCATATTCATCTCATCCATCCATATTCTCACCCCTAGTATTTATACTGTTTTCAAATTAGGCTAAATGTCATGGGTTTTTTTTCTTGAATTTTAAAAAGGTGTAAATCAGGTCGGCCCAACGAAAACCTCAATCTAATTTTAAAAATAGGTTTAAATTAAAAAAAAAATACTATTGTAATAATTAAAAACGACGTTTTAAAAATACAATTATCTATTAACTAAAAATAAATTTCATTATAGTAAATTTGATTTTTTTTCATGTTTTTATTTTTTTATTTATTGAATTTTTATTATAATAAATATTGATGCATCATATTTATTTAAGAACATTCAGAAATCGTGTGGTTCTGTTAATGCCCATTTAACTGGAAAATGTTGCAAGAAAATGATAATTTTCAAATGTGGTATGTTTACAACATTTTTTATTAGAACAAGATTCGGTTCTGCATATGCCTTTTAGTTTTGATGATAATAATGTATTATTTCTTAGAGAACAATTTTGTACGCTAATGGTTTTTGTCTAGTGTGTAGCTTTTACTAAACAGATTCTGACTTTGAAGCTTTGACATGTGACGTCATCAGACTCTCGAATCAACATACGCTGACTATGAAGACATACAAATGCTTTACAAGATGTTGTCAAGTTCTAGAAAGCTCTTAGATAACGGTTCTGAAGAACATTTGTGCTAAAGGTTCTGATTGTGACTTTGATTGAAAAACCTCTGAAGGATTGCCTGCCTTCAAGATTCTGTGCTCAAGTTCTGAAGATTCTAAAGAACAAGATCTGAAGACACTGAAGATTAGGTTCTGAGGAACTGTGTCAAGACTCTAAAGACCGAGGTTCTGAAGATTCTCTCAACTAGCCTCTTGATCCTTCTAAGCATGCTTCAACATTATTTCATCAGAAGCCTCTGGTGATTAGAAGATAAGATCAAAAGGTTTTGCATCAGAAAAATAGTACACAGTACAAGACCACCCTTTCTGCCACTACCCTAATTTTGTCGGCTAAGGACAAGACTAATTTATCATTTTGCCTCCTATATGCAAACAGTTATGAAAGGAGACAACTGTTATTGCTATTCCAATTCTACCCTCCAACAAATATTTTAACTGCCTATATAATGGAGACTTGGAAGATTGGAAGAAGTTGTTCATGCTTGATAATGCTCATGCTACTGAACATACACACGTTTTTGCTGAAGTAAATATTTTCGGTGTATATTCTTTGTAAACACACATAGAGCTTTTTTTCTCGTTATTATGTGAGATATTCTTGGTATTTATCTTGTGTTAATATGCTTTCTTAGAAGCATTCTTTGTAAACACAACTTGTAAATCTCAATATTATTTGAGTGGTTTCCTTGAGTGACTAGATTTTAGTTAGATAGACTCAAGAAGACAAAGACGGTTTGTCTTTGTTGTGTCTATAATTATTTTTGGTTATAGTGGAATAAGTCCTTGTTGAGAAGGCAAAATTACCTTGGTAGGGTAGACTGGAGGTAACTTCGTTAATAGCGAACCATTATAAAAATAAATTTGTTATTTTTCTTGTTCGTGTTATTGCTTGTCTGAGTTGGTTTTGAAAAATGTTTTGTTTTTAGAAACCCAATTCAAACCCCATTTCTTGTGTTTCGTGCCACCTTCATTCTTCGACCTAATGGAGCAAAGTAGGTTTGGTGTAATTTGATGTTGAACAATACGGCGACTCCAAGAGCGAAGTTCATTCTTTGGATCTTGATTTGAAGATGGTTCGCTAAAAAATATTGGATAATGAAATTTAACATTAAAGTTGACCCCTTTGTGTTTTCACTCGTGTTGATAAAGAGAATATTGACCATTTGTGTTTTGGTTGTGTTGTGACAAAAAATGCATGGGAAGCTATTCTGAGATGGTTGAAAGTGGAAAGGAAAATAGGTAAATGGATGGATGAAGTCCAAATTTTGTGTAAGATTATCAAGGCTAGAAACCCAACTTGGAGATTCTTGAAGTGCTTGGTTACTAAGCTTGTTTACACAACTTAGAGAGAGCGGAATAATCGTATATTTCAAGAGTGGATTATAGATATGCAACAAATGGTCAAAGATATTACTGTTAACACAGTGGATTGGTGTATGCATAACCCAAATCTTCACACCTTATGCTACTCTTTTGTTGACTATCCCATAGTTTAGGTTGCTTTGACAACATTGAAGGGGTATTTGTATTGAGACGATGCAATGTTTTATTAATGGAACAAACTGCTTCCTTTTGTTCCAAATTTTTTTATTATAATTTTTTTTATCTTTATTAATGAAGAAATTTTTTTGGGGGCCTCCCAACGTATGGGATCGTGTGCTGTAGAGCTTGCTACTTGTAATGCCCCAGATTTTCATATAAGACATGACTAATAAATTATTATAAATACTTGTTGAAACTGAATAAAAAGATTTTGAAATTAACCAAAGTCGATAACTCAAATTCATAAGCGAAAAACCACCACATTTCTAATTCATTAGAAGGAAATAAATAAATTGTGAAAGCAAGCTTCTCAAGATCAACGTATGTTTTGATGAAGACAAACCACTTGACAAGAAGGCAAAGATATTCAATCATTTTCAGGACATCATGTTACAGCAAAGGATCAGGACAAAGACTTGATACGAAGAATAATCTCATTGGAAGGTATAATGAAAATCTTCATCAAGTATTTAAGTCCAAGTTGCTCAAATAATAAAAATCGTTGCATTAACTTTTTCACACTTTCACAAGCTTTTATTTGCAAGATTTTTCTAAGTTTTTGCCAGTGCAATCGATTGCATGATCAAATTTTTACTTCTTTTTGGCTACTGTTTTTTAGTGCAATCGATTGGCACAAATGTGCAATCGATTGCATACATCAAAAATCTTCTTACTTTTGCTTCTGTTTTTGTGTATAATCGATTGGTGCTTTCATGCAATCGGTTGCTCAATTCAAAATTTCAAATTTCAAGTGTTTTTGTGAGTGTGCAATCGATTGGTGTTGTATGTGCAATCGATTGCTCACTGAACGTTTTTAAAAAATTATTCTGAAAAATTGCACCTATTCAACCATATTTTTATGAATTGTTTCCATTGAATCATGACAATTGTTCATCATATTTTCTAAAGGTTTGCATGATATTTCAAAGAGGTGCTTGTGACATATAAATACCTAAACTTTCATTTTTCAAAAACACCTCTTACAAAATCTTTACTAATATTTTCATCTTTCCACATCTTGAATCAAGTCATTTTTCATAAGAATTTTTTGCATATTTTCATATCATTTGAAAGAAAATTCTTGAGCAACAAAGTCATAAATATTTGTGGAAATTATCATTGAAAGATAAGATCAATCATATGATTGGTAACTTTGTATACACAGATTTCAAATTCATTGTAATTCAAAGATTATATTTATTCCCCTTGCTATTCAGGATTGTTGAAAGCAAGTGTGTGCATTGAAGAGGGTTGTTCTTCTTGCACTTAGTGTTCAGATTTTAAAGGTGTTAAAAGCCTTTAATCTCCCTATAGGTTAGATAATAAGTTGTACACTCAGTCTAACTATAGTGAAATCTCTTTCGGTGTGAAAGGGGACTGGAGTACCTTCGGAGTGTGAAGGGAACTAGGATACTTCTCTGTGTTATTTACTTTCTGCGTTTTACTACTTTCATAAACCCTTCATATCTCAAAGAAAGTAATAACCTCATTCGATAAAAACCATAAAATTTCAAAGAACCTAATTCACCCCCTCTTAGGTGCAACTCAGACTATCAATTGGCATCAGAGCGGGTTTAGGTAATTTGTTCCTAATCGATTCAGAATGGCTTCCGCAAACAACAAAGGTGCGTTTAAAGACGGTGGTAGTAGCAACAAGTCTGCACTATTTTGTGGTGAATACTTTGACTTCTAGAAGATTCACATGAAGGCTCACTTAAAAGCACAAGGAGATGGAATATGGAAGATTCACATGATCATATGAAAATATGCAAATAAACAAGATGTTAGCAAAAAGAATCATTGAAAAATGATTAAAAATGAAGGAGTTGTGAGTTTTTGAAATTAATGACAATTAAATAAAACTTCAATAAATCCACCTATTAAAAAATAAGAAATGCCTCCCCCAAGGCTTGAACCCAAGACCTTGGGGTAGTAGGTTCAAAATTAAACCAACTCAACCACTTAATGCGTGTGAACATGGAATGGGAAAAAGAAGAAAAATAGCATAAACCATGAAAATCATAAAATGATCAAAAATTGTCCTTATTGAGGATCGAACCAAGGACCATGGGCAAGGCAAGTGACTTAAGGGCTAGTGTTTAACCACTGGGGTGGCGATACATCCAGTATGTAAAGTCACCCCATTAAAACATACACTTAACAAAGTGCATAGCTGGGCAAATGCAAGGCAAACTCAAGCAACATTTCAAAATACGTTTTAATTCCAACTCTCTCAATTTTCCACCAAATTTAACAAAATTTTAGTCTAAATCACTTGATTTTTAATGAGGATTACAATGGTAACAACCATTATTTAAAATTATGCACACAAAGAAAAATACGAATGCTCATGCTATTGTGTGTTTTGAAATGCATTTTAGATTTTATGGATTGAAACAGATGTGATTATAATCAAACAAAGGCTTGCACACGTCTAAAAAAAGATTTTGAATGAATTCTAACAAGAGATTTATCCAAAATATCAATGGAGCAAAAACTGGTATGTGAGTTGCAAAGGTAGACATGAGTTGAACATATACCAAGACAAAGCAAAACAAAAGAGGGTGAGTCCAAGACCAACACATGTCTGCTCATGCTTTATGTGTCAAATGCAATGATGATTTCCAATAGAATAACTCATTTCTGTCATGAATCAAAATGGGGCTGTCAAGCTGCAATTTAATGAAAAGGTTATAAACAGAACTTGTGTAAAAAGCCAAGACAAAATGATTCACAATAGCTTGAGTTCAAGGACATGACAAAGTTCAACAAAACTATCCTACTCAATGATAGTTACTAAATCCCAACAGGCCTTAAAATGACAAAGTAAATTTGATGAGACATTCAAGTTGATAAATCTTAAAGGACTGCAGGCCCAGCATCAGGCCAAGAAAACTACATCTGAGTTTAACAAACTCACATCTCAATCCCAGGCCTAGGCAGCAAGGCCTGAATGCCAAAAACCAACTGAAGCCAAACTTAAACATCCTATTAAAACAACACTAAGAGCCTGATATCCTATTTCACAGCTAGATGGAAAACCAACCAATGAACCTAGACTATGAGTTAACAAACTCCCTTAGAAAGCAGCTCTGTCACAACCTCATAACTCTCAGCTCACAAGGGCTATGAATGATTTCTATAAATTTACGGAAAGCCCTCATGGAGCTCTACAACTTTCATGTTTTTGATATTTTCAAATTCTGAGTGGAACTAGGTTGAAAAACCCCTCCAAGTTGGCTGAAAACATGACTTTCAAGGCCAGAAAACTTAAAATATTTCTAAGTGTTTTGCCCTCTTGAAATGATTTTGGCTATAACTCCAATTCTATGAATTTTCTGCTCATGGACCACTTTGGGACTTTTGTAGGACTTGTCAAGAGCTTTCCAATGAGCTTTGAACCAACTCAATTGGATGTGTGGTTAGGGAGTTATGGTCTTGCCCTTTTCAAAACCCTAATTTCCGATTTTTGCGATTACTCCCTAACCCTTGATCCAATGGTCATGAAACTTCATGGGTAGGTGTAATATGTCATTAGGAACATTTTAGATTCCCACCTTGAGGTCAAATTCCTTATGTTTGAAGAGTTGACTTTTCGGTCAACCGAACGATCGATCGATGACTACCGAGTCGACTGTTAATGTTCTGTGTCCTTCGAGACCTTGAAACTTCTTGAGTAGACTTTACTAAGCCATATGAACTCCATGGACCATGATCCCACCATTGGAACACTTTTTAAATCCAAAGTCAAACTACAGTTGACTTTTCCTGATCGAAAACCCTAATCGGGTATCCTGAACTGCGCTGTTCTTGATCCTTGGGCGACAACCTCAAATTGGATTCATACTTGATCCATTGGAGTATGGAGTATATTTGATGATATAGAGACTTATCTCATGGAGAACCAATCCAATACGTTGACTGATTAAACATCTTGAAATCTCGATTCTCGGCTATATGGAACCCTAATTTCAGTATCTTAACAAAGACCAACTTGAAACATGTTGAGGTTAGATAATCAAATGCATATGACCCTAAAATGATGATGAAGATCTAAGGGGTCAAAATTTGGGGTGAAACAGTTGCCCCTATTTAAATATCTTCACTAGATGGCGATGAGAGATGACAATCCTCATTGAATCATAGTGAAAGGTATTTAAATATAACAAACCAGAAATTTTGTCTCTTAGATCCGATGGTATGCAAAAAGACCAATACTGAAATGCAATGAGTTCTAAATGGGGTTTTATGATGCTTGAATGCAAGACAGATGCAGACACACGAGCAAATATATAAGAACGACAATACGACGAGTAACCACTCACGAGGGACTCAACACACTAGGGAAAGAATCAAGGCAAAGTAAGCAAGATAGTTCACACATGACCAAAGATGCTGTTCAAGGGAATCTTTCACACATGGGACACAAATTCCAACAGGGAAGACACATCTTCATCGGGGAAAAGGAGACACACTGCTGGGGAAGAAGGCAATTCTTCACTGGGGAAACGAAAGAAAAGAGACGCAAACCTCACTGGGGATAACCAGATGAGAAATTTCCTATAACGAAGAGTTCAAACGGGATCTTCAGGAAAAGGTTAGAAACAAGACCAGACGCGCCGGGGAAGCTAGTATACACTAGTTCTCCGAGACTCGACTAGGGAAAGCAAAGGCTTCAAAGGGATAACCAGAACAACAAACAGTTTTCCAAAAGTGCTAGTTACCACTAGACTTCCTAGGAGTAATGGTGACGACCAAACCAAAGTTCCAATTACAATTGGGAAATCCAAACAATATTGATAAAACACAGGACTTAGGCTGGGGGGAATTGGTAATAACCGACTAATAACGATTAATTTTCAAGCAATGCTAGTAACCACTAGATTTAGAAAGAACTGGATTTTCAAAGAGTTTGGTGACGTCCAGGTCCTCAACCAGGAAGCACAAATATATCCCTCAATACCTTAGGAACAAAAGCTAATATCCTCAAAGCATTAGGATACAATAGAGACACAACCCTCAACACATTAGGATTGAATGAAGACCCTCAAAACCTTAGGATCGAAAGCTGAACATCCTCAATACATTAGGATATGAAAATGCGACCATTTTAGTCTCCAAAGTATACATCTCCAAAGGTACAAAACCTGATTTTGGGATCAACGAACATCTCCAAAGGTACACAACCTGTGCTTGGGATAGAACCCAACACTTCCAAAGGTAACCAACCTGATCTTGGAATGGAAACAAACATCTATCTCTAAAGGTACACAACCTGTGCTCGGGATAGAAACAAACATCTTCCAAAGGTACGAAACCTGTGCTTGGATAGAAAATAATACGTCTCCAAAGGTACACAATCTGTACTCGGAGTGGAAACCATCGTGACTTAGTTTGGAATGATACACAACTAAATTTCCAGTATTCGTCGTCCATGGATTTTCATGATGCCAGTTACCAGCGGGCCTTACTTGAAATATGATTGGTCACCACCAAATTACTTATACCAGCATCTACTGGATTTTCAAGCAATGTTGGTCACAATCGTGCGTCGATGTCTTTAAGATAAACTTCTCAAATGAGACTTCCATTTATCGTTGAAGAATGATAAGCTTCTCTGAAGAGACCGCCACTTATCATTGATGATGAATAAGATTCTCTACAGAGATTGCCACTTATGGATAAGCTTCTCTACAGAGACTGCCACTTATTGTTGAAGATGAATAAGCTTCTCGCCAGAGATTGCCACTTATGAATAAGCTTTTCTATAGAGACTGCCACTTATTGTTGAAGATGAATAAGCTTCACGCCAGAGATTGCCACTTATGGATAAGCTTCTCTACAGAGACTTCCACTTATCGTTGATGATGAATAAGCTTCTCTACAGAGATTGCCACTTATCGTTGATGATGAATAAGCTTCTCGCCAGAGATTGCCACTTATGGATAAGCTTCTCTACAGAGACTGCCACTTATTGTTGAAGATGAATAAGCTTCTCGCCAGAGATTGCCACTTATGGATAAACTTCTCTACAGAGACTGCCACTTATCGTTGTTTATGAATAAGCTTCTCTACAGAGATTGCCACTTATGGATAAGCTTCTCTACAGAGACTGCCACTTATTGTTGTTAGGCAAAGCAAAATGTTCTTCTTGATAGACAGTGCAAAATAAATGCACGTCCAGGTAGGTTCGGCGACCGACAGAGACCAAAGTCCAATCTAGAATATAGCTAGAAAGAAACTGTCAAACAAGACTCCAACCATTGAGAAATGAACCCGAATGGGGACACATCTTATCCAATCATGGAAAAAGATAACTGAAGCAACCATCATCCACGAGGATTAAACTCTATAGGGAATTGAGAAAGGATGGGCATTTTATGCTTAAGGGCTGACAACTCTATTGGAGAGGGACAACACACCCAGTCACTCGGTGAAAAACACCAAAGTGAAACAAGAACAGGTAATAACCAGAGATAGCAAAAATGCATGGATGTTATGCAAATGCTTTATGCCATGCTTATGTTTATGCTGACAAAACAGACGAAATAAAACAGGAGATGAAATAAACATCTCGACACGGATGCCCAGCCAACTTCACCAAAATTGGACATCAATGGGGATGATCATAAAGATCAAAAATTCCACTTCAAAGTTACAACCTTCTCCAGGAGAGAGTAATCCACTTAGGACACAACATCATGACTTCACTCGGATTGCCATCATGAGCTTGAATTCTTTGTTGAAGGAAAAAATCACCAAGGGAAGTTCTAAGATCAACCGAAGTAACAACTTAATCGAAGCTAACAAAAGGGTATCATGAGAACAAAACACTTCTGCCCCATGATGGTACGACAATTCTCTTCAAGTGAGCAACGACTCTTGCGACAAATAGTCTGCACCTCTTCTGCCCCAGATTATGTAGTCTCTGAGACGAAGTCATAAGGATGCTTTTACAAAAGAATTGGCATAAAGACTACTTCAATGTCTTCAAACACTTATAGAGAGATTTACAAATCTCGACTTGATTTCCCCAGTTTAACGGTATTTGTACAACAAAGTCCTCAGACTGCGGAAGTAACGACTGGGGAACAAACTTGCCCCTGCTAGCTGGTAGCTGCGAAAAGGCTGCCCCAGACTAAACTGTTCATTGAGAGCTTCATCTAATCTTGACCTGTTCGGCTCTGATTAGCTGAACATTATGACAAATGTTTAACAAATCCTTCAAATTGGTTGCCCCAGGCCGAGCTTCCTTTATCAAGTCAAACTCCCTAGCTGACAGCGTTTGTCGGTGTTCCTTTGACATTGGATCATCTTGCACGCAATATTGTTCATTAAAAATTGGCAATTTTCAATGTAAAATTCATGCAATCTTTTGAAAACATTTTTTGATGAAACACACACGGCGGAGTGATCAAGTGATCAAAGTAAAAGTGATCCAATCATTTTACAAATGATAGATAAAGTGATGAACACACACAATTAACAAAGATCATTAGGAGTCAGGTTATCCAACCTTGCTGTAATATGATCTCAAAACAACCTTACCTCAATTAGGTCTTTTAAGGGTTGTAACGTGGTCTGGTTCACGGTTCATGAAACAAAGGATAAAGGCTCAAAGTTATTTGTCCCACCCATTCTCCATGGTGAACTCCAATCCTATGCTCAGTTAACTCAAACTACACATTCAGGTTCTTACAGACTTAAGAATTAAACTGATGATAGTTGGTGATGGCTTACAAACTTAGGGTAGTCACGACTCCCTTACAGTGTTTGATAGCTTTTTGCTATTTGAGGATTTTTTAAGTGAAGAATCTTACAAAATTCCTCTCTTTTTATCCTTGACTTTTGTCTGAACTTCTTTGTTCGAATATACAGTCAATTGGATGCCCCATTTTTTCCTACGTCTCCTTCATAGGTTTTGACTTAGCGGGATTTTTTCTCTTCTTTTTTTACTTTTCCCTTTTTTTTTCTTTCGAGAAAGAGGGTGACTACCTAGTTTAATGGATACGGTGAACCATCATTGTCTTTTATGCTGAAAAGCATCTTCGACACTTGCTTGTTGTGTACGAAGGAAAACCTGAGTGCACCACCTTTATATGAAAAGTGTCTTGTATGCACATATTTTCAAGTTAACCGAGAACTCCCCCCCCCAGGTTTGAGATTTAGGGTTTTGTTTTTGTAAAGAAAGAAAACTCCTACTTCTGGGCTCGAAGGGGTTAACGAGCTTGCTTGTATGCACATATCTTCGACACTTGCTTGTTGTGACCAGCGGGCCTTACTTGAAATATGATTGGTCACCACCAAATTACTTATACCAGCATCTACTGGATTTTCAAACAATGCTGGTCACAATCGTGCGTCGACGTCCTTAAGATAAACTTCTCAAATGAGACTGCCATTTATCGTTGAAGAATGATAAGCTTCTCTGAAGAGACCGCCACTTATCATTGATGATGAATAAGATTCTCTACAGAGATTGCCACTTATGGATAAGCTTCTCTACAGAGACTGCCACTTATTGTTGAAGATGAATAAGCTTCTCGCCAGAGATTGCCACTTATGAATAAGCTTTTCTACAGACACTGCCACTTATTGTTGAAGATGAATAAGCTTCTCGCCAGAGATTTCCACTTATGGATAAGCTTCTCTACAGAGACTTCCACTTATCGTTGATGATGAATAAGCTTCTCTACAGAGATTGCCACTTATCGTTGATGATGAATAAGCTTCTCGCCAGAGATTGCCACTTATGGATAAGCTTCTCTACAGAGACTGCCACTTATTGTTGAAGATGAATAAGCTTCTCGCCAGAGATTGCCACTTATGGATAAGCTTCTCTACAGAGACTGCCACTTATCGTTGTTTATGAATAAGCTTCTCTACAGAGATTGCCACTTATGGATAAGCTTCTCTACAGAGACTGCCACTTATTGTTGTTAGGCAAAGCAAAATGTTCTTCTTGATAGACAGTGCAAAATAAATGCACGTCCAGGTAGGTTCGGCGACCGACAGAGACCAAAGTTCAATCTAGAATATAGCTAGAAAGAAACTGTCAAACAAGACTCCAACCATTGAGAAATGAACTCGAATGGGGACACATCTTATCCAATCATGGAAAAAGATAACTGAAGCAACCATCATCCACGAGGATTAAACTCTATAGGGAATTGAGAAAGGATGGGCATTTTATGCTTAAGGGCTGACAACTCTATTGGAGAGGGACAACACACCCAGTCACTCGGTGAAAACCACCAAAGTGAAACAAGAATAGGTAATAACCAGAGATAGCAAAAATGCATGGATGTTATGCAAATGCTTTATGCCATGCTTATGTTTATGCTGACAAAAAAAACGAAATAAAACAGGAGATGAAATAAACATCTCGACACGGATGCCCAGCCAACTTCACCAAAATTGGACATCAATGGGGATGATAATAAAGATCAACAGTTCCACTTCAAAGTTACAACCTTCTCCAGGAGAGAGTAATCCATTTAGGACACAACATCATGACTTCACTCGGATTTCCATCATGAGCTTGAATTCTTTGTTGAAGGAAAAAATCACCAAGGGAAGTTCCAAGATCAACCGAAGTAACAACTTAATCGAAGCTAACAAAAGGGTATCATGAGAACAAAACACTTCTGCCCCCATGATGGTACGACAATTCTCTTCAAGTGAGCAACGACTCTTGCGACAAATAGTCTGCACCTCTTCTGCCCCAGATTATGTAGTCTCTGAGACGAAGTCATAAGGATGCTTTTACAAAAGAATTGGCATAAAGACTACTTCAATGTCTTCAAACACTTATAGAGAGATTTACAAATCTCGACTTGATTTCCCCAGTTTAACGGTATTTGTACAACAAAGTCCTCAGACTGCGGAAGTAACGACTGGGGAACAAACTGCCCCTTCTAGCTGGTAGCTGCGAAAAGGCTGCCCCAGACTAAACTGTTCATTGAGAGCTTCATCTAATCTTGACCTGTTCGGCTCTGATTAGCTGAACATTATGAAAAATGTTTAACAAATCCTTCAAATTGGTTGCCCCAGGCCGAGCTTCCTTTATCAAGTCAAATTCCCTAGCTGACAGCGTTTGTCGGGGTTCCTTTGACATTGGATCATCTTGCACGCAATATTGTTCATTAAAAATTGGCAATTTTCAATGTAAAATTCATGCAATCTTTTGAAAACATTTTTTGATGAAACACACACGACGGAGTGATCAAGTGATCAAAGTAAAAGTGATTCAATCATTTTACAAATGATAGATAAAGTGATGAACACACACAATTAACAAAGATCATTAGGAGTCAGGTTATCCAACCTTGCTGTAATATGATCTCAAAACAACCTTACCTCAATTAGGTCTTTTAAGGGTTGTAACGTGGTCTGGTTCATGGTTCATGAAACAAAGGATAAAGGCTCAAAGTTATTTGTCCCACCCATTCTCCATGGTGAACTCCAATCCTATGCTCAGTTAACTCAAACTACACATTCAGGTTCTTACAGACTTAAGAATTAAACTGATGATAGTTGGTGATGGCTTACAAACTTAGGGTAGTCACGACTCCCTTACAGTGTTTGAGAGCTTTTTGCTATTTGAGGATTTTTTAAGTGAAGAATCTTACAAAATTCCTCTCTTTTTATCCCTGACTTTTGTCTGAACTTCTTTGTTCGAATATACAGTCAATCGGATGCCCCATTTTTTCCTACGTCTCCTTCATAGGTTTTGACTTAGCGGGATTTTTTCTCTTCTTTTTTTACTTTTCCCTTTTTTTTTTCTTTCGAGAAAGAGGGTGACTACCTAGTTTAATGGATACGGTGAACCATCATTGTCTTTTATGCTGAAAAGCATCTTCGACACTTGCTTGTTGTGTACGAAGGAAAACCTGAGTGCACCACCTTTATATGAAAAGTGTCTTGTATGCACATATTTTCAAGTTAACCGAGAACTACCCCCCCCCCCCCCCCAGGTTTGAGATTTAGGGTTTTGTTTTTGTAAAGAAAGAAAACTCCTACTTCTGGGCTCGAAGGGGTTAACGAGCTTTCTTGTATGCACATATCTTCGACACTTGCTTGTTGTGACCAGCGGGCCTTACTTGAAATATGATTGGTCACCACCAAATTACTTATACCAGCATCTACTGGATTTTCAAACAATGCTGGTCACAATCGTGCGTCGACGTCCGTAAGATAAACTTCTCAAATGAGACTGCCATTTATCGTTGAAGAATGATAAGCTTCTCTGAAGAGACCGCCACTTATCATTGATGATGAATAAGATTCTCTACAGAGATTGCCACTTATGGATAAGCTGCTCTACAGAGACTGCCACTTATTGTTGAAGATGAATAAGCTTCTCGCCAGAGATTGCCACTTATGAATAAGCTTTTCTACAGAGACTGCCACTTATTGTTGAAGATGAATAAGCTTCTCGCCAGAGATTGCCACTTATGGATAAGCTTCTCTACAGAGACTTCCACTTATCGTTGATGATGAATAAGCTTCTCTACAGAGATTGCCACTTATCGTTGATGATGAATAAGCTTCTCGCCAGAGATTGCCACTTATGGATAAGCTTCTCTACAGAGACTGCCACTTATTGTTGAAGATGAATAAGCTTCTTGCCAGAGATTGCCACTTATGGATAAGCTTCTCTACAGAGACTGCCACTTATCGTTGTTTATGAATAAGCTTCTCTACAGAGATTGCCACTTATGGATAAGCTTCTCTACAGAGACTGCCACTTATTGTTGTTAGGCAAAGCAAAATGTTCTTCTTGATAGACAGTGCAAAATAAATGCACGTCCAGGTAGGTTCGGCGACCGACAGAGACCAAAGTTCAATCTAGAATATAGCTAGAAAGAAACTGTCAAACAAGACTACAACCATTGAGAAATGAACTCGAATGGGGACACATCTTATTCAATCATGCAAAAAGATAACTGAAGCAACCATCATCCACGAGGATTAAACTCTATAGGGAATTGAGAAAGGATGGGCATTTTATGCTTAAGGGCTGACAACTCTATTGGAGAGGGACAACACACCCAGTCACTCGGTGAAAAACACCAAAGTGAAACAAGAACAGGTAATAACCAGAGATAGCAAAAATGCATGGATGTTATGCAAATGCTTTATGCCATGCTTATGTTTATGCTGACAAAACAGACGAAATAAAACAGGAGATGAAATAAACATCTCGACACGGATGCCCAGCCAACTTCACCAAAACCGGACATCAATGGGGATGATCATAAAGATCAACAGTTCCACTTCAAAGTTACAACCTTCTCCAGGAGAGAGTAATCCACTTAGGACACAACATCATGACTTCACTCGGATTGCCATCATGAGCTTGAATTCTTTGTTGAAGGGAAAAATCACCAAGGGAAGTTCCAAGATCAACCGAAGTAACGACTTAATCGAAGCTAACAAAAGGGTATCATGAGAACAAAACACTTCTGCCCCATGATGGTACGACAATTCTCTTCAAGTGAGCAACGACTCTTGCGACAAATAGTCTGCACCTCTTCTGCCCCAGATTATGTAGTCTCTGAGACGAAGTCATAAGGATGCTTTTACAAAAGAATTGGCATAAAGACTACTTCAATGTCTTCAAACACTTATAGAGAGATTTACAAATCTCGACTTGATTTCCCCAATTTAACGGTATTTGTACAACAAAGTCCTCAGACTGCGGAAGTAACGACTGGGGAACAAACTTGCCCCTGCTAGCTGGTAGCTGCGAAAAGGCTGCCCCAGACTAAACTGTTCATTGAGAGCTTCATCTAATCTTGACCTGTTCGGCTCTGATTAGCTGAACATTATGACAAATGTTTAACAAATCCTTCAAATTGGTTGCCCCAGGCCGAGCTTCCTTTATCAAGTCAAATTCCCTAGCTGACAGCGTTTGTCGGGGTTCCTTTGACATTGGATCATCTTGCACGCAATATTGTTCATTAAAAATTGGCAATTTTCAATGTAAAATTCATGCAATCTTTTGAAAACATTTTTTGATGAAACACACACGGCGGAGTGATCAAGTGATCAAAGTAAAAGTGATCCAATCATTTTACAAATGATAGATAAAGTGATGAACACACACAATTAACAAAGATCATTAGGAGTCAGGTTATCCAACCTTGCTGTAATATGATCTCAAAACAACCTTACCTCAATTAGGTCTTTTAAGGGTTGTAACGTGGTCTGGTTCACGGTTCATGAAACAAAGGATAAAGGCTCAAAGTTATTTGTCCCACCCATTCTCCATGGTGAACTCCAATCCTATGCTCAGTTAACTCAAACTACACATTCAGGTTCTTACAGACTTAAGAATTAAACTGATGATAGTTGGTGATGGCTTACAAACTTAGGGTAGTCACGACTCCCTTACAGTGTTTGATAGCTTTTTGCTATTTGAGGATTTTTTAAGTGAAGAATCTTACAAAATTCCTCTCTTTTTATCCTTGACTTTTGTCTGAACTTCTTTGTTCGAATATACAGTCAATTGGATGCCCCATTTTTTCCTACGTCTCCTTCATAGGTTTTGACTTAGCGGGATTTTTTCTCTTCTTTTTTTACTTTTCCCTTTTTTTTTCTTTCGAGAAAGAGGGTGACTACCTAGTTTAATGGATACGGTGAACCATCATTGTCTTTTATGCTGAAAAGCATCTTCGACACTTGCTTGTTGTGTACGAAGGAAAACCTGAGTGCACCACCTTTATATGAAAAGTGTCTTGTATGCACATATTTTCAAGTTAACCGAGAACTCCCCCCCCCCAGGTTTGAGATTTAGGGTTTTGTTTTTGTAAAGAAAGAAAACTCCAACTTCTGGGCTCGAAGGGGTTAACGAGCTTGCTTGTATGCACATATCTTCGACACTTGCTTGTTGTGACGTTGTTTCGTCTGCATCCGTGCATTTGTTCATTTTCAACATACGCATCATATTCGATTCATGGCATTGTCAGCATTATAGTTCATGTTATTTTTTCCATATCATTGCATATCACTGCATCTAGGGGCCAAATTTTCGGTTATCTTTATTTAAATCCCTTTCACCGCGATTTCTCGAGTCTCCGCTGCTCAAATCATCCGGTGAAGCTATTTAAATAGGGGCATCTGTTGCACCCCAAATTTGTCCTACCTTACATAGTTTCTAGTGCCACTTTATTTTGAATGAATAAAATGGCACAATTGGCAATAGACCGTGTGTAAGTAGTTGTGAGTGTGAGAGGTCGAGAGTTCGAATCCCACCTTCTTCACTTTTTGTTTTGTTTCTTTTATTTTTATTCTAACTTTTCTATTTTCATAAAAAAAATAACAAAAATAGTTTTTTTATTATTTAATTATTATTTTCGTATTTTATTTAAATTGTTTTTTAAAAAATATTATTTTTTCACTTTTTTTCATATTATTCATAAAAACATCCAAAAATTATAAAATTAAAAATATTAGAAAAGATTTTATTCTTTTTATAATATTTTTAATGTTTAGTAAATAAATAGGGTTTTAAGTTTGTTTTAATTTGTTTTAGTTTTGACTAATTCTTTAAGTTGGGCTTTAAAGTGGGCATTAGGTTAGAGTTAACCCTAATTTGTTACCTATATAAACATGAGTTGCATTTGAGAAAAAGGGGAGAGCACACAAAAGGAAAAAACGGCGGCCGTTCTCACGACTTATCAAAAGAGGAAAGCGTCAGCAAATCCACCAAACGGCGCAAAACCACCGCGAACCGCTTCGAACCCCAAACGAGGTGAGCAGTTCTTTTTGTCAATAAAAAAGTTTTTATGTTGTTTTAAGGTGGAACAAACCGAAGAAGAAGGAGAGAAATTGTTTCCGGCCATGCAAGAATAGAGCAAAGCTCAAAGGAGCTGCAACGACGCCGCCACCGTGATGAAGAAGAAGATGGGGTTTCTAAAAACCTAAAGATTGAAATGCTTCGGCGTGAAGCCTACTTTTCCCCTTTTATTTTTTATATTTTTTATTTTTCCCTTTTTTTTTTTCTTATTATTATTATTATTATTATTATTATTATTATTATTATTATTATTATTATTATTATTATTATTATTATTATTATTATTCTGATTTTCTTTAAATTATAATTATGTCATAATAAATGGTTAGTTTAATTAAAAAAAATATTTGCTAGTTAAACCTTGTTTTAAAACTCTGTTCTTATAATTAAAAAAATTAAAACTGTTTTTTATTAAAACTAAAACTTCTTTTTTTAAAAAATTTTAAACTGAATCCTTTTTAAAAAAATTAAAACTAAAACATTTTTATTAAAAACCATTGTTTCAAAATTAAGATTAAATTTCTTTTTTCAGAAATTAAAAATAAATTTTTTCAAAATTAATAAAATAATAAATTTCCAAATTGCATTTTCTTTCTTTCATTATTAATTGCTTTATTATTTGTCATTGATTTCCGCCTAATTTTTTTTCACTAACGTTCTCTATTTGTTTTCCGCTAGGTTTTAGTCGGTCTCTGATTATTATTAATTAATTAATTCGTTATCATATTTGTAATTTGTTCCATGGATGTAATTTACGCGAGGCCATGGTCGCGGTTTATTTTATTTTGCATTTTTTGGGGATTTGTAATTTACGCGAGTGATCGTCGCGACGCTTTCTTTACTTTCCGCACTTTATTTCTGCCATATAATATTTTGCCATGTTTTGCATGATTTAGCGTTATGTTCCTTCCGAAGGATTGGGTCTAGCCGTTTGACCGCCGAGTCAATAACCCTAACGTTTGACCATTTCAAAACCCTAATCGCCTAGGTGTCCCGCCGTGGACGAAAATACCCTTTACCCTAGCATTAGGTCAAAGAGTCGCCGTACTCTGTTTTAGGGATTCCCGCAGTGGAATATTTAATTTAACCCTAATTTCAATCAACAATTTCGACATAGAAATAGGAGTTTCAAAACTCCACGTAAGCATGTCCTTAAGATACGTTTACTCCCCTTTGAAACCTTGACCACAGTCAAGACGTTTCTAACCTCCTTTTCGAGGGGAATTACGATTACTATGATTCCATTCCCTATCCAGGATACGTAGGCACAAGATGCGACGTCTTGCCGAGTAAACTTAGGACTAACCCTTAGGTCTTTAGGTCACTATATCCCTTAGCAATATATTTCAAACAGATAATAAAATAAAAAAGCATACAATAAACAAAAGGTTCCTGTAGAGTACTACAGAAGTTTAGGGTGCTAGTACCTTCCCTAAGCTTAACCAACCCCTTACCTAGATCTCTCCCCGCATTGTCTTTACGATGCAAAATTAGGTTTTCCTCTTTTGACCTTTTCCTTCGGATAAATCAAAGAGCGGTTGTGAACTAAAGATGCAATTCAAATTAATTAATAATTTGATATCATATTCTAACCGCAACAGAAAATGGCGACTTCACTAGGGATCCTCCTAATTTTTAAGGGTTACCCTTATTTTGTTTATTGTATGATATTTTATTAATTATTTTTATATATCATTGTACCTTTTGGGGATACCTGTTATTGTGAGATAAGTCCTAACCCGGACTTGAGTGACCTTATGATAGGAAGGTGAGATATTCGACGAGGCTTGCCGGGAGTGAGTCCCGACCAAGTCGACTCGAGAATCACCGCTCAGTTGAGACCCTTTCGAAAATGGTTCGGTTGATCGAGTGCAGTCGTGAAAACTTTTACTATTTTCAATTGGAGTCTGTGATACTGGGGACCGTAGTACCTTAACACCACCTTGGCCTTATATAGGACGTAGTGCGGGAACTATGTGGGAGTAGTCCTAAAATAGTTGCTATGTGATACTACACTAAAAAGAGGTTCTCTCGAGAATATTATCGACCTCCGAGTTAGTTGGAAAATTGATAATATCCGAAGGATGGACTGATGACTTTGGGCACTGATTTAGAACCCTTGTTCTGCAGGTACAATTAACCTATAGTACTTACCTTTTGGGAAGGGTAGACCTTAACTCCATTCGCTGTCCTCTAACCTAGGACCTTTGTGTGTGTATTTGTGCTTTGCATCCATAAAGCATCATATCATTTCCAGTTTCAAGGAATTCAACAGTCCTTTGCAAATTCAAAAAGGTCCTACATTTTAGAGTAAAAAAAAAATTTCTTTCCAACTTTCCTAAAAGGGAATATTTGCAATCGACCGTTGAAATTCTTGGAACCATTACATGGCATTAGCATCACATTTTTGCATTGCATTTTCCCCCGGTTTCTCATTCTCGATTCTCTCGTCTTCCAGTGTACCTTTGAGTCGTCAAGCTGATTCCTCGACACAGATATCAGACCAGGGCTAACTATAGACATAAGATGTTAGAGCAAGAGACATACAATGCAGAGATCCGAATGGAAATCAATGAGTTGAAGTCAGACATGACTAAGCTCACTGAAATGCTTCAAATACTGATTTCCAGAGGACAGCAAGCTCAGACTCCTCAACGCCCAGTTATCGGACAAAACCAAAAATGGAACATAAGCCACTTTGATCCTATTCCCATGACTTACACCGAGCTATATCTTGACTTGGTTCGACGAGGAATGATCACCACAAAGGCTTCGCCACCCCCTCCTAATCCCCATCCGGTTGGGTTCAGGACCGATCTCCGTTGTACTTTTCATGAGGGTGCCCCAGGCCACGACTTGGAACATTGTTTTGCACTGAAGGCTAGAGTGCGTGAATTGGTTAGAACCGGAATACTTGATTTTACAGATGGTCATCCGAATGTTCAGAAGGATCCCTTGCCAGTGCATCACAAATGAAGTTTTATCACTAGGCCTTTTATTCCTTGTTGTTTGCATTTTCCTTATTTCGTATTAGTTGTTTGCTTTCAAATTATGTTTGTACTTTTACATTAATGAAATGAGCATTGCGACTTTTGATTCAATTCATTTTGCCTACTATTTGCATCTTTATGCTTTATTTTCAAATATTTACTTTTTGTCCAAATTTTTGATATGCTAAGATTGGAGGGAGGATGATGATAACGTTATACCCATAATTGTTGTCAGTATGCTTTCAATCAAACCTTGTTGACGATGTAAGGCATTGTTTCAATTCCCAAACACTGGAGAAATAAGGAAGTTAATCCCTTGTCAACCCCTTCGAGCCTGGAAGTTGGAGTTCCTTTCTTTACAAAAAAAACCCGCAATTTTAACCTGGGGATGGGTAGTTCTTAGTTAACTTGGTTGTGTGTTCATACAATACACCTTTCATACAAAGGTCGCACTCACAATTTTCCTTCGCACACAGCAAGTAAGTGTTGAAGATGTTTTTCAATCAGAAGTCGATGATGGTTCATCGTGATCATTAAGCTAGGCAGTCACTTCCTTTAAAAAAAATCAAAAGAAAAGCCCGATAAGTCAAAACCTATGAAGGAGACTTAGGCAAAACTGAGGCATCCTGCTGACTGTAATCTTCACAAAAAGAAACAGTTCAGGCAAAAGTTAAGGATAATAAAAAGAGGAGGTCTTTAAATCTTTATCATGAAAATCCTCAATGTCAAAATGACCAAATATCATAAGGAAGTAGTGGCTGCTTTTCATAGGTCCATTGACTTCTGAACCATCATTGCTACCATCAGTGCAATTCCTAACCTATAGGAACCTGAATGCATAATAGGAGTTAACTGAGCATAGGACTGGAGATCATCATATAGATTGGGTGGGTATAAATAAATTTTGAGCCTTTATCCTTTGTTTCATAAACCGTGAACCAGGCCACGTTACAACCCTCAAAAGACCTAATTGAAGCAAGGTTATTTTGAAAGTATACTACAACAAGGTTGCGTAACCTGACTCCAAAAGATCTTTGTGAATCATTTATTTTGGCAATACACTTTTGTTTTAAATTTTGAGCGTCTTGAACCACCGTGTTCTGACCAACGACTTATTTTTCATTTTTCAAAAATAATTTTGATTTCAAAGGTCGCATGAACTTTGCATTACCATGTTTGTATGAATATTTTTGTTTGCAAAATGGCTTTCCTCTAAGGAATTTTCAAACAATGAGAAACTTTGTCAAGTGATCCTATCAGGGGCAAGTTCCGCTTACATCCTGTCTAAGAATCAGTTCAAGATTGGTTCAAGGCAAGATCTTCTCAGATTTGGTTTATCCAGAAAATTTTCAAGACTCATACTGGGGGCAAGCCTTCCGAGGATACAGTAAAACATTCCTATTCACGAATCAGATAAGCTGAAGCAATTATCAGTTTGTCTAATCTAGGGCAGTGTACTTTAAAAATCTCCAAGCAGCTCTTCATCCTTCCTACAAGGACTATCAACTTGATACAGTTTAATAGAATGACAATGATGTATGGGTTAAGGAATCAGTCTTCTAGTTTTGTCATCTCACTAACAGAGTCGAGCCTTGTCATCGACATCTGCATTTGCATGTGATTATATATCATAGCATAATTCTTATACATGTGCATATCATGGGTGTTTTATCCCCATTTGTTTTTTCTCCCGAGGCCGTGTTTTACTCGCGTCTTACCTCGTGGACGAAGTCCAATTTACCTGGCATCATGGGTGTTTTATCCCCATTTGCTTTTTCTCCCGAGGTCGTATTTTACCCGCGTCTTACCTCGTGGACGAAGTCCAATTTACCTGGCATCATGGGTGTTTTATCCCCATTTGCTTTTTCTCCCGAGGTTGTGTTTTACCCGCGTCTTACCTCGTGGACAAGTCCAATTTACTTGGCATCATGGGTGTTTTATCCCCATTTGTTTTTTTCTCCTGAGGTTGTGTTTTACCCGCGTCTTACCTCGTGGACGAAGTCCAATTTACCTGGCATCATGGGTGTTTTATCCCCATTTGTTTTTTTCTCCCGAGGTCGTGTTTTACCCGCGTCTTACCTTGTGGACAAAGTTCAATTTACCTGGAATCATGGGTGTTTTATCCCCATTTGTATTCTTCTCTCAAGGTTGTGTTTTACTCACGTCTTACCTTATGGTAAAAGTCCAATTTACTTGGAACCTATCAACAATTCTGTGTCGTGTCTATCTGACGTTCTTCCAGATATGACATGTCTCCTATCCGATGTTTTTCCGGATACGTTGCTCTTTCTGACGTTTTTTCAGTTTTGAGTTCATGATCTGATGTTCTTCCAGACATGTCTTCAAACTTCTCTCGTACGTTTAGTGTTTCCCTAAATGTTTCGGGTATACCTTCAAAGACTTTGGCTTCATCTCATGCCCTCATAGATGTTGTCATGTTATGCAACCCAGCATTCATTCGATGTTCTTCCGAGTGTCGTGGGTGTGTTTCAAAGTTCATTCGATGTTCTTCCGATTATCTTTGATATTAATCTCTGTTTCCCCGAGTTCATTCGACGTTCTTCCGAGTGTCTTGGTGGTGTTTCAGAGTTTATTCGACGTTCTTCCGAGTATCTCTGTTGTGATTCAAAGTTCATTTGATGTTCTTCCGAGTGTCTTTGACGTCTGTTTCTATCTTTCAGAGTTTATTCGATGTTCTTCCGAATATCCTCATTATCTTTCAGAATTCTTTTGATGTTCTTCTGATTAGTTCTAATGTTTGTTTATTCCGGTATTTATTTTCCGATGATTCCTGAAGATCCCGCTCGATCTCTTTGTTTAAAGGAACGTCCCGAAAACTCTAGCGCCGGTCGTTTACCTGGTCTTACCGCCGTATGGATCCTATGTTACCTTGTCACTACCGCGAGTCTTCTTCCCCAGTGCATTTCCTCGTTGCGCCGTCCCCTGTGACGTTGTTTCGTCTGCATCCGTGCATTTGTTCATTTTCATCATACGCATCATATTCGATTCATGGCATTGTCAGCATTATAGTTCGTGTTATTTTGTCCATATCATTGCATATCACTGCATCTAGGGGCCAAATTTTCGGTTATCTGTATTTAAATCCCTTTCACCGCGATTTCTCGAGTCTCCGCTGCTCAAATCATCCGGTGAAGCTATTTAAATAGGGGCATCTGTTGCACCCCAAATTTGTCCTACCTTACATAGTTTCTAGTGCCACTTTATTTTGAATGAATAAAATGACACAATTGGCAAGAAACCGTGTGTAAGTAGTTGTGAGTGTGAGAGGTCGAGAGTTCGAATCCCACCTTCTTCACTTTTTGTTTTGTTTCTTTTATTTTTATTCTAACTTTTCTATTTTCATAAAAAAAAATAACAAAAATAGTTTTTTTATTATTTAATTATTATTTTCGTATTTTATTTAAATTGTTTTTTAAAAAATATTATTTTTTCACTTTTTTTCATATTATTCATAAAAACATCCAAAAATTATAAAATTAAAAATATTAGAAAAGATTTTATTCTTTTTATAATATTTTTAATGTTTAGTAAATAAATAGGGTTTTAAGTTTGTTTTAATTTGTTTTAGTTTTGACTAATTCTTTAAGTTGGGCTTTAAAGTGGGCATTAGGTTAGAGTTAACCCTAATTTGTTACCTATATAAACATGAGTTGCATTTGAGAAAAAGGGGAGAGCACACAAAAGGAAAAAACGGCGGCCGTTCTCACGACTTATCAAAAGAGGAAAGCGTCAGCAAATCCACCAAACGGCGCAAAACCACCGCGAACCGCTTTGAACCCCGAACGAGGTGAGCAGTTCTTTTTGTCAATAAAAAAGTTTTTATGTTGTTTTCAGGTGGAACAAACCGAAGAAGAAGGAGAGAAATTGTTTCCGGCCATGCAAGAATGGAGCAAAGCTCAAAGGAGCTGCAACGCCGCCGCCACCGTGATGAAGAAGAAGATGGGGTTTCTAAAAACCTAAAGATTGAAATGCTTCAGCGTGAAGCCTACTTTTCCCCTTTTATTTTTTATATTTTTTATTTTTCCCTTTTTTTATTTTTCTTATTATTATTATTATTATTATTATTATTATTATTATTATTATTATTATTATTATTATTATTATTATTATTATTATTATTATTATTATTATTATTATTATTATTATTATTATTATTATTATTATTATTATTATTATTATGATTTTCTTTAAATTGTAATTATGTCATAATAAATGGTTAGTTTAATTAAAAAATATTTGCTAGTTAAACCTTGTTTTAAAACTCTGTTCTTATAATAAAAAAAATTAAAACTGTTTTTTATTAAAACTAAAACTTCTTTTTTTAAAAAAATTTAAACTGAATCCTTTTTAAAAAAATTAAAACTAAAACATTTTTATTAAAAACCATTGTTTCAAAATTAAGATTAAATTTCTTTTTTCAGAAATTAAAAATAAATTTTTTCAAAATTAATAAAATAATAAATTTCCAAATTGCATTTTCTTTCTTTCATTATTAATTGCTTTATTATTTGTCATTGATTTCCGCCTAATTTTTTTTCACTAACGTTCTCTATTTGTTTTCCGCTAGGTTTTAGTTGGTCTCTGATTATTATTAATTAATTAATTCGTTATCATATTTGTAATTTGTTCCATGGATGTAATTTACGCGAGGCCATGGTCACGGTTTATTTTATTTTGCATTTTTTGGGGATTTGTAATTTACACGAGTGATCGTCGCGACGCTTTCTTTACTTTCCGCACTTTATTTCTGCCATATAATATTTTGCCATGTTTTGCATGATTTAGCGTTATGTTCCTTCCGAAGGATTAGGTCTAGCCGTTTGACCGCCGAGTCAATAACCCTAACGTTTGACCATTTCAAAACCCTAATCGCCTAGGTGTCCCGCCGTGGACGAAAATACCCTTTACCCTAGCATTAGGTCAAAGAGTCGCTGTACTCTGTTTTAGGGATTCCCGCCGTGGAATATTTAATTTAACCCTAATTTCAATCAACAATTTCGACATAGAAATAGGAGTTTCAAAACTCCACGTAAGCATGTCCTTAAGATACGTTTACTCCCCTTTGAAACCTTGACCACAGTCAAGACGTTTCTAACCTCCTTTTCGAGGGGAACTACGATTACTCTGATTCCATTCCCTATCCAGGATACGTAGGCACAAGATGCGACGTCTTGCCGAGTAAACTTAGGACTAACCCTTAGGTCTTTAGGTCACTATATCCCTTAGCAATATATTTCAAACAGATAATAAAATAAAAAAGCATACAATAAACAAAAGGTTCCTGTAGAGTACTACAGAAGTTTAGGGTGCTAGTACCTTCCCTAAGCTTAACCAACCCCTTACCTAGATCTCTCCCCGCATTGTCTTTACGATGCAAAATTAGGTTTTCCTCTTTTGACCTTTTCCTTCGGATAAATCAAAGAGCGGTTGTGAACTAAAGATGCGATTCAAATTAATTAATAATTTGATATCATATTCTAACCGCAACAGAAAATGGCGACTTCACTAGGGATCCTCCTAATTTTTAAGGGTTACCCTTATTTTGTTTATTGTATGATATTTTATTAATTATTTTTATATATCATTGTACCTTTTGGGGATACCTGTTATTGTGAGATAAGTCCTAACCCGGACTTGAGTGACCTTATGATAGGAAGGTGAGATATTCGACGAGGCTTGCCGGGAGTGAGTCCCGACCAAGTCGACTCGAGAATCACCGCTCAGTTGAGACCCTTTCGAAAATGGTTCGGTTGATCGAGTGCAGTCGTGAAAACTTTTACTATTTTCAATTGGAGTCTGTGATACTGGGGACCGTAGTACCTTAACACCACCTTGGCCTTATATAGGACGTAGTGCGGGAACTATGTGGGAGTAGTCCTACAATAGTTGCTATGCGATACTACACTAAAAAGAGGTTCTCTCGAGAATATTATCGACCTCCGAGTTAGTTGGAAAATTGATAATATCCGAAGGATGGACTGATGACTTTGGGCACTGATTTAGAACCCTTGTTCTGCAGGTACAATTAACCTATAGTACTTACCTTTTGGGAAGGGTAGACCTTAACTCCATTCGCTGTCCTCTAACCTAGGACCTTTGTGTGTGTATTTGTGCTTTGCATCCATAAAGCATCATATCATTTCCAGTTTCAAGGAATTCAACAGTCCTTTGCAAATTCAAAAAGGTCCTACATTTTAGAGTAAAAAAAAAAAATTTCTTTCCAACTTTCCTAAAAGGGAATATTTGCAATCGACCGTTGAAATTCTTGGAACCATTACATGGCATTAGCATCACATTTTTGCATTGCATTTTTCCCCTGGTTTCTCATTCTCGATTCTCTCGTCTTCCAGTGTACCTTTGAGTCGTCAAGCTGATTCCTCGACACAGATATCAGACCAGGGCTAACTATAGACATAAGATGTCAGAGCAAGAGACATACAATGCAGAGATCCGAATGGAAATCGATGAGTTGAAGTCAGACATGACTAAGCTCACTGAAATGCTTCAAATACTGATTGCCAGAGAACAGCAAGCTCAGACTCCTCAACGCCCAGTTATCGGACAAAACCAGAAATGGAACAGAAGCCACTTTGATCCTATTCCCATGACTTACACCGAGCTATATCTTGACTTGGTTCGACGAGGACTGATCACCACAAAGGCTTCGCCACCTCCTCCTAATCCCCATCCGGTTGGGTTCAGGACCGATCTCCATTGTGCTTTTCATGAGGGTGCCCCAAGCCACGACTTGGAACATTGTTTTGCGCTGAAGGCTAGAGTGTGTGAATTGGTTAGAACCGGAATACTTGATTTTACAGATGGTCATCCGAATGTTCAGAAGGATCCCTTGCCAATGCATCACAAATGAAGTTTTATCACTAGGCCTTTTATTCCTTGTTGTTTGCATTTTCCTTATTTCGTATTAGTTGTTTGCTTTCAAATTATGTTTGTACTTTTACATTAATGAAATGAGCATTGCGACTTTTGATTCAATTCATTTTGCCTACTATTTGCATCTTTATGCTTTATTTTCAAATATTTACTTTTTGTCCAAATTTTTGATATGCTAAGATTGGAGGGAGGATGATGATAACGTTATACCCATAATTGCTGTCAGTATGCTTTCAATCAAACCTTGTTGACCATGTAAGGCATTGTTTCAATTCCCAAACACTGGAGAAATAAGGAAGTTAATCCCTTGTCAACCCCTTCGAGCCTGGAAGTTGGAGTTCCTTTCTTTACAAAAAAAACCCCGCAATTTTAACCTGGGGATGGGTAGTTCTCAGTTAACTTGGTTGTGTGTTCATACAATACACCTTTCATACAAAGGTCGCACTCACAATTTTCCTTCGCACACAGCAAGTAAGTGTTAAAGATGTTTTTCAATCAGAAGTCGATGATGGTTCACCGTGATCATTAAGCTAGGCAGTCACTTCCTTTAAAAAAAATCAAAAGAAAAGCCCAATAAGTCAAAACCTATGAAGGAGACTTAGGCAAAACTGAGGCATCCTGCTGACTGTAATCTTCACAAAAAGAAACAGTTCAGGCAAAAGTTAAGGATAATAAAAAGAGGAGATCTTTAAATCTTTATCATGAAAATCCTCAATGTCAAAATGACCAAATATCATAAGGAAGTAGTGGCTGCTTTTCATAGGTCCATTGACTTCTGAACCATCATTGCTACCATCAGTGCAATTCCTAACCTATAGGAACCTGAATGCATAATAGGAGTTAACTGAGCATAGGACTGGAGATCATCATATAGATTGGGTGGGTATAAATAAATTTTGAGCCTTTATCCTTTGTTTCATAAACCGTGAACCATGCCATGTTACAACCCTCAAAAGACCTAATTGAAGCAAGGTTATTTTGAAAGTATACTACAACAAGGTTGCGTAACCTGACTCCAAAAGATCTTTGTGAATCATTTATTTTGGCAATACACTTTTGTTTTAAATTTTGAGCATCTTGAACCACCGTGTTCTGACCAACGACTTATTTTTCATTTTTCAAAAATAATTTTGATTTCAAAGGTCGCATGAACTTTGCATTACCATGTTTGTATGAATATTTTTGTTTGCAAAATGGCTTTCCTCTAAGGAATTTTCAAACAATGAGAAACTTTGTCAAGTGATCCTATCAGGGGCAAGTTCCGCTTACATCCTGTCTAAGAATCAGTTCAAGATTGGTTCAAGGCAAGATCTTCTCAGATTTGGTTTATCCAGAAAATTTTCAAGACTCATACTGGGGGCAAGCCTTCCGAGGATACAGTAAAACATTCCTATTCACGAATCAGATAAGCTGAAGCAATTATCAGTTTGTCTAATCTAGGGCAGTGTACTTGAAAAATCCCCAAGCAGCTCTTCATCCTTCCTACAAGGACTGTCAACTTGATACAGTTTAATAGAATGACAATGATGTATGGGTTGAGGAATCAGTCTTCTAGTTTTGTCATCTCACTAACAGAGTCGAGCCTTGTCATCGACATCTGCATTTGCATGTGATTATATATCATAGCATAATTCTTATACATGTGCATATCATGGGTGTTTTATCCCCATTTGCTTTTTCTCCCGAGGCCGTGTTTTACTCGCGTCTTACCTCGTGGACGAAGTCCAATTTACCTGGCATCATGGGTGTTTTATCCCCATTTGCTTTTTCTCCCGAGGTCGTGTTTTACCCGCGTCTTACCTCGTGGACGAAGTCCAATTTACCTGGCATCATGGGTGTTTTATCCCCATTTGCTTTTTCTCCCGAGGTTGTGTTTTACCCGCGTCTTACCTCGTGGACAAAGTCCAATTTACTTGGCATCATGGGTGTTTTATCCCCATTTACTTTTTTCTCCCGAGGTCGTGTTTTACCCGCGTCTTACCTCGTGGACGAAGTCCAATTTACCTGGCATCATGGGTGTTTTATCCCCATTTGTTTTTTTCTCCCGAGGTCGTGTTTTACCCGCGTCTTACCTTGTGGACAAAGTTCAATTTACCTGGAATCATGGGTGTTTTATCCCCATTTGTATTCTTCTCTCAAGGTTGTGTTTTACTCACGTCTTACCTTATGGTAAAAGTCCAATTTACTTGGAACCTATCAACAATTCTGTGTCGTGTCTATCTGACGTTCTTCCAGATACGACATGTCTCCTATCCGATGTTTTTCCGGATACGTTGCTCTTTCTGACGTTTTTTCAGTTTTGAGCTCATGATCTGATGTTATTCCAGACATGTCTTCAAACTTCTCTCGTACGTTTAGTGTTTCCCTAAATGTTTCGGGTATACCTTCAAAGACTTTGGCTTCATCTCATGCCCTCATAGATGTTGTCATGTTATGCAACCTAGCATTCATTCGATGTTCTTCCGAGTGTCGTGGGTGTGTTTCAAAGTTCATTCGATGTTCTTCCGATTATCTTTGATATTAATCTCTGTTTCCCCGAGTTCATTCGACGTTCTTCCGAGTGTCTTGGTGGTGTTTCAGAGTTTATTCGACGTTCTTCCGAGTATCTCTGTTGTGTTTCAAAGTTCATTCGATATTCTTCCGAGTGTCTTTGACGTCTGTTTCTATCTTTCAGAGTTTATTCGATGTTCTTCCGAATATCCTGATTATCTTTCAGAATTCTTTTGATGTTCTTCCGATTAGTTTTATTCCGGTATTTATTTTCCGATGATTCCTGAAGATCCCGCTCGATCTCTTCGTTTAAAGGAACGTCCCGAAAACTCTAGCGTCGGTCGTTTACCTGGTCTTACCGCCGTATGGATCCTATGTTACCTTGTCACTACCGCGAGTCTTCTTCCCCAGTGCATTTCCTCGTTGCGTCGTCCCCTGTGACGTTGTTTCGTCTGCATCCGTGCATTTGTTCATTTTCATCATATGCATCATATTCGATTCATGGCATTGTCAGCATTATAGTTCGTATTATTTTGTCCATATCATTGCATATCACTGCATCTAGGGGCCAAATTTTCGGTTATCTGTATTTAAATCCCTTTCACCGCGATTTCTCGAGTCTCCGCTGCTCAAATCATCCGGTGAAGCTATTTAAATAGGGGCATCTGTTGCACCCCAAATTTGTCCTACCTTACATAGTTTCTAGTGCCACTTTATTTTGAATGAATAAAATGGCACAATTGGCAAGAGACCGTGTGTTAGTTGTGAGTGTGAGAGGTCGAGAGTTCGAATCCCACCTTCTTCACTTTTTGTTTTGTTTCTTTTATTTTTATTCTAACTTTTCTATTTTCATAAAAAAAAATAACAAAAATAGTTTTTTTATTATTTAATTATTATTTTCGTATTTTATTTAAATTGTTTTTTAAAAAATATTATTTTTTTCACTTTTTTTCATATTATTCATAAAAACATCCAAAAATTATAAAATTAAAAATATTAGAAAAAGATTTTATTCTTTTTATAATATTTTTAATGTTTAGTAAATAAATAGGGTTTTAAGTTTGTTTTAATTTGTTTTAGTTTTGACTAATTCTTTAAGTTGGGCTTTAAAGTGGGCATTAGGTTAGAGTTAACCCTAATTTGTTACCTATATAAACATGAGTTGCATTTGAGAAAAAGGGGAGAGCACACAAAAGGAAAAAACGGCGGTCGTTCTCACGACTTATCAAAAGAGGAAAGCGTCAGCAAATCCACCAAACGGCGCAAAACCACCGCGAACCGCTTCGAACCCCGAACGAGGTGAGCAGTTATTTTTGTCAATAAAAAAGTTTTTATGTTGTTTTCAGGTGGAACAAACCGAAGAAGAAGGAGAGAAATTATTTCCGGCCATGCAAGAATGGAGCAAAGCTCAAAGGAGCTGCAACGACGCCGCCATCGTGATGAAGAAGAAGATGGGGTTTCTAAATACCTAAAGATTGAAATGCTTCAGCGTGAAGCCTACTTTTCCCCTTTTATTTTTTATATTTTTTATTTTTCCCTTTTTTTATTTTTCTTATTATTATTATTATTATTATTATTATTATTATTATTATTATTATTATTATTATTATTATTATTATTATTATTATTATTATTATTATTATTATTCTGATTTTCTTTAAATTGTAATTATGTCATAATAAATGGTTAGTTTAATTAAAAAAATATTTGCTAGTTAAACCTTGTTTTAAAACTCTGTTCTTATAATTAAAAAAATTAAAAGTGTTTTTTATTAAAACTAAAACTTCTTTTTTTAAAAAAATTTAAACTGAATCCTTTTTAAAAAAATTAAAACTAAAACATTTTTATTAAAAACCATTGTTTCAAAATTAAGATTAAATTTCTTTTTTCAGAAATTAAAAATAAAGTTTTTCAAAATTAATAAAATAATAAATTTCCAAATTGCATTTTCTTTCTTTCATTATTAATTGCTTTATTACTTGTCATTGATTTCCGCCTAATTTTTTTCACTAACGTTCTCTATTTGTTTTCCGCTAGGTTTTAGTCGGTCTCTGATTATTATTAATTAATTAATTCGTTATTGTTGCACCCCAAAATTTGACCAACATTTATTTAGCCATCAAGTGTTTGAAAGTTGATGCCTTCATCAGAAGGTTCAGGAGATCCTCAGAGGAATTGGTTGAAACCAAGGTTGTGTGCTTCATAGCTTGAGAGTTGTGGGAGCTCCTCAGATGATTCTGAGACTTTGAGAATGAACTTGAAGCTTTGAGAAAGCCTATGAGATGTCTTGAAAGTCATCATGAAGCCCAGAGAGGTCATTATGCAAGAATTCAGAAGATTCAGCCATGAATGGTAGAATTAGGGTTTGACTGGGTCAACCCTAGGTCAACTGATGATTTGGAGAGGTTGAGACCTAATCCAAGGGCCATGAGATCATGGAATGATGTATGGATATGTTATAAAGATGATTCCTAGACCAACTCATCATGATTGAGGAGTTTGAGAAGTTTTAAGCCAGGGTTTCTAAGGATGGACAGTGTAAAAACCCTAGTTTGATCCCCATCTTCCAGGCAGTTTTAGCTCAAGATGTGATTGTTATCTCATCTTCCCCACAACATTAATGTTGTAGAGCTTGTTCTTAGCTTTAATTTGAGTGGTAGAAGTCCTTGATAGGATTTGCAGAGCTCAAGTTATGGTTTTGACAAATTACAAGTCATCTGAGGTGTGTGAATCTGGGTCCTTGAAAGTCACCCAACTTGCAGACAACTTTTGCCCTAGTAGGATGATTCATATGATCTCTTGGTCAACATTAATGTTGAAGATAATCTTATTAGCTTTCTAGAGAGTACTAGAAGTCCTTGATAGGATTTGTAGAACTCAACTTATGGTTTATACAAGGCAAGGGTATTTTGGTCATTTGGAAGTTACAGGTCATTTTAAGCAAAGGCCATATCTCCTATTTCCAAGCCTCAAATGAAAACACTCAAAACATCAAAGTTGTTCAAAATGGCATTTTAAGCCTAGAAAAGTGGTCATGAGTTGTTGGAAAAGCTTGTAGCAAGGATTGACAAGAATGGGTGAAAATGACCTAAAAATGAGACATAACTTAAATGGACCCAAGTTGGAAAATGGTTTGAGAGATCTACACATCCAAAATAGGTCATCCAATATGTCATTTTGAATCCAAACATCATTTTAGAAACAATGGTTCAGCCACAATTTTTATTTGAGGGTTTAAAATTGGACTTGCTTTGTATTTTTGTTACTTGCATAATAAGGCAACCATGTGAAATTTGGCATAAGGCAAAGTTAAAGGCAAATGAGCTTACATATCACTCCATATTTGGCATGTAAGGATATTTTCAAGGGGCTGTTAAGAGATATAGTGAGATATCATGAGAATTCAAATTATCATGTCATGAGAAGTTCTTGAAACTTCTAGAATCATCTTGGATTGAGCTAGAAGCTTCTAGATCTTTCCTTGATGGTCTATATATTGGAGTATGATCATATGTGTTAAGGGTTGGTGAGTATAGTGTGGAAAAAGTGAAGAATTTCCTTGTAGCTTCAAGTGCAAGTAAGAAGAAGATTGCTCACACAGCTGCAAATCCACTCATTCTTCTTCTCCATTCATGGTCCCTTGAGCTTGTGGAGTGCATACAAGAAGGTTTAGAAGCTCATCCATGGCAGAGTGAAGAGATATCTTTGAACATTCAAGATTGTGCACCAGAATTGCAGCCAAGATTGTAGGCTTCTTACTCCATTTCTTTTGCAAACAGAAGGTTCCCTACATCTCAGAGTTCATTAGTGAGGCTTGCCAAGACTTGGAAAGCAAGATTCCATAGCCATCTTCATCAAACTTTCAGGTATGAAGTTTCATTCGTGCCTCTCTATTTATTCCATGTTAGTGTATGTTTTTAGTTTAGAAATGCTAGGTTAGGATAATAGATCAAGTATACAATTTGTTGTAACCATTGATGAAGGTTTGAGTTAGGGATTTGAAACTTTCTTGATCTAGAACACACAGTTTAGGGCACTATAATATTAGTTAAGATGTTCAGAACACTCCACATAATGCATAGATTACATTAGTATAGGTTTCAGCAAGTTTCCTGAACATGCATATCAGAGTTGATTCAATGGTGCCAAGACTTCCAGCTATCGTGTTTGGGGCTAGGGGAATTTTTAGAGGAAACTAGAAGCATGGTGTTGTAGAGGGCAGTAAGTAGGCCAACTTTGGTCTTTGGATCGTGGCTTTTCATGGCCATATGAGAGAGCATGAAGGAGGAGAAATCAGGCATGGATTCTGCAAAACTGAAACCCTAGATGATGTGTTGGAGACGATGACCATGCACCGTCAGATCACCCTGAATATTTGACCTTGTAATCTCATCCAATGGCCCCGATTTAAAATGAAACGGAGGGAATTCCATGAAGCTAAACGATGCGTTTAACTAAAGCTGAAACCCTGGTCCTGGATCCAACTTGTTATCCCCACCCCCCTTTTGTGAAGCCCAACGAAATACACTTCAGTTTGATGCTATTTGCACTGAGTTCTTAACTTTTTTCTTTTGTTTTTTAATTCAATTTCTGATGGTACCTGGGCCTAAGCAAACATGCTAAGCACGCCCCCCACTTTCCAGCCCACCTAAAAATACAACTGAGCGTGTTACTATCCACACCACCCCCTCTCTTTTCTTTTATTCTTTTATTTTCATATTCTTTAATTGTTTTGGTATTTTGTAAAATCAATATAAAATTGAAAATAGCTTATTTTTAATTGGTTCTTTTTGTGTTAGTTTCACATTTCTGTTAAGAAAATTAATAAACCATAAAAATAGCATTTCATTTTATTTTAGTATTTTTTTGTGCATTTTTATTTTAAATAGCTTTTTAAGTGATTTAGTTTGATACTTGATTTTGTAGAATTTAGTCTAGGACCTTCCCTTAATCTTTTTGATTCATTCTTTTTAGTATGATTAGATATTGAGCCTTAGTTCCCTCTGGATTTATTTCATGATTTTTAGATTAAAATTTGATTAGTTTAATTAGGTTAGCATTAGGGTACCAAATTAGGGTTTAGGTTTGGCATAGGTGAAGTAAATCATTTTCTTTTAGGAGTTTTGACTTGATTTTTGGGTATGGGACTATGGGGCTATTATGGGTAAGTATAATAGACCCTTGTGAGTAAGCATTAGATTTTTCCCCCTTTCTTCAGTATTTTCAAAGTATTTTCTGAATAGGACTGTTTGTGTGGCATGTTTTGTGTTGAGTGTCTGTCTTTGGGGTTTATCTTTGGGGAATTGTTGGGGGGCTTGGTTTGTCTTGAAGACCTTGTTGAAGTAGCATGATGAAGGAGAAGATTAAAGATCAAGACCCAGAGGTTTAGAGGTTGGAGCTTGTTCTCTGTTTGTGAGGTTTGAGATCCTGAAGTTTGAGGGAAATTCATGGTACTTTCCTGAGGAAGGCACTATGGATGTCTTTCATTCTTTCTTCTCACCTCTTTCTTAAGTATCCGATGATGTTGGAGCCTTCATGTGAGTTTAGTTTCTCCTGAGGAGGAATGTAAACTGATCACAGTTGTTGAGCCACATGGGATACGATTCCTAAGTGGGAGCCCCCTAGTATTTTCCTGAGGAAGGTCCTATGGGTCTGTTCACTTAGTTCCCTTAGTTCATCTAGGGTTTCTTAAGTATCCAATGATGTTGGAGCCTTCATGTGAGTTTAGTTTCTCCTGAGGAGGAATGTAAACTGATCACAGTTGTTGAGCCACATGGGATACGATTCCTAAGTGGGAGCCCCCTAGTATTTTCCTGAGGAAGGTTCTATGGGTCTGTTCACTTAGTTCCCTTAGTTCATGTAGGATTTCTCAAGTATCCAATGATGTTGGAGCCTTCATGTGAGTTTAGTTTCTCCTGAGGAGGAATGTAAACTGATCACAGTTGTTGAGCCACATAGGATATGATTCCTGAGTATAAGCCTCCTAGTGCTTTCCTGAGGAGGGCACTATGAGTCTGCCTACTTAGCTCCCTTTCTTTGGTAAGCTTGTTTTGAAGCTTGAAGACTAGGATTGATTTCTTTTGATTAGGGTTTTTCTTTAGGGCTTTTCTTAGATCTAATTAGGGTTTTGTTTTAGGGTTAGGATTAGGGAGAGCTTAGATGTAGATAATTTCTTTCTCAAGCATGTGGTTTGTTTGCCTGATGGCACTTCATTTCTTTTATCTGTATATTGCTTGATAGCATGTTGTTTATTTTTCAGTATGATTACTGTTATTTCATGACTGGCTTGAGGTCGAGACGAGCTTGTGGAGGCTGAAGCCCCACACACATTTCCTCCCTCACTTGCATTGCATGCATTTTACTGTTGAGCTGATGCTTTGTCTGTTTTGGTGTATCATTGACATGATCCCTTAGGACTCTCATTTACTTTGATAAGGATTTGATGATAGACTTTTAGGTTGAAACCTATGCATGACAACATCTAGGAGTTCCCTGTTCATACCTCAACCATAGGATGAATCCATGGCATGATAACAGTAGGACTTGATAGTCTCCCTCCTAGTTGGGCCTGTTCTCTTCTCATCTCAAAACAGTTTAAGATACAGTAATCATGAATGATTTCTTTCGTACGTTACGAGCCTTAAGCTATCTGAGAAAGGACTGTGGGAGAGTTTCTTTTCCACAGTCTGGATGTTTAGTGTGGTACCCTTTGGGTGACATGCGACGCATTCACTCTCAGGTCATAGTCTCTAGTGCGGTTGAAATCGCAAACACAATAAAAAACACTTCTTTCAAAACAGGAAATAAACCGTAGTTTCCCGAACTACGTGAGCTCTGATCTCTCATGCCTGTTGAGAGTACGTAGGCACAAGATGGCGAAGTTTTGGCGAGCTACCTTCCCCCATAATCCTTCGTAGGCCGAACTACGTTGACTCTGATTTCTCATTCTCTGATGAGAATACGTAGGCATAAAGTGCGACGCTTTGCCGAGTCATTTTTCTTTTCTTTTTCAGCCAGCCTTGATAGGTAGATAGATTAAAACCAACCCGTCCAAGTAAACAAACAAGCGTGGATCCCGTTGAGTACGACGGACGTGAGGGGTGCTAATACCTTCCCCTTGCGTAACCGACTCCCGAACCCAGACAATGGTTGTGATGACCTTGTCTTACCCTTATTCGTCAGGTTTTTCCGATCGTTTCCTTTCCCGCTCTGAGGGATAAATAACGAAAGGTGGCGACTCTTCTGTCATGCCGGCACCTTATTTTCGCGCAAGCGACAGTTATCATATTTGTAATTTGTTCCATGGATGTAATTTACGCGAGGCCATGGTCGTGGTTTATTTTATTTTGCATTTTTTGGGGATTTGTAATTTATGCGAGTGATCGTCGCGACGCTTTCTTTACTTTCCGCACTTTATTTCTGCCATATAATATTTTGCCATGTTTTGCATGATTTAGCGTTATGTTCCTTCCGAAGGATTAGGTCTAGCCGTTTGAACGCCGAGTCAATAACCCGAACGTTTGACCATTTCAAAACCCTAATCGCCTAGGTGTCCCGCCGTGGACGAAAATACCCTTTACCCTAGCATTAGGTCAAAGAGTCGCCGTACTCTGTTTTAGGGATTCCCGCCGTGGAATATTTAATTTAACCCTAATTTCAATCAACAATTTCGACATAGAAATAGGAGTTTCAAAACTCCACGTAAGCGTGTCCTTAAGATACGTTTACTCCCCTTTGAAACCTTGACCACAGTCAAGACGTTTCTAACCTCCTTTTCAAGGGGAACTACGATTACTCTGATTCCATTCCCTATCCAGGATACGTAGGCACAAGATGCGACGTCTTGCCGAGTAAACTTAGGACTAACCCTTAGGTCTTTAGGTCACTATATCCCTTAGCAATATATTTCAAACAGATAATAAAATAAAAAAGCATACAATAAACAAAAGGTTCCTGTAGAGTACTACAGAAGTTTAGGGTGCTAGTACCTTCCCTAAGCTTAACCAACCCCTTACCTAGATCTCTCCCCGCATTGTCTTTACGATGCAAAATTAGGTTTTCCTCTTTTGACCTTTTCCTTCGGATAAATCAAAGAGCGGTTGTGAACTAAAGATGCGATTCAAATTAATTAATAATTTGATATCATATTCTAACCGCAACAGCAGTTATGGATATAGTTTTCATTATCCTCCCCAATCTTTGATTTAAACAACAGTTTAGTAAAGAAAAGAAATTTTTGCATTTTTTGTTATCTCATAACGATGAAAGGAAAGAGAAAGAGTGAAATGAATGGACTTAATCAAAAGATGCACAAACATATCATTAATCTTGCCAATTCAAAATGAACAAAAGCTTACAAGCAATTCAAATGCAAAAAAAAAATACAACAAAATGCTGAAACAGTTTACAACTGTCGGTTTTAGGGAATTAAAATTGTTGACAAACTTCAAATTTCATGCCCACGCGGGGGGAACACCTTCAATGGACACTTGCTCTTTGTGGTACAGAATTATGAGAGGTCTCACGGGTCCTTTGCCTTTGGATTTAAGAATCCTGGCGCTGTCATTTGATTTATCCTCATGAGGTTTCAATAACTCTTGCAGTCGTAGCTTAAAACCTTCACACTCTTCAACTAGGTGCCCTGTTGTCCCAGTATGATACCCGCATTTCACTTCTGGGTGATCTTCTTCGAGAATCAGGTGTTTGTCAATGATCAGCTCTTTCACAATAAACCCTAATGCTAGACATGCATCTAGGTTGTGTCCTTTAGCTCCTTTGTGAAATTCACAGGTCAGGTTCGCATTATGCCATGGTCCTGGCACAGGTTTGGCTAATCGCGGAGTCACTAGCGAATTCTGAATCAAAAGCGGGTAAAGTTTACTTAGCGGTATTGGAAATGATTTACCGCAAGCCTTATTTTTCCTGACATGATTCTTCTTGTTTGATCTCTGGCTTGGAGAAGCTTGAGGAGGAGGAAACACCGAGTGCTGAGAGTCTTCAGTTGAATGCCCTAGTGCCCCAGTATGATAGTCCCATTTAGCGTTGGTATCAAAGCTCAGAGGGTAAGGAGGAATTACTGGTTTCAGCTCCTTTGGTGTTATCGATCCTTCTTGGATCAAGTCTGGCAATATCTGACTGTATGACATTGGAAACGAACTCTCTGGTTTCCTTGGTCTTTGTTGGGCATGCTGATGCGATTGACGGTTATCTGATTGTTAATACCGAGAAGGTCCTTGAGTTGGAGGAATCATCGGAGATAATGCATCCCTAGTTTCTCTGGACGCCACATGGTCGAGGTGACCTTCCTTTTTCATCATGTTCTGCAATGTCTCTAGAACCCAATTCATCTGGCAATTGAGAATTCTGATGTCCTCTTTCAGCATTTCCTGGGCTTTCAAGAGTCCCTCCATTGTTGCCATTTGTCTCGGACATATGCTAGATATCCCCTCTCTATCTCTCTGATATCAACGGAACATAGAATGATCCAGAAGACCAACGCAACGAAGTATGATATGCAAAATGCTTACGCAAGTGCAAAAAAAGCAACTGGTTTTACAAAACTCAGAAGATTGATTAGGTCAAACCCTCGTTTCATTAATCGTTGGAAAAGTTACAACTTTTTTTAAAAAAATACCAGAAACGACTGAGCTTTACGAAACCAGTTGCGACATGATATGCTTATGGTGATATGATGGGATGATGCACGCATAACATGAAGGCAAGTATTCACAAATACAATGCATACACAAAGACCTCCTAGGCTCAAGATCAAAGCAAGGAGTCAAAGGTCTACCCATCCCCAAGGATTTGTACTATGAGCTGTTTTGTACCTGCCAAACAGGTTCTAGCAAAGTTCCCAAAGTCATAGTAAATCCTTCGGATATTGCTAACAAACGCGACTAATCACGTGAGTCAACAATATTCTAAAGATAAACTCGTTTGAGTGTAGCATCGTGTGACAACTATTGAGGGACTACTCCCTAACAGCTTCCGCACTACGTCCTAAAAAGGCTAAGTGGGGTAAAAGTGTTACTAAAGGTCCCCAGCTTCACGGACTCATATTGAAATAATTAGTGAATGCACGACTAATCATGCATTACCAATTATCTCAAAGAGTCTCCACTGAGTGCGATTACATCATATGTCAAACATATTAGGACTACTCCCAATAGTCCAACTATTGATCATATCACAATCCTATCTCATGTGTCACTCAAATCCGGGTAAGGATTTATCTCACCTCTCAAGGCACCCCATATCCAACATACAAACAATTATATTGACAAATATACATGTTAAGCAAATATAACATATAATCAAACAAAATAGGCTAAACCCTCAAGTTTTAAATTTCCCCAGTGAAGTCGCCATTTCTGTTGCGGTGAGAGTCATGATACCAAGCTATTGATTAACTTGAATCTTAATTCTTAAATTCACAACCGGACTTTAATTTATCCAAAGGAAAGGTCTAAAGAGAGAAAGAACCTTTTGCGCGATGTAACAACAACGCTAAGAAATTCGGGGATCGGGGGTTGGTTATGCATAGGGTAGGTATTTCACATGCTAAACATCTGTAGTACTCTACAGGAACCTTTTGTTTGTTTATATGCTAAGTTTGCTAAATGTTTGCTATGGATTGGGATTGGGTAAAAGATGAAGGTTAAAACCTAAAGATAGTTTCTAAGCTTGCTCGCAAAGACGTCGCGTCCCCTGCCTACGTATCCTTACTAGGATAGAATCAGAGCAATCGTAGTTCACCTCACTAGGGATGAAGAACACTTGATTATGATCAAGGTTCAAAGTGGAACAAACATTACAATGCTTGTGTAGAGTTTAAGAAAACTCTCTAGATCTACATTGTACACTCAAGAAAGGGGAGTAAGTAATCATTTCCATGATTCTTACACAGAGTCAACCAAACTCTACCTATCACTACATTGTAAGACCAAATGGTTCTATCCAGACCAAAAGGTGGGAGAAGGGGAAAGGTTGCTCGTCAAGATATCGCATCTTGTGCCTACGTATTCTCATTGTTCAATGAGAAATCAGAGCGGTCGTAGTTCAGGCTCGAACTATAGAATAAGGATCTATTGGTTCTTTCTAGACCAAAAAGAGGGAGAAGGCTCTATCCAGGCCTTATGAGTTAAATCCCATTGGTTCTATCTAGACCAAAAGGGGGATAAGGTTCTATCCAGACCTATGAGTTTAAGTCCTATTGGTTCTATCCAGACCAAAAAGGGGAAGAAGGTTCTATCCAGACCTATGAGTGTATTGAGCTATCTATGACCCAAGGGTTAATAGAGAGATTTTCCTTTGGAAGGGAAAATATGGGGCAACTTGGATGAGAACTAAAGAGTTCCATCACTTGGGGAATAATTCAATAATGCATAAATATTCACACATGATGAATACAAAAGATATGGTTACAACCAAACAAGCAAACATATAATAATATCAAGCAATGATTTCAATCATGATAAATGGTTACGACCAAAGCAAACAATCAAGATATTACAATATCAATGAGGGGGAATTTCTTACAAGACTTAATGAAAGGTAAAAACCAAAGTACATCTTAACAAAGAAGGGGGTACATCTTAACAAGGATGGAAGGGGATCTTAATAAAGATGCATCTTAACAAAGATGAGTGTTCTTAGGGCTTACAAGATGACAAGTATACTTACAGGCATCATGCCTAAATTAAATAATGTCATAACAAATATAAGTGGGAAAACTTTCAAGTTTCAAGGAAAGATTGAACACGAATGCTTACAAGCAAATGAATTTAAATCCAAATTAAATATACAAGGGTGCTAACAATCCATGATCATATGAAAATATGCAAATAAACAAGATGTTAGCAAAAAGAATCATTGAAAAATGATTAAAAATGAAGGAGTTGTGAGTTTTTGAAATTAATGACAATTAAATAAAACTTCAATAAATCCACCTATTAAAAAATAAGAAATGCCTCCCCCAAGGCTTGAACCCAAGACCTTGGGGTAGTAGGTTCAAAATTAAACCAACTCAACCACTTAATGCGTGTGAACATGGAATGGGAAAAAGAAGAAAAATAGCATAAACCATGAAAATCATAAAATGATCAAAAATTGTCCTCATTGAGGATCGAACCAAGGACCATGGGCAAGGCAAGTGACTTAAGGGCTAGTGTTTAACCACTGGGGTGGCGATACTGATCGGCGGATTTTAGTTGTGTTTTCCAAACTATGTTTGTCGTTGGTTTCGCATTGTTTTATCCGTTTTTCTAGTCTTTGGTTTGTTTTGTCGTAGTTATTTGCAGTGTTTTCGCATGAGTCTTAGTTTAATAACTTTATTGCTTTTGCCGCCGGTGCGTTTGATTTGGTTTCTTTTAGTGTATTTTTGGCAGGAATCGGTGGCCGGATATCCGTACTGTTTCGAAGACAAAGAAAAGCCGAAAAAGCACAGGTCAGAGGCCTGACACGGGTGCCCGTGTTACACAACACGGCCCGTGTCATGAGGGACACGGCCAAGAGGACACGAGTGAAAAGGAGAAAAGAAGATTTGGAAACAGAAGAGCAACACGGGTGCCCGTGTCACACAACACGGCCCGTGTTGCAGCCCCTGATGCTTTTTTCTCTGTTTTGAGTTACAGCAGCCTGACACGGCCACCCGTGTCACACAACACGGCCCGTGTCAGGGCCACTGATGAGGAAAATGCTGTTTTTTATTATTTTTCACTATTGAAGCCATTTTGAAGGGCATTTTAGACATTTTATCATGTAATTTGAATTGAGTTATATTAAGCCTTATTTTGGAAAGAAAGGAGGCACGTTTTGGGATTAGGATTGAAAGGAGAGAACTGAAGCCGGAGAATTCGGAAGAACAAAGGATCGATCAAGAGCGGAAGCAATTGATGATCCAAGTCCCCCAATTTCAATTGTAATGATCTTCTCCTTTTTAATTCTAATTACTTTTATGTTGACCAAGAACATGAGTAGCTAAACCCCCAAGTTGTTAGGGGGTGGTCCTTAATGCGATGTAATGACATTTATTTAATTATTCTACGAGAACTATGTTTTTACCTTAATATATTTGATTTTGCATTAATCTTATTCGTATTCATATTGGAAAGTAGAATTCGAATAGTGCTTAGGCTTAGTCTGGAAAGTCAACCTAACACTTTTGCAAAATAGTATCACGGTCGATATTGCTTAGGAATGAGGATATCCCGTATCACGTATTTTATGGTCGGAATTATTGCTTGATGTTTTTCAGGGACACTGAGGAATTAGTGAACAGGAAAATCATCAAAGGGTTTCCATTAAGGAATTAAGGCAACTAAAGTGGCCAACTGATAAATTAAGGTTAATAACTAGTAAAGTAGAATAATCATACAGAGTCTTCACTCGTATTGTCTCCACTCCCCTAACACTGTTCTTAGATTAATTAATTAAGTCCGTATTTACTGTGATATTACTCTGCTACCAAACAAACCACTAGACCTTTTGTTCAATTGAATTCGAAAAAGTCTGTTAATTACTACGCAGTCCTCGAGATCGATACTTGGGACGTTTCCCTTATTACTACAATTGGTAAAAATAGTACACTTGCTATTTTCCCGATCAAGTTTTTGGCGCCGTTGCCGGGGACTGCCAAATTAACATTGTTTTTAGAATCCAAAAGAAATTTTGTTGCTCTGCGACTAAAATTGTATTGTTTACTGCATTACTTTTATCCGTTTATTATCTACCGCGTGTCTAATTGTGTATGCGAGGTCAGGCCTCAGCTAAATATTCTTTTGATACAGAACCAGAACGAGCATTACACGAAAGACGGAGATTAGCTAAAGTTAAAAGACTGGAAGAAATAGAGGAAATTATATCCGTGCAGAGCGACTCCGAAGAGAGAGAGACACCACCTGAGAATGTTCAAATGGCTGGAAATCCACCTCAGCCTGAAAGACTGTTAGGAGACTATGGAGGGGCCAATGCTCAACCGAACCGGATGACCATTGTGAATTAACCGGTGAATGCTGCGCATTTTCAGCTACACCCTTCCACCATCCGTCAGTTGGAGAGCAAGCCGTTCGCCGGAAGAATCAACGAAGATGCAAATAAACATCTTCAGAGATTCCTTACAACCACCACTTCGCTGAAAATAGAAGGACATTCCGAAGAGGCCAAGAGATTAGTTATGTTCCCGTTCACACTCACTGATGATGCGGAAGAATGGTTTTACTCGCTTCCCGCTGGGAGTATCACAACATGGCAAGAGATGGAAACTGCGTTCCTGAATGAGTATTTCCCTGCCTCAGTGTTCATCCGGAAAAGATACGACATTGTCAACTTCAAGCAAAAAGAAGGAGAATCTTTAGGGGATCCATATAAGCGGTTTAAGAGGTGTCTTACAGCATGTCCTACTCATAACATGGACGCCACAGCAGATGCAAAACTTTGTGAATGGATTACGACTCAAAACGAAACAGCTCATAGATACTGCTGCCGGTGGCTCAACCAACTTCTCAACAGCCACAGGTATCAGAAGGATCATAGAAGCAATCGCCGTGAACGAGCACCTTGAGTTGTATGATCGCACGGTAAACCAACCGGAAGGTAAGATTGATCTGAAGCTGGCAGACCAGGTTGTTAAAATCGAGGATCAGATCACCGCTGAGGTAGAGAGAAGGTTAAAGAAAATGAATGTTGAAACTCAGGCACTGGCACAGGTTGAGCCAGTTCAAGCAGCACCTTGTGAAATATGCGGTGGGCCACACTTTACAATGCATTGTGTAGCAACCCAAGAGCAAGTGGAACAGATTAATATGTTGAGGTAGAACAATCCTTACGCCAACACATATAATCCTGGTTGGAAGAATCACCCAAACTTTTCATGGAAAGATCAACAAGGTAATGTGCAAAAACCTATTCAAGGCCAACAACCGTATCAACCTCAGTCACAGCAATACCAGCTGACACCGTACCAACCTCAATATCAACCACAAGCGCCTCAAAAAGCTGATTGGGAAGTGGCCATTGAGAAAATGGCCGCCCAAAGTTCTCAATTTCAAGAAGAGACAAGGAGTAACTTCAGGAATGCTGGAGCATCCATAAAGAATCTTGAAGTACAAATGAGTCAAATTGCCCAACAGCTAGCAAGTTCACAAGCGCCGGGTACACTTCCAAGTGCCACAGTACCAAATCCGAAGGATCACCACCAAATTAAGGCGGTAGTAACAAGAAGTGGAAAAGCCAAGGAAGTAGGAGAAGAGGAAACGAAACTAAATGATCAGATGATTGAAGTGGAGCTGGAAATTAAAGAGAATGAAACAGTCGAGGAAGAAGTGGTGACACCGGTACCGGTAACTAAAGAAAAAGTGGTAGAACCGAAACCGGTGATCAAGCTACCATACCCCTCAAGAAATAAAAAGAAAGGACAGCAAGAGAAGAATTTCGAGAAGTTCCTGGAGCTGTTTAAAAAGCTGGAGCTGAACATTCCGTTGTTGGAGGCACTAGAACAAATGCCCACCTATGCAAAATTCATGAAGGATATCATTGCTAAGAAGCGGACTAGTGAGTCTGAACCTGTTATTCTAACGGAAACTTGTAGTGCTATTTTGCAGGGTCTGAAGATTCCGGTCAAGAAGAAAGACAGTGGAGTTGTTACTATCCCATGCACTATTGGCGATAGGTCATTCAACAGAGCTTTAATTGATTTGGGAGCAAGTATTAGCCTCATGCCCTTGTTTATCTACAAAAAGTTGGATATCGGTGCGGTTCAAGACACTCGGATGACCCTCTAGTTTGCTGATCATTCAGTTAAGCGGCCATATGGAGTGGTTCAAGATGTACTAGTTAAGGTAGATAAATTTGTGTTTCCGGTTGATTTTGTGATCCTAGAGATGCCAGAAGATGAAGAAATGCCGTTAATTTTGGGCCAACCATTCTTGGAAACCGGGAGAGTCATGATAGATATGGAAGGCGGCACCCTGACCTTGAAAGTATATGACGAGGAGTTAAAAATTGATGTTAGTAATACCATGAAGCATAAACAGGATCGGGGCACCAGCAGCAACATACAAGTGCTAGAACAGGTCGTAGAGAGCGAACACTTGGAGAGTGTGACCCAACTGCCTCTGGAGAGAGTGCTAAGCATGCCAATCTTTAAGGAAGACAAAGAAGTAGATGAGAATGACAGAGAGGTAGTCGAAATGTTGGACACTCGACCATTCCAAAGGGGATCCCGACCACACCGATGGGAGGACTTACGGCAACCTATAGAGCTTGAGGGTAATGACGAAAAGCCTAAAGGTTCGGAATTGAACCAACTGCCGGAAAATCTCAAATATGTGTTTCTAGACACCGAGGAAAAGTGTCCCGCCATTATCAGCTCTAGTTTGAAAAGTGTCCAAGAGAAACAACTAATTGGGGTTCTAAAAAAATTCAAGAGTGCTATTGGTTGGAAAATAGAAGACTTAAAGGGTATAAGTCCTACAGTTTGCATGCACAAAATTCTTATGGAGAAGGACCATAAACCGGTTGTGCAGCCCCAACGAAGACTGAACCCCGTTATGAAGGAAGTCGTAAGAAAGGAAGTGGTGAAATTATTGGATGCTGGGCTTATCTATCCTATATCCGACAGTTCATGGGTGAGCCCTGTTCACGTGGTGCCTAAGAAAGGAGGTACAACTGTGGTGACTAATGACAAGAATGAGTTGATTCCTACGCGTACCGTCACTGGTTGGAGGGTATGCATTGATTATAGGAGACTTAATTTAGCCACCGGAAAGGATCACTTCCCGTTGCCTTTTATTGATCAGATGTTAGAAAGATTGGCTGGGCACGATTACTACTGCTTTCTAGATGGATACTCCGGATACAACCAAATCGCGGTTGCGCCGGAGGATCAAGAGAAGACAGCTTTCACATACCCGTACGAAGTTTTTGCTTATAGGAGGATGCCATTCGGGTTATGTAATGCCCCGGCCACGTTTCAAAGATGCATGACTTCCATTTTTTCGGATATGCTCGAGAAACATATGGAAGTCTTTATGGACGATTTTTCTGTGTTTGGCTCATCTTTTGATAATTGTTTAACAAATCTTTCACTTGTTTTGCAGCGATGTCAGGAAAGTAATTTGATCCTAAACTGGGAAAAATGTCATTTTATGGTTCGAGAGGGCATTGTGCTCGGTCACAAGATCTCTCATAAGGGGATCGAGGTTGATAAAGCCAAAGTGGAAGTGATTTACAAGTTACCACCGCCGGTGAATGAGAAAGGCATTCGAAGTTTCTTAGGCCATGCGGGTTTCTACCGTCGGTTTATAAGAGATTTTTCCAAGATAGCCAAACCATTGACGTCCTTGTTAGTCAAGGAAAAAGCATTTGTGTTCAATAAGGAGTGTGCTGATGCTTTCGAAAATCTGAAAAACAAATTAGTTTCAGCATCGATTGTAATTGCCCCTGATTGGTCTCTTCCGTTTGAGATCATGTGTGATGCTAGCGATATCGCTGTGGGGGCTGTGTTGGGGCAGCGGAGAGAGAAGTTGTTAGATGTTATTTATTATGCTAGTCATGTTTTGAACCCTGCACAGATGAATTACGCGACCACCGAGAAGGAGTTGTTAGCGGTGGTGTACGCCTTCGATAAATTTAGGCAATATTTGTTGGGTTCAAAAGTGATTGTTTATACTGACCATGCTGCATTGAAATATCTTTTTGCTAAACAGGAATCGAAGCCTAGGCTCCTGAGATGGATTTTGCTTCTTCAAGAATTTGATGTGGAGATCCGCGATAAGAAAGGATGTGAGAACGCCGTGGCTGATCACTTGTCGCGAATATCACCAATTGAAGAAAATGAAGATAACCGCCCTATAAGGGATGAGTTCGCTGATGAACGCATTTTAGCTATTTCCGGTGTTCCATGGTTCGCTGATTATGCGAATTACTTGGTCGGAGGTATCATACCCAACGATTTTGACTCTAACAGAAAAAAAAAGTTTGTTCATGATTGCAGGTTTTATTTATGGGACGACCCTTATCTCTATAAAAGAGGAGTGGATGGTTTGATCAGAAGATGTGTACCTGAAGAGGAACAGAGGAAAGTGCTTACAGCTTGTCATAATTCGGAATATGGAGGACATTTCAGTGGTGACCGAACCGCAGCCAAAGTCCTCCAATCAGGGTTATACTGGCCCTCAATTTTTAAAGATGCTCAAGAGCTGGTGAAAGAATGTGACAAATGTCAGAGAACGGGAAACATTTCGAAACAAAATCAAATGCCCCAAAATTTCATGCTGGAAGTTGAATTGTTTGATGTGTGGGGGATAGACTTCATGGGGCCATTTCCACCATCCTCTGGAAAGCACTACATTTTGGTCGCAGTGGACTATGTGTCAAAATGGGTTGAAGTCGTGGCTCTGCCTACTAATGATGCAAAGGTGGTAGTCAAATTCTTAAAAGAAAATATTTTTGCCAGGTTTGGAGTTCTAAGAGCGTTGATAAGTGATGGAGGAACTCATTTCCTAAATCACCTTATGGAGAGACTCCTTCAGAAATACAATGTGAAGCACCGGGTGGCCACCCCGTATCATCCCCAAACAAGTGGTCAAGTGGAGGTATCTAATCGGCAATTAAAACAAATTCTAAAAAAAAACTGTTAGTTCGTCGCGGAAGGATTGGTCAACCAAGGTGGATGATGCATTATGGGCATATCGTACAGCGTTTAAAACACCCATAGGCATGTCACCATATCAACTTGTCTATGGAAAGGCTTGCCATTTACCATTAGAGTTAGAACATAAAGCTTTCTGGGCGACAAAATTCTTGAACATGGATCTATCGATAGCCAGAAGCTCGAGGATTCTTCAGTTGCATGAGCTGGAAGAGTTTCGTAACCAAGCCTATGAAAATGCCAAACTGTACAAAGAAAAAACAAAAAAATGGCATGATCAGAGAATACGGAGAATGGAATTTTGGGAAGGACAGCTGGTCCTCCTATACAATTCCCGGATGAGGTTATTCCCAGGAAAGTTAAGATCTAAATGGTCGGGACCATTTCTGGTTCACAAAGTTTTTCCACACGGCGCAGTCGAGTTGCAGAATCAAGCCAACTGAGACACTTTCAAAGTGAATGGGCAGAGGTTAAAACCATACTATCAAGGCGATTTAACCGGCCAGGTGGATGTCGTTCATCTTACCTCGTAGGATGAACGACCGTCGAGCCATGCGACGTAAAACGAAGCGCTTTGTGGGAGGCAACCCACACACTTTTTGCTGATGTTTTCTTTTTTGTTTTTGTTGTTTCTGTTTTATTTCAGCTTGCATTTCATCAGGAAAAGAGGACACCGGATAACGGGAGCGAATAATGCTGAGAAGAGGAGAATCAGAGCCCGGACACAGGTGGCCGTGTTGCACAACACGGGCCGTGTCAGGAAGAGGTAGCAGATTTGTGGATTTTGGGCCAAACAGCAGGGTGACACGGGTGCCCGTGTCCCATGACACGGCCCGTGTCACATACACCAGAAAAAAAAGAAGAAGAATCAGAGAATTTGAACAAGTCAGGGGTGCAACACGGGTGCCCGTGTTGCAAGCGCGTTTTAATGAAAAAAAAAGGGTCCCAGGAGGAGCAACACGGGTGCCCGTGTTGTGAAACACGGCCCGTGTTGCAGAGCGTGCATTTTCAAATTTTTTTTTACCGTGTGGGGCCCTCCTGTTTTATTTCCCACTTACTCCCTTTAACCCTTTCATTTACCCTCTTTACCTCATCATTTTCTTCTTTTCTCTTTCACCTTCTTCATAAAACCCTAACACTCCATAGCCTCCTCCCCACAAAAGCTTCAATTTCACCAATACCCACTCATCAAAACCACTTTCCCTCTTCACGAAAAACGATCCCCTCATCATTGTGGTCATTCCTACGGTGACGTTTTTCTCTAACGGTGATTTCGAATTTTCTGTGTTGCTTTTGTTTTGCAGGTTACACAATGCCTCCTCATAGAGACACCGGTAAAGCTGTGGCCGAGACTTCACGCCCTAAAAAAGAGCACACCGAATGGCAAATCCGCATAACATACTCTTTGAGGATCCGGATCACCAGACGAAGTACTCAAGCATCGTAAAGCGTAAGCTCATTCCAACGAGGTATATCTGCAACACTACACTTGATAATTTAGGACTGAGAACTGAAGTGCATAGGATGTTTCACATTATTGGCATGCTGGAATTTATGCAATTTGAAGCGCCGACTTATGAGCGCGTAACTGTTGAATTTCTTAGTACTTTAGAATTTCAGTTGAAGCATAGATGGACAGGTGCGGAAGAGGAATATTATGGAACACTGAGGTTCCGACTGTTCAATAATGATCACAATCTTACCGTGGCTGACTTGGGAGATATTCTAAAACTCCCTAATTTTGGACCTAGAGCTCCTCCGGGCAGTTTTAAGGCAGGTGACTTTTGGAGAGCAATCACGGGAAAGGCCGATTATATTGCTAAGGCAGCGAAAGCCTCTTGTATCCATAACCCCTGTTTTAGGTACGCACAAAAAGGGTTGGCCTATACACTATTCGGCAGGGGTGACAGCACAGGAGTGGCGACTCAGAGGGAGCTGTACTTATTGTATGGCATGGCAAATCAAGAGCTGATCAATGTAGCTGCCTTCGCCGCTGACCATCTGAAGCGGGTGCCCAACGCAGCTTCAGGCGAAATCAGTGTCGGCGGAATGATAACTCAAATTGCTAATTACCTCGGGTACGGTCCTCAGCTGAGGGAGGAACCTATAGTCGCAGGTAAGACAAAAATAGACCTGGCTACCCTGACAATCCAAGGTATGATTCAAACCCATGATAATTTTTATTCGTTGGTAAGCCGAAACACTCATCTCTTAGCATTACTTGCGCCTGCATTTATCAGCATTCAAGATGTTAATAATTGGTTGTATGAGAGCCCAATGCAGGACGGCGACGACCAATTCTATGATGGTGCAGGTACTGATGAGGAACATGAGGAGGGAGACCAAATGACAGGAAACCAAATGGAGGGAGCCTCGGTCCCGACCCCTAGAGTTTCTTCACCACAGGAGTCTGGCTCTTGGAGCTTGTCTAAAAAATAATGGGAGTGGATGGAGAGTGAGGTATGTCATCTCCGGAGTGAGCAAGCAAGGCAAGGAAATGAACAAATTCGCCAGGGCAGGTTGATCAGTGAAATGCACGAATGGATGCGGCAGATGATGCTGCGGGACCAACCTCCTCCATCATGATGAACTCTGTGAGTCCCCTGCTACTTGTGTTTCAACAGTGGGGACACTGTTGAATTCAAGTGTGGGGGTATTTTATTGTGTGTTTTGTTTTTTGTTGTTTTCTTTTTCTGTTATTTATATTTCTGTGTTAGTTTGAAAGCATGATCGAAATACCCGCAGTGAAAACCCCCGATGTTGAACTATTAAAATAAGAACTATTTGGTTGAACTGTTTTTGTGTGAGGTAGGTGATGAGAAAGTATATAGAATGCTCAGAAAAAGTTTTGTGAGGAGGAAATCGGAATAATCTTGAGAAGTAAGTAAAACACAAACACCCTTGGTCTCCCGAATAGGAACGAGTTCGACGTGTAGATTTGTGCCATAGTGCTTTGATCTGAGAAGTACCCCTAGTAGTTCTCCTTGACAGGCGGGCTTAATCAATAAGAATCGTATGTGCGAGGTTGATCGAAAAGTATATGTAAAAAAAAGCACAGAGAAAAAGGGGCAAATTGGACGACCTGTCCTTCTAAGTTGGGTAACCCTCACCCGGTTATTCAGCCTAACGGCGGTCGAACCTGAGAGCCATCCAAAAAATAATAATAATAATAATTGTGCAAAAAAGAAGAAGAAGAAGAAAATATAATACTTGATCGATCTTGTACATGCGAGGAAAAATCATAACTGCCCTTATAGTTACTGTTCGAATGAAAGGGAGAAAAATCGAAAAAGAAGACTTAAGTACAAAGCATAGTCGGAGAGGTTACCAATTGGGAGATTGAGGTCGGTGGTTTTGCCACGGTTTAGTGTTTATGTGTTACCTATTTTGACAGAGTAAGCCGAGACTAATCCTAGTGGGACTTGGAATGAAATTTCACGTATGAGTATCATTACCGTAACTCACAGTTCTATGGGCGTTTATCTGAAAAGATTTATAAGGTTCGATTTGATGAGCTTTTTGCTCGAGGTCAAGCAAAAGTTCAAGTTCGGGGGAGTTTGATCGGCGGATTTTAGTTGTGTTTTCCAAACTATGTTTGTCGTTGGTTTCGCATTGTTTTATCCGTTTTTCTAGTCTTTGGTTTGTTTTGTCGTAGTTATTTGCAGTGTTTTCGCATGAGTCTTAGTTTAATAACTTTATTGCTTTTGCCGCCGGTGCGTTTGATTTGGTTTCTTTTAGTGTATTTTTGGCAGGAATTGGTGGCCGGACATCCGTACTGTTTCGAAGACAAAGAAAAGCCGAAAAAGCACAGGTCAGAGGCCTGACACGGGTGCCCGTGTTACACAACACGGCCCGTGTCATAAGGGACACGGCCAGGAGGACACGGGTGAAAAGGAGAAAAGAAGATTTGGAAACAGAAGAGCAACACGGGTGCCCGTGTCACACAACACGGCCCGTGTTGCAGCCCCTGATGCTTTTTTCTCTGTTTTGAGTTACAGCAGCCTGACACGGCCACCCGTGTCACACAACACGGCCCGTGTCAGGGCCACTGATGAGGAAAATGCTGTTTTTTATTATTTTTCACTATTGAAGCCATTTGAAGGGCATTTTAGACATTTTATCATGTAATTTGAATTGAGTTATATTAAGCCTTATTTTGGAAAGAAAGGAGGCACGTTTTGGGAATAGGATTGAAAGGAGAGAACTGAATCCGGAGAATTCGGAAGAACAAAGGATCGATCAAGAGCGGAAGCAATTGATGATCCAAGTCCCCCAATTTCAATTGTAATGATCTTCTCCTTTTTAATTCTAATTACTTTTATGTTGACCAAGAACATGAGTAGCTAAACCCCCAAGTTGTTAGGGGGTGGTCCTTAATGCGATGTAATGACATTTATTTAATTATTCTACGAGAACTATGTTTTTACCTTAATATATTTGATTTTGCATTAATCTTATTCGTATTCATATTGGAAAGTAGAATTCGAATAGTGCTTAGGCTTAGTCTGGAAAGTCAACCTAACACTTTTGCAAAATAGTATCACGGTCGATATTGCTTAGGAATGAGGATATCCCGTATCACGTATTTTATGGTCGGAATTATTGCTTGATGTTTTTCAGGGACACGGAGGAATTAGTGAACAGGAAAATCATCAAAGGGTTTCCATTAAGGAATTAAGGCAACTAAAGTGGCCAACTGATAAATTAAGGTTAATAACTAGTAAAGTAGAATAATCATACAGAGTCTTCACTCGTATTGTCTCCACTCCCCTAACACTGTTCTTAGATTAATTAATTAAGTCCGTATTTACTGTGATATTACTCTGCTACCAAACAAACCACTAGACCTTTTATTCAATTGAATTCGAAAAAGTCCGTTAATTACTACGCAGTCCTCGAGATCGATACTTGGGACGTTTCCCTTATTACTACAATTGGTAAAAATAGTACACTTGCTATTTTCCCGATCAGATACATCCAGTATGTAAAGCCATCCCATTAAAACATACAATTAACAAAGTGCATAGCTGGGCAAATGCAAGGCAAACTCAAGCAACATTTCAAAATACGTTTTCATTCCAACTCTCTCAATTTTCCACCAAATTTAACAAAATTTTAGTCTAAATCACTTGATTTTTCATGAGGATTACAATGGTAACAACCATTGTTTAAAATGATGCACACAAAGAAAAATACGAATGCTCATGCTATTGTGTGTTTTGAAATGCATTTTAGATTTTATGGATTGAAACAGATGTGATTATAATCAAACAAAGCCTTGCACACGTCTAAAATATGATTTTGAATGAATTCTAACAAGAAATTTATCCAAAATATCAATGGAGAAAAAACTGGTATGTGAGTTGCAAAGGTAGACATGAGTTGAACATATACCAAGACAAAGCAAAACAAAAGAGGGTGAGTCCAAGACCAACACAGGTCTGCTCATGCTTTATGTGTCAAATGCAATGATGATTTCCAATAGAATAACTCATTTCTGTCATGAATCAAAATGGGGCTGTCAAGCTGCAATTTAATGAAAAGGTTATAAACAAAACTTGTGTAAAAAGCCAAGACAAAATGATTCACAATAGCTTGAGTTCAAGGACATGACAAAGTTCAACTAAACTATCCTACTCAATGATAGTTACTAAATCCCAACAGGACTTAAAATTCCAAAGTAAATTTGATGATACATTCAAGTTGATAAATCTTAAAGGACTGCAGGCCCATCATCAGGCTAAAAAAACTACATCTGAGTTTAACAAACTCACATCTCAATCCCAGGCCTAGGCAGCAAGGCCTGAATGCCAAAAAGCAACTGAAGCCAAACTTAAAAAGCCTATTAAAACAACACTAAGAACCTGATATCCTATTTCACATCTAGATGAAAACCAACCAATGAACCTAGACTATGAGTTAACAAACTCCCTTAGAAAGCAGCCCTGTCACAACCTCATAACTCTCGGCTCACAAGGGCTATGAATGAGTTCTATAACTTTCTGGAAAGCCCTCATGGAGCTCTATAACTTTCATTTTTTTTGAGATTTTCAAATTCTGAGTGGAACTAGGTTGAAAAACCCCTCCAAGTTGGCTGAAAACATGACTTTCAAGGCCAGAAAACTTAAAAAATTTCTAAGTGTTTTGCCCTCTTGAAATGATTTTGGCTATAACTCCAATTCTATGCATTTTCTGCTCATGGACCACTTTGGGAATTTTATAGGACTTGTCAAGAGCTTTCCAATGAGCTTTGAACCAACTCAATTGGATGTGTGGTTAGGGAGTTATGGTCTTGCCCTTTTCAAAACCCTAATTTCCGATTTTTGTGATTACTCCCTAACCCTTGATCCAATGGTCATGAAACTTCATGGGTAGGTGTAATATGTCATTAGGAACATTTTAGATTCCCACCTTGAGTTCAAATTCCTTATGTTTGAAGAGTTGACTTTTCAGTCAATTGAACGATCGATCGATGGTTACCGAGTCGACTGTTAATGTTCCGGGTCCTTCGAGACCTTGAAACTTCTTGAGTAGACTTTACTAAGCCATATGAACTCCATGGACCATGATCCCACCATTGGAACACTTTTTAAATCCAAAGTCAAACTACAGTTGACTTTTCCTCATCGAAAACCCTAATCGGGTATCCTGAACTGCGCTGTTCTTGATCCTTGGGCGACAACCTCAAATTGGATTCATACTTGATCCATTGGAGTATATTTGATGATGTAGAGACTTATCTCATGGAGAACCAATCCAATACGTTGACTGATTAAACATCTTGAAATCTCGATTCTCGGCTATATGGAACCCTAATTCCAGTATCTTAACAAAGACCAACTTGAAACATGTTGAGGTTAGATAATCAAATGCATATGACCCTAAAATGATGATGAAGATCTAAGGGGTCAAAATTTGGGGTGCAACAGGGATCATTGGATTAGTCTCTTTCGGCACTATCAACCCACTTTTGACCAAATCCGGCAACAACTGACCGTACGACACCGGTAGCTGAGTAAACTGTCTTTCGGGTTTCCTTAGTCTTCGTCGAGCGTGCTGACACGGCTGATGACTGTATGATTGCTTACTTTGGCGGGAAACAGATACCTGATACACAGACCCAACAGATTGCTGACTTTGAACACTCGAAGTATCTGAAGACTGAATCTGAGATGCCGAAGACTCTGAGATAAGATCACTTCCTTTCTCCCAATCTTCTTGTGAACTAACAACTGACTCATTCTCCTCAACTGAGATGAAGGGAATGTCTCTAATCTTCCCATTCTTGAGTCCACTCTTAACACGTTCACCCATTATCACCAAGTCAGCAAAGTTTGACATTCCACCGCTGATCTGTTAAAGTAATGGCCCTTCAGAGTACCCAAGAAGACGTCCACTAACTCTCTATCCTGAAGCAGTGGTTGAACCTGAGCAGCTAACTCTCTCCATATCTGCATATATCCTCTAAAGGATTCATTGTCCGCTTGAGATAATTCTTGTAACTGCATGCGACTAGGAGCCATATTGAGATTGTAATCGTACTGCTTCACAAAGGCATTGGCTAAATCTGACCATGATAGAATACAAACACTCTCCAACTACATATACCAACTTAACGATGCTCCACTCAGACTGTCCTAAAAACAGTGAATCATAAGCTGATCATCGTGAACATGTGAGGTCATTTTCCTGCAAAATATTACCAAATGATGCTTCAGACAACTATCTCCTTTGAACTTCTCAAAATTTGGCATTTTAAACTTCGGCGGCATCACAAGACCTGGCACCAAACACATGCCCGTAGCATTCAAATCAAGATTATTCTGACTCATCAAGGTATCAAGCTTTTCCTCCAATAGCTGACATTTTCCCATAAATTCAACAGTCTGCGGGTCTTCCACATTAACCTTTGGAACAGTCCTCTGAGAATCTGGCATAGAGAATGTGAAACTATGATATTCTGTGTCATAGAGAGAAGAAGAATCTCCATCTCTGGCAATGGAATGATCTTCAACAGGAATCAGCACAGGATGAGCTCGAGCAACATTGTTCACTGGAGTCTTCTGAATACCGGCCTCTCCTCTAGTCATAGCTGACATGGCTTCCACGAGTTGACTCAACTGATTCTTCATCAATTCAAACTCTGCCCTTGTAACAACCAAGTTCTGCTCTCCTGAGTTCATGATCCTTCCAAAAGCTAACTCAAATCCAATACGAATGTCGGGAAATCAACTGACGAAGCAGACAAAAGACGGGTAAGCTTCCTGTTCCAGCTGAGGATGGATATGCAAAAATGAAATACAAATGCAAACGATGCTAAATGCAAAATGATAATGCACACACAAGGGATCAAGACCGATGTACTGTAGGCTGAGGAAGATCAAAGCTCTGCTTCAGCAAGAACATAGCACTGCACCGATAGAAACCAACTGATACCAACAATCCAGATTCAAACTGCAGAGAAGACCAGGTAATCTGAAGGTAAAGGTTTCCTGCATAACCCCAGTCCCACTCACAGGTATGGACCTATTCACTGATACGGTATGGCATCCTATGCGTTCGTCAGCGTCACAGACTTTCAAGAAATGATGATATATTCACCATTTCTGGTTTGGCATCATCGTCTCCTGAAGAGGCCTCACTTAGCTGACTCACAGATGATCGGTCCCCAGAGTCGACAATCCTCAAATCCAAAATTCCCTCGAGCCCAAAGGGCCAGAAAGAAAGTTGTCTAAGAGAATCTCGTCCAAGCGTGAATATCGTGGTGAGCTAGTATGAGCAAAGCAAGCACACCCACCACTAATCTCCACTACTAAAGCTAGGTGTATACTCAAGCCCAGGTACGGCTTATCACTCATCAGAACTCCCCATTCCCACAACACAATACAAATGATATATGATGCAGAAAATAAATGTGGGAAAGTAAATAAAGAACATATATACAACACCCAAAGATAACACACACAAGCGCTAGGATTGACTCGCATAGGGAACCAAAGTCCCCAGCAGAGTCGCCAGTTGTCGCAACTGCGAAAAACCACCGGCGAAAAAAAATAGAAGAGTCGCCACTTTCGTTATTTATCCCAAAGAGAGGGAAAGGAAACGATCGCAAAAACCTGAAGAAAAAGGAAAAGACAAGGTCATCGCAACCATGTCTGGGTTCGGGAGTCGGTTACGCAAGGGGAAGGTATTAGCACCCCTCACGTTCGTCGTACTCGACGGGATCCACACATTGTTGTCTATCTAAAAGGGTGTGTTGAAACTATCTAGCTAAAGGCTTAAGGACAAAAGAAAAATAAAGGAAAAGACTCGACAGAACAATCGCTGTTCTGGGCCTACGTACTCCCTCGTGCAATGGGAAAGTCAGAGTCAACGTAGTTCGACCAACTACGGCTAAAGAAAGGGGGAAGGTTGCTCGCCGAGACATCGCGTCTCCTGCCTACGTACTTTCATCTGGTATGAAAGATCAGAGCAAATGTAGTTCGGGCTAAAAGGACCACAGGTTGGTTCAAAAGTTTTTTTTAGGCCCGAGTAGGGTTAACAGATAGTTCTAGTAGTTGGTGTATACAGCTCGACCTTTGGAGAGTTAGGCGTTGCCGTTTGCGGTAGAACTAAAAGTTAACGACACTCTTTTTGTGAAACGATTTTCCTGATTAAGAACCCCAAAGGGTGAAAAAAAAGTTTGAATTGTTTTTTTGTTTTTTAGAGAAGTGTTTTGAATTTGATTTGCAACTCATATCGCACTAGAGACTATGACCTAAGAGCGAATGCGTCGTATATCACCGAAGGGTGTACACTAAACAATCTAGGTCCTTGAGAGGAGGCCCCTCAATTACCATTTCTCAAGTAGCTTAAGGCTCGTAGCGTGCTACACTTGTCATTCTTTATTAAGTGTTTTATGAATGTTTGAAGATGAGAAGAAGGAACACTAATGGGAGACTAATCAATCCTAAGAGTTAGCATGCAAAGTGGACCTAAAGTTGAGATTCAAAAGGGAGCTACCTAATGTTATCATGCATAGTTAGGCACCTAATGTCTATCATAACCTCAAGAGGTTAGAGAACTTATGGGGAGCATGGCAAAGAAAAACAAAAGAAGAAGAAGAAGAATAAATGCATATGCAAATGAGAATGCAAACAAAATGCAACACATAGAATGATAGTGGGAGAAAAATTGTGTGGGGCAGTAGCCACCACAAGATCATCTCAACCAAGCATGCATATGGAAATGCAAGAAAAGAGGAGAGGTAGAAGTGCACAAGAAGAACATTAGACAAACACAAGCAAATCACACAAAGATGCACCAAAAAGTGGGATGAAATGACCTAAGTCAAGCAACGTCAACCACACCAATAAAATAAAACCCAATGAAAGGTAAATCAAACATCAAATCCAAGTGAGGATGAGAGACCAAATGAGGGCAGCAAGGACCCCATAATAGGTATTCAACCATAAGCATCACTTATCAAACAAGAAGAAACAACAAAAGGGTCCTCAAGGATTCATCATTCTAGGTATGCTTCAAATACCTCCAAAGGAGGGACCAAGCCACCCTAAATGACACTCCAAGGTCATTGGACAAAAGGGAGATGAAGAGGAGAAAGCTCACAATCAATATCAAAGCAAGATAAAAAGAAATGAAAAAGCACAAAAGATGCAAGCAAACACCATATAAGAGTTCAAGTTGGAAGCACAAGAATAAACGCATCAAACAACAAGCAATGAACAATATTTTGACCTAAAAATGAACCTACAACAAGCTCAACATGTCTAGAATGTTAAACAAGAAGAGTTGAGAGCTTATTGGATCCACAAAAGTCATTTCCAATCCAAACTAGGTCAAACACTTGTGTGAGTTGTCCTATGGAATGACTTAACTTGTAAGTCACTTCAAAAATAGGAAAAGGGCTCAAAAAATATCAAATAAAATGCACAAAGAAGCTACACAAGTTGGAAACCAGAGGCCAAGAAACCAAGACAAATGTCCTTTTAAAGCACCATCAAAAGAATTAAATCATTTGGATGTACCACTTTGAAATGGAAGAAACAAGTGCAACAAGAAAGGGCCCAAAAGTCAACCCAAAAGTCAACAATCAGGGGCAAAATGGTCCTCAAAAATCACTCAACCCATGATGAACATGAGGAATGTTTTTTAATCATTGAACCAAAAAGATATGAGAGAAACAATTAAAAGAACAAACAAGATCACAATTTAATCCATTTAAAAGACTTCCAACACTTAATTCCTTTTTTAATTGAAAATAAAATAAAAAAATTAAAATAAAATTTCTAAAAAAAAGTAGATATCTCTAGGTGTCTATAAAATGTTTTTTTGGAATTTTTGGATGTTTGGAAGTATTTTAAATGAATTAAAATCAAACAGCTAACAAAACAGAAATTAAAAGGAAAAGAAATTAAAACAACAACCAAATGGTATGAATAGCAATAAAATGAAGTGCAAATCTGGACTGGGCCCAGACTGGGGGTGCACGTAGCAGCATGCACAAGGCCCACATGAAAATCCACACAAAAATAAAAAATCAGAAAATCCCATACATTAAGTCAACAATAGCACATGGTAGAACCTCAACACACAACCACATGATCAAAAATATTCCAATCAAACCACTCACAAGAAGACATGTCATTAAATGAATTTCAAAAGTAATCATGTGTAGCAAAGCAAACAAAGACTACCATGAGTCTTAATCTAAAACGCACGATGGAGATCATGCGGCCAAAACATCATCTTCCCCACACAAACAAAGGGGACCGCCCGTGGTGGCCGGAACCACCCCCTCCAGTCGGAGCACCGCCGCAGGTTCATCAAGCAACCATACCTCCGTGAAATTTAAACCGTTTTCAACAAACTTTAGATGAAAATTCATCTCCAAATCGCAAGGAACATGAATCTAACCATAGTTTCCACTAATTCCTCATAATAAACTCAAAAAGTAAACAACAAGCAAGATGCACAAATTTTCAATGTTCATAAAACTCAACCAAATGGATCCAAACTTCATCTACATGTTATGTAGATCATAGATCCACAAAAATCTAAGCAAAACACCTCAAGAATTGATCAAACTAAATCAAACAAGTTTGGAGCTCCACACATCAAACATCATAAACACGAACAATTATTATCCAGAAATGATCTACATCACTCAAGGATCACAATGCAACAAAAATGGCAAAGAATCATGACATATTGAGAGTGTAAGGTTGAATTCAAGTTACCTAGTGGAGAACTTCCACTGAGCCTTCAAATGGAGCTTAAGCTTGCAGAAAATGATCCAAACACGTTCAGTGATCCTCAATAAAGTTTTTGCAACTCACAATTTGGCTTGAAACTTGCTAAATCTCAGAATTCGAATTTTGAAATTCCACCACTTTTTCAAAGTTGTTCTTGATCAATTTGGCTGCAATTTCGAATTCTGATGATTTGTGAAGGATGGAAATGTTATATGTGATGGATCTTGATCATAATTGAGGCCCAATCTCAGTCCATAAAGCCCAAATGAATTTTCACATTTTCTCCACTTTTCAACCATGGAAGTACACGAATTTGGCATGAAATTGGCTCCAAATTGCTTCGTTTCAACTGCTGGGAGTGTTTGGAGTGTGAATGGCTGAGAATTGGTCCTTGTTTCCATCTCAATGGTTGATTTTAAATGTGTTGCTTCAACATGAAGAAAGCCTGGAAATAGCTCACTTACACACCTCAATTAAAAAATTTAATATTGCCAATGTGCTCAAAATGAAATTTGCAATCCGAAAATGCACTCATTTGCACCAAAGTGATTAAAAATGGAATAATTCCAATTTTGCCCCTTTAATCATTCTTCCATGAAAATTCAAACATCCAAACCTCAAACCAAGCCCATTTCTTAACACCATTTTGAGCAAGTTTGATGTTGGAAAAATCTTTATTTGAAGTGTGCAAGTTGGTGAAATGGACCTATAATTTTATGACTTGTAATCTTACTTTCCCAAAATACCCCTAACTTGTAAATCTCATAACTTGAGTTCTACAAATCAGATGAAAGACTTCTAATACAATTTGGAAAGCTAAGATCAAGACCTACAACTTTCATGTTGGCCAAAATTTGAGGAGAAACATCCTTCTAGGTAAAAAATGGCTTGGAAGTTGGTTGACTTTTGTTGACCAAAATCACATCCCTCTGATGACCTGTAACTTGTCTGGATCATAACTTGAGTTCTATAAATCCACTCAAGGACTTCTAGTACTTAAATTAAATCTAATAAAATGCTCTACAAGTTCCATGATGGTCAAAAGGTGAGATGAAACTTGTATCTTGAGATAGGTGATCTTGAAGTCAGGCACTAAATAGAGGATTTTACCCTGAGAACGCTAATTTAGTAACTTCTCACACACTTAACCCTTGATGAATTGAACTTGAAATGACATCTCATATTTCTTAACACAACATCCCATGACCATAGAGACTTTGAATTGAGTTTTAATCTCCTCCAATTGTACAGTTGACTGAGGACTAGCCAGATCAAACCCTAATTGCAATACCTTCTTCTGCAACTCTTCACACTTGGCACAAACACTTGGATGAGCTCCACAATGACCCTCAAGGCACTCCATGAGCTCTCTCAACATCTCATACCCATAATCATGAATTCACAAACCCCTGATGATCTTGAGCGGGCCTCCAAGTTAGGAGCTGACCCACATACATCCATCCTTTCCTTCACAAGACCATTTGATGACTTGATTACCATCCAACCTTGAGTAAAACCCCTTGCTTAGGCTTAACCCTTAGAGTAGACTCCTCTTGATGTGCACACGCTCTTGATCCCCTGTTCAATGCAACATGCCATGCAATGCAAATGCTAGAAAGAAATGAAATGAAACATAAACCAAATTAAGAAAAGGTTGGGCAAATTTTGGGGTGCAACAAATTGCTACACATGGATCTCTTTGGACCATCAAGAACAAAAAGTTTTGGAGGTAATGTTTATGCATTAGTAATTGTTGATGACTTCTCTAGATATACATGGACTTTCTTCTTAGTGCAGAAAAGTGAAGCTTTCAAGGCATTCAAGAAGTATGCAAGACAAATTTAGAATGAGAAGTCACTTTCAATTGTCTCCATTAGAAGTGACCATGGTGGAGAGTTCCAGAACGCTTTATTTGAAGAATTATGCGAAGAAAAAGGAATCTCACTTCATGGCAGTCCAGCGGATTATGAAGTATCTAAAAGGAACAACAAATGTCGGCTTATGGTACCCTAAAGGTAGTATTTGCAATTTAATTGGATACTCTGACGCGGATTATGCAGGCTGTAAAACAGATAAAAAAAGCATAAGTGGAACATGTCACATCTTGGGAAATGCGCTAGTCTCGTGGGCATGTAAGAAGCAAGCGTGCGTAGCACTTAGTACGGCCGAAGCAGAATACATAGCAGCAAGTAGTTGTTGTGCACAGATACTTTGGCTTAAGCAACAACTTTGTGACTACGGACTCGATCTTGGAAGCATTCCTCTACGTTGTGACAACACAAGTGCGATCAACATTACAAAGAATCCAGTCATGCATTCAAGAACCAAGCATATCGACATACGACATCACTTTCTGCGAGATCATGTACTTCAAGGAGACGTCAAGATAACCTTAATGGATACTCACAATCAGCTTACAGATATATTTACAAATCCATTGGCGAAGGAACCTTTCTTCAAAATTCTGAGAGAACTCGGAATTTTGGATGAAAATGATGTTCAATCATGAAAGATCATCAACTATGGTACATACTATCTCTTCTTTTCTCAAAATATCATAGTTGTCGCTACTCGAAAAAATGTAACGACGGAGAGGCGAGAATGAAAGACAGAAGAGTCGCCATCGAACTTTATTTATCCCGCGAGGGGAAGGAAAAACATCGAGAAAAACCTAAAAAGAAACGGATAATATGGTCTCGCGACCAAAGAATGTGTTCGGAAGCCGGTTTTGTGAAGGGAAGGTATTAGCACCCCTCGCATCCATCGTACTCGATGGGAACCATTTGTTTGTCTATGTGTGAAGGATATTTGCTAAAATATATTGCTATAAAGAGTGTTCCAAGGGGGAGAGAAAGGCTAGAAACAGGGAAAAGAGAGATAAAGGAGGAGAAGAGACTCGGTAGGACCTCGCGGTCCTATGCCTACGTATTCTCAATAGGTATGAGAAAGTCAGAGTCAACATAGTTCGGGAAACTACAGATGAAAGATGGAAGTGTGCTCGACAAGGATTGTGGCCCTTGTGCCTACGTATCTTCTCTTAAAATAAGTGAAAAATCATAGCAGTCGTAGTTCGGCCTACGGTTAACTGGTGTTTTTGTGGATGATGCTAACATGCGCATTCTTGCAGTTAGGTGTGTTACAGCCCGCTTGTGGATTCTTAGGCGTTACCTGTTTACGGTAGAACGGACGTATCATATCCTTTTGAAAAGATTAATTTTCGCCATTGAGGCAAGATGTCACATTTGATTTGTGAAAGTTATTTTTAAAGGTGAAATAGATCCTCGAATAATAACCCCTTGCGAGTAGTACCCAATTCTTTATCTCAAAAGAATTATTGTGAAAAGATGTGGCGAATACAATCACGTCTTCGTGTTGAAAGATGAGTATCGAGACCACTCACTCTATAGTGAGTATCCTGACACTCGGAGAGGAAGAAGTCTACACTCAATCCTCTCTCTTTAGTTCAATACAAAGAGAACTTCATGCTTTTATTAAAAAGATGTTTTGATCTTGAATGGTAAGTGCTTTGCGACAGTGAACCCTAAAGGTAATGTCAATCACTCAGGATAGGAGAAGGCCTACGCCTAACCACTCCACGACCATTCAAGTTTTATTTAGGAAAAGATTTTGAAAATTTACTTGGTATGAGACTAAGGTTTTTAGGAGAAAAGTTGTAAAAGAGACACGTGGTGAATTGGTTGACAATTGGTTGAGAAAATTCGCTTGACGTTGGATCAAGGGTTTGACTTGTATTTGCATGCAAAAGCGTGATGAAAAGGAAGTGGGTTTGAATATACCTCGCCTACGAGTCGAGGGTTTTGATGTGAGAAACGATACTAGTCCATGGGGGTGCTCCTAATATCGAGTTCACAATGAAGTGCAACAGTGTGTGCAATAGGTTGATGGAAAATGCGGACGAGCACTCGACTTACAGAGGGGTGTTTGAAAATGGCTCGATGACGGATCGAGAATTAGTTTGAAAACGGATCAAGAATTTTAACGGTCGATTGCAAATATTCCCTTTTAGGAAAGTTGGAAAGAATTTTTTTTTTTACTCTAAAATGTAGGACCCTTTTGAATTTGCAAAGGACTTTTGAATTCCTTGAAACTAGAAATGATATGATGCTTTATGGATGCAAAGCACAAATACACATAAGCAAACAAAAGGTCCTAAGTTAGAGGAACAATGAATGGAGTCAAGGTCTACCCTTCCCAAAGTGGTGTGTACTATAGGTTAATTGTACCTGCAGAACAAGGGTTCTAAAAAGTGCCCAAAGTTATCAGCCCATCTTTCGGATATTATCAACTTCTCGACTGACTCAAGGGTCGATAATATTCTCAATAGAACCTCGTTCGAGTGTAGTATCGCATAGAAACCATTGTAGGACTACTCCCACATAGTTCCCGCACTACGTCCTATATAAGGTCAAGATGGTGTAAAGGTACTACGGTTCCCAGTATCACAGACTCCAATCGATAACGGTAAAAGTTTTCACGACTACACTCGATCAACCGAACCATTTTCGAAAGTGTCTCAACTGAGCGGTGATTCTCGATTTAACTTAGTCGGGACTCACTCCCTATAAGCCTCGTCGAATATATCGCCATCCTATAATAATGTCACTCAAGTCCGGGTGTAGGACTTATCTCACAACATAGTAATTCCCAAGCAAGGTACCCCTGAACAATATATATACAAATGAGCAAAAATATTAATGAAACAAATATATAATGAAAAATAAACAAAATGGGGATAACCCTCAAAAATTAGGACTCCCCAGTGAAGTCGCCATTTTCTGTTGCGGTGAAATTTGGATGTCAAGCTATTGATTAACTTGAATCTTAATTCATTTACAACCGGTCTTTGATTTATCCGAAGGAAAGGTTAAAGAAAGGAAAAACCTAAAAGGGAGAGATCTAAGGTTCGGGGGTTGGTTAAATTTAGGGAAGGTATTAGCACCCTAAACTTCCGTAGTACTCTACGGGAACCTTTTGTTTATTTTTTTTATTTATTTCATTAATTATTTTGCTTTAGGGTATATACAAAGGATTGAAAATTAAAAAAGACCTAGGGGTTAATTCTAAGTTTACTCGGCAAGACATCGCATCTTGTGCCTACATATCCTTACGGGAATGGAATCAGAGTAACTGTAGTTCCCCTCAAAAGGGAGGTTAGAGACTTCTTGACTGTGGTCAAGGTCTCAAGGGGAATAAACGTATCTTAGGGACACGCTTACGCGGAGTGTAGAAACTCCAATATCTACGTTGTAAATTGTTAAGTGAATTAGGGTTAGGTTAGGGATTCTGCGGCGGGAAACCCTAAAATGAGTGCGGCGACTCTTTGACCTAAAGCTAGGGGTAGTTTTGTAATTTTTTGTCCACGGCGAGACATTTGTGAAAAGTTAGGGTTTGTAAGGGTTTGAAGTTTTGAGGACTATTGGCGTGGCGGCCAAACGGCTAGACCTAATCCTTCGGAGGAATGCAATGGGACAAATTAACGATACAAATGTGCGAATTTAAACCATACAAACAGCAGAAATTAAAGTGCGGAAAGGTGAACGCGATATTTTGTTCGCGAAGTTACAAATGAGAGACAGATACAATTATAATACAACTTGAATTGAAAAAACACATTAAAATAGCTAATAGCAACGTAACAAGCTGCACATTGAATACACAAGGTTAGTAGACAGAGTCAGATAGTAATCAGACGAGTTATGAAACGGAAGTGCGAAAGTTATAGATATTCTTTGTTGTTTATTTGTGATATATAAAAAAGCTTTTGATTTAAGTTAAAAAAGAGGTTTTAATATTATTAAAAAAAACTTTTCAAAAATAGTCTTAATTTAATTATCTAACAAAAAGGTTTTATTTTTTTAAAAAAAGGTTTAATGTTATTATTATATATTTTTTAAAAAACGGTTCTAGTTATTATTTTAAAAAAAGATTTTAGTTATTATTTTAAATTTATCTAAAAAAAAGTTTTTCTTAAAAATAATAGGTTTTCATATTAATTTGGAAAAGATGTTAATGTTATTTATTTTAAAAACATATTTTATATTATAACAAGTTTTAATAAATTAATGATAACAATAATAATAATAATAATAATAATAATAATAATAATGATGATGATAATAATAAATAATAATAATAATAATACTAATAATAATAATAATAATAATAAAGCAATAATGAATTTTAAATGTGCCAAATAACCCAACAATGTTGCTAACGCAGAAATGCGCTCATCGCAACCAGATCTAAATCGGACGAAACAAAATTTATCGCAAAGAAAAAGAAATTAAGCAAAAAAAGACAGTATTATTGCTCACACAAAAATGCGATCATCGCAACCAGATCGAACTAACACAAATGTCACGCGTCATGCACACAAATGTGCAAACATCGTATCGACATAATTCGATCAAAAATTAATCTTATATATATATATATATAAACTCTAACAATTTAAAAATTATATATATAAACGTAACAGTAATAGATGAAGAAAAAGAAATAACGGTAATAGATGAAGAAAAAGAAATAACGGTAAGGATGAAGAAAAAGAAACAACAGTAATAGATGAAGGAAAAGAAATAACGGTAAACGATGAAGAAAAAGAAACAACAGTAATAGATGAAGAAATAGAAATAACGGTAAACGACACTCACTCCTCTTAGGGTTTTTTTCATTCTCCCCCTTTTCAACAAAGCAACACATGTATATATAGGGAACAAATTAGGGTTAACACCAAATTGTCAATAATGTCCCTAAAGCCCATTTTAAAGCCCAAACTAAATAATTAGTTAAGAAAAAAAAATAAAATTTAAATAATTTAAAATAATTAAAATAAACTTAAAATAAAAACTAATAATCCTATTGATTCCTAAAATCAAAAATATTATAAAAAGAACAAAATTTTTTTCAATATTTTTTATTTTATGATTTTTTGGATATTTTTATGAATAATTTAGAAAAAAGTGAAAAAAAATAATATTTTAAAAAATGATTTAATTAAAATACGAAAATAATAATTAAATAATAATAAAAAACTATTTTTGTTATTTTTTAATGAGAGATAGAAACATTTAGAGTAAAAATAATAAAAAAACAAAAAGTGACTAAGGTGAGATTCGAACTCTCAACCTCTCACACTCACAACTCCTTACACATGTCCTCTTGCCAATTGTGTCATTTTTACTTTTTAGAAAAAAAATACATGCCATATGATATTTACCTGCAAAAAGTCAAACGACTACACAAATTTGTTAGTAATTGATTAAATGCAATGAAATGCGACGACAAATCTTAGGGCAAAATTTGGGGTATTACAGTTGCCCCTATTTAAATAACTTCACCGGGTGATTTGAGCAACGGAGACTCGAGAAATCATGGTGGAGGGATTTAAATACAGATAACCAAAAATTTTGCCTTTAGACGCAGTGCTATGCAATGATATGGACAAAACAAAACGAACTATAATGCTAAATATGATATGAATCTGATATGATGCGTATGATGAAAATGACAAATGCACGGATACAGACGAAACAACGTCACAGGGGACGACCCATCGAGGAATTGCACTAAGGAAGAAGACATGTCATATCTGGAAGAACGTCGGATAGACACGACACAGAATTGTTGATAGGTGCCAAGTAAATTAGAAATTGTCCGCAAGGTAAGACGCGGGTAAAACACGAGCTCAGGAGAAAAACGCAAATGGGGATAAAACACCCATGATGCCAAGTAAATAAATTTTGCCCACAAGGTAAGACGCGAGTAAAACACGACCTCAGGGAGAAAAAAAAAGTAAATGGGGGTAAAACACCATGATGTTAGGTAAACCCAGGAATATCTGGTAAACGGGGAATAAAACACCCGGGATAAAAGGTACATGGGGGATAAAACACCTAAGGATAGAAGGTAAATGGGGAGTAAAACACCCAAGATAGAAATGTAAATGGGGAGTAAAGCACCCAGGATAGAAATGTAAATGGGGACTAAAGCACCCAAGATAAAAATGTAAATGGGGAGTAAAACACCCAAGATAAAAATGTAAATGGGGAGTAAAGCACCCAAGATAAAAATGTAAATGAGGAGTAAAGCACCCAAGATAAAAATGTAAATGGGGAGTAAAGCACCCAAGATAGAAATGTAAATGGGGAGTAAAACACCCAAGCTAGAAATGTAAATGGGGAGTAAAGCACCTAAGATAAAAATGTAAATGGGGAGTAAAGCACCCAAGATAAAAATGTAAATGGGGAGTAAAGCACCCAAGATAGAAATGTAAATGGGGAGTAAAGCACCCAAGATAGACATGGAAATGGGGAGTAAAGCACCCAAGATAGAGAGGTAAATGGGGAATAAAGCACCCAAGATAGAAATGTAAATGGGGAGTAAAGCACCCAAGATAGAAATGTAAATGGGGAATAAAGCACCCAAGATATGCACATGTATAGGAATTATGCTATGAGATATGATCAAATGCAAATGCAGACATCGACGACAAGGCTCGACTCTTTCGGTGAGATGACAAAACTGGAGGACTGATTCCTCAACACGGAGATCACTGTCATTCTGTTAAACTGTATCAAGTTGATAGTCACTGTAGGAATGATGAATAACTGCTTAGGGATTATGCAAGTAAACTGCCCCAGGTCAAATGAACTGATAATTGCTTCAGCTGTCTAATTCGTGGAATCGACTGTTTTGCTGTATCCTCGGAGGGCTTGCCCCAGTCTGGGTCTTGAACAATTCTCTGGATAAACCAAATCTGAGAAGATATTGCCTTGAACAAATCTTGAACTAATTCTTTAACAGGATGTAAAAGGAACTTGCCCCTGATAAGATCACTTGACCAAGTTTCTCATTGTTTGAAAATTCCTTAGAGGAAAGCCAGTTTGCAAACAAAAATATTCATACAAACATGGTAATGCAAAGTTCATGCGACTTTTGAAATCAAAATTATTTTTGAAAGATGGAAAATACATGAGTCGTTAGTCAGAACACAACGGTTCAAGACGCTCAAAGTTTAAAACAAAGGTGTACTGTCAAAATAAATGATTCACAAAGATCTTTAGGAGTCAGGTTACGCAACCTTGCTGTAGTATACTTTCAAAATAACCTTGCTTCAATTAGGTCTTTTGAGGGTTGTAATGTGGCCTGGTTCACGGTTTATGAAACAAAAGATAAAGGCTCAAAATTTATTTGTACCCACCCAATCTACGTGATGATCTTCAGTCCTATGCTCAGTTAACTCATACTATGCATTCAGGTTCCCATAAGTTAGGGATTTCATTGATCGTCGCAGTGATGATTCAGAAGTCAAAGGGACCTATGAAAAGGCAGCCACTACTCCCCTATAACATTTGATTGTTTTGACATTGAGGATTTTCAAGATAAGGATTTAAAAATCTCTTTGTATTATTCCTAAATTTTGCCTGAGCTGTTTATTTTAGAGCTTACAGTCAGCGGGATGCCCCAGTTTTGCCTAAGTCTCCTTCATAGGTTTTGACTTAGCGGGCTTCTTTTGATTTTTTTATATTATTTTTTTGTGTGAAGGAAAGTGACTGTTTGATTTTAATGATTACGGTGAACCATCATCGACCTTTTGATTAGAAAACATCTTCGACACTTATTTGACGTGTGTGAAGGAAAATTTGTTAATGAAAGGTGTATCGTATGAACACACAACCAAGTTAACTGAGAACTACCCATCCCAAGGTTAAAATTGTGGTTTTTTTGTAACGAAAGAAACTCCAACTTCTAGGCCCGAAGGGGGTGACGAGGGATTAACTTCCTTATTTATCCAGTGTTTGGGAATTGAAACAATGCCTTACATCGTCAACAAGGTTTAATTGAAAGCATACTGACAGCAGTTATGGGTATAACATTTTCGTCATCCTCCCTCCAATCTTAGCATATCAAAATTTTGGACAAGAAGTAAACATTTGAAAAATAAAGCATAAAGATGCAAATAAATGGACGGAAATGAATTGAATCAAAAGTCGCAATGCTTATTTCACTAATGAAAGTACAAACATAATTAAAAGCAAACAACTTAAACAAAATAAGAAAAGTGCAAACAACGAGAAACAAAAGGCCTAGTGACAAAACTTCATTTCTGATGTACTGGTAAGGGATTTTTCTGAACATCCGGATGACTGTCTATAAAATCAAGTATTCCAGTTCTAACCAATTCACATACTCTAGCCTTAAATGCAAAACAATGCTCCAAGTCATGGCCTGGGGCACCCTCATGGGAAGCACAATGGAGATCAGCCCTAAATCCAGCCGGAGGATTAAGAGGAGGTGGTAAAGCCTTTGTAGTAATCAGTCCTTGCCGGACTAAGTCAGGATATAGCTCTGTGTAAGTCATGAGAATAGGATCAAAGTGACTCCTGTTCCGTTTCTGGTCTGATATCTGTGTCGAGGAATCAGCTTGACGACTCAAAGGTACACTAGAAGACGATAGGACCAAGAAGGAGAAACTGGGGGACAAATGCAATGCAAAAATGTGATGCTGATGCCATGTAATGGTTCCAAGATTTTCAACGGTCGATTGCAAATATTCCCTTTTAGGAAAGTTGGAAAGAATTTTTTTTTTTTACTCTAAAATGTAGGACCCTTTTGAATTTGCAAAGGACTTTTGAATTCCTTGAAACTAGAAATGATATGATGCTTTATGGATGCAAAGCACAAATACACATAAGCAAACAAAAGGTCCTAAGTTAGAGGAACAATGAATGGAGTCAAGGTCTACCCTTCCCAAAGTGGTGTGTACTATAGGTTAATTGTACCTGCAGAACAAGGGTTCTAAAAAGTGCCCAAAGTTATCAGCCCATCTTTCGGATATTATCAACTTCTCGACTGACTCAAGGGTCGATAATATTCTCAATAGAACCTCGTTCGAGTGTAGTATCGCATAGCAACCATTGTAGGACTACTCCCACATAGTTCCCGCACTACGTCCTATATAAGGTCAAGATGGTGTAAAGGTACTACGGTTCCCAGTATCACAGACTCCAATCGATAACGGTAAAAGTTTTCACGACTACACTCGATCAACCGAACCATTTTCGAAAGTGTCTCAACTGAGCGGTGATTCTCGATTTAACTTAGTCGGGACTCACTCCCTATAAGCCTCGTCGAATATATCGCCATCCTATAATAATGTCACTCAAGTCCGGGTGTAGGACTTATCTCACAACATAGTAATTCCCAAGCAAGGTACCCCTGAACAATATATATACAAATGAGCAAAAATATTAATGAAACAAATATATAATGAAAAATAAACAAAATGGGGATAACCCTCAAAAGTTAGGACTCCCCAGTGAAGTCGCCATTTTCTGTTGCGGTGAAATTTGGATGTCAAGCTATTGATTAACTTGAATCTTAATTCATTTACAACCGGTCTTTGATTTATCCGAAGGAAAGGTTAAAGAAAGGAAAAACCTAAAAGGGAGAGATCTAAGGTTCGGGGGTTGGTTAAATTTAGGGAAGGTATTAGCACCCTAAACTTCCGTAGTACTCTACGGGAACCTTTTGTTTATTTTTTTATTTATTTCATTAATTATTTTGCTTTAGGGTATATACAAAGGATTGAAAATTAAAAAAGACCTAGGGGTTAATTCTAAGTTTACTCGGCAAGACATCGCATTTTGTGCCTACATATCCTTACGGGAATGGAATCAGAGTAACTGTAGTTCCCCTCAAAAGGGAGGTTAGAGACTTCTTGACTGTGGTCAAGGTCTCAAGGGGAATAAACGTATCTTAGGGACACGCTTACGCGGAGTGTAGAAACTCCAATATCTACGTTGTAAATTGTTAAGTGAATTAGGGTTAGGTTAGGGATTCCGCGGCGGGAAACCCTAAAATGAGTGCGGCGACTCTTTGACCTAAAGCTAGGGGTAGTTTTGTAATTTTTTGTCCACGGCGAGACATTTGTGAAAAGTTAGGGTTTGTAAGGGTTTGAAGTTTTGAGGACTATTGGCGTGGCGGCCAAACGGCTAGACCTAATCCTTCGGAGGAATGCAATGGGACAAATTAACGATACAAATGTGCGAATTTAAACCATACAAACAACAGAAATTAAAGTGCGGAAAGGTGAACGCGATAATTTGTTCGCGAAGTTACAAATGAGAGACAGATACAATTATAATACAACTTGAATTGAAAAAACACATTAAAATAGCTAATAGCAACGTAACAAGCTGCACATTGAATACACAAGGTTAGTAGACAGAGTCAGATAGTAATCAGACGAGTTATGAAACGGAAGTGCGAAAGTTATAGATATTCTTTGTTGTTTATTTGTGATATATAAAAAAGCTTTTGATTTAAGTTAAAAAAGAGGTTTTAATATTATTAAAAAAAACTTTTCAAAAATAGTCTTAATTTAATTATCTAACAAAAAGGTTTTATTTTAAAAAAAAAAGGTTTAATGTTATTATTATATATTTTTTAAAAAACGGTTCTAGTTATTATTTTAAAAAAAGATTTTAGTTATTATTTTAAATTTATCTAAAATAAAGTTTTTCTTAAAAATAATAGGTTTTCATATTAATTTGGAAAAGATGTTAATGTTATTTATTTTAAAAAACATATTTTATATTATAACAAGTTTTAATAAATTAATGATAACAATAATAATAATAATAATAGTAATAATAATAATAATGATGATGATAATAATAAATAATGATAATAATAATAATAATAATAATAATAATAATAATAATAATAATAATAATAAAGCAATAATGAATTTTAAATGTGCCAAATAACCCAACAATGTTGCTAACGCAGAAATGCGCTCATCGCAACCAGATCTAAATCGGACGAAACAAAATTTATCGCAAAGAAAAAGAAATTAAGCAAAAAAAGACAGTATTATTGCTCACACAAAAATGCGATCATCGCAACCAGATCGAACTAACACAAATGTCACGCGTCATGCACACAAATGTGCAAACATCGTATCGACATAATTCGATCAAAAATTAATCTTATATATATATATATATATATATATATAAACTCTAACAATTTAAAAATTATATATATAAACGTAACAGTAATAGATGAAGAAAAAGAAATAACGGTAATAGATGAAGAAAAAGAAATAACGGTAAGGATGAAGAAAAAGAAACAACAGTAATAGATGAAGGAAAAGAAATAACGGTAAACGATGAAGAAAAAGAAACAACAGTAATAGATGAAGAAATAGAAATAACGGTAAACGACACTCACTCCTCTTAGGGTTTTTTTCATTCTCCCCCTTTTCAACAAAGCAACACATGTATATATAGGGAACAAATTAGGGTTAACACCAAATTGTCAATAATGTCCCTAAAGCCCATTTTAAAGCCCAAACTAAATAATTAGTTAAGAAAAAAAATAAAATTTAAATAATTTAAAATAATTAAAATAAACTTAAAATAAAAACTAATAATCCTATTGATTCCTAAAATCAAAAATATTATAAAAAGAACAAAATTTTTTTCAATATTTTTTATTTTATGATTTTTTGGATATTTTTATGAATAATTTAGAAAAAAGTGAAAAAAATAATATTTTAAAAAATGATTTAATTAAAATACGAAAATAATAATTAAATAATAATAAAAAACTATTTTTGTTATTTTTTAATGAGAGATAGAAACATTTAGAGTAAAAATAATAAAAAACAAAAAGTGACTAAGGTGAAATTCGAACTCTCAACCTCTCACACTCACAACTCCTTACACATGTCCTCTTGCCAATTGTGTCATTTTTACTTTTTAGAAAAAAAATACATGCCATATGATATTTACCTGCAAAAAGTCAAACGACTACACAAATTTGTTAGTAATTGATTAAATGCAATGAAATGCGACGACAAATCTTAGGGCAAAATTTGGGGTATTACAGGTATATGAACAAGATAAGATAAATCAAGATAATATTGACTGAAAAATAAAGCAGTGGTATATTTGACTGGAAAATAAAGTTAGTGATTAGTTTGTTAGTAAATCGAATCGGGGCAAAATGTAATGCTGAACCGTCGTAACTCGACTTATGATGAAATTCGATCTATAGGAGGCCGTGTAAATTGATATTCGTGCTATGGACATGATGGAGAAATGACATTGAGGATCATTCTCCGATTAAATCGTGTCGCACGGGCCAAAGAAAGGTGGGATCTCGTCTTAATCGTAAACATCATGTCGATTAATTGAAGGTAGCCTATCACGATCCCAAAGTAAAGAAAATGACCCAAATGGTCATTTTCTTTAAATTTGAAATTACGAAGGTTATCTACTTTGATAAATCGACGCTTACGAATCGGAAGACTTCATAGATCGAGAAAATTTAAATGAAATCGAAAATGAAGAAGAAATTGAAAGAGAAAAGAAGGTGGTCTCGAATAAACCGTTATCTATCAATAATTTGATTGATAATGCTTTTAGAAGTCTCGTCATCGACCACAAACAATAAAAATGAATAAAAAGAAACGAAATCAAGATGAAAATGAAGAGGAAAATGACATATACAAAATAATAATAAACTAGTCTATTCATTAAATTGTTTAACGAAACCACTTAATAAAATCAATACCAATTTTAAAATTAGAAAACCTAGAACACTAAAATAAAAAAAAATAAAAAAGAAAAGGGTGTGTGTGTAAAAAGGACCTGTGGTATGAGGAATCCTCATGGGCTTTGAGCCCATTCATCCTCATGGGATTCACCACCATGTAACAAAAATGCTGAGGGGTTTAATAAGAAAAAATATGGGCTCCACGGCCCAATCTCCATTACCAACTCACTGATGTATCTTAATCTCTACAAAATTAAACATAAAAGAAGGCACAAGATACCCTTTAATTTGGAATATTAACAACCAGTTATGCGGCTGACCTCAAATTAAAATCATCTATTCTCAAAAACCTTGTTTTCTACCTCTCTCTCTCTCTCTCTCTCTCTCTCTCTCTCTCTCTCTCTCTATATATATATATATATATATATATATATATATATATATATATATATATATATATATATATATATATATATATATATATATATATATATATATATATATAATAAAAAAGAAAATGCAAAACAAATGGGAAATAGAAGAAAAAGGAAAAGACGCTCAAGATCCACCCTCATCATGCTTTCTTCGGAAAAATAAAATAAGAAATAATAAAGAAAAACCAACAGACATCAAAAAGACCGACGGCTGCGAGGTTTCGTCATTTTTAAAAAAACAACAAATTGAAAAGCCAAGGAAAGTCGAAACGTTCTCGGAATAACCTTCTCCTTCATCTTGCTCATGCCGCTCAAGCTTGATTTTTGTGTTTCATCTTTTCGATTCCATTTCGTTCACCCTCAATCCTAAGTTCGAGCTCCACTCTATTTTGAAAGGTTTGTTTCAATTCGTCCCAAATCTCTTCTTTGTTCTTGTTTTCGATTGGGTTTAGATCTGGTTTGGATCAACTTTCTAATCAATCTTCTTCTCAAATTTCATGGGTTTAAATGGGATGAAGATTGAAAGGAGTTTGTGTGTTTGTTTTTATGAAGGTGAACAAGATGGGTCTTGGTTTTATCTTACTCTGTTTATTTTCAGCAGAGTGAGGCTTCGAGGGCCAACCCCCAGGAAATCCTTATTGGGCGAATTTTTGTAGCCTTTGGAAAATGTTGGGGATGAGTGATGGAGCCGACCGTTTGTGAGTTGGGTATACCTCTTAATACAATGTTCCTTTTTTTTGTTGTAAATTGGTGTCCGTATTGGATTTTGCAGGCTTCACGTTAAGGCAATGTACGACTCGTTTTTCTTTTGCCATCCAAGATACGACACGATTTTTTACGATTTTTGTGGCTGGAGTGGCTTTGTGAGGTATTACAGGCGTGGTTGTGTTTTTTTCGTACCTGGTACATCATGGTGATGCCTCTAATATGCCAGTCATGCCCAAGTTTTTGGGACACTGAGTTTTTAGTCCTTTTGCTTTTATTTTTCTTATTTTGGGTTGTTATGCTTTTGTGGGCCTTTATGAACCATGGGCTCCTAATACTCTTTTTTTTTTTGTATAATTTTTGAATGTAAGCTTACATGATGGGTTTTTCATTGTAACAAGAACATGTAATGACTTTGTGGTTTGTATAGAAGGGAGTTTTACCCCATACCCCTACACTTATACCTATACCTCTACATTAAAAAATTTTGGACCAAAATATCCTCGTATAAAAATTTATTATTTTTTAATTTTTTTTATATTTTTTTATTTGTTACCGGAAGACTTTTTGGAAGTCTTTCGGTTCACATTTTTTTAGTATGTTTACCGGAAGACTTTTTGGAAGTCTTCCGGTTCATGTTTTTTTTTTAATTTGTAATTAATATTTAAGATTTATTAATTTTATATAAAGACCAATTTAGTAAATTTTTGAATATTATACTTAAAATATAAAAATTCTATAAATAGAGAATCATTTTCAGAATATTTTTTATTTACTATAATTATTAGAATACTAGGATTAAAATCATTTATTTTAAATGATCATAATAGTAGAATTTTCTCAAATATCTTATTAATCTTAAACATTAATAAATAAAATAAATTTAAATATAAGATATAAGTTTACATTATTCAATATATTTAATCAAATGAAAACATATGTGATAAATAAATAATGTATTTTAACTTAAAATGATCACAATAAGTTAACTTGCAAAATAATATAAATAATAAATTAATAATGTATTTTATTTAAAATAATCACAATAATAAAATACGCAAATAATGTGTTTTATTTATAGGACTGATATAGTTTTATTGATTATTTAATTTTGAATACTACTATGAATATAGTATTTAATCTATACTTTAGAACTCACATAATTATAAATATAAAAAATATTGTTTTATTACCCATATTTTTATTTAATTAAAAAAAATAAGAATATAAATTTATTATTTGTTTTTCATTTTTGTTTGATCTTTTTAATTATTTCACTTTATTTAATATTTTTAATAAAATAAATAATATATTTTATTTAAAGTAAGCACAGTATAGAATATGCAAAAAATTTATAAATAAAAAAAGATCAAACGAAAATGAAAAACAAATAATAAATTTATATTCTTATTTTTTTTAATTAAATAAAAATATGGGTAATAAAACAATATTTTTTATATTTATAATTATGTGAGTTCTAAAGTATAGATTAAATATTATATTCATAGTAGTATTTAAAATTAAATAATCAATAAAACTATATCAGTCCTATAAATAAAACACATTATTTGCGTATTCTATTATTGTGATTATTTTAAATAAAATACATTATTAATTTATTACTTATATTATTTTGCAAGTTAATTTATTGTGATCATTTTAAGTTAAAATACATTATTTATTTATCACATATGTTTTCATTTGATTAAATATATTGAATAATGTAAACTTATATCCTATATTTAAATTTATTTTATTTATTAATGTTTAAGATTAATAAGATATTTGAGAAAATTTTACTATTATGATCATTTAAAATAAATGATTTTAATCTCATTGTATTTTAATAATTATAGCAAATAGAAAATATTCTGAAAATAATTCTCTATTTATAGAATTTTTATATTTTAAGTATAATATTCAAAAATTCACTAAGTTGGTATTTATATAAAGTTAATAAATCTTAAATATTAATTACAAATTAAAAAAAAAATGAACCGGAAGACTTCCAAAAAGTCTTCCGGTAAACAAACGAAAAAATATGAACGGAAGACTTCCAAAAAGTCTTTCGGTAAACATACGAAAAAAAATGTGAACCGGAAGACTTCCAAAAAGTCTTCCGGTAAACAAATAAAAAAATATTAAAAAATTAAAAAATAATAAATTCTTATACGAGGATATTTTGGTCCAAAAATTTTTAATGTAGGGGTATAGGTACAAGTGTAGGGGTATGAGGTAAAACTTCCTGTATAGAAATGGCAATGGTCTTCTTTTGGTAATTGTAGGATGGGCCTACTCTCATTTTTTATATTGAGAAATACAAATGAACTTTCTAACGTTCCATGTTTTTTCCATAAGCTTTATTCTTGAATTATTTGCGAAATGTATGGCCTTTCCTTAAAAACTTGGACTTATGACAACCATAACGGGCTCTTATTGGACTTGTATTGATAATGATTGAATAAAAAACTTATTTGAAGCCCAATTCCTCAACCTTTCGATCTTCACTTGAAATAACGAAAATCTTGAACCACGAGCCAATCTTTGTACTTCTGAATGAAGGAAATCATAACTGAATTAGCCCTTGAACTTTGAAGAATTTGGAGTATTGAATCCACATGAATTCATCTGCATTTATGACCAATATTAGAACCATCATGACCCTATCAGTATCAATCCATAACTTGTCCAGTTTACGTCAACGCCACTTTAACCGTGAATGAACCAAAACTTCACTTTGGAGAACCAAAACCCAATCAGATTTTTAGCCACACCTCATCTGAATTATTGCACGCCCTTGCCCGATTGACCAATTAAATCATAGCCATTGAAACTCAAACCACTGCATTTATCCTTGCCCTGATGAACCTCAACTGATACTTGCTTTAATCCTTTTCGCCCTCAACATACCTCCCCTCTTTTTAAATGTGGTTAATGACTGGATGTACGAAATGAATACTATACATAATGTAGGACAAATTTGGGGTATGACAATAGTATAACATGATTTTTTTACTTTTCACTACTTGCAATCGATTGCACCCTGGTGTCAATCGATTGCTCACTGTAATCTTTTTCAAAATACTGAAATTTTTGTGCATGCCAGGGTGCAATCGATTGCTCGCTGTAATCTTTTTCAAAATACTAAAATTTTTGTGCATGCAATCGATTGCACTCTAGTGCCAGTCGATTGCACCCTAGTGCTAATCGATTGCACCCAGTATTTTTTAACTATCTTTCGCTTCTGTTTTGTAGTGCAATCGATTGCACCACAGTGCCAATCGATTGCACCTACTGTGAAATCAATTCTTTTTTTTTTGTGGTCCATAGGTCTTTAATCTTTCCAATTACCCTACCAACTATACCTATGATCAATCAATGTTGTCTTTATCACTTAACCCTTTTTCAAAACATTGACCATCAATTCTCATATTTCCAAAGTCCTTAATCATCAATGTTCTTAACCATCAACTACTCATATTCCACATTAAATACCTTATCTCTACATACTCTCTCTTCTCACAATCATTATAGAACCCTACTACATCTAAACCAACTTCTCATAACCAACTTCATCATCTCTTCCAAAACCTAAACTCTACAAATTTCATTTCTTCTTCAAAAACCCTAAAGCCACAACCTTTCCTCATATCTCATGGCTTCTCGTTCAAAAAGGAAAATCTCTGCTCAAAGAAAAGGCAAGGCTCCAACATCATCATCCTCGGAGACTCCACTCGTTCTTCAGCATCTCTCCAATGAACAACAAGAGAGATTTACAAAGTACTTTCAGAAAAAGGTTGTCCAAACTCCCAAATACGGTATTCTCTCATCTTTTTTTGAAGAATGCTTCTCCTTTCAAAATTCGTTAATTGCACGTGGCTTGGAATCCTTGATCTCTTCATCCGGGCCATATTATCCGGATTTGGTAAGATTGTTTTATAGCAACATACACATGGAAGAAGGAAAAATTGTCACGTCTGTTAGAGGCAAGAGAATCTATGTCAACTCAAAAATCATCAGTAGAATCCTGAATATTCCAAGTACCGGTGGGAGACTTTATGATGAAGAAGATGAAGTTTGGGAAGATTACAACAAAAGAGAATTTTACTACAGCCTCAGAAGAATGTCTGAAGCAGAATTTCATGCTAAGCGTGTAAGACCATTAGGCGGCGTGGAACCCTCTCGAACCTCTTGGTCGACAGGTATCTTCAATATTGATGATAGGATCTTTCATTACTTTATGGTCTACATTATGTTTCCAAGGGCTGGAAACCATTGCATTATAACTGACTTGGAAATGCAGATTTTGTATGCACTTAAGAAATGCATTAATGTAAGTCGGGCTTACTTAATTTTGGTTCATATGATGTCCTTCAATGCAAAATCAAAATTTTTGCCGTATGCATGGTTTATTACCAAGATTTTGGAGCATTTTGAAATAGATTTCGAAGGCTTTGATGTGTGTCTCATGGACTCAAATGCCAACAAAATCTCCATAAAAAATGTGGACTCAAGGATGGGCGTGAAGTATGACCCGGAAGCAAAGACAATTGTTTACCTTGGTGAAGGTATGGCTGGAAATGACAGAAACGACCCAGAGAATGAAGAAGATGATGATGTTCCTCCTTCACCTACTCAACATGGCCCTAGTAACCAAGAACTTATGACTTGCATGGCTCAACAATTTGGAAACCTTAACACTTCCATCAATAATCAATACAATGCCATTAATGAGTCAACCACCACTAGGATCAACAAATTTCAAGAGGTGGTTAACCAACAATTCTCATATCTCTATTATCACCTTTACATTCCACCATACGATCCTTCAAACCCGGTTGTTCCCCCACCTCGTCCATCACCACTCAAGCAAACCTTTCCGAACCAACAGTCATTTGACCCCAACATGGACATTTCCTAAGTTGTTTACATGTTTTTATGTTTATCTTTCTTATCTATGTACTTTTTAATTCGACACTTTTTACTTTGTAATTCTGCACTTTTTATTATCTATTGTACTTTGTAATTTCAATCTATGACTAGTTGTTATGTGTTGTATCCCAAAATTTGACCAACCTTTTCTTTCTAACTTGGCTTATGTTTCATTTCATTTTAGCATTTGCATTTGCATAGCATTGGTTACATCAGGGGATCAAGAGGTTTGTTTTTCCAGTCAAGAGGAGAGCTTCATTATTCAAGCTCAATCAAGGGTATCATTTGTAGGCCATCAAGAATTCATTGCCATCAGGGTTGGGTTTCAAATCTCCTTGAGGGGAGAGATTTGTGTATGGGTGTCACCTCCTATCTTGAGAATCATCAGAGGGTCATCAGAGGTTCATGAGGTCACCATTTTGGATAAGGCTTGGTTCAAAAGCTCAGTGTGTATCTTGAGAGGTCTTTATGGAGTTTGTATGGTCATTCAAATCATCTGCAAGAGCCTTAATCAAAGGATATGGTGTTAGGGTTTTATTTGGTCAACCAAAAGTCAACTGTGGACTTGAGAGGACTCAAGACATGGTTCTAGGCCATTGAATACATGAGGAGTCATCTTGAAGCATCTAGGATGTATTGTTGAGATCAAATCAAGGAGATTCAAGAGTTCAAGGAGTTGCTAAATCAAGGTTTCAGTTGATTTCAGTGTAAAATCCCCTTCTTTGGTGCCTAACTTCAAGGACAATTTTCATTATGATGCAAGTTCAATCTCATTTTCCAACAAACATGAGACTTGTTCATCATCTTTCAAGCTTTCTTTTGAGTACAAGAACTCATCCATTGAGTTTGTACATCTCAAATTACGATGTCAACAAGTTGGTGTCATCAGATGAATGGATTTTAGGTACTCAATGTCAACTCACTTCCATGGAATTTTTCACATAGAATCAAGCTTCTCCTCACTTTTAAGTGAACATGAAAGTTGTTATTCATTGTCTTAGCTTTCCAAAACGTCCTAGAACTCATCATTCTCATGCGTGTAACTCAAGTTATGGCCTCCACAAGGCAAGGGTATTTTTGGAAACTTCATTATAGGTCATTCTTTTCAATGGTCATTTTCATGCACTTCAAGGCCTCTAATCCAAATTCAATGAACATTAAAGTTGTGTTATATTGTCCTAACTTCATCATGAACCCAAAATCCATGGCACTTGATGAGTTATGGGATCATTTGAACCACATTAAAGGTGAAATACATGACTTTTGGACATGATTTGGATACCTTCAATTACAAGTCACCATTTGAACTAAGAATATTGCAAAATCAAGTCATTTTAAGGGTGTTTACACATGCTAGTCTTGACCTAATCTTAGGGATATGATCATGAGTGATCCCTTGAGCATCTCTTAAGCTTTTTTACATCTTTTTAACATGCTTGAGATGCTGTTTTGCTTGGTTAGAGGTCCAATGTGTATGCAACTTATATCATAAGTTACCTTTTTGATCATGGCTTTCCACTTGTTTTAAGTGTGAGTTTGTGCTTGAACTTTGGTTCTTCACTTGAAAATGATCCTTCTTGTGATAGCCTTTTGCTTTGAGTTTGAATTTGAGGCATTCCTTTTGTGATTCATTTCTTCCCTAGTTGGTTTGGATGTTTGTTCATGATGATTTGGTGTTGTTGTTCACACTTTGAAATTGTCATGAATACTTTCTTTCTTTGAGTTTGTTTTGGTGCATTTCTTTGCTTGAGTTTTAGGAATTGTTTGGTTGAGTTGATTAAGATGTGGTTGCTGCCCCACATTCTTTCCTCCCTCTTCTCTTTGTGTGTGCTTCTTAGGATAACACCATTCTTCTTTGATGATTGATGGTAATTGGTTGTAGGAGTTTACTTCTCCCATTCCATCTCATCCCTCTTGACTTGTTCAAGTCACCTCTTGTGTTTGAGTCTCCTTTGTCTTTGAGTCTTGTTGCATCATTTCATACTTGCACTTGTACTTGCATTTGTGTTTGCATTTCATCTTGCATTGACTTGTTTAAGTTTTCTTCATCTCTATTCATCTGTGATTGAGTTGCTATGTGTTTACTTGTGATCTTTTGCTATGATCCCTTAGGATTCCTAGTCCCTCTGTTTAAGATGGGAGTAGGAGAGACATTAGGCTTTCAGTCATTTGCATCATAACAATAGGTAGTTCCCTTTTCAATCCCAACTTTAGGATCACTTTACATGATAACATTAGGGTTGATCAGTTCCCCTTAGAGTCTTGTGTCTTCTCTTCTCATCTCATAACTTCATAAGACATCTAATAAAGGTTAACAATTTTTGTACGCTACGAGCCTTAAGCACATGAGAAATGATAGGCGGGGGCCTCCTCTCACATTGTCTAGAGTGTTTAGCGTATGCCCTTTGGGCGATATGCAACGCATTCGCTCTCAAGTCATAGTCTTCAGTGCAACATGAGTTTCAAATCTAACTCAATTCACTTCTTCTCATAAAAAACAAAAAAAAATAAAATCAAACGTTTTTATCCTTCGGGATTGTTTGCATATCATTTTCAGAAAGAGTGTGTTAAGTTTTTGTTCTACCACAAACAGGCATCGTCCCTAACTGCTAGAACGAATGTTTAACCCTACTCATTAAAACACTTGAACCAACCAGTGGTCGTGTCAGCCCAAACTATGTTTGCTCGAATTTCTCATACCAGATGAGGATACGTAGGCACAAGATGACGATGTCTTGGTGAACAACCTTCCCCCCATCACCCGTAGTTTCCCGAACTACGTTGACTCTGACATTTCCATTGCTCGAGGGATAGGGTGGCGATGTCCTATCGAGTATGTTCTTTCTATTTTCCCCCGTTTCCCAGCCTTTAGATAGTTTTCACCCATATATTAGACAACAAACGTGGATCCCGTTGAGTACAACGGACGTGAGGGGTGCTCATACCTTCCCCTTGCATAACTGAATCCCGAACCCTAGATTTGGTTGCGATGACCATGTCTTTTCCCTTTTCGTCAGGTTTTCTTCGATCGTTTCCTTTCCCTCTTTGGGATAAATAACGAATGATGGCAACTCTTCTATCTGTTTGCCGGTCCTTTTTCGCAGTATGCGACAACTGGCGACTCTTTTGGGGACTTTTCTCGTCCCCTATGCGAGTCAATCCTAGCGCTTGTGTGTTTATGTTTATAGGTGTGTATTTGTGTGCATATGTGTGGTATTTGTACAGTATTACATTATCATTTTATTTCCCGCACTTTATTATCACGTTATTACTGTGCTTTGGGTGTGATTGTTACATCGAGAGATAAGCCCAATATGTAACATCCCACTCTAAACTCTCGCGGAAAAATAAGAGAAACAACATAAAGAACAGTTCAGAGTGCAGCAGAAAAAGGTTTCATGACGATCGTAAAGGTCTATCACGACCGTGACGGTCATGACGAGTGTCAGGGAGTGGTGACGACCGTCACACTCCCAAAATCTGGGACGCATCAGAGGTATCACATTTCAACTCTTAATCAAAACACATACACCTGCAAAAGATCATTTACTAACATACGTAGCACGAAATTCGGATGAACAAACAACGATAATTTGTTTAACATTTTAATCATAAAACGACATGTTATAATACACTTCCAACGATTCGTAGTAATTAAATTACATTAAAATTCAGCAAGTCATTATCTTGCATCAATCCACTAAAACAACTATGCATCCAAGCAACATTTGGCATTATCAGAAACAACCAATCTATTTGCCATAGTACTTAATAAAATTCAGCAACAAGGAATTCAATTAAAACAATAACATTAATCGTTCATCCCCCCTAGAGTGCTACGTATCAGAGCGACCAACGACCTTAAACATAAAGCGACACTTTCTTCCGAGTTACCTGCAAATTACCACCAACGGAGGTAACATACAACGTAAAGGTGAGATATTAACAATATAACATAAGGCATGATAAAAGTCATGTCAGAATATTATCACAACATTATAATTCGAGCAGTTCGCATAAGTATTAGTAATAACTAAACTGCAACAATTCATTATCCCTATCCACAACTATTATCATCATAACTCAGCAACTCATCAAAACAACTCAACAACGCAACTCAATAATGCGACTTAACAATGCGACTCAACAATGCGACTCAACAATGCGACTCAACTGTGCATATGCATGTTGTACCAGTTTGCCATTACGGCCGCCAATACAGGCCAACAATTTTCCACTAATGGCCGCCAATACAGGCCAACAATTTGCCACTAAGGGCCACCAATACAGGCCACCAATTTGCCACTAAGGGCCGCCAATACAAGCCAACAATATGCCACTAAGGGCCGCCAATACAGGCCAACAATTTGCCACTAAGGGCCGCCAATACAGGCCAACAATTATGATATGCTATGGGACACAATTATTATGGACTATAACACAACAACAACAACAATAACAACTGTGCAACAACCGTGCAACAAGGCATCAAGCCTACAACCAATTATCCATAACAGAAACATCACATTTCGTATACATCATGTACTCACCACTTCAACCTGTTCATGTTAGAGAACAAGTAACAATATCGTTCCTACGAATAAGAATCCAACACATTTTCGCAGAAAACAATTAAAAATAACATCGTCTCTACAATTGAGAACTCAACAACATTTTCATGTCAGAGAACAACTGACAACATCATTACTACAAATAAGAACTCAACACATTTTCATATACTTTCATACGGGTAATATAACTACAACTTATAATTTGATTAAATAGGGACATAATAACAACACCTTCTTAATAAATGGGAAAATAGCGCGTGTCGGCACTATTTCTCAATTTCCCCCAAAACTAATGACATAACACACTCATTCATACACAGACAGGTGTCGCTTGCGCGAAAATAAGGTGTCGGCACAACAGAAGAGTCGCCACCTTTCGTTATTTATCCCTCAGAGCAGGAAAGGAAACGATCGGAAAAACCTGATGAAAAAGGGTAAGACAAGGTCATCGCAACCATTGTCTGGATTCGGGAGTTGGTTACGCAAGGGGAAGGTATTAGCACCCCTCACATCCGTCGTACTCGACGGGATCCTCGCTTGTTGTGTTTACTTGGACGAGTTGGTTTTATTCTATCTACCTATCAAGGCTGGCTTAAATAGAAAAGAAAAAAGACTCGGCAAAGCATCGCGCTTTATGCCTACGTATTCTCATCAGAGAATGAGAAATCAGAGTCAACGTAGTTCGGCCTACGAAGGATTATGGGGGAAGGTAGCTTGCCAAGACATCGCCATCTTGTGCCTACGTACTCTCAACAGGCATAAGAGATCAGAGCTCACGTAGTTCGGGAAACTACGGTTTACCTCCTGTCTTTTACGAAAGAAGTGTTTTTTATTGTGTTTGCGATTTCAACCGCACTAGAGACTATGACCTGAGAGTGAATGCGTCGCATGTCACCCAAAGGGTACCATACTAAACATCCAGACTGTGGAAAAGAAACTCTCCCACAATCCTTTCTCAGATAGCTTAAGGCTCGTAACGTACGAAAGAAATCATTCATGATTACTGTATCTTAAACTGTTTTGAGATGAGAAGAGAACAGGCCCAACTAGGAGGGAGACTATCAAGTCCTACTGTTGTCATGCCATGGATTCATCCTATGGTTGAGGTTTGAACAGGGAACTCCTAGAAGTTGTCATGCATAGGTTTCAACCTAAAATTCTATCATCAAATCCTTATCAAAGGAAGTGAGAGTCCTAAGGGATCATGTCAATGATACACCAAAACAGACAAAGCATCAGCTTAACAGTAAAATGCATGCAATGCAAGTGAGGGAGGAAATGTGTGTGGGGCTTCAGCCTCCACAAGCTCATCTCAACCTCAAGCCAGAATGGATAACAGTAATCATACTGAAATATAAACAACATGCTATCAAGTAATAAACAGTAAACTGCAATCATACAGATAAAATGAAATATAATGCCATCAGACAAACAAACCACATGGGCAAGGGAGCTGGGCTCTACCGAATACCCGCAAGCAAAGCCACACAGTAACAATACAAGCAGAGGGAGCAAATCAACCTCTAGTGCAATCATGCTCCTAGATTCTACCTATTCTAGATATGAACTTATTCTAATGCATCAAACAAGTCATACAAAACACAGCAATACAGAAAAGAAAAAGAAAGCAGATCAACTCCTCTCTCAACTCCAAGCTTCAGCTTTTCCAGAATAATCCAGTCTTCAGACTTCAATCACTCTTGACAAATATCAATTGCTTTTCCAGGTTTCAACCCTACAACATAAGTTCCAACTTATCTTCTCCCTTAAGCTTCAGCTTCTTGATCAGCTCCACCTTCAGGCTTCACCTAATCTTCAGGGATCTTCAAGTATCAACTTGCTCTTGTTGCTCTTCAAGCTTCAGCTGGAATGGCAATACTCAAGGATTCATCCTCTTCAATACTCTTCAATGAAGTCTTCATCTTCAAACTCAAGCTCAACATCTTTCAAGACAATCAAACCAGAGAAAATCACTTACTGGATAAGCTGGGGGATATTGAACTGCTTATTTGACCACCAAAGGTGACCTATAAGGGTTCAACATCAAAGGAATAGTTCCCTCAAAAGTTCTACTTCCTAGGTATATCACTTATCCCTCCAAAGGAGAGAGGTGTATGCCATGGAAGGACTTTGAATCATAGGGAGGAATGGAGGTGAATGATACCATCCATGTTTGAGAAAGAAATTATCTACATCTAAACTCTTCCTAATCCCTAACCCTAAAACAACAAAAAAAGAAAAGAAGAACAAGCTCTCAAGCTCCTCAATCCATCTTCAAGTCTTCTACTATGCTCCTCAATGCTCCTTAGAACAAGATCAAGCTCTCCAAGCTCACAAAGCAAAGCAACTAAAGCAAACATGCCCTAAAGGCAACACAAACAATCAACCAATACAAAAATCAACTAAAAATAGCATACTATTATATTAAATCCTAATATAATTTCTAAGGGATCCTACATACCTACCCTTAATACCAATATATGTCCCCTAGTCTAAATTGTCCTAAAAACCCAAAATACTAAAGTTATTGTGGACCTATGTTGAAGTTTAACCTAATTCTACACAACCTAGAATCAACTAATCAAAACTATCCTAAGAATCATCACAAAAATATGGAATAAATCCAGTGGGAAGATAAAACCTATATCTAATTATCCTAAAAAGATTGACCTGAAAATACTAAGGGAGCTACCTAAACTAAATTCTACAAATTCATTGATCAATATAAAAGAAATAAAATGCAATAAAAGAAGAAAATATGCAAAAAATACTAAAATGCATGATATGGAAAATGTTTTTATTTGATATTTTTTTAGACAAAAATATGAAAAGGGAGAAAAAACTCCCATTAAAAAATATTGATTTTTCAATTTATTATGATTTTCTAAAGTTTGGAAAAAAATGGAGAAATATAAAATGCAAATATGAAGCATGGGGTGCAGTCAGTAATGATATGCAGTTATAAAATGATTGGGCTCAACATATGGGGTGCAGAAAGTAAAGCGCCTGGGCCCAACTTAAATCAGAAATTAAATGATAAAATCAAAAAGAAAAAGAAAAACGAGCGGTGCGAAAAGAAACAAATTTCAGTTATAAAATGAAGTGGGCCTGATAGGGGGTGGGGATAGAATTTTGTGCACTAAGCCCATGAAGAGCGTTTTAATGAAACGCAGCGTTTCGCTGCTTTCAGTCTCCCTCCAAAACGCAATTAAACATGGACCGTTAGATCCCTTCTCAAGTCAAGTGGTCAAGCCTTATCCAACGGACGTGGCTTTGTCTTCAACCTTGGACCTAGGGTTTCTGCAACTTCCATGAAACTCAGCTTCCATGCACCAAACTTCTACCAACTCGTATTCTCTCATAACTTCATCAATTCTCAAAATGTAAAACACAATCTTGCTTAGAATTTCACCCTGATCACGCCTATGGTCTTGGTTTTCATTGAAACGATCTCTATCATGCAACCCGATAGTGCAACCAACCTAATCTCAAAATATGACCAATCTTCAACTTCAACCAAACTTAAATTTCTCTACATCAAAATAATCCTTGCATTACACTAATCAAAATCAGCTAATAATCTTGCATTATCACTCACAAAATCACACGTTCTTGCTCCATCAAGAAATGACATCCATGGCTGAAACTTCATCAGATGCTTTCAAACTCTCCAAAAACGATCACCTAGTTGTCTCTAACAATTCTAAACTAATAACTTAACCTAACCATGCCTAGATAATTAGGTGGAAGGGATTTTGCAAACCTGGCTTCTTGATATGGTAGATGATGAAATCCTTGCTTTCAAGGCTTGAAACTCTTCAAGAATAATCCCTGGGTGATGAATCTTCTTCTGTTTGCAAAAGAATGGATGTAGCAAGCTTGTATCCTTGAACTCGAATGTGATTTGCTTTCTTGCAATTTCCAATGGCAACCTTCAAATCTTCATGGATGGAGCTTCAAACCAGTATGCACACACTCAGAAAGATCTATGGAGAAGGTTTGTGAAGAAAAAATGGAGGGAAATGAAGAAGAATGAAGAGATTGAATGTGATTTGCAATGGAGGAATTTGGATCTCACTCTCTCTTCTCTACACCAATTAACACCAACCTTGCATCTGAGCAAGTTGTATTCATCTTATAGGGTGGTTTAGAATAATCTAGAACCCCCTAGAACAATCCAATGAGAAATTGAAGTTTTCATGTCATGGTATTTTGAATTCTCATTTTCCTTGTATGGTATCTCATGCCAAGCTTCATATAACCTCCCATTCTGACTTGAATTTATCCCCACATGATATTTAGGGTGAGTTACAATGCACAAGTACCTTGCTTATTGAGTTTTGCCTTGTTTTGGTTTGGTACCTTAAGATGCAAGTAAGCCCATTACAAAGCAACCCTATGATCCAAGCCTCAAATCAAAATTGTGGCTGAACCATTGTTCTTAGAATGTCATTTGGAGTCAAAATGACCTATTACATGACATGGTTTGGACTTATAACTTGGGATTTCCATTTTTCAAATTCACTTTAATTAACTTATGCCTCATTTTTAGGCCATTTTTATCACTTTTTGATGTGAGCCTTTTCAACATCTCATGACCTCCCTACTAGCCTTAAAACACCATTCTAAGCAAGTTTTATGTTGAAGATTTTTCCATTTGAAGCTTGGAATTAGGAGATATGGCCTTATGCTTGAAATGACCTATAACCTCCAAATGACCAAAATGCCCTTGGCTTGTCAAAGCCATAAGTTGAGTTCTACAAATCCTATCAAGGACTTCTAGTACTCTCTAGAAATATAAGAAGATGCCCTTCAACATTCATGTTGACCAAGAATCCATAGGAATCATCCTACTAGGGCAAAATTTGTCTGCAAGTTGGGTGACTTTCAAGGACCCAGATTCACATACCTCAGATGACCTGTAATTTGTCAAAACCATAACTTGAGCTTTGCAAATCCTATCAAGGACTTCTACCACTCAAATTAAAGCTAAGGACAAGCTCTGCAACATTCATGTTGTGGGGAAGATGATATGACAATCACATCTTGAGCTAAACTTCCTTGAAGATAGGGATCAAACTAGGGGATTTTACATTGTCAATCCTTAGAAAACCTAGCTTGAAACTTCTCAAACTCCTCAATCATGATGAGTTGGTCTAGGAATCATCCTTATAGTATCTAAATACATCATTCCATGATCACATGGCTCTTGGATTAGGTCTCAACCCTCTCCAAATCATCAGTTGACCTAGGGTTGACCCAGTCAAACCCTAATTCTACCACTCATGGCTGAATCTTCTGAATTCTTGTACAATGACCTCTCTAGGCTTCATGATGGCTTTCAAAACATCTCACAAGCTTTCTCAAAGCTTCAAGCCCATCCTCATAGTCTCAGAATCATCTGAGGAGCTCCCACAACTCTCAAGCTATGAGACACACAACCTTGGTTTCAACCAATTCCTCTGAGGATCTCCTGAGCTCTCTGACAAAGATATCAATCTTTGAACCTTTGAATAACCCTCTTGGATAGCTTCAAAGTCTCATACAACTCTTGATGGGTAAATAAATGTTGGTCAAATTTTGGGGTGCAACAACAGGCATTAACCCTTAGTATTTCTCAGGCACAGGTAAACATTAACCCTTAATATTTCTTCAACCTACGGGAACTATATCTATGACTCGATCCCCTACCTGAAGTTGATCAAGTAAGAGTATAATAACAACCTTTTCTCAACAAATGGGAACTTAGCGCGTGTCGGCGCCGATTCCCAACATTACTACATAGAAATAATGACATAAACACTAATTCAGGCGTAGACAAACATTAACCCTTAATATTTCTCAACCTACGGAAACATTTACTACGGAAACATCACTACGGGAACATCACTACGGGAATATCACTACGGGGAACATCACTACGGGAACATCACTACGGGAACGTTACTACGGTAACATTACCACGGGAATATTACTACGGGAACATTGCTCCGGGAATATTACTACGAGAACATTACCACGGGAATATTACTACGGGAACATTACTACGGGAACATTACCACGGGAATATTACTACGGGAATATTAACCCTATGATTCCATACCCTTCATGAAATCCATCATACCCACAGTTATAGAATTGAACCCCACCCTTACCTTTGGAATTGAGGTCAACTCTACGCTTCCGGTTCCCGTTAACTCTCCGGCGACTCTTCTGCAACTACCGTGAATTCTCTCCGGTGGTTACTTCTTCTCTTCTTAATTTCTCTCGGTCACGATCTCTTTTTCCTTTGATTTTGGTTCTGAGCAGTTTTAACGTGTTTCCTCTTTCTCCCAAAATCCCTCTTTTATATTTACTCCAATAATAATAATAATAATAATATTAATAATAATAATAGTAATAATAATAATAATAATAATAATAATAATAATAATATTACTAATAATATTATTGATAATTCTTACAGTCTAAGGGCATCCACCAACGCCACTCAGACACACCTCCGTAAGGACACACCAACATAAAAATAACGCCAAGAAGACTAAATAGTTAAAAAGGGTGTTACACAATACCCAGGCTTGAGGATATACATAGCGTTAATGTGGAAAGTAGTGATGGACCTTTACGTTTGGTGTGCATTAGTCCTCATGAAATTCGCGTTCAGACGAGATTTTCTTTGACGACTTCCTTTCCAGTCTGTTTCAGACAATTGAGAGGATGTTGGATCTGAAAATTGTCGACTCTGGAGATCGATCATTTGAGAGTCAGTTAAGTGAGGCCTCTTTGTTTGACTATGATGTCAAACTAGAAATGGTGAATGTATCACCGTTTCTCGAAAGTCTGTGATGCTGACGACCGCATAGGATGTCGAACCTTATCAGATTAGGTCCATACCTTGTGAGTGGGAGGGTTATGCAGGAAACTTGACCTTCAACCTACCTGGACTTCTGGTTTCTGATCAGTGCGGACCTTTGATCTTTGATACTGTGGGGTCTTATATGTTGGTATTCTGATGTTCTAGTATTTTCTCGCCGAGGCAGAATTCTGGTTCATCTCAGTCAGCAGCGCAACAGTCTTGATCCCCTGTTTGCATTTGCATTTTCATTTGCATTTTAACATTTGCATGTATTTGTATTTCAGGTGCATATTTTCCCTTTGATTCTAGTAATCTAATCCACCATCAGTATGGAGCCTGTTTTCAAGAGGACTGTCGTCTACAAGTTCCCGACACCAGAGATAAGACTTTTGCTTAGTCTCATTGTTGTGGCTGATCACAGTGTCATGGAGGATTTCAGGAAATACTGCGGGAAGATCCTGAGCTATGTCTGCAAAATCTCAAGATATGAGTTGGGAGGTATTCACACTCTGTTTCAATTTTATGATCCTCAGTTGCACTGCTTCATATTCCCAGGCTATGTCTTGATGCCAACCTTGGAAGAGTTTGCTATGCTGATAGGAGTTTCGGTCCTAGAGCAGATGCCTTTCTATCACTCTAAAGCAGAACCTAACTTGACCAAGCTAGCCAATGCTCTTCATCTGGATATCTCTGAGTTGGATGGTAAGATGGTGTGGAGGAATGGAGTCCCTGGCTTTCCATTGTCATTCTTGGTAAGCAGAGCTCAACACTTTGCAAAGGAGGGTTGTTCGGTGGTTTTCAATGCTATTTTGGCTCTCTGGATTTATGGCATAGTCATGCTCCCTAATATCCCAGATTTTGTTGATTTGGACACCTTCCATATTTTCGTTTCTAAAAATCCTGTGCCTACACTCTTAGGACATGTATACCATTTTGTGCACTACAAGAATGAGAATAGAAGAGGAAAGAATGTCTCATGTTGTGCGCCTATTCTTTACAGATGGTTTTTGGATTATCTTCCTAAGGTTGGACCCTTTTGTTGATACTGCAGACACAGTTGATTGGTCAGAGAGGATCATGGGCTTGACATCGGAGAACATTGTTTGGTTCAACAGAGACTTGCTTGGGAATGACATTATCTACAGCTGTGGAAACTTTCCTAATGTTCCTTTGATAGGAAGGAAAGGTGGTGTCAATTATAATCCTGCTCTCTCTGTTCGGAAATTTGGATATGCTCTGAAAGGACCCCCGAGGGAGGAGGAAATACAAGAATCTCTGTATTTCACATGATGAGTTGGAAATGAGACTTTGGCCAGATTGGAGAAAGCTTGGGGAAGAATCCACCAGAAAGGAAGATCTTCTTTGGGTAAAGGGGACTATAGAACCTATGGACCATATGTTGAGTGGATCCAAGAGAGGGTTGAGAGGTTGTTGTTACCATTCCCGGTCAGAGAGCCTCTATATCCTTTGGTAGCTGAAGATCCAACAACAGTCGACATTCAAAAGCATAACCAACTGTGGGCTGAGAAAGATGCGCAAAGCCAGTGAAGAGCTGGAAATGGATATTATTCAGATGAGGAGTGAAAAGAATGAAGCAGCTTACCTGTCCAAGATGAAAACAGAGACTCCGAACAAAATGGGGAGAGAATTGACTGAAGAAATTCATGACCAAGAACGAGTAGGTCAAGATCTGAAGAGTGCTAGCAATATCCTCAAGGACAAGAAGAAAGAGCTAGAAAGAGCATGCCTGGAGATATCAAAGTTCAACGCTCAGTGGAATGCAACTTTGACCAGTAACAAGGAAAGAGAAGATGAGCTTCATCAGCAGATTGTTAGGTTGAAGATTACCTCCGGATTAAAGATGAAAAAGATCCAGTTGAATCATCTCGTCAGTACGAGAGTGACTGTAAGCTACAAGAAGCTCTTGCAACGTTGGAGGAATACAAGATGAAAGCAGAGTTGAAGAAACCCAGACTTGAAGACGCTTTCGGAGAAGGTGCTTGGGAGGAGTATGCTCAAGACTTGAAGGATGTCATAAACAGAAGAGAGTTGCTTATTCAGGCATTGGTTGCACGACCTAATCATCCGGATACGAAGAAGTTATTAGAAGAGTTCCAGACTCACTGCCGTGGTTGATGCAGTTTTCCTTTGTTCTTCTGTATTTGTTTTTATCTTGTATTCAGACCATCACCAGGATTGTTGGATGAGGTCGTATTGATGACTCTGTTGTTTTCCTTTGTGATATGTTGTATGTGCTGACTCTTATCCTCATTTTATTTATGAGAGGGGTTTTATGGTCCTATCTGTGGTTCTTCTGCCTTCTGTTGCTTCTTCCGTGGAACTAGAATCAAGGGGAGAATTTCCCTGAATCATATTTACATGGTTGCATTTTGCATCATTATCATATTGCATTGCAGGTGTTCCTGGTTTCGTTAACCTTATTCTCTCTGTGGTTGTCTTAGCATTGTTTCAGGATAGCAGACCAGACGTTTCACCGATACCCGACCAGAGGGAATAAGCAGAGAGCTACGTATCAGATTCAGTTAGAGTTGCAAGAGTGCAGGGACCATATGGCTCTATTCATGGATCTCATGCAAGGGGTTGCTAATAGTCAGGAGCAGCTCAAAACACTAGTTCAACCTTTGATTGCTAGGGTGGATGGTAGCGGAGTTTTGCATGGTGGAACCATTGCCGTTCCTCCCTCGGCTGATGGGAGTACTCCTCAAGCTAATGCTATTCCTACTGTTGTTATTCCTCCGGGAAGAGGTCATCAACCAGGAGCTCATATACCAGGTGTAGCGGGCACTGTACATGGGGCAACAGGCCCTCAATGGGAGGAGGATGAACATGATGATATTTTTCTCGATGAGAGACTTAAACGCAGGTCTTCAGGCTGATGCAGATAAAAGGTTTAAAATGATCGAAGAAAAGATGAAGAATCTAGAGAATCAGAACCCTCTAGGACTTGATATGTCTAACTTAGGGCTGATTCTGGGGTTGAAGATTCCACCCAAGTTCAAGGTTCCGGACTTTGATAAGTACAAAGGGACAACTTGTCCCAGAGCATAACTCCGATCATACTACAGGAAGATGTCTGCCTACTCAGACGATGAAAAGTTTTTGATGCACTTTTTCCAAGATAGCTTGTCAGGGCCTTCATTAGAATGGTACATGGGTCTAGAGCCTGCTCATATCAGAAGTTGGAGGGATCTTGGAGAGGCCTTTGTCCGTCATTATCAATACAATAGTGACTTGGTGCCTAACCGAGTTCAGTTGCAGAATCTGTCTCAGAGGAATAATGAGGGGTTCAAAGAATATGCCCAAAGGTGGCATGAACTATCTGTGAGAGTTCAACCTTCAATGGTGGAAAGGGAGTTCATTGATATGTTTGTCACTAACATCGTTCCTATACCTAAGAAGGATGGAAAGGTCAGAATCTGTGTTAATTACCGAGACTTAAATAGAGCGAGCCCGAAAGACGATTTCCCGCTCCTCCACATCGATGTCTTAGTTGATAATACTGCTCAGTATGCCGTGTTTTCCTTCATGGACGACTTCTCTGGGTACAACCAAATCAAGATGGCCCCAGAGGACATGGAGAAAACAACCTTTATCATGCCGTGAGGGACTTTTTGCTACAAAGTTATGCCTTTTGGATTGAAAAATGCAGGGGCAACTTACCAGCAGGCGATGGTGACTCTCTTTCATGATATGATTCATCATGAGATCAAGGTCTATGTTGATGACATAATCGCGAAGTCACAGACGGAGGAAAGGCGTCTGGTTAATCTTTTGAAGCTGTTTGAAAGGTTGAGGAAATTTTGATTGAGGTTGAATCCGAACAAGTGCACTTTTGGTGTGACGTCAGGAAAGCTATTGGGGTTTATTGTCAGTGAAAAAGGAATCGAGGTAGATCCTGCAAAGATAAAAGCAATACAAGAAATGCCAGCGCCGAAAACAGAAAAAGAGGTTCGTGGTTTTCTAGGGAGATTGAACTACATTGCAAGGTTCATATTTCACCTTACAACCACCTGTAAACCATTGTTCAAGCTGTTAAAGAAAGATCAGGCGGTTGCCTGGAATGAAAATTGCCAAAGGCCATTCAAAAAGATAAAATAATATTTGCAGGAGCCTCTGATACTGATGCCTCTAGTGGCAGGAAGACCTTTGATAATGTACTTGACGGTTCTTGAGAACTCCATGGGTTGTGTTCTCGATCAACACGACGAGATGGGCAGAAAAGAACATGTTATCTATTACTTGAGTAAGAAGTTCACAGATTGTGAGTCCAAATACTCAATGTTAGAAAAGACGTGTTGTGCACTCGCTTGGGCAGCCAAACGCCTAAGGCAGTACATGTTGAATCACAAAACCATGTTAATTTTGAAGATGGATCCGATCAAATACGTGTTTGAGAAGCAAGCGCTTTCTAGAAGAATTGCTAGGTGGCAGATGGTTCTGACAGAATATGATATTCAGTATGTTTCCCAATAAGCCATTAAGGGGAGTGTTTTGTCAGAATATCTCGCAGAGGAGCCGATCGATGATTATCAACCGATGAAGTTTGAGTTTCCTGATGAAGACATAATGTTTCTAAAGATGAAAGATTGTGATGAGCCGCTACCTGATGAAGGTTCCGAGATAGGCTCCCAGTGGAAGATGACTTTTGACGGTGCTGTTAACTCTTATGGCAGTGGAATTGGGGAAATCATTACAATGCCTCATGGTTCCCACATACCGTTCACCGCTCGGTTAACGTTTGCCTGCACCAACAACGAAGCTGAGTATGAAGCATGCATCATGGGTATTGAAGAAGCAATTTATTTGAGAATCAAGAGCCTTGACGTGTATGGTGATTCAACTTTGGTCGTCAACCAGATTAAAGGAGAATGAGAGACTCGTCAGTCCAATTTGATTCCCTACATGAATTATGCGAGAAGGTTGTTACCTTTCTTCGACAGAGTAGAGTTTCATCATGTGCCAAGGGCCGAGAATCAGATGGCAAACGCCTTGGTGACTTTATCCTTGATGTACAAGGTGAATTATTGAAACGATGCTCCAAGGATCATCATCTCGCGCCTCGATAGGACAACTTTCATATTTACAGTAGAGGAAGTGTCTGATGGAAAACCATGGTATTATGATATCATAAATTTTCTCAAGAGTCAAGAGTATCCACCTGGGGCATCAAGCTGGGATAAGAAAACTCTGAGGAGGTTGGCGAGAAACTTTTATCTGAAAAAGGACAATGTGCTTTACAGAAGAAACTTCGACTTGGTTTTGTTGATATGTGTGGACGAAGATGAAGCAAAATTACTAATGGAAGAATTCCACGAGGGTTCCTTCGGTACGCATGTCAGCAGACATGCAATGTCTAGGAAATTGTTAAGGGCAGGCTACTACTTGTTGACCATGGGGTCCGATTGTTTCAAGTACGCCAGAAAGTGTCATAAATTCCAAATTTATGCTGACAAGATGCATGTGTCACCAAGTCCTCTGAACGTCACGACGTCTCCTTGGCCCTTTGTTATGTGGGGCATTGATATGATCGGTAAGATTAAACCGACTGCATCCAACAGACATCGCTTCATCCTAGTGGCAATCGACTATTTCACTAAGTGGGTTGAAGCCGCTTCTTTCACCAACGTGACCAAGCAGGTTGTGGCTCAATTTATTGAAAAGGACATCATTTTTCGTTACAGAGTGCCCAAACGAATCATTACTAATAATGGTTCGAATTTGAACAACAAGATGATGAAGGAACTGTGCCAGAGTTTCAAGATCGAACATCACAACTCTTCTCCTTATTACCCGAAGATGAATGGTGCTGTTGAGGCAGCCAATAAGAACATCAAGAAGATTGTGCAGAAGATGGTTGTTACCTACAAAGATTGGCATGAGATGTTGCCATCTGCATTACATGGATATCGTGCTTCGGTACGTACTTCAACTGGGGCAACTCCTTTCTTGCTAGTGTATGGTATGGAAGTTGTCCTACCATTGGAAGTCGAGATTCCTTCCTTGAGGGTGTTGGTCGATGTTAAGCTTGATGAGGCAGAATGGGTGAAATCCAGATTGAATCAGCTTAGCCTGATTGACGAGAAGAATGGCAACTATTGCTCACGACCGACTATATTAGAGCAAGATGAAGAAGGCATTCAATCTGAAGGTGCGCCCTCGAAGCGTTCAGGCAGGTGACTTAGTGTTGAAGGAGATTTTCCCTCCACAGACAGATCACAGGGGCAAATGGACTCCCAACTATAAAGATCCGTACGTGGTAAGGAAAGTCTTCTCCGAAGAAGCCTTACTACTTTCAACTACGGATGGCGAAGATTTTACGTCCCCTGTGAATGCAGACGCTGTTAGAAAATACTTTTCTTAAAACAGACCCGCTGGAAAGAAAAAGAAAGTCTAGGCAAAAATGGGGCATCCCGGCGAACCATAAAAAGAATGGGTTCGAGCAAAAGTTAGGGATAAAAAAACAGAAAAAGAATGTAAACCCGCAAAGTTGAAAACCTGAAAAGGCAACTTTGGAAAAAATGGATATCCCAGTGGATCGAAAACCCGCAAGGGACATTCAGGCAAAAGTTAGGGATTTTAAAAGCAAACGACTGCGGTCTGCGAGCATAGTGGATTCTGGGAGGACCCGAGGATCAATAAATCAATCAGTCTCTTCAGAAAGCGATACGATGGAGAAACATCGAAGTCATGCGAGTCATAGCTACATCGACACATGGTAGTCGTCTGTACCACATTGCTGGCATTTGTATGTATCTTTTGCATTTTTGTACTTTTTGCGCAACTTTCTCTTTTCAGGAGTTTCATCTGATGTAAATCTGCCTATTTACAGGCCATTGTCAATCAATGAGTTTGTTATCCAGAAAGCTTTCTTGTTTTTCTTTTACTATTTTGTTTGCAAAAGACGTTTGACGTTTTTGATAAAACTTTGCATACATAAACTTTTGGGGCTTTGCTAATCATAATTGAAACATTTATTTACTTGAATAATATCATGGACGATGACCGAAATAGCCTTTATTTCATACAGGACACATTATTTGTTTGTCATTTGCAGGGCTCTCATCATTGAGATTTGTTTCAGAGGTGTATTGTAACACCCCCTTTCTATACCCCCAAATTAATCAAATAAATCAATTAGGCACTTAGAAAATTTACTTCATCAGAGTTTAATTAAAACATGGTATAAAAGAGGCGCATCACATTATCATGAAATTAAACACATACGATACCTGCTCAAATAGATATGCAACAATGGGTAACCCACATCTCAATATTTAGAATAAAAGCGGAAACATCCAAATATTGAATCGATCACATTCATAAACTTATGTACAACCATCAGTTAATTCATGTTTTACAACATATCCACAGCAGATACATACACTTATGTATCACAAAAGAATCAAAACAAATGTAACTCCAAAAGAGTCAAAGGTTTCCTAACTACCCAGATGTTACATATCAGAGCCATTGACCAAAAGGAATGAAGACATCGCTTCACAAAAAGAACCTCCAGCTTCCTACTCTGCAATGCCTCATAGAGCATTATAAAACAGCGGAAGGGTGAGAAACAACATCATAACAGTTAATGCATAAAATTGTATATAGACATATACTCGCATTTGTACAAGTTATACTCAAATTATGTTCTCACCACGTTAAACATATACCAATAATCATGCCTCTACACATGCTTATGAACATTCACAATATGTTCTTCCAAACAATCATATATAACATACACAGTTATATTCATTCAACCAATACATCATACACAGATGACTCATGCAACTCATAGAGACCGACACACGACTCTATGCAGATGCAAATGCGGTACCGACTCATTCAACAAATTCTCTAAGGAATCGAGTATTCAGCAGACCCTCCACGGGATCAAGTACTCAGCAGATTCTCCACGGAATCAAATATTCATCAGATTCTCCACGGAATCGAATATTCAGCAGATCCTCCACGGGATGAAGTACTCAGCAGATTCTCCACGGAATCAAATACTCTAGCCAATCCTCCACGGGATTACATGTTATGACCGATTCTCCGAGGAATCACACAATGCAACCGATTCTCCAAGGAATCAAATATAACCATCGTATCATACGAGGTTCTGCAAATCCTCCGAGGGATCAATCGACACAAAAATGCATACTATGCTCGCAAACATACTCATTGCATTTATCACATACATAGCATATATCTATCATGCATTCACATTATACACCATTCCACACATGGTTTACACACACATCAGCCTATCAATGCGTTTCTATTCAATTCGAGCAAATACACGAGATCATCAAATATTCAAGATTTACCATTTACTCTACAATCTAGGATTCACGCCTTTCGGCCACCCCCAGCACGACATGTCAAAATAGTTCACACATCGATCATTCATATAGGCATTAATCATAATTGAATCAACCAAACATCATGCTATGAACAAAACAGCAAAACAAATAACACTGCCAGGTTCGCCAACCTTCGCCTGGCGAAGCCACGCAGCGAATGCTCGCTGGCCTTCGCCTGGCGAACTTCCCAGCGAAGTCCACTGGGAGTAATTATGGAATTACTCGCTGAGGCTCGCTACACACTCGCCTGGCGAACCTTCTCCAACTAACCTCGCCTGGCGAACTTGCCAGCGAATACAGGGTGTTAGCTTCTGACTTACTTCACTACAGCTCGCTGGGCTTCGCCTGGCGAAGCTTCGGTGCCATTCGCCTGGCGAGCCTGCGAAGACAGAACTTCCATGGTTGTCTCAAGAGCCCAAACCCCACAAAATCAACCGATTAAATCCAAATCAGTCACAGTAGCACAACCCAACCATCACCCGACTAAACTACATCGTCTAATCCGAGTTCTAACCGATTAAAACCTCATTCTACTCACAAAACCAACTTCTAACCTAAGTGGAAAAAGAGTAGAAACTCTACAAAATCCACACACATACACATACAATCATATACATTAAAGAGATGATGGAGTTTCACACCCTTACCGATCGATTGCAAGCTTTGGTGATGATCCCTTGATGATTCTAGGTTTTCCTCTCCACTTTCTCTTCTCTTTCTCTTCTCCTCTTTTCTTTCTCTTGTTTTTCTTCTTATGTTACTATATTTCTTCCTTTTCCTCTCTTATTCTATTTCTATCTCTATTTCTTTCCTCTCAAATTCTTTCCAACACTTACCAATCAATTCTCACACTAAAGTGCTAAATGTCTAAAATGCCCTTTTTACTCTAATTCCCCGAGAACTCTCCGAATCGGTAAAAATAGATAAAATAAGCAAACACCACATAACAATATATAATTTCTCAATTTAAACAAACTTCAATTAAATAAATTAAAAGACTCAACAATTAATGGGAATTCAGAATCGGGGCGTTACAACTCTCCCCCACTTTAGAAATTTTCGTCCTCGAAAATATTACCTTATTCAAACAACTCCGGATGCGACTCTCGCATCTTGCTCTCCAATTCCCAAGTCATGTTGCCTTCCGCGGCACCTCCCCAGGACACTTTCACAAGCGCAATATCCTTGCCTCTTAGTTTCTTAACTTCACGGTCCAAAATACTAACCGGTAAAACTTCAACTGTAAGGTTATCTCTTACTTCCACTTCATCCATTGGAATAACATGTGACGGATCCGGAACATACTTCCGAAGTTGCGAGACATGGAATACATCATGCAAATTCGAAAGATTCGGAGGCAACGCCACACGATAAGCCACAGCACCAACTCGTGCTACGATCTGATACGGACCAATAAAACGAGAAGTCAACTTTCTCGACTTCAAAGCACGACCCACACCCGTAACCGGTGTAACTCTCAAAAACACATGGTCGCCCTCTTGAAACTCGAGATCCTTTCTCCTTTTATCATGATAACTTTTCTGTCTACTCTGAGAAGCTCTCATCTTTCCCCGAATAAATTTCACCTTTTCCGTCGTTTGCTGTACCATTTCAGGACCAACTACCGACTTTTCACCTGTCTCATGCCAACACAGAGGTGTTCGACATCTCCGACCATATAAAGCCTCAAATGGCGCCATACCAATACTCGAATGGAAACTGTTATTATAGGTGAACTCAATCAACGCTAAATAACCATCCCACGCACCACCTTGTTCAAGTACACAAGCGCGCAACAAGTCTTCTAACGATTGAATCGTCCTCTCGATTTGACCATCTGTTTGCGGATGATATGCCGAACTCAATCTCAACTTAGAACCCAAGGCACCTTGCAAACTCTCCCAAAATCTTGAAGTAAATCTAGGATCTCTATCCGACACAATACTCTTAGGAACTCCATGAAGCTTCACAATAGCGCCAACATAAATCTCGGCCAACCTTTCCAAAGAATAAGTAATATCAATCGGAATAAAGTGAGCCAATTTAGTAAGCCTATCAACAATCACCCAAATAGCATTATGTCCTCTTTGCGTATTCGGCAATCCCGTAACAAAATCCATTGATATACTATCCCATTTCCATTCCGGAATATCCAACGGTTGCATCAATCCACTAGGCTTCTGATGCTCTACCTTAGACTTCTGGCAAGTCAAACACGAGTACACAAAACGAGCGACATCGCTTTTCAATCCAAACCACCAAAAGATCTTCTTCAAATCCTGATACATCTTATTCGCTCCCGGATGAATACTCAAGTTACTCCGATGTCCCTCTTCCAATATCATCTTTTTCAAATCCGCATCATCGGGAATACAAATACGACCTCGAAACCTCAAAACTCCTAATTCATCAACTTTGAAATCTTCATTTCCATTCGTCATCAAATCCACAAATTTCAAATCCAACTTTTGCTTTTCACACACCGTAGCAAGGAAATCATTCGTGACATGCAACATACCTAGCGTCACACTACCCGGTGATAACTCACAAACCAAACTCAAATCTCTAAAGTTCTCCAAAAGTTCCCACTCTCTAACCATCAAAGTAGACACGTGCAACGACTTCCGACTTAAAGCATCGGCTACCATATTCGCCTTACCCGGATGATAATTTAAACCAAAATCATAGTCTTTCAAAAGTTCTAGCCATCTCCTTTGCCTCATATTCAATTCTTTCTGATCAAACAAATACTTCAAACTCTTGTGATCGCTAAAAACCTCAAATCTTGCACCATAAAGATAGTGCCTCCAAATTTTCAAAACGAACACTACGGCCGCTAACTCCAAATCATGAGTAGGATAATTCTTTTCATGTACTCTCAACTGTCTAGAAGCATACGCCACGACCTTCCCGTCTTGCATCAATACACCACCCAATCCTGACAAAGAAGCATCGCAATAAACCACAAAAGGTTCCGTAGGATTCGGCAAAATCAAAACTGGCGCTGTCGTTAACCTTCTCTTTAATTCCATGAAACTCTCTTCACAATTAACATCCCAAATAAAAGCCTTTCCTTTATAAGTCAAATGCGTTAACGGAAGTGCTAACTTTGAAAATCCTTCGATAAACCTCCGGTAGTAACCGGCCAAGCCCAAAAAGCTTTGAATTTCCGTAACCGATCTTGGAGTCTCCCATTGCATTACCGCATCGATCTTGGATGGATCCACACTAATACCATTGCCGGAAATAATATGTCCAAGAAAACTCACCTCCGACAACCAAAACTCACACTTAGACAACTTTGCGTACAACTTCTTCTCTTTCAAAATCCGCAACACCATCCTTAAATGTTCTTCGTGTTCCTCTCGAGACTTAGAATAAATCAAAATGTCATCGATAAACACTACCACAAAACGATCCAACTGCTCGTGGAAGATACGGTTCATATATTCCATGAAAACACCCGGCGCATTAGAAACTCCGAATGGCATCACCGTATACTCATAGTAACCATATCGTGTTCTAAAAGCCGTCTTCGAAATATCTTCTTCCTTAACCCGAATCTGGTGATAACCGGATCTCAAATCAATCTTACTAAAAACACGGGCTCCAACTAATTGATCCATCAAATCATCAATTCTTGGAAGCGGATACTTGTTCTTAATTGTCACCTTATTCAACTGCCTATAATCAATACACAACCGCATGCTACCATCCTTCTTCTTTACCAACAATACCGGCGCACCCCAAGGAGAAACACTTGGTCTTACAAATCTCTTATCCAACAAATCATTCAACTGCTTCTTCAATTCCACCAACTCCGATGCCGACATCCGATACGGGGCCATCGAAATCGGTCTAGTACCCGGAACTAGATCAATAGAAAATTCAACCTCTCTCTTTGGCGGCACATCCGCAACATCTTCCGGAAACACTTCAGGAAATTCACAAACCACAGGGAACACGTCGAGCTCAACTTTGCTCTCCACCGACAACGATGCAAACAAACCAAACAACTGAGCTTCGTCCGCTAAAAGTTTCTTCAACTCTTTAGTGGAAAGAAAACTCTCGTTTTCACCGTCTTCCAAAGAAGGAAACCTTACTAACTTGTGATAGCAATCCAGATGAACTCTATTAAATTGCAACCAGTTCATACCCAAGATTACGTCCAAACCTTCCAACGGTAAACACACTAAATCCATAACGAAGTCCTTACCATACATGGTCAAAGGACAACTTGCACACACCAAAGAAGTAGTTACCGACCCCGAAGCGGGAGTCCCCATAACCATACCACTACTCAAAGAAACCATACATCAATCCAACCGCTTAGCACACGCAAGAGAAATGAACGAGTGAGTCGCTCCAGTATCAATAATAGCAACTAAAGGCATATCATTAGTAAAGCATGTACCTTTAATCAAACGATCCGCCGCATTAGTAGCGTCTGAACCTGCTAATGCGAATACTTTTCCGCCCGCCTGAGCTTGCTTCGATTTGGTACAATTCGGGCTAATGTGACCCACCTCGCCACAATTAAAACACTTCACAGCATTCTTTCTACACTCTGCTGCATCATGTCCAAGGAGCCCACAGTTGGAACACTTCGCCTTGAACTTTCCACAATCATAAGACTTGTGGCCCATCACGCCACACTTAAAACATTTGATCGCACCGGAACCTCCTCCGGGTCTCCTATCAAAGTTTCCCCTATGTTTGCCCTTATCAGCAGGCGTCACATAAGGTCCGCTTCGTACTCGCTGCTTCCCTCTCCTCTCGCTCAAACCCTTATAATGAGTAGAACGAGCTTTACTGTCTTCTTCATAAATTCTACAACACTCGGTCAAATCCGAAAATCTTCTTATTCTTTGATAACCCACCGCTTGCTTTATCTCAGGACGCAAGCCATTCTCATACTTGATACATTTGGAAAATTCCGCCGTAACTGCATCATAGTGAGGGTGAAACTTCACTAACTCAGTAAACTTAGCGGTGTAGTCCACCACCGACATATTACCTTGTTTCAACTCTAGAAATTCCATTTCTCTCTTTCCTTTAACACTTTCGGGATAATACTTCCTTAGAAACTCAGTACGAAATAAATCCCACGTAATCTCCTCATCGTCGACCTCAAGAACTTGCCTCACGCTGACCCACCAGTCATCAGCCTCTTCTCTCAGCATGTGAGTCCCTAGTCTCACCTTGATCCCTTCAGCACAATCCATCACCCTAAAGATCCTCTCAATTTCCTTTAACCATATCTGAGCACCATCCGGATCAAATCTCCCTTTGAACACCGGTGGTTGGTTCTTCCTGAACTCATCATTCGCATTCACGTTAGGTGCACCCTGCACAGCTCTGGCCATAGCCTCTAACGCCGCTGCCATAGCATTGTCATTACGACCTGCCATATTCTGAGGATTCCCAAAAATAACAACAAGGTTAAACAACCGTTCAACCAACACAGCAACAAGACAGACACGACTGACTCAACACTGGCTCTGATACCACTTAATGTAACACCCCCTTTCTATACCCCCAAATTAATCAAATAAATCAATTAGGCACTTAGAAAATTTACTTCATCAGAGTTTAATTAAAACATGGTATAAAAGAGGCGCATCACATTATCATGAAATTAAACACATACGATACCTGCTCAAATAGATATGCAACAATGGGTAACCCACATCTCAATATTTAGAATAAAAGCGGAAACATCCAAATATTGAATCGATCACATTCATAAACTTATGTACAACCATCAGTTAATTCATGTTTTACAACATATCCACAGCAGATACATACACTTATGTATCACAAAAGAATCAAAACAAATGTAACTCCAAAAGAGTCAAAGGCTTCCTAACTACCCAGATGTTACATATCAGAGCCATTGACCAAAAGGAATGAAGACATCGCTTCACAAAAAGAACCTCCAGCTTCCTACTCTGCAATGCCTCATAGAGCATTATAAAACAGCAGAAGGGTGAGAAACAACATCATAACAGTTAATGCATAAAATTGTATATAGACATATACTCGCATTTGTACAAGTTATACTCAAATTATGTTCTCACCACGTTAAACATATACCAATAATCATGCCTCTACACATGCTTATGAACATTCACAATATGTTCTTCCAAACAATCATATATAACATACACAGTTATATTCATTCAACCAATACATCATACACAGATGACTCATGCAACTCATAGAGACCGACACACGACTCTATGCAGATGCAAATGCGGTACCGACTCATTCAACAAATTCTCTAAGGAATCGAGTATTCAGCAGACCCTCCACGGGATCAAGTACTCAGCAGATTCTCCATGGAATCAAATATTCATCAGATTCTCCACGGAATCGAATATTCAGCAGATCCTCCACGGGATGAAGTACTCAGCAGATTCTCCACGGAATCAAATACTCTAGCCAATCCTCCACGGGATTACATGTTATGACCGATTCTCCGAGGAATCACACAATGCAACCGATTCTCCAAGGAATCAAATATAACCATCGTATCATACGAGGTTCTGCAAATCCTCCGAGGGATCAATCGACACAAAAATGCATACTATGCTCGCAAACATACTCATTGCATTTATCACATACATAGCATATATCTATCATGCATTCACATTATACACCATTCCACACATGGTTTACACACACATCATCCTATCAATGCGTTTCTATTCAATTCGAGCAAATACACGAGATCATCAAATATTCAAGATTTACCATTTACTCTACAATCTAGGATTCACGCCTTTCGGCCACCCCCAGCACGACATGTCAAAATAGTTCACACATCGATCATTCATATAGGCATTAATCATAATTGAATCAACCAAACATCATGCTATGAACAAAACAGCAAAACAAATAACACTGCCAGGTTCGCCAACCTTCGCCTGGCGAAGCCACGCAGCGAATGCTCGCTGGCCTTCGCCTGGCGAACTTCCCAGCGAAGTCCACTGGGAGTAATTCTGGAATTACTCGCTGAGGCTCGCTACACACTCGCCTGGCGAACCTTCTCCAACTAACCTCGCCTGGCGAACTTGCCAGCGAATACAGGGTGTTAGCTTCTGACTTACTTCACTACAGCTCGCTGGGCTTCGCCTGGCGAAGCTTCGGTGCCATTCGCCTGGCGAGCCTGCGAAGACAGAACTTCCATGGTTGTCTCAAGAGCCCAAACCCCACAAAATCAACCGATTAAATCCAAATCAGTCACAGTAGCACAACCCAACCATCACCCGACTAAACTACATCGTCTAATCCGAGTTCTAACCGATTAAAACCTCATTCTACTCACAAAACCAACTTCTAACCTAAGTGGAAAAAGAGTAGAAACTCTACAAAATCCACACACATACACATACAATCATATACATTAAAGAGATGATGGAGTTTCACACCCTTACCAATCGATTGCAAGCTTTGGTGATGATCCCTTGATGATTCTAGGTTTTCCTCTCCACTTTCTCTTCTCTTTCTCTTCTCCTCTTTTCTTTCTCTTGTTTTTCTTCTTATGTTACTATATTTCTTCCTTTTCCTCTCTTATTCTATTTCTATCTCTATTTCTTTCCTCTCAAATTCTTTCCAACACTTACCAATTAATTCTCACACTAAAGTGCTAAATGTCTAAAATGCCCTTTTTACTCTAATTCCCCGAGAACTCTCCGAATCGGTAAAAATAGATAAAATAAGCAAACACCATATAACAATATATAATTTCTCAATTTAAACAAACTTCAATTAAATAAATTAAAAGACTCAACAATTAATGGGAATTCAGAATCGGGGCGTTACATGTATCCCCGGCAGAGATATGTCTCCATCCCCACGAGGTGAAGATGTCAGATCAGAAGTATCTCGTCAGCGATAATATGCAGTTTAAGACTAGTTTCTCCCAAGCAGTTTGAGATTGCACTTATCCCCAGCAGATTGAAACTGAAGTCCCCCAGCAGTGGGACAAGTCCAGTTTTGTTTCCCCACAGAGTCTAAGTCATTGACTCATTCCCCAAGCAGAGGTTGATGTTGATGATTCACAATTCCCCAGGCAGAGGTGGATGCTGATTCCCTCGATGAGTATTCCCCGGTGAAGTCGTTCTCTGCAACAGAATCCAGTGGTTATTGGTATTCTTCAGAGCGAGATGTTGGGGTGATTTTCCAATGTTTGTCTCTCTCAATCCTCAGCAGAGCATATTTTATCCCCAATAAGAAGATTTTTTTTCTTAGCTCCTCTCAGAGTGGATTATGTCCCCCACAGAATGGGATTACCCCAAAGAATGTTATTCTCCATCATCGGCAGGGAGAGTTTGCGATAATTTCCCAGTAAATCTTATTCTTAATCCCAAGCAGATTGAAATTAATCTCTAGCAAAGTGGAATCTCAGGTAGAGTGGAGTCATTCCCAGTAGTTTGCTTTGTTCCCCAGAAGAGTTGTATTCTGGAAGGCCATCCAGGGTTGTCTTTCCCAATAGAGTTGATTTGATTCCCCAGAAGAGTGGTATTCTGGAAGGCCGTTCAAGGCATGTTCCTCAGCAGAATTGATTTGATCCCCGGCGGAGTGGATTTTGTTCTCGGTAGGGCAGTTTACCCAGGAGAGTTCTTTTCTAAGAGGTCATCCAGGGCTTGTTTTCCCCAGCATAAGTCCAATCGTACTTGGCACCCATTCATCCCCAGTGGAGTTGGCTTTGTCTCTTCAGCATTTATTTTGCTGAAGTGGTTCCTTTGCAGTTGCATTGTGCATAACATCCTCCCAAACACGTAGCATTTCCATTTCGTATGGAGCATTACGCCAAATTCAAACATAGGCATTCGAAGCATAAGCCAGGTTGTTGCCTCTTGTTTTCAGATGTATCTCCAGCAGATATCAGTGTATTTCATGAGCCTGTGTGGTATCCAGGCCCCAGAAAAATCTTTGACAGATGTGTTCATCTTATCATTTTCTCCCCAAAAGAGTTTATGTGGTTAAGTTCATTCTTCTCCAGCGGATTTCTTCTTTCAGATTATGAATCGACGGATACTCTTACTGGCTTAGCGTCCTTTCCTATTTTAATTAACAGATGCCTGCTTTGGATAACAGATGTTACCAACTTAGTGTCGTTGCCAGTTTTGATTAACGGATGCCTGTTTGGATAACAGATGTCACCGACTTAGTGTCGTTGCCTGTTTTGATTAACAGATGCCTGCTTTGGATAGCAGATGTTACTGACTTAGTGTCGCTTCCTGTTTTGATTAACGAATGCCTGCTTTGGAAAGCAGATGTTACCGACTTAGTGTCGCTGCCTATTTTGATTAACGGATGCCTGCTTTGGATAACAGACGTTACTGACATCGTGTTGAGCTGACTTAGTGTCGTTGCCTATTTTGTTTAACAGATGACTGCGTGTTAGCAGATGTTTTTACCCGCCGAGCGTTGTGCCTGCCTGTTAGCAGATGTTTTTACCGATGGATATCAAGCCTGTTTGTTCAACAGATGCCTGTGTGTTAGCAGATGTTCTTATCAACTTAGTGTCGATGCCTGCCTGTTAGCAGATGTTTTTTCCAACTGCATGTTAACGCTTTCTAATTGGTGGTGAATTATCTCACATTCCTACAACTGTCAGATACATTTCTCCAGTGATCATATTTCCACTTTGGTGGACAACTCTACAGTTTACTATTTTGCGGTTAGCAAATTTCTAGGTTATTTTGTATTCAACCACCTTTTACTTTGAATGTTTGAAAACCTTTCGCTTTTCATCCCTTCAGGTCCAAGTCAATTGAATAGGGGCAGCTGTTGTATCCCATTGACCAACCTTTTATTTCTAAATTGGCTTATGTTTCATTTCATTTTAGTATTTGCATTTGCATATCATTGGTTACATCAGGGGATGAAGAGGTTTGTTTTTCCACTCAAGAGGAGAGCTTCATTGTTCAAGCTCAATCAAGGGTATCATTTGTAGTCCATCAATATTTCATTGCCATCAGGGTTGGGTTTCAAAGCTCCTTGAGGGGAGAGATTTGTGTATGGGTGTCACCTCCTATCTTAAGGATCATCAGAGGGTCATCAGAGGTTCATGATGTCACAATTTTGGATAAGGCTTGCTTCAAAAGCTTAGTGTGTATCTTGAGAGGTGTTTATGGAGTTTGTATGGTCATTCAAATCATCTGCAAGAGCCTCAGTCAAAGGATATGGTGTTAGGGTTTCATCTGGTCAACCAAAAGTCAACTGTGGACTTGAGAGGACTCAAGACTTGGTTCTAGGCCATTGAAGACATGAGGAGTCATCTTGAAGCATCTAGGATATATTTTTCAGATCAAATCAAGGAGATTCAAGAGTTCAAGGAGTTGCTAAATCAGGGTTTCAGTTGATTTCAGTGTAAAATCCCCTTCTTTGGTGCCTAACTTCAAGGACAATTTTCATTATGATGCAAGTTCAATCTCATTTTCCAACAAACATGATACTTGTTCATCATCTTTCAAGCTTTATTTTGAGTACAAGAACTCATCCATTGAGTTTGTACATCTCAAATTATGATGTCAACAAGTTGGTGTCATCAGATGAATGGATTTTGTAGGTACTCAAAGTCAACTCACTTCCAAGGCATTTTTCACATAGAATCAAGCTTCTCCTCACTTTCAAGTGAACATGAAAGTTGTTCCTAATTGTCTTAGCTTTCCAAAAAGTCCTAGAACTCATCATTCTCATGTGTGGAACTCAAGTTATGGTCTCCACAAGGCAATGGTATTTTTGGAAACTTCATTATAGGTCATTCTTTTCAATGGTCATTTTCATGCACTTCAAGGCCTCTAATCCAAATTCAATGAACATTAAAGTTGTGTTATATTGTCCTAACTTCATCATGAACCCAAAATCCATGGCATTTGATGAGTTATAGGATCATTTGACCCATATTAAAGGTGAAATACATGACTTTTGGACATGATTTGGATACCTTCAATTACAAGTCACCATTTGAACTCATTTTGAACTTTTTCACACCATTTAATGATCTTGCTACTCTTTAACTCATTTGGACCAACAAGAGTACATGTTATAGGTCATTTTTCAAACTTTTCATACCTTAAAATGTCATGGACCAAACTTTGTGCCATCTCATTCTAAATGACCACAACTTCCACAATTGATTTCTACACACGATACATGTGCATTTACTGGCCCAATAAGGAGTGGAAAGGAGCAGAATTTGTGTGTGTACATGAAGTAAATTTTTTTGGCAAAACTTGAAATCACTTGAAGGAAGCATTATGGGTCTGTATGGAGTGTGAAAACCCGTCATATTTAAGTTCAGAGTTTTCCCTAATACCACAGAAGAAGCTGGCTGCGTGAGAGGGAGAGAGAGCACATCAAAATTTCACAAACTTGAGAGCATTAAGCTGAAGCTTACAAGCATTTTAAAGGGTCAACGAAACCACTCTGTTTGGTAAGTTTTCTCAACTTTAATCTCTCATTCTAGGCACATTTTTAGGTCCATTATTGGCTCATCTAAAGTCCTACTTCTAGTAGGCAATGTTTGCATCCTTTCCATGTATGTTTGACTTGATTTCAGAATATGCATCATGAAATCCATGGTATGATTTCACTTGATTTAAGAACCTTTTTTAAAAATGGATAGTGGATTTGTGTTCTACTTGATTAGAGCTTTCGAATGATGCAAGAATCTGGAATTTTTATTGAGATTTCATTTCTGATCTCCGGTGAGCTGGTCGGAGAAGATGATCGGAGCCCTAGCTCCGACGTCTGGTTCAATCGGTGAAGAAAGCTGAGTTGGCTTTGGCGGACTTCTTGACTGGTGATGTGTCATGCGTGTATGGGGTTTGACCGTGCCAATGTGTCCATTTGAATCTGACTCACTTAAGTGAAACAGGGCGTTTCACTTAAGTTGTGGCTTCAGCTTTGTGTTGGGCTTTACCCAATTCCTATACGCACCCCCAGTTTAGGCCCATGCGCGTTATTACACTGGTTTTAGTTCATTTGGGTTTTACTGGTCACACCCCCTTCCACTTTGCATCTTATTTTATTTTATTTTATTTTATTTTCATTCTCCATTTTAATTATTTTAAAATAGTTCCACATTTTTAAAAATTCCCAAAAATCACTTTCTGTTATTTCAATGTGTTAACTTAATTTTCATAATTTTTATTTTATTTTTCCTTTAATTTTAATATTTTTAATTAATTTTAAGATTCAATGTGTTTCTTTGTGCACACCATGGATTTGAACATGATCTTTGATCCTCATTCTAAATCCCCTAGGACAAAACTTTCTCTCCCAATTAGGTGATGGATTGAGGAAGTTTTGAGGGTTGATTTGGGGTGTTCATGATTTTTTTATTTTATTGGTTTTCCTTTGACTTTTGTTGACCCTCGACACATACTCGATAAAGTGGAACACCATGCCTTCTTGGACCTAGTTGGTGGTGCTTTGAGTTGAATTTGATCTTGAGGTTTTGCATTCTATTTTGCACTTGATCAAGCTTGCTTTGATGATTTATTTGGAATTTATTGAATTTGCTTTCTATTTTTTAATGGATATTGCAAATTCAAGTCACTTTAAGGGTGTTTACACATGCTAGTCTTGACCTAATCTTAGGGATATGATCATGAGTGATCCCTTGAGAATCTCTTAAACTTTGTTACATATTTTTAACATGCTTGAGACGCTGTTTTTCTTGGTTAGAGGTCCAATGTGTGAGTAACTTGTATCATAAGTTACCTTTTGATCATGCCTTTCCATTTGTTTTAAGTGTGAGTTTGTGCTTGAACTTTGGTTCTTCATTTGAACATGATCCTTCTTGTGATAGCCTTTTTCTTTGAGTTTGAATTTGAGGCATTCCTTTTGTGATTCACATCTACCCTAGTTGGTTTGGATGTTTGTTCATGATGATTTGGTGTTGTTGTTCACACTTTGAGTTTGTCATGAATACTTGCTTTCTTTGAGTTTGTTTTGGTGCATTTCTTTGCTTGAGTTTTAAGAATTGTTTGGTTGAGTTGATTAAGATTTGGTTGCTTCCCCACATTATTTCCTCCTTCTTCTCTTTGTGTGTGCTTCTTAGGATAACACCATTCTTCTTTGATGATTGATGGTAATTGGTTGTAGGAGTTTACTTCTCCCATTTCATCTCATCCCTCTTGACTTGTTCAAGTCACCTCTTGTGTTTGAGTCTCCTTTGTCTTTGAGTCTTGTTGCATCACTTTATACTTGCACTTGTACTTGCATTTGTGTTTGCATTTCATCTTGCATTGACTTGTTTAAGTTTTCTTCATCTCTTTTCATTTGTGATTGAGTTGCTATGTGTTTACTTGTGCTCTTTTGCCATGATCCCTTAGGATTCCTAGTCCCTCTGTTTAAGATTGGAGTAGGAGAGACATTAGGCTTTCAATCCTTTGCATGATAACAATAGGCAGTTCCCTTTTCAATCCCAACTTTAGGATCACTTTGCATGATAACATTAGGGTTGATCAGTTCCCCTTAAAGTTTTGTGTCTTCTCTTCTCATCTCATAACTTCATAAGACATCTAATAAAGGTTAACAATTATTGTACGCTACGAGCCTTAAGTACATTAGAAATGATAGGTGGGGGCATCCTCTCACATTGTCTAGAGTGTTTAGCGTATGCCCTTTGGGCGATATGCGACGCATTCACTCTCAAGTCATAGTCTTTAGTGCAACATGAGTTTTAAATATAACTCAATTCACTTCTTCTCATAAAAAACACAAACAAATAAAATTAAACATTTTTATCCTTCGGGATTGTTTGTAAATCATTTTCAGAAAGAGTGTGTTAAGTTTTCGTTCTACCACAAACAGGCATCGTCCCTAACTGCTAGAACGGATATTTAACCATACTCATTGAAACACTTGAACTAACCAGTGGTCGTGTCAGCCCAAACTACATTTGCTCTGATTTTTCATACCAGATAAGGATACGTAGGCACAAGACGGCGATGTCTTGGCGAACAACCTTCCCCCCATCACCCGTAGCTTCCCGAACTACGTTGACTCTGACTTTCCCATCGCACGAGGGAATATGTAGGCATAGGGCGGCGATGTCCTATCGAGTCTGTTCTTTCTGTTTTCCCCCGTTTCCCAGCCTTTAGATAGTTTTTCACCCATAGGTTAGACAACAAGCGTGGATCCCATTGAGTACAACGGACGTGAGAGGTGCTCATACCTTCCCCTTGCGTAACCGACTCCCAAACCCTAGATTTGGTTGCGATGACCTTGTCTTTTCCCTTTTCGTCAGGTTTTCTTCGATCGTTTCCTTTCCCTCTCTTTGGGGTAAATAACGAACGATGGCAACTCTTCTGTCTGTTTGCCGGCCCTTTTTCGCAGTATGCGATATTGTGTTACTTGAATCGTTGTCTCTTGTCTATATATATGTTTTCTTTTATCCATATTTCCCTTCTTTTTGATAATGTCAAAAGGGGGAGAAGGATGTTACTGTTTCTTTGCTTGTTTTCTTTCCTTGATCTTTAAGGTACAAATGCAAGGCTACTTTAAACCTCAATACAAAATCAGATTTTCTCAACACTTCACACATTGAGGGGGAGATCTATATCTCAGGGGGAGAAACTTGTCGGAAATAACATCGCAACAAAAGAGAGCGTTTTGTCATCATCAAAAATGGGGAGAATGTGAAAGAAAACTTCTAAAGATCAACGTATGTTTTGATGAAGATAAACCACTTGACAAGAAGGAAAATATGTTCAATCATTTTTAAGACATCATATTAAAGCAAAGGATCAGGACAAAGACTTGATATGAAGAATAATCTCATTGGATGGTATAATGAAAATCTTCATCAAGTATTTAAGTCCTAGTTGCTCAAATAATAAAAATCGTTGCATTAACTTTTTCACACTTTCACAAGCTTTTATTTGCAATATTTTTCTAAGTTTTTTCCAGTGCAATCGATTGCACTCTTGGAGCAATCGATTGCATGATCAAATTTTTACTTCTTTTTGGCTACTATTTTTTAGTGCAATCAATTGGCACAAACGTGCAATCGATTGCATACATGAAAAATCTTCTTATTTTTGCTTCTGTTTTTGTGTGCAATCGATTGGTGCTTTTATGCAATCGATTGCTCAGTTCAAAATTTCAAATTTCAAGTGTTTTTGTGAGTGTGCAGTCGATTGGTGCTAAATGTGCAATCGATTTCTCACTGAACATTTTTGAAAAATTATTCTGAAAAATTGCACCTCTTCAACCACTTTTTTATGAATTGTTTCCATTGAATCATGGCAATTGTTCATCATATTTTCTGAAGGTTTGCATGATATTTCAAAAGGTGCTTGTGACATATAAATACCTAAACTTTCATTTTTCAAAAACACCTCTTTCAAAATCTTTACTAATATTTTCATCTTTCCACATCTTGAATCAAGTCATTTTTCATAAGAATTTTCTGCATATTTTCATATCATTTGAAAGAAAATTCTTGAGCAACAAAGTCTTAAATAGATGTGGAAATTATCATTGAAAGAAAAGGTCAATCATAGGATTGGTAACTTTGTATACACGGATTTCAAATTCATTGTAATTCAAAGGTCATATTTATTCCCCTTGCTATTCAGGATTGTTGAAAGCAAGTGTGTGCATTGAAGAGGGTTGTTCTTCTTGCACTTAGTGTTCAGATTTTAAAGGTGTTAAGAGCCTTTAATCTCCCTATAGATTAGATAATAAGTTTTACACTCAGTCTAAGTATAGTGAAATATGTTTCGGTGTGAAAGGGGACTAGAGTACCTTCGGAGTGTGAAGGGAACTAAGATACTTCTCTGTGTTATTTACTTTCTGCATTTTACTGCTTTCATAAACCCTTCATATCTCAAAGAAAGTAATTACCTCATTCGATAAAATATGGTCAACTCAGACTATCATAAATACCTTATAATATAATGTGGTCAAGTTATAAACTACTAAAATATTTTTATTTTGAAAACCGCTTCTACCCCATGATTGTGCGACAAGTAAACATCAACTAATCTTAAAACTCTACACTTGTACTTAAAATGTTGTTGTAAGGGGTTAGTTTTCATTAACCATAATCCATTATAAAATAAACTAAACGAGAGTTAAAAATACATGCCTATATAAAGAAGACTTGGAAGAAGTTGTTCATGCTTGATAATGCTCATGCTACTGAACATACACATGTTTTTGCTAAAGTAAATATTTTCTGTGTATATTCTTTGTAAACACACATAGAACTTTTGCTCATAATTGTGTGAGATATTATTTGTATTAATCTTGTGTTAAACTTATTTCTTAGAGGCACTCTTTGTAAACATAACTTTGTAAATTTCAATATTGTTTGAGTGGTTTCCTTGAGTGACTAGGTTTAAGTCAGATAGACTCAAGAAGACAAAGATGTTTTGTCTTTATGGCATTTGTAATCAGTTTTAGTTAGAGTGGATTAAGTACTTGTTAAGAAGGCAAAATCACCTTGGTGGGATGGACTAGAGATAGTTTCGTTAACAGCGAACTAGTATAAAATAACTTTGTTTTTTTTTCTTGTTTGTGTTATTGCTTGACTGAGTTGGTTTTGAAAAAACTTTTGTTTTTAGAAACCTAATTCAAGTCCGCTTTCCTGTGTTTCTCGCCACCTTCATTCTTCGCTCTAATGGAGCAAAGCAGGTTTGGTATGATTTGATGCTGAATAATATGGTGACTCCAAGAGGGAAGTTCATCCTTTGGATCTTGCTTTGGAGAATGTTCGCTAAAAAAGATCGGTTAATGAGGTTTAACATTAAAGTTGATCCTTTTGTGTTTTCAGTCATGCTGATAAAGTGAACATTGACCATTTGTTTTTTGATTGTATTGTAACAAAAAAGGCATGAGAAGCTATTTTGAGATGGTTGAAAGTGGAAAGACAAAAAGATAAGCCCCAATTTTGTGTAAGATTATCAAGGGTAAAAATCCAACTTGAAAATTCTTGAAGTGCTTGGTTGCTAAGCTTGTTTTTGCAAGAACCCACAACGTTTGTGCATTCACCTTCTACCTGAATCTGTTGTACTATATGATAGTGCAAAGTAAAAAAAAAAAACACTGATGAGATAAGATTTTATATTTATAATTTAGAAATCATGATGATAATGATTTATTTTAAAAGACTAATAATATATAATATATTACTAATAGTATAACTTCAAAAGTTAAAACAAAAAATACTAGATATATCAAATTATCTCAGGAAAATTATCAAAATTAGAATTAAAATATCACCATAATACTACAACAAAATACAAATATATATATATATATATATATATATATATATATATATATATATATATATATATATATATATATATAAATATATATATATATATATATATATATATATATATATATATATATATATATATATATATATATATATATATATATATATATATATATATATATATATATTTATATATTTATATTGTAGAACCATGCTTCAGTCTCAAATTTTGATGATGTCAACACTACTCAAGGTCATCTCTTGATTGCAAAAAGACAAGCCTTTCAAAAGTTATCAAGATCAAGTCAAGCTATCTTTCAAGTCAAGCTACATAAGGAACTATGATTCTTAAAGACTTGGATGCATTACGGGTATATCAAATTCTACCCTTATAATTGATATACAAGTGTTCAAAAACATCAAGCATTTTAGCATAATACATGAGCATGTTTTTGGAACTTTAAAATTGGTATAGCATTTTTTTTAAAAGCATTTTTCTAAAAAATAGCAGTGTTAACTGATTAACCATATAGGTTAACCGGTTAACCATTTCAAATTTTAAATAATCTGGGCTAACGTTCCAGTGTTAACCGATTAACCATATAGGTTAACCGATTAACACTGAACGTACAGTGAAAAATGACTTTGTTTCAAGTTCAAAATTTGTTTGAAAATTACACCATTTCATATTTTTGAAATCTACTCAAATATACCTTTTTGAAAGGGTATTTTACTCATATAAATTCTGGGTTTTTCAATTTTGAAAAACAACACAAAAATCTCCAATCTCCAAACACTTTCTACATTCATTTTCAAATTTTCTTAGAATCAAATTCACCATTTTCAAAATCTTTTATTAAGTGTTCATATGTGCATAAAATTTCATATTCATCTTTGAACACTTGTGTTGAAAATTGTAAGAGTGAATTTTGATCATTTGGAGAAGATCAACTTTGATTGATATTATTATTCTCAAAACAAAGAATCATTACAAGTATTTGTATTCTGACTTGTGATCCAGGATTGTTGGACACAAGGGTGAGTGTTTACAAGAGGACTGTTCTTGTACACTTGTTAGTTTTATTGTTTGATAGTAGGCCTCACCGGTTGAATGGTGTGATAGGTTGTACTTTATTAAACAATAGTGAAAACTCTCTTTCGTGTTGAAAGGGGAGTGGAGTACTCTCGGATTGTAAGGGGAACCACTATAAATCCTGGTGTCCATTGTTATTTTATTTTCTTCTGCTTTCATAACCAAGAACACAAACCAGTAAAATTTCAAGAAACCATAAAAACCGGAAAAATTTCTAAAGTCCTAATTCACCCCCCCCCCCCCTCTTAGGCAGACTCTATACTTTCAATTGGCATCAGAGCAGGTTAAGGTAACCTGTTCCTATCGATCCTAATGGCTTCCGCTAGTACTAACCCGGTTTTCAAAGATGATGGAAGTAGTAACAAGCCACCACTCTTTTCTGGAGAATACTTCGATTTTGGGAAAATCCGTATGAAGGCACATCTTGAGGCTCAAGGAGATGGTATATGGGAAACCGTTGAAACTGGTCCACATGTTCCTACAAGTGTGGTAAATGGTGTTGGAACCCCAAAGATTAAATCCTCATATGATGAATATGACAAGAAGAGAATCTTGAATGAGAAGAAAGAAATCAACATACTTTAAAGCGCTCTCAGTATGGATGAATTCTTTCGCATATCACAGTGTCAATCGGCAAAACAGATTTGGGATACCTTGGTAGAAACGCATGAAGGAATAGCAGAAGTAAAAAGATCAAGACTTAACACGTTAAGTCAAGAATATGAGATGTTCCGTATGCAGCCCGGTGAATCTATTGTTGCCTTGCAAAAAAGGTTCGTTTATCTAACAAATCATCTGATTGCTCTCGGGAAGACCTTCACCAATGATGATCTCAACTTAAAAGTCCTAAGATCTTTGACAAGAGAATGGCACCCGAAGGTGACCGCCATTTCGGAAAAGAAAAGTCTTTCAACAATGACATCCGCTTCATTATTCGGGAAACTTCAAGAGCATGAACTGGAACTTGGAAGGCTTGAGAAACATGAAAGTCAAGACAAGAAGTCCAAAGGAATTGCCTTGAAGATTAACACAAGGGATGATAAAAATGACGAATCTTCCGAAGACGAAAATTTCATGCTTCTAGTAAAGAAGCTTGGTAAGTTTTTTAATAATAATAAAACTTCTTCTTTTTTCTAAAAAGAATAGACATTTCAGGAAAAAGGAGGCACCCACATCAAACCAAGAAATTACATGTTACGAATGTGGGAAACAAGGTCACATAAAGCCAGATTGCCCGAAACTCGCAAATAAAGGAAAATTCAAAGGCAAGAAGGATTTCAAAACAAAGAAGGCTTATGTCGCATGGGACGACAACAAAGTGAGTTCATCATCGGAATCAGATAACGATGAATGCGCAAATATGGCTTTAATGGCCTCTCACCATTCCGATGACGAAAATGAGGTTAGTAGTAATTTTTCTGTCTATGATAATGATGCACAAGAAGTTATAGAGGAACTTCTAAAAGAGTGCAAGATTTTGTATAAAGACATCTCATCACAAAAGAAAAGAATTTTAGTTTTAGAAAAACAAAATTCTGATTTCTTGAAAAATATTGAAGATGAAAAACAAAAAGTGATGGATGAAAAACAAAGTCTTGTATGTAAGAATTGTGAGTCTTTGTCTTTTCAAATTGTTCAACTTAAAAGAGTTTTAGAAAGATATGAAAAAGGTCAAATTGGCTTGGAAGAAATTCTTAAACATCAAAGGTATCCTAATGATAAAAGTGGATTGGGATACTCTAAATTTTCAAAACCAAGCACCAATAAGACCGTTTTCATAAGAGCAAGTGAACAAATTGTTAAAGAAGAGACAAGCACTTCTAAAATTCAGCATCAAAATCATAACAAGAAAAGAACTAATGAGAAAAAGAATTATATTCCTAGGTATAGAAGTCATTTTCAACCTACATGTTTTTACTGTGGAATTAAAAGGCTCACACCTAATGCCTGCTATGTACGTAATATTGGTGTTGCAAAAGGGCATTATGTGTGGGTTGAAAAGGGTACTAACTATCAAGGACCCAAAGCAATTTGGGTACCTAACACTACCTAATTTTGTTTTGTAGGTATGCTTGAAGACAACCACAAATCAATGGTATCTTGATAGTGGTTGCTCGAAGCATATGACGGGAGACATAAACAAATTTTCAAGTCTATCATTAAAGGCCAAAGGATACATCACTTATGGTGATGATAATAAAGGAAAAATTCTTGGAGTTGGAACCATTGGTGCACCTCCATGTACAATCATCGAAGACGTTCTTTATGTTGAAGGCCTTAAGCATAACCTGCTTAGCATCAGTCAATTGTGTGACAAAGGGTTCAAAATCAACTTCACAAAGGAGGAATGCTTGATCGAACACGAAGTCACTCATGAGATTCTGCTAAAAGGTAAAAGATATAATAATATTTTTATGATTTCTTTTGATGATTCTTCCTTGAAGGTAAAATGTCTTATGGCAAACAACAACGAGGCATGGCTTTGGCATAAAATATTTGCTCACATTCACATGGAGCATCTAAACAAATTAATCAAACATGATCTGGTTGTTGGGCTTCCGAAGATAAAATTCATCAAGGATAAATTATGCGATGCATATCAAAAGGGAAAACAGACCAAGACAACTTTCAAATCCAAGCAAGTGGTTTCTACATCAAGACCACTTCAATTGTTGCACATGGATCTTTTTGGTCCATCAAGAACAAAAAGCTTCGGAGGTAGTATTTATGCTTTAGTTATTGTTGATGATTTTTCTCGATATACCTGGACAATGTTTTTAGTGCAGAAAAATGATGCTTTCAAATCATTCAAAGAGTATGCAAAACAAATTCAAAATGAGAAGTCACTCACTAGCCTCTATAAGAAGCGACCACGACGGAGAATTTCAAAATTCAGACTTTGAAGAATTTTGCGAAGAGCATGGAATTTCTCATAATTTTTCGGCACCAAGGACTCCTCAACAAAACGGCGTCGTAGAACGAAAGAATCGTTCACTAGTGGAACTTGCTAGAACAATGCTCAGCGACACAAATCTTCCAAAATATTTTTGGGCAGAAGCAGTAAGCACGGCGTGTTTTGTAAGCAACCGCGTAAATATTCGACCGCTACTCAAAAAGACTCCGTATGAGTTATTCAAGGGAAGGAAACCAAATATATCATTCTTCCACATATTTGGCTGCAAATGCTTCGTTCTCAACAACAATAAGGACAATCTCGGTAAGTTTGATGAGAAGTCCGATGAAGGTATATTTCTTGGTTACTCTCTTTATAGTAAAGCATTTAAAATTTTTAATAAAAGAACTCTTACCATTGAAGAGTCTATTCATGTTTCGTTTGATGAGACTAACCCCTCGAAAGAGGATAATATTGTTTTGGATGATGATGATGATTTTGTAGATACTCCACAAAATGAAGAAAGTGTTTCAAAAGATCAAACAATATTACAAGAAGATGTTACTCAAGAAAATCAAGATCTTCCGAAAGAATGGAGAACACACAGAGATCACCCAATTGATAAAGTTATTGGTGATATTAGTCAAGGCGTTGCATTTCGACTTAATTTAAAGGATGCTTGTCTCAACATGGCGTTTGTATCTCAAATTGAACCATCAAAGATCGATGAAGCTTTAGGCGACGACCAATGGATTATAGCAATGCAAGAAGAACTTAATCAATTTGAAAGAAATCAAGTTTGGACCCTTGTACCAAGACCAGATAATAAGCATATCATAGGAACCATATGGGTGTTCAAGAACAAACTTGAAGAGAATGGGATTATAGTTCGTAACAAGGCAAGATTGGTCGCACAAGGCTACAACCAGGAGGAAGGAATTGATTTTGATGAAACATTCGCTCCGGTAGCAAGGTTAGAAGCAATTAGATTACTGCTTGCTTACGCTTGTTCTATGAATTTTCAGTTGTTCCAGATGGACGTCAAAAGTGCTTTCCTGAATGGGTACATTAATGAGGAAGTCTACGTCAAACAACCTCCGGGTTTTGAAGACTTCAAAAATCCCTCACATGTTTTCAAACTGAAGAAGGCTCTCTACGGTTTAAAACAAGCACCACGAGCATGGTATGATCGCCTTAGCAACTTCTTATGTGAGAAAGGATTTACAAAAGGAAAGGTTGACAAGATGCTGTTTATAAAGAAAATCAAGGGTAACACCTTGTTGGTACAAGTCTACATCGACGACATCATATTCGGATCAACAAACAAAGAACTTTGCGAAGAATTCTCACTCATGATGCAAGGAGAATTCGAGATGTCTATGATGGGAAAGTTAAATTATTTTCTTGGACTACAAATCAAGCAAACCAAGGATGGAATCTTTCTCAACCAATCCAAGTACCGTAAGGAATTAATAAAGAAATTTGATATGGATAGTTGCAAGATGATGTCTACTCCTATGGGATCCGGAACGTATGTTGATCAAGATGAATCTGGTACTCCAATTGATATTACTAAATATCGAGGTATGATTGGTTCATTACTATATTTGACGGCAAGCCGTCCTGACATTATGTTTAGTGTTTGTTTGTGTGCGCGCTTCCAAGCAAATCCGAAGGAATCGCATCTCACTGCTGTGAAGAGAATTATCAAGTATCTCAAAGGAACGACCAACGTCGGATTATGGTATCCTAAAGGTAGTACTTGTTCTTTAGTTGGTTATTTTGACGCTGACTATGCATTCCAGAATAAAGCATATCGATATCCGGCATCACTTCCTTCAAGATCACATATTGAACAGAGATGTTGATGTTACTTTCGTCGACACACACAACCAACTCGCCGACATCTTTACCAAGCCTTTGGCGAAAGAACCGTTCTACAAAATTCGGAGAGAACTTGGGATTCTTGATGAAGGTGACATCTGACCTTTTCTCTAATATGTGTATGCATCATTTGTGATATGTTTTCATGTGTATGCATTCTGTTTTTTAGTATTTTTCAAAAATTCGAGTGTGTTAATCGATTAACCATATGGGTTAACCGATTAACACTGTTAAATTTTCAATTCTGACTCAATTTTTTTAATGTGTTAACCGATTAACCTATATGGTTAACCGATTAACACTGTTAAATTTTCTAAAAATCAGAAACGAAAATTAATTAAATTTTTGAAAATATTTTATATTATAAATGTATTTTTATGTGGTCCATATTCTCTCATATATCCAAATCCATATCCAAAATCCATATTCCCTCTTCAAACCCTAACTTCTCTCTCCCACTCTCTAAAGTTGGAAAACTCCCCACAACTTCATTGCATTACCCGGCTGCCGTATGCTCGTTTGGTTTCTAGAATTCTGGAATTAACTGAACTTGACCTCAACAGAGAACCATCCTCCAAGATGAAACCTACAACTAATGAGATCAATGAGATTAATATTGTGAAGAATACTGGAATCATCAAAGCGGCTGACGGTACCTACAGGTATACCGATGACGGTCCTGTCCATCACGCATATCCAATGCCTGAAGGGGGTCTTACTAGTGAGTTTCTCTATACAACCATGATGAACCAGCATCGAGAGTCGATGAATATGCATAGAGAGACCTCCCGCACAATTGCCTCCCTCAGAAACCTCATTCTTAACCCTCCACATTCCAACACCCGAGTTGTGGACGAAAAGATTGAAGAAGAGGTTGATAGTGATGAAGAAGAAGAGGAGGAGGATATGGCGGATGAGGATTCTTAGAGAATATGTTGCTGTTGTTATTTTATTGCATTGCTTTCTAGTGTTAAGTTTTATGCTTCCATTTGAACTATGTTTTATTGTAACAAGTACAATTTCTATTTGCTGCATTTGATATGTACTACTTTTATGCTATGTGTTTACTTGGCTTTGCATGTGCTTATTACTATATATGCTGCTATCTTGTGTTTTCTTTGAAAGCTCTTCCTTTTTGCTGATGTCAAAGGGGGAGAAGAGCTTGGTTCTGTTAATGTCTCTCTGTGTGCAGATTTTTTTCCTCTGTTAAGATAGGGGGAGTTGCTAGACATAGGGGGAGAAGCATATCAAGAACCAAGAGATATCGCACAACATTTTTGTTTGCCATCATCAAAAAGGGGGAGAATGTAGAACCATGCTTCAGTCTCAAGTTTTGATGATGTCAACACTACTCAAGGTCATCTCTTGATTGCAAAAAGACAAGCCTTTCAAAAGTTATCAAGATCAAGTCAAGCTATCTTTCAAGTCAAGCTACATAAGGAACTATGATTCTTCAAGACTTGGATGCATTACGGGTATATCAAATTCTACCCTTATAATTGATATACAAGTGTTCAAAAACATCAAGCATTTTAGCATAATACATGAGCATGTTTTTGGAACTTTAAAATTGGTATAGCATTTTTTTTAAAAGCATTTTTCTGAAAAATAGCAGTGTTAACTGATTAACCATATAGGTTAACCGGTTAACCATTTCAAATTTTAAATAATCTGGGCTAACGTTCCAGTGTTAACCGATTAACACTGAACGTACAGTGAAAAATGACTTTGTTTCAAGTTCAAAATTTGTTTGAAAATTACACCATTTCATATTTTTGAAATCTACTCAAATATACCTTTTTGAAAGGGTATTTTACTCATATAAATTCTGGGTTTTTCAATTTTGAAAAACAACACAAAAATCTCCAATCTCCAAACACTTTCTACATTCATTTTCAAATTTTCTTAGAATCAAATTCACCATTTTCAAAATATTTTATTAAGTGTTCATATGTGCATAAAATTTCATATTCATCTTTGAACACTTGTGTTGAAAATTGTAAGAGTGAATTTTGATCATTTGGAGAAGATCAACTTTGATTGATATTATTATTCTCAAAACAAAGAATCATTACAAGTATTTGTATTCTGACTTGTGATCCAGGATTGTTGGACACAAGAGTGAGTGTTTACAAGAGGACTGTTCTTGTACACTTGTTAGTTTTATTGTTTGATAGTAGGCCTCACCGGTTGAATGGTGTGATAGGTTGTACTTTATTAAACAATAGTGAAAACTCTCTTTCGTGTTGAAAGGGGAGTGGAGTACTCTCGGATTGTGAGGGGAACCACTATAAATCCTGGTGTCCATTGTTATTTTATTTTCTTCTGCTTTCATAACCAAGAACACAAACCAGTAAAATTTCAAGAAACCATAAAAACCGGAAAAATTTCTAAAGTCCTAATTCACCCCCCCCCCCCCCCCCCCTCTTAGGCAGACTCTGTACATTCAGATATATCTATCTATATATATATATATATATATATATATATATATATATATATATATATATATATATATATATATATATATATATATATATATATATATATATATATATATATATATATATATATATATATATATATATATATATATATATATATATATATATATATATATATATATATATATATATATACATAATGAGTTTTTATTATAATGAAGGTTGATGTATCATATTTATTTAAGAAAATTCAGGAATTGTGTGGTATTGTTATTGATGTATCATATTTATTTAAGAAAATTCAGGAATTGTGTGGTATTGTTAATGCCTATTTAAACTGGAAAATGTAGCAAGAAGATGATAATTTTCGAATACGGCGTGTTTACAACATTCTTTGCCCTAATGGAGGAAAGTAGGTTTGGTATATTTGATGTTGAATAATATGGCGACTCCAAAATATCTGTTAATGAAATTTAACATTAAAGTTGACCCCCTTTGTGTTTTCTGTTATGCTGATAAAGAGAACATTGACCATTTGTTTTTTAGTTGTGTTGTGACAAAAAATGCATGTGAAGCTATTCTGAGATGGTTGAAAGTGGGAAGGAAAATAGGTAAATGGAGGGATGAAGTCCCAATTTTGTGTAAGATTATCAAGGGTAGAAACCCAACTTGGAGATTCTTGAAGTGTTTGGTTTCTAAGCTTGTTTACGCAACTTGGAGAGAGTGGAATAATCGTATATTTCAATAGTGAAGTATGAATATGCAACAAATAGTGAGATTGTTATTAACACAATGGCTTGGTGTATGTAAAGCCCAAATCTTCACACTTTATGCTACTATTTTTTTGACTATCCTATTGTAGCACCCCAAAATTTGCCTCTCCGTTTCTTGGTTTACTAGCTTATGTTTCTTTGCATATCATAGAATTGGCCCTCGAGACATGGGAGCAAGGTGTTTTTATGGCTCAGGGTTCCCTTTTTGTTGCAAACGTTTAAACAACGAGCATCAAAGGCTCCGACATTTATTTTACCTAGCGATCAAGCAGTTGGTTTTATTCTTTTCAAAAGGTTATTTTCATCTCAAGAGACGGTGTACATGATATCTCAAGCATTCTCACAATCATAATATTCAAGGGCAAGTTTCAGAGGCTTAACAAAGCTTAGAACAAATAATTATGCAGAATTCCCTCCACTTGGTGCCAAAATTGACATTTTTTTAATAGGGTAACCAGTTACCTGATATTGAGTAACTAGTTACTTCAAGCGAAATTGGCCAGAATATTTGAATTTTTAGCATGTCTAGTTTCCCAATAATTTTCAACCATTGATTTCACGTGATCATCATTGGAAGGATCTAGAATTTCTTCAATTTTCATCATTTCCCTCCAAATTTCAAACACTCCATTCCTAATTTCACTCCTAATTTCCATTTCAAATGCTAATCCACATTCCAAACCACATTTTGATTCCAAACCTAGAGCTTATTTAAGTGAATTTGCTCCAAACCTCACATAATTGACCTTCATTTTCAAATTTCACATTCATTCTTGAGAATTTGCTCTAAACTTTCTCTCCACTTTTTCACTCTCAAAACCTCAATTAAAGCTCTTTCACTTGAATTCATTGATTCTTCATTGGAATCCTTGAATTCTAGAGCTAAAACTTCATATTTCACCTCCATTTTCTTCAATTCACCATTCAATTTTCGTTTGGATTTGGATATGAATTTGGAAGCTAAATTGGAAGTGCTTTTTTTGGATCATTTTGCTTGATCTTGCTTGTTCTTCATTTCTACCACAAGGAAGCTCTCGGATCTTGAAGAATATTTGGGTTTCTTTCTTGGATCTGCTAATTTCAAGTGAATCAACACTCACCAAAGCAAATCTCAGCTTTGAAGATTGATAATTCCAGATCTAATACTGTTTTGAGCTTATTTGAGTAACCACAATGTAGATCCATGGTTTTTGCTGCTTTTTGATCCATTTTGATGATTTGGATCTTGGTGATTTATGATTACATTGCTTGATTGTGTTTACATGATGGTTGATCACTGATTCTTGATAATAAATTCGTGCTTAATTGATAACATGTTGATATGAGTGATTGGATAAGTTGTAGGATGCTGAAAACTGATTTTAAAAGCTGAGTTTCTACTTCTGGTTTAGTGGTAACCAATTACCTTATATAGGGTAACCGGTTACTTAGTACAAATTTCACGTCCAGACTGTTTTTTCAATAGGATAATCGGTTACCTGATATCGAGTAACCGGTTACCACTGAGCAGAATGCTATGTTTTTGCATTTTTCTTTCTTGTTTGGGCTCCTTTTCACATGTAAACTTCATGAATTGATATGATGCATTTATGTAGATTGTTTTTTTTTACATATTTCATCATTCTTGAATGTTTGATCTTGATTCTTCGACACGTAACTTTTAGTTTTTGTTTGAGTGTTTAACATGTTATTGTTGCTTGATTGATGATCACATTGCTTTGCTTGCTTATATCATGTTAATTAATTATCATGAATGTTTGTTGTTGGATATTTGTGATGTGTGTTGGCATTTATTTCCGATTCTGCTTGTTACACGTTCGTTTGATCAGTCAGTCGTCCAATTTAATTTGAAAGAACATGTTGATCTTGATGATTCTTGTTGATGCAATGTTGTTGATCAATTATGTTTGATTGATGAAGCATGTCCATATTTGCACGATATCTATTCATGAATGGTATTTTCTCTTAATTAATTGCATTCTTACAAGCTTGCTTGCTATCCTGCTTTTCACAGCTGTTCTTTTTCTGAACTTGCATGTTATCTTTGCCTTGCTTGCTTGATGCATGCCTTTTACACCTGCTTTTGTGCTTAAACATGCGCTATTATAGGTTGTCTTGCTTGTGTGTTGGATTTTATTGTTGTTTTGTGCAGAAGGCGCTATTGTAGCTGCTGTTTTAGCCTTGTTTTCTTGTTTTTTCTTTGTCTTTGCATGCTCTCTTAGGGTTCTTATTCTAATTTAATTTCCGATTAAATTTGGAGTAAGATAGACATTAGGAGTTTAATCCATGCATGATAACAAGTAGGCTAGTCCCTTTTAACCTCAAACTTAGGTCCATCTTTTGCATGCTAAAATTAGGATAGAGCATCCTTTTGCATCCTGACTTTAGGACCACTATGCATGACAATGTTAGGGCCGAGTTTCCCTTAGACCTTTCGTGCGTCTCTTTTTTCGTCTCAAAACATCTCCTAACTCATCTAATAAATACGATGAACTTTGTATGCTACGAGCCTTAAGCACATGGGAACTGATGAGTGAGGGGTTTCTCCTCACTTGTTTAGAGGGTTTAGTGTATGCCCTTTGGGCAATATTCGACGCATCCGCTCCTATGTCATAGTCTTTAGTGCAACGTGAATCACAAAGCAAACTTAATTCACTTCACTAAAACTCACAAACCGAATCAAACTTTTTATCCTTTGAAATTTGCTTTTCAAACTCATTTTTAGAAAAAGGTATGTTACTTTTCCGTTCTACCGTAAACAGACATCGACCCTAACTGCTGGAATGGGAACTTAGCGTTGCTCATAAAAAAACTTAACCAACATGTGGTCTAGTTTACCCGAACTATGTTTGCTCTGATTTCTCATACCAGATGAGGATATGTAGGCACAACACGACGATGTCTTGGCGAGCAACCATCCCCCCATCACCCGTAGTTTTCCGAACTACGTTGACTCTGACTTTCCCGTTGCATGAGGAAATACATAGGCATAGGGCAGCGATATCCTATTGAGTCTCTTTCCTTTTTCTTTTGTTCTCATTTTCGTTTAGCAGTAGCTTATAGATAACACACCCGTTGATTAGACAACAAGCATGGATCCCGTTGAGTACAACAGACGTGAGGGGTGCTAATACCTTTCCCATGCGTAACCGACTCCCGAACCCAAGATTTGGTTGCGATTACCTTGTCTTTTCCCTTTCTTCAGGTTTTCTTCTATCATTTGTTTTCCCTCTCTTTGGGATAAATAACGTTCAGTGGCGACTCTTCTATTTTTTTGTCCGGTGTTTTCGCAGTTGCGACAGCTGGCCACTCAACTGGGGAAACTGGTTCCCTATGCGAGTCAATTCTAAAGCTTATTTGTTTTGTGTCTTTGGGTGCTTACTTTTATGCAGTTAGTTGCTTTATGTACATTACCTGTTGTATATTATTGCATTTGTATTTTATTGTTATCATATTATGTTGCTACTGCTGTGCTGTTGGGTGGGTGGTTCCATGAGAGATAATCCCAATACCCAGGCTTGAGTACACATCTAGGATTAGTGTGGAGAGTAGTGTGAAGTTGTGTGGCATCTTGTTACGCAAGAGTCTGCACAAAATTCGCATCCAGACGAGGTTTTCTTTGAAGACATCCTATCCTGTGCATCTTGGACAGTTGAGGGGGTGTTGGATCTGAAAGCTAACGACTCTGGAGACCATTCATTGGGAAGTCAGTTGAGACCTCCTCAATTGACCATGATGCCAAACCAGAAATGGTGAATGTATCATTATTTCTCGACCTGAGAATCAGTGATACTAACAACCTGCATAGGATGTCGTACCTTTCAAGACTAGAACCTACTTGTGAGAGGGATGAGTTTTGCAGGAAACTTTGACCTCCAACCAACTCGGTTTTCTAGTTTTCTTGTCATAGAGGACCTTTGACCTTGGGTATTATGGTTTTTTATCAGAGTTTCTGGGTTTTCTTATCAGAGCAGAATTATGTTTCAGTCAATAGCACAACAACGATTTTTGAGCATTGGGTACCTTGATCCCATGTTTGCATCTACATAATCATCTTGCATTTAACATTGCATGTCTGTGTGTTTTATAGATTCTCGTCTCTCCCTTGATTCTGGTCCTAGTTTTCTATTGAGATGGAAGCTAAGTTGAAAAAGACCATTATTTACAAATTTCCATTACCAGATCTTGGACCTTTATTTGGTCTGATTTCTATGGCTGATCCTGGCATTCTCGACGATTTCAGAAGAGATTATGGGAGAATCCTAAGCCTTGTCCACAAAGTTACAAATTACGAGCTAGGGGCTATCCATGCTTTGTTACAATTCTATGACTCTCCATTGTGCTGCTTCACCTTTCTGAATTATGTCTTGGTTCCTACTCTGGAAGAGTTCGCTTTCATTTTGGGAGTTCCGGTCTTGGAGGAAAGGCCATTCTGTCATTCAGAGGAGGAGCCTGACCTTGAGAAGTTTGCTAATGCTCTTTATTTGAGCAAGTCTGACTTGGTGGATGATGTAGTTCGCAGAAATGGAGCTTCTGGCTTTACCTTGTCTTTCTTAGTGAGTAAAGCCCAGAAGTATGCCAAAGAAGGTTGTTGGGTGGTTTTCAGCGTTGTTCTGGCTCTATGCATATATGGGATTATTTTGTTTCCCGACATACCAGACTTCATTGATATGGACGCTTTCAACATCTTCATTTCAAAAAACCCTGTATCCACTCTCCTAGGAGATTTATATCATTCAATACAATACAAAAACGGAAAGAGGAGAGGAAAAATTGTTTCTTGCTGTAGACCGCTTTTTCACAAGTGGTTTATCGATAATCTTCCTTGCTCTAGAGCTTTTGTGGATTCAAGAAATTCATCTGAATGGTCAAAGGGGCTTATGGATTTAACAGAAAAGGATATCGCCTAGTTCAACCGAGATCTCCTTGATCGTGAGCCCATCTTTAGATGTGGTAGTTTTCCTAATGTGCCTTTGATGGGGAGGAAAGGCGGTATCAACTACAATCTTTCTCTTGCTGTAAGACAGTTTGGTTATGCTTTGAGGGGACCTCCGAAGGAAGAAGAAGTGCAGGAATCTCTGTACTTCACCGATGTAGCTGATCCTTGTATTTTGGCCAGATTCATTGATGTGTAGGGTAAAATCCACAAGAGGGGGAAGCTTTCCTTAGGGAAGAGTGACTGTAGAGCCTATGACCCTTATTTGGAATGGGTTCAGAAGAGAGTTGAAAGGGTATTATTGCCATTCCTTGTTGAAGAACCATTATATCCCCTGATGGTGGAGCAACCTACAATGATTAATATTCTGATATATAACAAGCTTTGGGAAGAGAAGGAAGAGCTGCGCAAAGAGAATGAAGAGTTGAAATAGGAGATTAGTCAGCTGAAGCATGATAAAGGTGAAGTTGTCTACTTGGCCAAGACGAAGTCAGAATCATTGACCAAGCTGGAGAAAGATCTAGCCGAGCAGATCAGGGGACGAGAGAGGATCGGTCAAGATCTAAAAATTACCTGCAGCATTTTGAAGCATAAGAAGAAGGATTTAGACAGAGCGTTTCTGGAGATATCCAAATTCAATGAGCAATGGAATGCTACTTTGACCGCCAACAAGAATAGGGAAGGCCAACTTCATACTCAGATTGATAAGTTGAAGGTGCAACTCAAGGTTAAGCAGAAAGAAGTAATGGTGGAATCGTCTCGTAGATACACGATTGAGTAGAAATACCATGAGACTTTATTAGCGCTTGAAGAGCTTAAGATCCGAGTAGGTGAGAAGAAACCCAGGCTTGAAGATGCCTTCGGCGAGGATGCTTAGGAAGACTATTGTCATTGTCTCTAGGATGTGATACACAGAAGGGACATCCTCATCAGAGAATTGGTTGTTAGACCAGACCATCCAGATACGAAGGCGATGCTAAAGGAGGCTCAGGCTTGGAGCAAAGAGCATGATTGTTGGGGAGGATTATCTTCTGATATGTCACAATAGTTTCTTTCCTTTTGTATCTTGATCATCACCAGATTTGTTGGATGAGATCAATACCTTTTGCATTCAGATCTTTGTCATTTGTTTTTATGTACTGTTTCAGCTTTACTTGGTATATGAGAAGATTTTGGTGGTATTCTTGTCCATCTCTGTTGTTCTTGTTTGAAACTAGAATCAAGGGGAAGATCTCCTTGTAAATACATAGACATGTTTGCATTTTGCATCTTGCATTCTCATTTGCATCACAGGTGTTCTCGGTGGCCTTTTGTTCTTATCTCTGCTTGGTTTTCTTCAGTAACAGGATTGAGGAGTTTAGTTTCCACAGATATCCAACTCGACGGAACTAGCAAAAAGTAATGGATCAGGTTCAAGCTGAATTGTAGGATGTCAGAGCTCACATGGCCCAGTTCATGAAGCTGATGTAGAATGTTTCTAGTGGGCAGGAACAATTGAGAATTATGGTCCAACCGTTGATAGAACGGGTTGACGAAGAGGGTGTTTTGCATGGAGGATCTGGTGTTATTCCTCCATCGATTGGTGGGTCTGTTCCACAGGGTATTCCTACTGTCGTCATACCTCCGGGCGGAGGTACTGCGAATGAAAATGGTAATGTTGCTGGTGGGAGTGTGTGCGCTGTGCACAGGGTTGTTGGCCCTCATTGGGAAGATCACCAGGATGATGTCTTTTCCATGAAAGATATGGAGGGTGGTTTGTCAACTGAAGCTGACAGAAGGTTTAAACTGATCAAGTAGAAGATGAAGTCTTTCGAGAATCAAAACTCTCTAGGTCTCGATATGTCAGATCTAGGTCTAGTTCCTGGGGTCAGGATTCCCCCAAATTTTAAGGTACCCGATTTCGAAAAGTACAAAGGGACGACCTGTCCTAGAGTACACATCCGAGCGTATTTCAAAAAAATGTCTGCGTACTCTGATGATGAAAAGCTGTTAATTCATTTTTTTTCCAAGACAGTTTGGCAGGAGTGTCTTTGGAATGGTATATGGGGCTTGAGAGAATTCATATCCGCAGCTAGAAAGAACTAGATGAGGCCTTCGTTTGTCACTATCAGTATAATAGCGATCTAGCACCGAACAAGGTACAATTGTAGAGTTTGTCGCAGAAGAATACTGAGAGCTTTAAAGAGTATGCCCAGAGATGGCGAGATTTAGCTACGAGGGTGCAACCTCCTATGGTGGAAAGAGAACTGATCGATATGTTCATGGCTTCACTGCTGGGTGTGTATTTTGAGAAGTTGATATCCTGCATGTTTGCGGGATTTTTTGATCTGGAATGGTTGGTGAAAGAGTCGAAAGTGGGATTAAGTCTGGGAAGATTCCAAATGGTGGTGGATCCTTTTCGGGAGGAACAAAGAAACCATACCTAGCAAGCCTTAAGAGGAGGGTGTAGCACCCCAAAATTTTCCTCATTGTTTCTTGGTTTACTAACTTTTGTTTCTTTGCATTTTGCATCTCTACATATCATAGCATTGTTTCTCGAGAAATGAGATCAAGGTATTTCTGTAGCTAAGGGTTCCCTTTCGTTGCAAGAGTTTAAACAGCGAGCATCAAAGGCTCTGATATTTATTTTGCCCATGATCAAGTGGTCGATTTTATTCTTTACAGCAGGTTATTATTAGCTCAGGAGACGGTGTACAGGTTATCTCAAGCATTCTTACAATCATAATATCAAGGGCAAGTTTCAGAGGCTTAACATAGCTTAAAACAGGTGGCAATGGGTAATTATGCAGGATTCCCTCCATTTGGCGCCAAATTTGGGCATTTTTGAATGTGGTAACTGGTTACCACATATTGGGTAACCGGTTACTTCAAGCAAAATTGGCCAGAATATTTAAATTTTCAACATGTGCAATTTTGCAATCATTCTCAACCATTGATTTCACATGATCATCATTGGAAGGATCTAGAATTGTTTCAATTTTCACCATTTCCCTCCAAATTTCAAACACTCCATTCCTAATTCCACTCCTAATTTCCATTCCAAATGATAATCCATATTCCAAACCACATTTTTATTCCAAATCAAGAGCTTATTTAAGCGAATTTGCTCCAAACCTCACACAATAACCTTCTTTTTTCAGATTTCACATCCATTCTTGAGAATTTGCTCTCAACATTCTCTCAACTTTTTCACTCCCAAAACCTCCATTAAAGCTCTTTCACTTGAGTTCATTGATTCTTCATTAGAATCCTTGAATTCTAGAGTTAAACCTCCACCATTCATCTCCATTATCTTCAATTCACCATTCAATTTTCGTTTGAATTGAGATATGAATTTGGAAGCTAGATTGGAAGTGCTTTTTTGAGTCATTTTTGCTTGATCTTGCTTGTTCATTTCTACCATAAGGAAGCTCTTGGATCTTGAAGATTCTCTGGGTTTCTAGCTTGGATATGTTAATTTCAAGTGAATCAACACTCACCAATGAAAATCTTAACTTTGAAGATTGGTAATTCTAGATCTAATTATATTTTGAGCTTATTTGAATAATCATAATGTAGATCCATGGCTTTTGTTGCTTTTTGATCCATTTTGATGATTTGGATCTTAGTGATTTGTGATTTCAGTGTTTGATTGTGTTTACATGATGTTTGATCACTGATTCTTGATGATAAATTCATGCTTAATTGATAACATGTTCATATGAGTGATTGGATAAGCTGTTGGATGCTGTAAACTAATTTTTAAAGGTGTTTTCCTGTTTCTGGTACAGTGGTAATCGATTACCTTATATAGGGTAACCGATTACTCTTTACAAATTTCATGTTTCCAGTTGTTTTCATAACATATAACTAGTTACCTGATATTGAGTAATTGGTTACCACTGAGCAGAATGCAGTGTTTTTGCATTTTTCTTGCTTGTTTGGGCTCCTTTTCACATGTAAACTTCAAGAATTAATATGATGCATTTATGTGGATTTTTTTGACATATTTCTTCATTCTTGAATGTTTGATCTCGACTCCTCGACATGTAACTTTTGGTTTCCGCTTGAATGCATAACATGTTAATGTTGCTTGATTGATGTATGATCATTTGCTTTGCTTGCTTGTGGCGTGATTAATTGATTATCATTGATGATTTTGTGGCTGGATATTGTGATGCATGTTTGCGTTTGTTTCCGATGCCGCTTGTCGCATGTTTGTTTGATTGTTCGATCGTTCATTTGGTTTGGAAAAACATGTTGATCTTGATGATTTTTGTTGATGCATTGTTGTTGATCGATTATGTGTAATTGTTGAAGCATGTCCATGATTGCATGATATCTATCTATGATTGATGTTTACTCTCGATTAATTGCATTCAAGCTTGCTTGCTGCCCTGCTTTTCACAGCTGTTCTTTTTCTGAACTTGCATGCTATATTTGCCTTGCTTGCTGGCTGCCTACCTTTAGACCTGCTTTTGTGCTGAAACATGTGTTGTTATAGGCTATCTTGGTTGTATGATGGATTTTATTGTTTTTTTATGCAGGAGGCGCTGTTGTAGCTGCTGTTTTTATCTTGTTTCCTTACTTTTTTGCTTTATCTTTGCATGCTCCCTTAGGATTCTTATTCCAATTTATTTTCCAATTAAATTTAGAGTAAGATAGACATTAGGAGTTTAATCCATGCATGATAACAAGTAGGCTAGTCCCTTTTAACCTCAACCTTAGGTCCATTTTTTGCATGCTAGCATTAGGATAGAATTTCCTTTCGTATCCCAACTTTAGGACCACTTTGCATGATAACATTAGGGTCGAGTTTCCCTTAGACCTTTCCGTGCGTCTCTCTTCTCATCTCAAAACATATTCTAACTCATCTAATAAATATGATGAAAGTTGTACGCTACGAGCCTTAAGCACATGGGAAATGATGAGTGAGGGGTCTCCTCTCGCTTGTCTAGAGTGTTTAGTGTATGTCCCGTCTGGGGGCGATATGCGAAGCATCCAATCCTATGTCATAGTCTTTAGTGTAAGGTGAATCACAAAGCAAATTCAATTTACTTCACTAAAACTCACAAATAAAACTCAAACCTTTTATCCTTCAGGATTTGTGTTCTAAAATCATTTTTAGAAAAGAGTACGTTACTTTTCCGTTCTACCGCAAACAGGCATCAACTCTAACTTCTAAAATGATGACTTAACATCGCTCATGAAAAACACTTAACCAACCTGTGTTTTCGTTACCCAAACTACGTTTGCTCTGATTTCTCATACCATATAAGGATACGTAGGCACTAGATGGTGATGTCTTGGAGAGCAACCTTCCCCCCATCACCCGTGGTTTTCCGAACTACGTTGACTCTGACTTTCCCATTGTACAAGGGAATACGTAGGCATAGGGCGGAGAAGTCCTATTGAGTCTCTTATTTTTTTCTCGTTTCCATTTAGCAGTATCTTATAGATAAACACACCCTTTGATTAGACAACAAGCGTGAATCCCGTTGAGTACAAAGGACGTGAGGGGTGCTAATACCTTCCCCTTGCGTAACCGACTCCCAAACCCAAGATTTGATTGCGATGACCTTGTCTTTTCCCGTTCTTCAGGTTTTCTTCAATCGTTTCCTTTCCCTCTCTTTGGGATAAATAACGTTCGGTGGCGACTCTTCTGTTTTTCCACCGGGTGTTTTTTGCATGTTGCGACAGAGGGAAGGAGATGTGAATTCTATTTCTCACAAGGGTAAAGGTAGAGCGCAGTCTCGTTATCATCAACAAGTTGCTACTGTAGTTATTCCGGTTGCACCTCAGCAACAAGTTAACGCTCTGCGACCTTACGTTGTTAGATCCAGAATGGCTGATAGGAAGTTTGAGACTCCTTCGATGTTGTATTCTTAGTTGTTACAACATTTATTGCAGTTGCAACTGGTTCAAAAGAGGACTTTGGCACCTTTCACTGGTACACCACCTCTTGCTTATGATGCGAACGCCAGATACGATTTTCATTCAGGCACCCTAGGCCATAATATTGACAACTGCAAAGCCTTCAAGCACAAAGTTCAGGACTTGCTTGACTCAAAGGCTATCAACTTCACAAACGAGGGGCCTAATGTGAATCAAAACCTGATGCTGAATCATGGGGTGGCGAGAGCTAATGCTGTTATTGAGGGAGAAAAGTTGAATCTGATAACCGATGTTGAGGATTTAAAGACTCTGTTGAGTTTCGTGAATGCTAGTTTATTGAAGAAGGGAGTATTTCCGGGGTGTTCTACTGACTGCTCAGAATGTGAAGCGCAACCTGAGGGTTGTGATCTTTTGAAGAAGGGTATTCAGAGAATGATTGACGAGGTTTGTTTACAATTTTATAAGGTTGTAAAAGAATACGTTGAGGATAAGGTGAGTAATGATTGAAGCGAAGTCGCTACAGTCTCTATTCCATACCGGACAATCAATATTTCAGCGCCCGCTAGGCCAACACCGGTTATCATTACTGTTCCTGGACCTGTGCCGTATGAGAGCACTAAAGTCATCCCATGGAACTTTGGGGCAGAGGTGTTTTGTAATGGGAAAATACAAGAATTGACAGGATCTTCATGCGGAAGTTCTTCGGTTGAGAATATAGTTGGTGCCGGCGGTATCACTAGAAGTGGCAGGATCTTTTCCCCACCGGAGGTTCATACTGATAGGAATGACAAAGTGAATGGTAAGGCAGTGATTGAGGAGGATATCTAACAACAGGTTGGTAATGATGTTTTTCCGAAAGACGTGGAGGAATTTATGAGACTCATTCAAAAAAGTGACTACAAGATTGTGGATCACTTAAATCATACTCCTTCGAAGATTTCCATTTTGTCATTATTGATGTGTTCGGAGGCACACCGCAACACTTTATTAAAAATCTTGAATTCAGCATATATACCCCAAGGGATTTCTGTTAATCAGTTGGAGAGGGTAGTAGCTCATGTAAATGCTGGTAATGGTTTGGGTTTTATTGATTAGGATTTGACTCCTGCCCAGAAAAACGATAACCATGCTTTAGATATATCAATGGAATGTAGAGGGTCCCTGCTATCGCATGTCCTGGTTGATACATGAAATTCTAGGTACACAACAGTGGATGTTATCACGGATGTTATGACATCCACTGTAACACAGACTACTAAACTTAATGACAACCTGTAAATGAAAACAGTAAATAACACAAGTAATTGTTTACCCAGTTCAGTGTCAACCACACCTACATCTAGGGGCTACCAAGCCAGGGAGGAAATTCAATATTAGCAGAATTAATTCAGAGTCAAACAACCAGTTTGAACTCTTCACTTAAGACCTACCCAATGACACATCAGCCTAATACTAGACCAGAGTTACCCACTCACTCCCCCTCAATCACAACAATGATATCAACCAATTCACAGTTACAAAAATCAATGAAGTCACACTTCAAACACACCTTGATCTTGCTTCACAGCTTTGATCAAGTGACACAACACTCTTGTTTAAAAGCTTTAGAGTGACACACTTAACACACAACTTAAGAACTCTAGACCAATGTAATCATACAACAGATAATTGCTTGGATTACAAGTAATCCTAAGACACAAAAACACGTGAAGAACAACTGATATAATCATACTTCTTCACTCACAAAGCACACGTTCTTTGAACCCCTGTCAAGAACTGTCTTCAACTAGGATTTCTCCTTCTGCATATATAGGCAGCATACTGTTCTTGGGCCTTCGTACATAGGTTAGGTTTACCCAATATAAACCTCTCTTCATGAAGCTACGCGCGTTCAATTGAGTCAGGGGCATTCCAGGTTATCCTTAGCAGTGTCTGTTATGTCGCCTAAGATAACTAGGCTTCCTAAAAAGTTTCCTGAAGTATAGCCTGAGCTAATAACAGAAACTAATACATGCGCACCCTTGATGTCATACGCTTGATGTCATAACATTCAGTCATGACATCCAACTTAAGTGACTCTTAGCTATTTAAAATCACCCTGTTGAATCCTTATTATGTATGTCATAACATCAGTCATGACATTCATACATCCATCAATGTTTTGCCATAAAATGCAGCCAATCAAAACCATCTACAAACTCCCCCTTTGGCAACCTTTTTGGCTAAAACTCTCTGCTACCATATCAGAGATCACAAGCAGCAGAAGTCATATCATACATGCATGAAAGCTACTAGCTAACAACACACACAACTATAATACCATATCAAATTCATCTTCATACCCTAAGGACTACCTGCTAGGTATCACACTGATTTGTGGATCATCTAGTGATACTCCCCCTCAACTGATGCATAACACATCAGTGCACTATAACCTGTACACATCGCAGTCACACATATTTATCCAGAATGGATTCTGGATGTCAGAACATTCAGGATGACATCCTGAAGAACACAGTCACCTGTGAAGCATAACATCTTATGCTACTCCCCCTGAAAGAAATGCGCAGCCACACACATTCTGCAAACACTCTACAGACACACACACATCTAGCAGCTATCCTGCTACTAGGTTCCATCAAGGAACACACACAAATCTAACATACATTCCTACACACATTAGGAACTCACACAATAGCAGCAACATATCCTCACCTCATGCAAACCTGCACAACAGCAATGACCACCTGAAGTCTTCCACCTACTGTTACTCAATTACTACTACCACTTCTCCCCCTTTTAAGCCATAAATTAGACCATAACTAAACTAATAGTATATGTCAACAAAGGTATGGAAGTGCAGTTTTTAGGAGTTATTACAACCTAAAGCTCTTGAAGAGAAACACACTTATTTCAGCTGTCAAATAAAGACAAAACCTAAGCAAGGAAAAAAACATCACTAGTCACACCAGCAGTTCATCATCAGCCCAGGCACACCAGCACGCCATCAACACCACCATATTAATCTTTCTCCTCAGAAGAGCTGAAGTCACTGTCATCGCCATCCTCCTCAGAACTGGCACCTTCATCTTTATCTTCATATTTTTCCCTTGGCACACTCTCACTATCAATAGTAACAGTATCTCTTTCAAGACTTTGAATGAAGGATTCTAGCTTGATTTTTCTTGCAGTGGCAGTCCTAATAGTTTCCCCCAATTCCCTACAAGTTTCTCTTAATTCAGCAATGACTGTCGCTTGCGCGAAAATAAGGTGCCGGCATGACATAAGAATCGCCACCTTTCGTTATTTATCCCTCAGAGCGGGAAAGGAAACGATCGAAAAAACCTAACGAAAAGGGTAAGACAAGGTCATCGCAACCATTGTCTGGGTTCGGGAGTCGGTTACGCAAGGGGAAGGTATTAGCACCCCTCACGTCCTTCGTACTCGACGGGATCCACGCTTGTTTGTTTACTGGACGGGTTGGTTATAATCTATCTACCTATCAAGGCTGGCTGAAAAAGAAAAGAAAAATGACTCGGCAAAGCGTCGCACTTTATGCCTACGTATTCTCATCAGAGAATGAGAAATCAGAGTCAACGTAGTTCGGCCTACGAAGGATTACGAGGGAAAGGTTGAAGGTTGCTCGCTAGGACGTCGCATCCTATGCCTACGTACTTCCACACTGTATGGAAGATCAGAGCAAACGTAGTTCGGGAAACTACGGTTTATCTCCTGAAAGAAGTGTTTTTTATTGTATTTGCGATTTCAACCGCACTAGAGACTATGACCTGAGAGTGAATGCGTCGCATGTCACCCAAAGGGTACCATACTAAACATCCAATCTCAGATAGCTTAAGGCTCGTAACGTACGAGAGAAACCATTCATGATTACTGTATCTTAAACTGTTTTGAGATGAGAAGAGAACAGGCCCAACTAGGAGGGAGACTATCAAGTCCTACTGTTATCATGCCATGGATTCATCCTATGGTTGAGGTTTGAACAGGGAACTCCTAGCAGTTGTCATGCATAGGTTTCAACCTAAAAGTCTATCATCAAATCCTTATCAAAGGAAATGAGAGTCCTAAGGGATCATGTCAATGATACACCAAAACAGACAAAGCATCAGCTTAACAGTAAAATGCATGCAATGCAAGTGAGGGAGGAAATGTGTGTGGGGATTCAGCCTCCACAAGCTCGTCTCGACCTCAAGCCAGTCATGAAATAACAGTAATCATACTGAAAAATAAACAACATGCTATCAAGCAATAAACAGATAACTGCAGTCATACAGATAAAAGAAATGAAAATGCCATCAGGCAAACAAAACACATGCTTGAGAAAGAATCATTTACATCTACTCTCTAATCCTAAAACAGAATCCTAATCAGAAGAAAGCAAAGCCCTAAAGCAAAACCCTACACAAGAGAAATGAATCCCAATCTCCAAGCTTCAAAACAAGCTTACCAAAGAAAGGGAGCTAAGTAGGCAGACTCATGGTGTCTTCCTCAGGAAAGCACTAGGAGGCTTATACTCAGGAGTCATATCCTATGTGGCTCAACAACTGTGATCAGTTTACGTTCCTCCTCAGGAGAAACTAAACTCACATGAAGGCTCCAACATCATTGGATATTTAGGAAATCCTACCTGAACTAATGGAACTAAGTGAATAGACCCATAGGACCTTCCTCAGGAAAGTACCAGGAGGCTTCCACTTAGGAATTGTACCCCATGTGGCTCAACAACTGTGATCAGTTTACATTCCTCCTCAGGAGAAATTAAACTCACATGTTGGCTCCAACATCATTGGATACTTAAGAAATCCTAGATGAACTAGTGGAACTAAGTGAATAGACCCATAGGACCTTCCTCGGGAAAGTACTAGGAGGCTTCCACTTAGGAATTGTATCCCATGTGGCTCAACAACTGTGATCAGTTTACATTCCTCCTCAGGAGAAACTAAACTCACAAGTTGGATCCAACATCATTGGATACTTAAGAAAGAGGTGAGAAGAAAGAATGAAAGTCATCCATAGTGCCTTCCTCAGGAAAGTACCATGAATTCCCCTCAAACTTCAGGATCTCAAACCTCACAAACAGGGAATAAGCTCCAAACTCTGAGTCTCTGGGTCTTGATCTTCAATCCTCTCCTTCATCATGCTCTTCAACAAGATCTTCAAAACAAACTAAGCCCCACAACAAATTCCCCAAAAATATACCCCGGAGACAGACAAATAACCACAGAACAGTCAAAACCATCAGCCAACTTCAGAAAATACCTAAAAATACTAAAGCAAAAGGGAAAAATCTAACAATCATTCAAAAGGGTCCATAATATCTACCCATACCATCCCTGCATACCCCTACCCAAAGATCAACTCAAAACTCTCCAAAGAAAATGATTTACCTCACCTATGCATCCTTAAACCCTAATTATGATACCCTAATGTTAACCTAATTAAACTAATCAAATTTTAATCTAAAAATCAAGAATTAAATCCTATGGGGAACTATGATTCAATATCTAATCACACCAAAAAGAATGAATTAAAAATCCTAAGGGAAAGTCCTAAAAGAAATTATACAAAATTGGATACAATATTAAACCTATTTAAAAGCTATTTAAAAGAATAATATTCTAAAAATATGAAACTAAAAATAAAATGGAATTTTTATTTTTATTAATTTTCTAGACAAAACTATAAACCTATAGAAAAAACAAGAATTGAAAAATATTAATTTTTCTATTTTATATGGATTTTTTAATATGCAAGAAAATTAAAAGAAATGAAAAATAAAAGAAATTGATTTAAAGGGGAGGGGGTGTGAAAAGAAGACACGCTTAGTTGTTTCTATGATGGGCCCATGAACCGGGGGTGCAAATAGAAACTGGGTTAAGCCCAGGCGCACTCAGAAAAATTAATATGAAAATCAAAAGAAAATAATCAGGGGGACGGTGCATTTAGCATTGGATTCTAGTTCAAATCCTTGTGGGCCTCGTAAGGGGGGTACGGATAGAAGAAAATTTCTTAAGCCCAGATGCTGCGTTTAATGAAACGCAGCGTTCTAGTGCCCAGCTTTCCCTCTCAATTTCCTTTGAATCGTGGCCCTCGGATCCCTCTCTCAGTCAACGGGTCTTGGTCCAATCCAATGGTGCTGGACTTGTCTTCAACCTTGGGTACTTGCTAGGGTTTGTAACACCTCCATGCACGAGCTTCATTACCAGACTTCCATCAACTCATTCTCCCTCGTTTCTCAATGAAAGTCAAATCCCTAAAGAGCAAAAATGCTCTACTTTCCAAGCAGAATACAACCATGGTCATAGTTCTTATCAAAGCTCCCCCAAACATCAAACCCGATACCCCCAACTCCATGAATGCTCCAACCTCGAGCTCAATACTTTTCCAGTTTCTTGATATCAAAACACTCTCCTCATTGCCCTAATGATTCTAAGCTATTAATCTTGTGTTAATATCCACTACAGCCCGAGTTCTTGCTCATTAAAGAATTGATGCTCAATGTTCAATCTTCATAGAATATGCTCTAAGTCTCTAGATTTGATCTCCTAATGGTCACTAATCACTTTATGCTAACCACTTATTCTAAAAACACATTAATAAGGAGATACAAGAGAATTTGCAAAACCTGATTTTTGTAATGGCAGATATGATTGCACTCCAACTCAAGCCTTGAAACTCTCCATGGGTGATCTTTGATGGATTGTAGGAGTTCTGTATGCAATAGTTCTTGATAACACTTCCTGAATCACTCTATCCAATTCTTCATGCACCTTGGAGTGAAGACTTGGATCTCATGAACCAGGCACGAATTCCTCTCAAATTTGTTTGCCAATTGCTCTATGATGATGGTAGATGATGATGACAACAAGAATTATGATGATTGATGGGGTTTCAATGGGGTTTGAAAGAAAAATACAAGATGGAGTTATAGAATCAAACTATGTGGTGCAAGCTCTCTCAATCACCAACCAGGGCATGGATCATCTCTAGGGCATATATAGGTGCCAATGGAAATGTATGGAAGCTTTGAGAATCTTCCAAGAGGTTTCTAGAATGTATCATGCAATGAGAATTAGAATTTTCCATATTTGGTAATTCTCATGCAAACTCATGATACCATGCAATCCCACTCAATTTATCCCCACATGATATTATGATATGAAAACAAGGCCTTACAAACCCTTATGTAGTATTTTCTCACTTTTCCTTTTGGTGCCTTAAAATGCAAGAAACAAATTTACAAAGCAACTCCAATTTTTAAGCCTAAACTCAAAAATCTATTTGAACCATTGTTTTTAAAATGATGTTTGGAGTCAAAATGACATATTGGATGACCCATTTTGGATTTGTAGATCTCTCAAACCAAAATTCCATTTCAACTTTTTTAACTTATAAGCCATTTACAAGCCATTTGCACCACTTTTAAAAATCCATGCTCTAAGCTTTTCCAAACTTTCACACCCTCTTATATAGGCTTAAAATCCCATTTTGAACAACTTTGATGTTTTGAGTTTTTCCATTTGAGGATTGGAAATAGGAGATATGGCCTTTGCTTAAAATGACCTATAATCACCAAATGACCAAAATACCCCTGTCTTGTTCAAACCATAAGTTGAGTTCTACAAATCCTATCAAGGACTTATAGTACTCTCTAGAAAGCTAAGAAGATGCTCTTCAACATCCATGTTGACCAAGAAATCATAGGAATCATCCTACTAGGGCAAAAGTTGTCTGCAAGTTGGGTGACTTTCAAGGACCCAGATTCACACGCCTCAGCTGACCTATAATTTGTCAAAACCATAACTTGAGCTCTGCAACTCCTATCAAGGACTTCTACCACTCAAATTAAAGCTAAGAACAAGCTCTAAAACATTCATGTTTTGGGGGAGATGAGATATCAACGACATCTTGAGCTAAAACTGCCTGGAAGATAGGGGTCAAATTAGGGTTTTTCACTGACAATCCTCAGAAACCCTAACTCAAAACTTCTCAAACTCCTCAATCATGATGAGTTGGTCTAGGAATCATCTTTATAACATCTCCATACATTATCCCATGATCTCATGGCCCTTGGATTAGGTCTCAACCTTCTCCAAATCTTCAGTTAACCTAGGGTTGACCCAGCCAAAACCCTAATCCTACCATTCATGGTTGAATCTTCTGAATTCTTGCATAATGACTTCTCTGGGCTTCATGATGACTATCATGACATCTCATAGGCTTTCTCAAAGCTTCAAGTTCATTCTCAAAGTCTCAGAATCATCTGAGGAGCACCCACAACTCTCAAGCTATGAAGCACACAACCTTGGTTTCAACCAATTCTTCTGAGAATCTCCTGAACTTTCTGATGAAGGTATCAACCTGCAAACACTTGATGGATAAATAAATGTTGGTCAAATTTTGGGGTGCAACAGCTGCCCCTATTCAAACGGCTTGAACCTGACTGGGTGAGAAGCGAACGACTCTCAACCAATCAAGGTGCGAGGCGATTGAATACCGGTAAACCCAAAAATTTGCCAACTGCACGAGCACACGATACTCTGCGGAGAACAAACCTTCGAACACTGCAACGCTATCTGCCCTGCAACTAGCTGGAGACATACTGATCTGACATCGCCGTCAGTTATCCACATTAAATTCTCCTGATATTGCCTTCAGACAACCACAACCCCCAACCTCGCTGCTGGAAGACTAAACTATCTGACCAACTCGTCGGACAATCAACATACCCCGCATCGCCGCTGGAGAACTAAATCTGACATCGCCGTCGGACAAACAACACTCTGAGAGACACTCGACATTGCCGCCGTGCAAACATCATCTCTGCTGGGAATTTAAAGAGTCTGACCTCGCCGCCAAACAAACACTCAACCTCGCCGTCGGAAACAAACATTCAACCTCGCCGTCGAACAAACATCCAACCTCGCCGTCGAACAAACATCCAACCTCGCCGCCGGACAAAATATAATCTGAAAATGAACATTCAACCTCGCCGTCGAACAAACATCCAACCTCGCCATCGAACAAACATCCAACCTCGCCGTCGAACAAACATCCAACCTCGCCGCCGGACAAACATCCAACCTCGCCGTCGAACAAACATCCAACCTCGCCGCCGGACAAACATCCAACCTCGCCGTCGAACAAACATCCAACCTCGCCGCCGGACAAAATATAATCTGAAAATGAACATTCAACCTCGCCGTCAAACAAACATCCAACCTCGCCGTTGAACAAACATCCAACCTCGCCGTCGAACAAACATCCAACCTCGCCGTCGGACAAACATCCAACCTCGCCGTCGAACAAACATCCAACCTCGCCGTCGAATAAACATCCAACCTCGCCGTCGAACAAACATCCAACCTCGCCGCCGGACAAAATATAATCTGAAAACGAACATTCAACCTCGCCGTCGAACAAACATCCAACCTCGTCGTTGAACAAACATCCAACCTCGCCGTCGAACAAACATCCAACCTCGCCGCCGGACAAACATCCAACTTCGCCGTCGAACAAACATCCAACCTCGTCGTCGAACAAACATCCAACCTCGCCGTCGAACAAACATCCAACCTCGCCGCCGGACAAACATCCAACCTCGCCGCCGAACAAACATCCAACCTCGCCGCCGGACAAACATCCAACCTCGCCGTCAAACAAACATCCAACCTCGCCGCCGGACAAACATCCAACCTCGCCGTCGAACAAACATCCAACCTCACCGCCGGACAAAATATAATCTGAAAATGAACATTCAACCTCGCCGTCGAACAAACATCCAACCTCGCCGTCGAACAAACATCCAACCTCGCCGTCGAACAAACATCCAACCTCGCCGCCTGACAAACATCCAACCTCGCCGTCGAACAAACATCCAACCTCGCCGCCGGACAAAATATAATCTGAAAACGAACATTCAACCTCACCGTCGAACAAACATCCAACCTCGCCGTCGAACAAACATCCAACCTCGCCGCCGGACAAACATCCAACCTCGCCGTCGAACAAACATCCAACCTCGCCGCCGGACAAACATCCAACCTCGCCGTCGAACAAACATCCAACCTCGCCGCCGGACAAAATTTAATCTGAAAATGAACATTCAACCTCGCCGTCGAACAAACATCCAACCTCGCCGTCGAACAAACATCCAACCTCGCCGTTGAACAAACATCCAACCTCGCCGCCCGACAAACATCCAACCTCGTCGTCGAACAAACATCCAACCTCGTCGTCGAACAAACATCCAACCTCGCTGTCGAACAAACATCCAACCTCGCCGCCGGACAAAATATAATCTGAAAATGAACATTCAACCTCGCCCTCGAACAAACATCCAACCTCGCCGTCGAACAAACATCCAACCTCGCCGTCGAACAAACATCCAACCTCGCCGCCAGACAAAATATAATCTGAAAATGAACATTCAACCTCGCCGTCGAACAAACATCCAACCTCGCCGTCGAACAAACATCCAACCTCGCCGTCGAACAAACATCCAACCTCGCCGCCGAACAAAATATAATCTGAAAACGAACATTCAACCTCGCCGTTGAACAAACATCCAACCTCGCCGTCGAACAAACATCCAACCTCGCTGCCGGACAAACATCCAACCTTGCCGTCGAACAAACATCCAACCTCGCCGCCGGACAAACATCCAACCTCGCCGTCGAACAAACATCCAACCTCGCCGCCGGACAAAATATAATCTGAAAATGAACATTCAACCTCGCCGTCGAACAAACATCCAACCTAGCCGTCGAACAAACATCCAACCTCGCCGTCGAACAAACATCCAACCTCGCCGCCGGACAAACATCCAACCTCGCCGTCGAACAAACATCCAACCTCGTCGTCGAACAAACATCCAACCTCGCCGTCGAACAAACATCCAACCTCGCCACCGGACAAAATATAATCTGAAAACGAACATTCAACCTCGCCGTCGAACAAACATCCAACCTCGCCGTCGAACAAACATCCAACCTCGCCGTCGAACAAACATCCAACCTCGCCGTCGAACAAACATCCAACCTCGCCGCCGGACAAACATCCAACCTCGCCGTCGAACAAACATCCAACCTCGCCGCCGGACAAAATATAATCTGAAAATGAACATTCAACCTCGCCGTCGAACAAACATCCAACTTCGCCGTCGAACAAACATCCAACCTCGCCGTCGAACAAACATCCAACCTCGCCGCCGGACAAACATCCAACCTCCCTGTCGAACAAACATCCAACCTCGCCGTCGAACAAACATCCAACCTCGCCATCGAACAAACATCCAACCTCGCCGCCGGACAAAATATAATCTGAAAACGAACATTCAACCTCGCCGTCGAACAAACATCCAACCTCGCCGTCGAACAAACATCCAACCTCGCCGTCGAACAAACATCCAACCTCGCCGCCGGACAAACATCCAACCTCGCCGTCGAACAAACATCCAACCTCGCCGCCGGACAAACATCCAACCTCGCCGTCGGACAAAATATAATCTGAAAATGAACATTCAACCTCGCCGTCGAACAAACATCCAACCTCGCCGTCGAACAAACATCCAACCTCGCCGTCGAACAAACATCCAACCTCGCCGCCGGACAAACATCCAACCTCGCCGTCGAACAAACATCCAACCTCGTCGTCGAACAAACATCCAACCTCGCCGTCGAACAAACATCCAACCTCGCCACCGGACAAAATATAATCTGAAAACGAACATTCAACCTCGCCGTCGAACAAACATCCAACCTCGCCGTCGAACAAACATCCAACCTCGCCGTCGAACAAACATCCAACCTCGCCGTCGAACAAACATCCAACCTCGCCGCCGGACAAACATCCAACCTCGCCGTCGAACAAACATCCAACCTCGCCGCCGGACAAAATATAATCTGAAAATGAACATTCAACCTCGCCGTCGAACAAACATCCAACTTCGCCGTCGAACAAACATCCAACCTCGCCGTCGAACAAACATCCAACCTCGCCGCCGGACAAACATCCAACCTCCCTGTCGAACAAACATCCAACCTCGCCGTCGAACAAACATCCAACCTCGCCATCGAACAAACATCCAACCTCGCCGCCGGACAAAATATAATCTGAAAACGAACATTCAACCTCGCCGTCGAACAAACATCCAACCTCGCCGTCGAACAAACATCCAACCTCGCCGTCGAACAAACATCCAACCTCGCCGCCGGACAAACATCCAACCTCGCCGTCGAACAAACATCCAACCTCGCCGCCGGACAAACATCCAACCTCGCCGTCGGACAAAATATAATCTGAAAATGAACATTCAACCTCGCCGTCGAACAAACATCCAACCTCGCCGTCGAACAAACATCCAACCTCGCCGTCGAACAAACATCCAACCTCGCCGCCGGACAAACATCCAACCTCGCCGTCGAACAAACATCCAACCTCGCCGTCGAACAAACATCCAACCTCGCCGCCGGACAAAATATAATCTGAAAACGAACATTCAACCTCGCCGTCGAACAAACATCCAACCTCGCCGTCGAACAAACATCCAACCTCGCCGTCGAACAAACATCCAACCTCGCCGTCGAACAAACATCCAACCTCGCCGCCGGACAAACATCCAACCTCGCCGTCGAACAAACATCTAACCTCGCCGCCGGACAAACATCCAACCTCGCCGTCGAACAAACATCCAACCTCACCGCCGGACAAAATATAATCTGAAAATGAACATTCAACCTCGTCGTCGAACAAACATCCAACCTCGCCGTCGAACAAACATCCAACCTCGCTGTCGAACAAACATCCAACCTCGCCGCCGGACAAACATCCAACCTCGCCGTCGAACAAACATCCAACCTCGCCGTCGAACAAACATCCAACCTCGCCGTCGAACAAACATCCAACCTCGCCGCCGGACAAAATATAATCTGAAAACGAACATTCAACCTCGCCGTCGAACAAACATCCAACCTCGCCGTCGAACAAACATCCAACCTCGCCGCCGGACAAACATCCAACCTCGCCGTCGAACAAACATCCAACCTCGCCGTCGAACAAACATCCAACCTCGCCGTCGAACAAACATCCAACCTTGCCGCCGGACAAAATATAATCTGAAAACGAACATTCAACCTCGCCGTCGAACAAACATCCAACCTCGCCGTCGAACAAACATCCAACCTCACCGTCGAACAAACATCCAACCTCGCCGCCGGACAAACATCCAACCTCGCCGTCGAACAAATATCCAACCTCGCTGCCGGACAAACATCCAACCTCGCCGTCGAACAAACATCCAACCTCGGCGCCGGACAAAATATAATCTGAAAATGAACATTCGACCTCGCCGTCGAACAAACATCCAACCTCGCCGTCGAATAAACATCCAACCTCGCCGCCGGACAAACATCCAACCTCGCCACCGGACAAACATCCAACCTCGCCGTCGAACAAACATCCAACCTCGCCGTCGGACAAACATCCAACCTCGCCGTCGAACAAACATCCAACCTCGCCGCCGGACAAACATCCAACCTCGCCGTCGGACAAAATATAATCTGAAAATGAACATTCAACCTCGCCGTCGAACAAACATCCAACCTCGCCGTCGAACAAACATCCAACCTCGCCGTCGAACAAACATCCAACCTCGCCGCCGGACAAACATCCAACCTCGCCGTCGAACAAACATCCAACCTCGTCGTCGAACAAACATCCAACCTCGCCGTCGAACAAACATCCAACCTCGCCACCGGACAAAATATAATCTGAAAACGAACATTCAACCTCGCCGTCGAACAAACATCCAACCTCGCCGTCGAACAAACATCCAACCTCGCCGTCGAACAAACATCCAACCTCGCCGTCGAACAAACATCCAACCTCGCCGCCGGACAAACATCCAACCTCGCCGTCGAACAAACATCCAACCTCGCCGCCGGACAAAATATAATCTGAAAATGAACATTCAACCTCGCCGTCGAACAAACATCCAACTTCGCCGTCGAACAAACATCCAACCTCGCCGTCGAACAAACATCCAACCTCGCCGCCGGACAAACATCCAACCTCCCTGTCGAACAAACATCCAACCTCGCCGTCGAACAAACATCCAACCTCGCCATCGAACAAACATCCAACCTCGCCGCCGGACAAAATATAATCTGAAAACGAACATTCAACCTCGCCGTCGAACAAACATCCAACCTCGCCGTCGAACAAACATCCAACCTCGCCGTCGAACAAACATCCAACCTCGCCGCCGGACAAACATCCAACCTCGCCGTCGAACAAACATCCAACCTCGCCGCCGGACAAACATCCAACCTCGCCGTCGGACAAAATATAATCTGAAAATGAACATTCAACCTCGCCGTCGAACAAACATCCAACCTCGCCGTCGAACAAACATCCAACCTCGCCGTCGAACAAACATCCAACCTCGCCGCCGGACAAACATCCAACCTCGCCGTCGAACAAACATCCAACCTCGCCGTCGAACAAACATCCAACCTCGCCGCCGGACAAAATATAATCTGAAAACGAACATTCAACCTCGCCGTCGAACAAACATCCAACCTCGCCGTCGAACAAACATCCAACCTCGCCGTCGAACAAACATCCAACCTCGCCGTCGAACAAACATCCAACCTCGCCGCCGGACAAACATCCAACCTCGCCGTCGAACAAACATCTAACCTCGCCGCCGGACAAACATCCAACCTCGCCGTCGAACAAACATCCAACCTCACCGCCGGACAAAATATAATCTGAAAATGAACATTCAACCTCGTCGTCGAACAAACATCCAACCTCGCCGTCGAACAAACATCCAACCTCGCCGTCGAACAAACATCCAACCTCGCCGCCGGACAAACATCCAACCTCGCCGTCGAACAAACATCCAACCTCGCCGTCGAACAAACATCCAACCTCGCCGTCGAACAAACATCCAACCTCGCCGCCGGACAAAATATAATCTGAAAACGAACATTCAACCTCGCCGTCGAACAAACATCCAACCTCGCCGTCGAACAAACATCCAACCTCGCCGCCGGACAAACATCCAACCTCGCCGTCGAACAAACATCCAACCTCGCCGTCGAACAAACATCCAACCTCGCCGTCGAACAAACATCCAACCTTGCCGCCGGACAAAATATAATCTGAAAACGAACATTCAACCTCGCCGTCGAACAAACATCCAACCTCGCCGTCGAACAAACATCCAACCTCACCGTCGAACAAACATCCAACCTCGCCGCCGGACAAACATCCAACCTCGCCGTCGAACAAATATCCAACCTCGCTGCCGGACAAACATCCAACCTCGCCGTCGAACAAACATCCAACCTCGGCGCCGGACAAAATATAATCTGAAAATGAACATTCGACCTCGCCGTCGAACAAACATCCAACCTCGCCGTCGAATAAACATCCAACCTCGCCGCCGGACAAACATCCAACCTCGCCACCGGACAAACATCCAACCTCGCCGTCGAACAAACATCCAACCTCGCCGTCGGACAAACATCCAACCTCGCCGTCGAACAAACATCCAACCTCGCCGCCGGACAAACATCCAACCTCGCCGTCGAACAAACATCCAACCTCGCCGCCAGACAAAATATAATCTGAAAACGAACATTCAACCTCGCCATCGAACAAACATCCAACCTCGCCGTCGAACAAACATCCAACCTCGCCGTCGAACAAACATCCAACCTCGCCGCCGGACAAAATATAATCTGAAAATGAACATTCAACCTCGCCGTCGAACAAACATCCAACCTCGCCGTCAAACAAACATCCAACACTGAACAAATCTAACCTGGGGTTCACCCCTGGTAAATGGAACAAAAGGTACACTTGCATATTTGAAATGGCTCCGCTGGGAATGAGAGACTCAACTAAGCATGCTCTGATCTGGGGTTCACCCTCAGCACCATAACGAACATCCGAATACTACTGCACACTGCCCACCGTAGAACTTTAACATCAAAGCTATATGAAACCCTGGCCCCTGGCCGCTTCCAGCTTCAGCTAGAAAAGATCTTCAAGTATTTCTGAAGATAAGCATCCTTGGCCTTCAAGGATGTAAACTTTTGCCTGTCGGCAACTCTGCAGGAGGTATCTTCGACTTCAGCCTGAAGAAAATGGTCCTTGGCCTTCAAGGATACATGGACCTGCCTTCAGGCAACTCCGCCTCTGCTATAGAGTATCCGTGACTTCAGTCAGGGATATACTTCGGCCTCCAGTCCGAAAAAATGAATCCTAGGTCATTCATGACCTTGGGGATAACCTTGCCTTCAGGCACCTTCGCTTCAGCTTGGGAAATCTGTGACTTCAGTCAGAGAATTGGTATCCTGAGCCATTCATGACTCTACGGGGATTCAAACATTTTGCCTTCAGGCAAAACTCCGCTTCAGCTGAAGAAACACCTTCGACTTCAGTCATAAGAAACACTATTCACTTGATCGCAATCAATCATCACCTCAAGACAACCGACTTGGTCTTCAGGCCAACACGGATCACCTTGCACATGAAAGCTGCATTTACAAACTTTTGAACTTTGTCTTCAGACACACGTTGATTCATCGACACGGAAATCTGAATCCACAGGAACATTCTGGTACCGCCTTCAGGCGCTTACGAAATCCATCTTCAGATTAGACATCGTTGTTGGAGCAAACATATCACGCTGCTAAGGACTTCAAGAATCACCTTGAACAAACAAACTCCGTCGGGCACCTTCAAGAATCATCTCGAACTGCTGACCTTTCTGGAGACTTTTATTCTGCTAGGGATATTCCAGGAATCCTCCTGGGCAACTCTTGCTGGGGACGCTACTGGGGAGCTCAAGAATCATCCTAAGCAAACAACTCGGGAAATTACGGTGAGGTCTTAAGAATCATCTTAAGCAAATGGCCCTGCTGAAGAATTCAAGAATCGTCTTGAACTGAAGACTTCGCTGGGGGGATCTCAAAGATCATCTTGAGCGAGCGACTGTGGGAGTTACACCGGGGTCTTCAAGAATCATCCCAAGAAAGCGACCTCGTTGGGGAGAACGTCAGGAATCATCCTGAGCAACTGGTCTTTTTGGTGGAACACTTGTAAAACAAGAGTGATAATAACCTAGATCATGCTTATGATGCATATGCTTCGGCGCCATGCCCCACACGGTGGGAATACTATGCGTTTATGCTAAATGTTATGCAATTATGCACAATGCTATGCAATCCCGTCAGCAAAATAAATGTCGAAGGGGAATTCTCCTGTCAAGGAGAAAGAACTACTCAGATAGAGGAATCATCCTGCTGAGGAGAAAATTGCACGCCAATATCAATCGAACTCCGTTCAGGGAATTGATCTTCCGTTGACTGCTGCAGGGAAAACAACTTCAGCTGATTACTGCAGGGGACGAAGCTCTACGAGAACCCGGACCTGCTGAAGGAAAGCGATGTCAATCGCGAGAATAAACTGTGCGGCCGTCTCGGCTACTCTTCTGGGGATAATAAATCTGTGGGGAAACAACTTCAGCTGCCCCACGCTCCACTGGGGAAAACCAATCATGATCTGATCAACTTCCGAGGACTCGGCTGGGGAAGGAGAAGTCATTCTGCTTCGCTGGGAGAGTACGACTCTGATGAGGAATTTCAATTCCGCTGGGGAAGAAAGAATCATCTGACTTCGAGGGAGAGTACAACTCTGCTAGGGGAATACAACATCAGCTGTTCCAAAACTCTACAGGGGAAGAGGGAATCATCCAACTTCAGGAGAGAATACGGCTCTGGTGGGGAATCTCAATTCCGCCGGAGACTTCAGTCCGGCACCATCAGTTACTGCATCTTTTGGCGTACGAACATCTTCCTACAAGATTTGCACTTGTGACCCAGTGCTGGGGGAGACACCTGCTTCGGCGACTTTACTGGGGACACACGAGCTTCGGTACCCGAACATTTCTATGAAATCTGCACTTGTGACTCGGTGCTGGGGAAAGAAGACATCATTCTTCGGTGCTTGACTCAGCTGATGAGGGGACGTTCCTTCAGGATGCGTCTGCTTGGGGAAGAGAATCATCTCTTCCTGGGGAGACATGTCAATGCTCACTATCCTGCGTTCAGATTTTGCGGAGGAGATACTACTGAACACTGCTGGAGAAGGAGGACTCGCCCTGCTTCGGGGATATCGATCCTGGTCTGCTGAGGGTAATCTTGACCCTAATCTGATGAGGGATAAACGCCATCTCGATCTGCTGCAGTCTCAAACTGTACAGGGGGAACAACCTCAAACCGTACATCTCTGCTGAGAAACAATCCTGGTTCAATAACGTCAACACAGGGAATACAGGCTACCAATCATGGAACCAAGTAACCGGTTAGGCTGTAATGACAACAAGGCTTCTTCAGAAGACTCAGGTTTTGGAAGGGTAATGACATGATTCCCCGATACTCAATTCTCGTTAGGGTGAACAAACTCATTCGAACAACTTGCCCCAGCGCAATTCAACTTGCCCCAATCCGACTTTTGGGAATAATTCATTCTGAACTGAAAACAACTGGCCACCAGACAATCCTCAGGTGGCTTGCCCCAACACCTGCACAACGGAAGGATTCATCCTCCACTAATCAACTCTCAGCATGGTCAGCTTCAATATCTCTGAAGTAATTTGCCCCTGAACGAGCGATGAGCGACTCAACATGCTCTGATCGAACACTGGAGGGATCGTCCTCAAATCGCAAGAATTCTGGATAACTGCCCCTGACTGGGTCTCGAGAAGATTCACTTCCGATCAACCGCTTCTCGCATAAACTGCCCCATAATCAACTGATGCTCCGGGACTTGTCCTCAGACAAACCGATTCCAAACTCACTGGAAGTCAATGCCCCAGATTCACAGGGCTTCGCAGCATACCATTCTGATCCAGACCTCTGACGATTCAGTCCTGATTGACTATTCCCTGTTTAAGTTCCTTCATATCAGCTACTAACCTGCAATTAAAATTGTTCATTCACGAATGGTAATTCTAATGCAGTGTTCGTGCAAATTTCAAAAAAATGTTGTACTGTCACTCATTCACGTGTCATGCTAGTGAGTGACGAATGAACCAAAGAGTTCAAACGTAGTGCTGATGTAATCAGTGAAAAATACTATAAGGATATGATTAGCAAATCATGAAGGAGTCAGGTTACTCAACCTTATCGTAATGCGCTTTCAGAATAAACCCTGCCTCAATTAGGTCTTTTAAGGGTTGTATCGTGGTCGGGTTCACGGTTCTTGAAACAAAGGGTATTTGGCTCAAATTATGGTTTGTACCCACCCCTTCTACGTGATGTTCTCCGATCCTAAAGTTCAGTTAACTTGGGTCGAGCGCTCGCCTCTTCGAGAGGTATGTCGAACATTGGGAACAACTGGTTAAAGAATTCACAAGGTGTTTCGGAGTGACAGTTACTCCTTTTTCGTTTTCGGTGTCTGTGTCTACACGACTTTGTCCTTGTTGGAGGATTTTTCTTTTTATAATCCTTTCTTTTCCATTCATCATTTTTTTTGATTCCCTAACTTTTGCCTGGACTGACTCCTTTTGAGTTCTTTTCGATTTTTTTCTTTTGAAGTCCAGCGGGATGCCCTGATTTTTGCCTAAGTATTTGCTTTCTAGCTTTTCTTTTTTTACTTAGCGGGCTTTCTTATTCCTTTTTTTCTTTTGGAACGAGTCGTGCGACACTGGCTATCTGGATTTATCTGAGAGGATTATAACCGTCTTACTCCTGATTGGTGAGGTTTAACCATTGTGGTTGATGAGGTACGACCTCTGGCGAGGAATATGATGTGATTGGTCCTCGAAGGACAACACTCCTCTATAAGACTTGAACACTCGATCAAGCTGACTGACAACTACCCTGCCCCGGGTTAAGATGTGAGGGTTAAAAAGTCCGAAAGAAACTCCTACTTCTCGGCTCGAAGTGGTTAACAAGGGATTCTCTTCCTTATCTCTTCGGTGTTTAGGGATTTGAAACAATGCCTTATACGTCATCGGCAAAGTTTTATCTGAAAGCAATACGATCATTGGCTATGAGTATTCGGTTTCATCATCCTCCCTCCGCTCATTGCTAATCATAGTAAGAAATCGGAGTAAATAAAATGCAAGTGTCAGTGTAATGCAGTAAATGAGTGACAACGACATAATTAGTTCAGAAAAAATGCATAGTCACTTTATTAACATCACCATTCGAAACATACAATGTTTAACAGCAAGTAGTGACTAACAGAAAAGAAACTACAAATGCAAATGGTAAAAAGTCCGAGGACTGCCAATGCTGAGGACGTCTGTCTGTCTGGATCACTGGCTTCTGGAAATAACCCTCTAAATCTGCGAGCTCAAACAGCCGAGAGGTTGTCACGTACCACCAAGACTCCGTCTGGAAAGGAAATACACCCTTGGTCGATCAATTGTTGCACTTTTGCCTGGAAAGCCTTGCAATCTTCAGTTGAATGCCCCGGAGATCCATCATGGTAACCGCACTGAACATGAGGATTGTACCCTGGAGGGTAAGGCTCTGGCACGGGCTTGAGAGCTTTCGGTTCCACCAAAGAATTCTGAATCAGCTATGGAAGAATCTGGCTATACGGCACATGCACTGGATGGGAAGAAGCATTCCTTCGTTCTAAGTGGTTGCGAGGTCTCTTGTGATCCTGGTGTTGGTATTCCTTCCGCCCAGGAGCGAGAGGTCGTCGCTTCTGAATGGCAACAGTCCCTTGTTTAGGCGCTTGTGTCCTTGAACTTGATCCAGGTAGACACTGCGAGCGAGGCGATTCAGTCACTAAAGGTCGTGGGACATATTCGGGATCTTTCTCAGCTTCAGGCAAAGGAGTGGAATCATTCACTTCTTCTGCAGGGTAAGGGATGAACTTTCCCGATACTCTCATGCCGCCCGGCACAAGCCTAATTGTCCCTGAGTCAATAAGGTCTTGAATCTTATTCTTGAGAGCCTTACATGTTTCAACATGGTGCCCCGGTGCTCCTGAGTGGAAATCACAACGTGTGCTGAAATCAATGTCTGGTGACACGTCACCTGGTGGATCTGAGGTCCGAAGCTTGAGAACACGGTTCTGAACCAACAGTGGCAACTGCTGGGCATAACTCACAGGTATTGGGTCCACAGCTCTATCAAGTAACTTCTTCTTTTGATTATAACCTTCAGGGTTATTCTGAGATGCCCGGCGCGGCTGCTGACGAGACAGGTCTCGAGCTTCATGTTGTGTAGAGGATCTATGAAGTCCACTTGGCTTCGGCACAGGTGGCACTGACGGTAACGGAGGAAGCACTTTGGTCTCCACCTCGGGTGCTCGACCACTCTCCTTTTTTAGCATACTTCTCACCACTCCCATAAGAAAGCTCAACTGATTCTGCAGCTGCTGATTCTCTTCTCTGAGTACTTGCTGGTCCAGACGCACTGCCTGTATGTCATTCATGACCTGCCCCAGCTGGCTTTGGATTTTCCCCAACTGAGCTTGTACTTGCTCCATTAGTCTGAGCTGCTCGATTCTGAGTCAAACCTGCAAACACAAGGGTTAGAGGACAAGCCCCGGCTTCTGTCATGCAAGATGAATTATGCTAATGCCATGGGTGTCTGTACGTTTAGGAGATCACCCCTAATTCTGATGTCAACGTGCCAACATAGTGTCAATGCAGTGATAAGACTGGATCCACTCATGGAAGAAAATATCTCATATTGCTCGGGACACCAGAATCAGGGTACGAAACGCGCCTGCGGCACAGACACATGCTAATGGAATGCAAACATGAATATGCGAGCTAATGCAAAATGCAGTCATGCAATAATATATCCAGGTAGCTGCTGTGGGGATTCTGGGTCAATAATCACTGACGAGAAGAAAACCCCGGCGTAAGACCACTAATCTGATCAGCTAGGAACGACCTTCCGACAGGACCATATACATAAGATCAAAACTCTGCTTTGTCTAGAGCAAATGTCTGGTAATAAGGACCCCGGGTGTATGATCAAGAGATATCTTCTGATGAAGTCTTCAGACCCCCAAATCAAAAATCTGCCCTATCAAGAACAAACATACAGCTGCTGATGAGATCTTCAGACCCCACTCAAAATCTGCCCTATCAAGAACAAACAACATCTGCTGATGAGATCTTCAGACCTCACTCAAAATCTGCTCCATCCAGAACAAACCTCTGATGACAATACTCTGATCGAAACCTGCTCTATCAGGAACAGACATGCACCCGATGATAAAATCCTCTGATCAAAAAACTTGCTCTGTCAAGAACAGTCAAATCTGCGACTGAGAACCCTGGTACCAACATAACTGATTCACTGTCAAGAAAACCAGGTAGTCTGAAGGTATAAGTTTCCTACAATAAACCCAATCCCACTCACAGGTATGGACCTAATCCACGGACAAAGGTACGGCATCCTATGCGGTCATCAGCGTCACAGACTTTCATGAGTGACGATACGATTCCCAGAAGGAGTGGCATCGTCAAGTCATGAAGAGGCCTCACTTAGCTGACTTCCAAATAAGGTGCCGGCATGACAGAAGAGTCGCCACCTTTCGTTATTTATCCCTCAGAGCGGGAAAGGAAACGATCGGAAAAACCTAACGAAAAGGGTAAGACAAGGTCATCGCAACCATTGTCTGGGTTCGGGAGTCGGTTACGCAAGGGGAAGGTATTAGCACCCCTCACGTCCGTCGTACTCGACGGGATCCACACTTGTTTGTTTACTGGACGGGTTGGTTATAATATATCTACCTATCAAGGCTGGCTGAAAAAGAAAAGAAAAATGACTCGGCAAAGCGTCGCACTTTATGCCTACGCATTCTCATCAGAGAATGAGAAATCAGAGTCAACGTAGTTCGGCCTACGAAGGATTACGGGGGAAAGGTTGAAGGTTGCTCGCTAGGACGTCGCATCCTATGCCTACGTACTTCCACACTGTATGGAAGATCAGAGCAAACGTAGTTCGGGAAACTACGGTTTATCTCCTGAAAGAAGTGTTTTTTATTGTATTTGCGATTTCAACCGCACTAGAGACTATGACCTGAGAGTGAATGCGTCGCATGTCACCCAAAGGGTACCATACTAAACATCCAATCTCAGATAGCTTAAGGCTCGTAACGTACGAGAGAAACCATTCATGATTACTGTATCTTAAACTGTTTTGAGATGAGAAGAGAACAGGCCCAACTAGGAGGGAGACTATCAAGTCCTACTGTTATCATGCCATGGATTCATCCTATGGTTGAGGTTTGAACAGGGAACTCCTAGCAGTTGTCATGCATAGGTTTCAACCTAAAAGTCTATCATCAAATCCTTATCAAAGGAAATGAGAGTCCTAAGGTATCATGTCAATGATACACCAAAACAGACAAAGCATCAGCTTAACAGTAAAATGCATGCAATGCAAGTGAGGGAGGAAATGTGTGTGGGGCTTCAACCTCCACAAGCTCGTCTCGACCTCAAGCCAGTCATGAAATAACAGTAATCATACTGAAAAATAAACAACATGCTATCAAGCAATAAACAGATAACTGCAGTCATACAGATAAAAGAAATGAAAATGCCATCAGGCAAACAAAACACATACTTGAGAAAGAATCATCTACATCTACTCTCTAATCCTAAAACAGAATCCTAATCAGAAGAAAGCAAAGCCCTAAAGCAAAACCCTACACAAGAGAAATCAATCCCAGTCTCCAAGCTTCAAAACAAGCTTACCAAAGAAAGGGAGCTAAGTCGACAGACTCATAGTGTCTTCCTCAGGAAAGCACTAGGAGGCTTATACTCAGGAGTCATATCCTATGTGGCTCAACAACTGTGATCAGTTTACGTTCCTCCTCAGGAGAAACTAAACTCACATGAAGGCTCCAACATCACTGGATATTTAGGAAATCCTACCTGAACTAATGGAACTAAGTGAATAGACCCATAGGACCTTCCTCAGGAAAGTACCAGGAGGCTTCCACTTAGGAATTGTACCCCATGTGGCTCAACAACTGTGATCAGTTTACATTCCTCCTCAGGAGAAATTAAACTCACATGTTGGCTCCAACATCATTGGATACTTAAGAAATCCTAGATGAACTAGTGGAACTAAGTGAATAGACCCATAGGACCTTCCTCGGGAAAGTACTAGGAGGCTTCCACTTAGGAATTGTATCCCATGTGGCTCAACAACTGTGATCAGTTTACATTCCTCCTCAGGAGAAACTAAACTCACAAGTTGGATCCAACATCATTGGATACTTAAGAAAGAGGTGAGAAGAAAGAATGAAAGTCATCCATAGTGCCTTCCTCAGGAAAGTACCATGAATTCCCCTCAAACTTCAGGATCTCAAACCTCACAAACAGGGAATAAGCTCCAAACTCTGAGTCTCTGGGTCTTGATCTTCAATCCTCTCCTTCATCATGCTCTTCAACAAGATCTTCAAAACAAACTAAGCCCCACAACAAATTCCCCAAAAATATACCCCGGAGACAGACAAATAACCACAGAACAGTCAAAACCATCAGCCAACTTCAGAAAATACCTAAAAATACTAAAGCAAAAGGGAAAAATCTAACAATCATTCACAAGGGTCCATAATATCTACCCATACCATCCCTGCATACCCCTACCCAAAGATCAACTCAAAACTCTCCAAAGAAAATGATTTACCTCACCTATGCATCCTTAAACCCTAATTATGATACTTTAATGCTAACCTAATTAAACTAATCAAATTTTAATCTAAAAATCAAGAATTAAATCCTATGGGGAACTATGATTCAATATCTAATCACACCAAAAAGAATGAATTAAAAATCCTAAGGGAAAGTCCTAAAAGAAATTATACAAAATTGGATACAATATTAAACCTATTTAAAAGCTATTTAAAAGAATAATATTCTAAAAATATGAAACTAAAAATAAAATGGAATTTTTATTTTTATTAATTTTCTAGACAAAACTATAAACCTATAGAAAAAACAAGAATTGAAAAATATTAATTTTTCTATTTTATATGGATTTTTTAATATGCAAGAAAATTAAAAGAAATGAAAAATAAAAGAAATTGATTTAAAGGGGAGGGGGTGTGAAAAGAAGACACGCTTAGTTGTTTCTATGATGGGCCCATGAACCGGGGGTGCAAATAGAAACTGGGTTAAGCCCAGGCGCACTCAGAAAAATTAATATGAAAATCAAAAGAAAATAATCAGGGGGACGGTGCATTTAGCATTGGATTCTAGTTCAAATCCTTGTGGGCCTCGTAAGGGGGGTACGGATAGAAGAAAATTTCTTAAGCCCAGATGCTGCGTTTAATGAAACGCAGCGTTCTAGTGCCCAGCTTTCCCTCTCAATTTCCTTTGAATCGTGGCCCTCGGATCCCTCTCTCAGTCAACGGGTCTTGGTCCAATCCAATGGTGCTGGACTTGTCTTCAACCTTGGGTACTTGCTAGGGTTTGTAACACCTCCATGCACGAGCTTCATTACCAGACTTCCATCAACTCATTCTCCCTCGTTTCTCAATGAAAGTCAAATCCCTAAAGAGCAAAAATGCTCTACTTTCCAAGCAGAATACAGCCATGGTCATAGTTCTTATCAAAGCTCCCCCAAACATCAAACCCGATACCCCCAACTCCATGAATGCTCCAACCTCGAGCTCAATACTTTTCCAGTTTCTTGATATCAAAACACTCTCCTCATTGCCCTAATGATTCTAAGCTATTAATCTTGTGTTAATATCCACTACAGCCCGAGTTCTTGCTCATTAAAGAATTGATGCTCAATGTTCAATCTTCATAGAATGTGCTCTAAGTCTCTAGATTTGATCTCCTAATGGTCACTAATCACTTTATGCTAACCACTTATTCTAAAAACACATTAATAAGGAGATACAAGAGAATTTGCAAAACCTGATTTTTGTAATGGCAGATATGATTGCACTCCAACTCAAGCCTTGAAACTCTCCATGGGTGATCTTTGATAGATTGTAGGAGTTCTGTATGCAATAGTTCTTGATAACACTTCCTGAATCACTCTATCCAATTCTTCATGCACCTTGGAGTGAAGACTTGGATCTCATGAACCAGCCACGAATTCCTCTCAAATTTGTTTGCCAATTGCTCTATGATGATGGTAGATGATGATGACAACAAGAATTATGATGATTGATGGGGTTTCAATGGGGTTTGAAAGCAAAATGCAAGATGGAGTTATAGAATCAAACTATGTGGTGCAAGCTCTCTCAATCACCAACCAGGGAATGGATCATCTCTAGGGCATATATAGGTGCCAATGGAAATGTGTGGAAGCTTTGAGAATCTTCCAAGAGGTTTCTAGAATGTATCATGCAATGAGAATTAGAATTTTCCATATTTGGTAATTCTCATGCAAACTCATGATACCATGCAATCCCACTCAATTTCTCCCCACATGATATTATGATATGAAAACAAGGCCTTACAAACCCTTATGTAGTATTTTCTCACTTTTCCTTTTGGTGCCTTAAAATGCAAGAAACAAATTTACAAAGCAACTCCAATTTTTAAGCCTAAAATCAAAAATCTATTTGAACCATTGTTTTTAAAATGATGTTTGGAGTCAAAATGACATATTGGATGACCCATTTTGGATTTGTAGATCTCTCAAACCAAAATTCCATTTGAACTTTTTTAACTTATAAGCCATTTACAAGCCATTTGCACCACTTTTAAAAATCCATGCTCTAAGCTTTTACAAACTTTCACACCCTCTTTTCTAGGCTTAAAATCCCATTTTGAACAACTTTGATGTTTTGAGTTTTTCCATTTGAGGCTTGGAAATAGGAGATATGGCCTTTGCTTAAAATGACCTATAATCACCAAATGACCAAAATACCCCTGTCTTGTTCAAACCATAAGTTGAGTTCTAAAAATCCTATCAAGGACTTCTAGTACTCTCTAGAAAGCTAAGAAGATGCTCTTCAACATCCATGTTGACCAAGAAATCATAGGAATCATCCTACTAGGGCAAAAGTTGTCTGCAAGTTGGGTGACTTTCAAGGACCCAGATTCACACACCTCAGCTGACCTATAATTTGTCAAAACCATAACTTGAGCTATGCAACTCCTATCAAGGACTTCTACCACTCAAATTAAAGCTAAGAACAAGCTCTACAACATTAATGTTGTGGGGGAGATGAGATATCAACCACATCTTGAGCTAAAACTTCCTGGAAGATAGGGGTCAAATTAGGGTTTTTCACTGACAATCCTCAGAAACCCTAACTCAAAACTTCTCAAACTCCTCAATCATGATGAGTTGGTCTAGGAATCATCTTTATAACATCTCCATACATTATCCCATGATCTCATGGCCCTTGTATTAGGTCTCAACCTTCTCCAAATCTTCAGTTAACCTAGGGTTGACCCAGCCAAAACCCTAATCCTACCATTCATGGTTGAATCTTCTGAATTCTTGCATAATGACTTCTCTGGGCTTCATGATGACTATCATGACATCTCATAGGCTTTCTCAAAGCTTCAAGTTCATTATCAAAGTCTCAGAATCATCTGAGGAGCACCCACAACTCTCAAGCTATGAAGCACACAACCTTGGTTTCAACCAATTCTTCTGAGAATCTCCTGAACTTTCTGATGAAGGTATCAACCTGCAAACACTTGATGGATAAATAAATGTTGGTCAAATTTTGGGGTGCAACAATGACCATTGCTTTAGAGATATTGACCTTCTCATCATAAGTCAAAACAATGTCAGGGACATATCTCCCAGCAAATAGTTTAAAGTGAAGAGATAGTGCAGACTCTCTTTTACTTGCAGCATCACTAGAGTTCAGAATCATAGGGTATTGATTCAGAATAATCTCACAAATAAGGGAGGGAAATGCAATGGGCAGCTTGATAGCACTGGTTGTAGAGTGCTTAATAATCTGATAAAAAATGTATAGGCCAAAATCAAAGTTAACTTTGGTGCCTACAACATGAATGAACTTGCCAAGCCCAACTCCAATGGACTGAGTTGTCCTGCAGATAGCTTCTCTTTGGATGGCCATGTCTTTACCTGATTTGCAGTAATGATCTTGCAAACCTGGTTGTCTGAAATAGACCACTCTTTCTCACCACTATTTGCACGTCCCAAACATCTGTTGATCACAGCAGGAGAGAACTACACACACTTTCCTCTGAAAAACACCTTCATGTACTCTTTGTTATGCCTATTTGTAATTAGATCAGGTATGTTTACAATGAACTCCTTTACCAGTCCTTCGTAGCATTTGGAGAACCCAGTGACTGTCTTGAGTAATCCAGCCTTGTTGATTAGATCCATTACCTCCTTGATTTCCAAAGCATCCTTTCCCAATTCTCTTTCAAGAGTTATTCTTCTTTGATAGATATATCTCCATTTGGTCACACTGTGAATAGAATGAAAAGAGATGTTGTCTAGAGGGGCAGCTGGCACAAATTTGAGGGGTTTCTCAGCAGAAGATTTCTTTCCATGAAAGATGTTAGGAACATCTTTCACAATATCACCATTAGACTGAGAGTTGTTACTAGAAATTTTTCTCTTCTTGGGTGTAACTGACACCTTGCTCCATGTCTTGGGGGGGCCAACAAGAGTTCTCTTCTTTTGACTTTTAGGAGGATATTCCTCAAGCACAACTTTTCCATTCCTGGTCACAAGTCTCTTGGCAATACCAGGGGCTGCATTCTTGATGAGTTCATCATCTGATGACACATTTTCAACAATTACACCATTTCCAAGAACATCATTCATGACATCCTCATTATTCGTATTCTTGGCTTCATTATCATTATGCCCAGCATCAAGACCTTCCTCATGTACCACAGAGCTGGAAAGATTCTCCAGGTTCTCAGTGTTAGGGTTAGTGTCAGTATAGGGAAACTTAGTATTATCTTCATTGTTCTCACTAGGGATTGGGGATGGATCAACCCGAGACAGAGGAGTGGTGATCTCATGCACATTGTGTCCTTCCAAGAGAATCTTGGTGACCAGTTCATTGATAGAACTGTCCACATAGGCAGAACCTTCCATTCTATTAATGTTGTCCATGAAGGATTCAGGGGTTTTACCTTTAGAAGCTTGTTTTGCATGTGGATGAGCAGAATTTGGGACTTCACTAACCTTTCCAGGAACCATATTGAGAGGAGCGATATCAAGTACATCATCCAGAGAGACACTCATGTTGTGAGCATGGTAAGACTCAGCAGTATCGCACCTGGTAGGGATGGATTTTCGTTGTTGAGACATTGTAGGGGACTTTGGCCGTGAGAAGGAGGGTTTTCTGTGGTTGTAGAGAGAGAGGTATGAAAGATGAAGACTTGGTGTGGGCACAAACTAAAGCAGCCGGATAGTGTGTAGGGGTGTGATTGCAAAAGGGGAGGGAACTTAATATTTTGACCAATCAAAAGATGATTAATTTTCAATATACAGTTCCCAATTTTCATTAATTGCTATAATTTCTCAAATAACCTTCTTCCCCACTTGCTTCTTACATTTTCACTTAGAGTAGTTTTGTGATCCCTTGTGAAAATGTTAGTCCTTTGTATGTCAGAGTCCTTAAGCTCCACACTATCTTCTCTAGAGTGATGTCTGTTATTACTCTGTATTGCTCTATTATGCCGAATGGAGTTCATATTGATGTCACTAAGAGTGTCACAGAATAATGTCATGACATCCTGAGTGACATTGCTTCTTTTATGCTGATCACCTTTCATGGACTCCATTAGGTTCCAGTATAACAGGTCTAGGTTTCTATGATGTCTATCTTTTGGATGTCCTTTCTTGACTTGCCTACCAGCCTGACATTTTACACAACCTGTTCTATTATCTGCAGTTAGCTTTGAATTCCTCCTACTGCTTCCTTGGATATAGTCTTCTTTATCCTTGGAAGATGTCCGCCCTTTTTATTCCACAGTTTCTCCTCCTTTTCTTCTCTGGTTAAGGGACAAATTTTCAAGTTACTTTTAGGATCCTATAAGTAACAATTGTTCTTAGCTCTAGACCCTCTCATGACTTCCTCACCTTCTTCATTTGTGACAGCACATTTACCCCTAGTATGTTTGACATTGAGACCTTGGTCACAGAGCTGACTGATACTTATAAGATTCACCGCCAATCCTTTAACCAACATGACACTCTCAAGTTTTGGAACACCAGGACAATCCATTTTTCCAGCACCTATGACTTCTCATCTAGCTCCATCACCAAAGGTTACATGGATTAAGGTATGAGGTTTGAGGTTCATCAAAAGATTATCCATTCTAGTCATGTGTCTAGAACAACCACTGTCAAAATACCAGTCTTCTTGGGTTGGCATCCTAAGAGATGTATGAGCTACTACAGCAACCTCCTTGGCAACCCATTGTTGTTTCTTGACCTGAGCACCCCTTTTTGTTCTAACTTGACGTTGTTTATTGGCATGAATACCCTGTTTGGATTTGCCTTGATAAGGGTGACTAGGAAATCCATGTAGCCTGAAGCACAAAGTTTAATGTGTCCAAGTCTTCCACAGTAGTAACACTTATACCCTTGGAATTTATTCTTGATCTGGTTCTTGCTTCTGTTTCCCTGATGTTGTGACATTGGTCGTGACATCCTGTTTGACCTCTGATTCTCAATCTTTGGCTTCATGGACCCCAGGAAAGGTTTTTGTTCACTAACAAATCCCATACCAGACTTGTTTCCTGCTTTATGACCACTCTGTAGTATTTTTTCTAGAGTGTCAGTACCAGTGTTTAGCATCCTTAAGGATTTGTACATCTGATCTAGTTTAGATTCCAACAGGCTGACCTCAATTTTGAGAGAGTCTATGGTTGCCAGATGATCCAGTTTCTCAGCCTCTAATTCCCTTATGCTTTTCTTCTGTTGCTCTCCTTGCTGATATATTTCTGCACTTCTGATGCATAACTTCTTATATGAAGCTGCAAGTTCATCAAAGGTCAACTCATCTTCACTTGAGTCACCATCAGATATGCATACACTGTTCAGAACAGTGACATGTTTGGCTGATTCTTCATCTGATCCACTATCTGAGTCTCCATCAGACCAAGTAACTGCTAGGCCCTTCTTTTGCTTCTTGAGATAGGTGGGATATTCTGCTCTAATGTGCCCATATCCTTCACATTCATGACACTGCACTCCTTTGCCTTGGCTGGGCCTTTCTTCATTTCTTCCTCTTCTGCCGATGTCAGAAGAAGTGTTCTTATCATTAGGCCTAGACTTGTGATCTATTCTTTTGATCAGTTTGTTGAATTGTCTTCCAAGCAAGGCTATTGCTTCTGACAGATTCTCCTCATTGTCACTATTATCTTCCTCAGAGTCTTCTGCTGAATTGGAGGCAAGGGTTATGCTTTTGTTCTTTTTCTCACCCTGATCACACATTCCCATCTCAAAAGTTTGAAGTGAACCAATGAGTTCATCCACTTTCATGTTGCATATATCCTGAGCTTCTTCAATAGCAGTGACTTTCATGGCAAACCTCTTAGGCAAAGATCTCAGAATATTCCTCACAAGCTTTTCTTCAGACATCTTCTCTCCTAAAGCACCTGAGGTGTTGGCAATCTCAAGAATATTCATATAGAATTCATGAATAGTCTCATCCTCCTTCATTCTCAGATTTTCAAATTTAGTGGTCAGCATCTGCAATCTTGACATCTTGACTTTTGAGGTGCCTTCATGAGTAGTTTTGAGGGTATCCCAAACCTCTTTAGCCAGTTCACAATGATGTACTAGTCTGAATATGTTCTTGTTTATACCATTAAATAAGGCATTCAAAGCCTTGGAATTCCCAAGAGCCAAGGCTTCTTGTTCTTTGGTCCATTCTTCCTCAAGTATTAACACCGATAATCCATCCTTGTCAGTCTTCACTGGACCATCCTGATTTTGTAGCTCTCCATGCCTTGCTGTCTAAAGACTTCAAGAAGGCTATCATCCTAGGTTTCCAGTAGTCATAATTTGAGCCATCTAGAATTGGTGGCCTATTTGTGAATCCTATATCCTTATCCATAGTATCAGAATTTATCTTCCCTAGATCTCACCCAGAAAATAACAGGCAGGGTGCCTGCTCTGATGCCAAGTGAAATTCTAGGTACACAACAGTGAATGTTATCACGGATGTTATGACATCCACTGTAACACAGACTACTAAACTTAATGATAACCTGTAAATGAAAACAGTAAATAACACAAGTAATTGTTTACCCAGTTTAGTGTCAACCACACCTACATCTAGGGGCTACCAAGCCAGGGAGGAAATTCAATATTAGCAGAATTAATTCAGAGTCAAACAACCAGTTTGAACTCTTCACTTAAGACCTACTCAATGACACATCAGCCTAATACTAGACCAGAGTTACCCACTCACTCCCCCTCAATCACAACAGTGATATCAACCAATTCACAGTTACAAAAATCAATGAAGTCACACTTCAAACACACCTTGATCATGCTTCACAGCTTTGATAAAGTGACACAACACTCTTGCTTAAAAGCTTTAGAGTGACACACTTAACACACAACTTAAGAACTCTAGACCAATGCAATCATACAACAGATAATTGCTTGGTTTACAAGTAATCCTAAGACACAAAAACACGTGAAGAACAACTGATACAATCAGACTTCTTCACTCCCAAAGCACACGTTCTATGTACCCCTGTCAAGAACTGAAGCACATGTTCTCTGAACCCCTGTCAAGATCTGTCTTCAATTAGGATTGCTCCTTCTGTATATATAGGCAACATACAGTTCTTGGGCCTTCGTACATAGGTTAGGTTTACCCAAGATAAACCTCTCTTCATGAAGCTGCGCACATCCAATTGAGTCAGGGGCATTCCAGGTTATCCTTAGCAGTGCCTATTATGTCGCCTAAGATAACTAGGCTTCCTAAAAAGTTTCCTGAAGTATAGCCTAAGCTAATAACAAAAACTAATACCTGCGCTCCCTTGATGTCATAACATTCAGTCATGACATCCAACTTAAGTGACTCTTAGCTATTTAAACTTACCCTGCTGAATCCTCATTATATATGTCATAACATCACTCATGAAATTCATACATCCATCAATGTTTTGCCATAAAATGCAGCCAATCAAAAGCATCTACAATACATGATCATCCCTCAATGTGATACCAAAGAAGGCATTGATGAAATTAGATACTCAAGGTTTGATATGAACGCCAAGTGATTTGGTTGTGAGGGCTTTCGATGGATCTAAGAGATCAGTGTTTGGGGAGATCACCATGCCCATTCAGGTTGGACCAGAGATTTTTGATGGAACTTTTTATATTATGGATATTCAGTCAGCATACAGCTGTTTGCTTGGCCGACCTTGGATACACGCTGCGGGAGCAGTTACTTCAACGTTGCATCAGAAGTTAAAATATATGATGGAAGGGAAAGTTGTTATGGTATGCGATGAAGAGGATATCATGGTTATCCATTTGTCATCCTTCAAGTATGTGGAAGTGGATGGGGAGATCCACGAAACACTCTGCCAGGCCTTTGAAACAGTTTAGATTCAGGTTAAGTCTCCTGTAGAAGCCAAAAGCCCATAGGTTTCCATGTCATCGTTCAAGGAAGCCCGTGCTATCATAGAATCTGGTCATCATAGAAGTGGGGTCAAGTTCTTAATGTTCCTGTCAAGCAGGACAAGTTCGGCCTGGGATACAAACCCTCCAGTTCTTCTCAAGACATTCTGAGGTACAGGGGACCTGTTTAATTCACCAGCAGTGGTATGATATTTGACAAGATTAATGCCATTGAAGATGACGAAGGTGACAATGACTATGATATGGATTCCTGGATTCGTCCATGTACTCCTAGCCAGAAGTTGTGCAACTGGACTACTGAAGATATCATTCAAGTTACTACTGCAAAGTAATGTTCATTGTTTTGATTATGTTCAGTCCTATGTTCTGCTTAAGGCATAGTGACCCAATTTGTGGGGCCCTTTTGTTATTTGCACTTTATCATAAATAAAGGACGTTTTTCGCATTCAAATATTGTGATCCTTGTTTTTCTTGTTTTTGTTTTTTGCATTTATTAAACAAAACAATGGCAATGTGTTTTTTTTGTTGCATCGCATAATAAACCTAAACATCATCATGTAGGTCTTTTATATTAGATACCATCGACTCAAATTCAGCTATGGCCTCGTATGACTTTGATAATCCCGTTTATTAAGCTGAAGAAGAGACTGATGAAGATTGTGAACTATCCAAAGAGTTAGCCAGACTTCTCAAGCAGGAGGAAAGGGTCATTGTGCCTCATCAGGAAGATATTGAAGTTATCAATCTGGGTATCGAAGATGACAAAAAAGAGGTTAGAGTTAGGGCTGCATTGGAAGACAGTATCAAGAGAAGATTGGTTGAAATGCTTCGTGAGTATAAGGATATCTTCTCTTGGTCTTACCAAGACATTCCTGGGTTGGATACAGATATTATGGTACACCGGTTGCCTCTCCGAGAAGAATGTCCGCCAGTCAAGCAGAAGTTGAGATGAACGAGACCTGACATGGCAGTCAAAATCAAAGAAGAAGTTCATAAGCAGTTGAATGCTGGTTTTCTCGCCGTCACGAATTACCCTCCGTGGGTCTCTAATATTGTCCCTGTGCCTAATAAAGATGGAAAGGTCAGGACGTGTGTTGACTATAGAGATTTGAATAAAGTGAGCCCGAAAGATGATTTCCCGCTCCCGCACATTGGTGTGTTGGTTGATAACATCGCTCAATATTCTGTGTTTTCCTTCATGGATGGCTTCTCGGGGTATAACAAAATCAAGATGGCTCTAGAGGACATGGAAAAAACTACTTTCATTACACTGTGGGGAATCTTTTGCTATAAGGTGATGCCTTTTGGATTGAAAAATATTGTGGAAGCCTATCAGTGGGGAATGGTGACTCTCTTTCATGATATGATTCATTATGAGATTGAGGTATATGTTGATGACATGATTGCAAAGTCACAGACGGAGGAAGGTCATCTGGTCAATCTTCTAAAATTGTTTGAAAGGTTAAGGATGTTCATGCTGAGGATGAATCCTAACAAGTGCACCTTCAGGGTGAAATCTGTAAAGCTACTGGGGTTCATTGTCAGTGAAGGGGGTATTGAGGTAGATGCTTCCAAAATAAAATCTATACAAGAAATACCTGAGCCGAGAACGGAAAAAGAGGTTCGTAGTTTCCTGGGGAGATTGAATTACATTGCATGGTTCATATCTCATCTTACAGCCACTTGTGAACTAATATTTAAATTGTTAAGAAAATATCAAACGGTCAGGTGGAATGAAAATTGCCAGAAGGCGTTTAAAAGAATAAAAGAGTATCCTCAGGAACCTCCAACACTCATGCCTCCAGTTGCAGGGAGACCTCTGATCATGTATCTCACAGTTCTTGAGAATTCAATGGGATGTGTGCTCAGTCAACAGGATGAGTCAGGTAGAAAAGAGCACACCATCTATTACCTGAGTAAGAAGTTCACTGATTGTGAGTCGAGATACTCAATGCTAGAGAAAAAATGTTATGCACTCGGTTGGAATGGTAAGCGTTTGAGACAATATATGTTAAACCACACAACCCTATTGATTTCAAAGATGGATTCGATTAAGTATGTATTTGAGAAACAAGCACTCTCTGGAAGGATTGCCCGATGGAAAATGGTTTTAACAGAGTATGATATTCAGTATGTTTCCCAGAAAGCCATTAAGGGAAGCGTTCTGTCAGAATATCTTGCTGAACAGTCGATTGAAGATTTATTAGCCAATGAAGTTTGAGTTTCCAGATGAAGATGTCATGTTTTTAAATATGAAAGATTGTGATGAGCCTTTACCTGACGAGGGTCCAGAGATTGGATCTCAGTAGAAATTGGTTTTTAACTGAGTCGTTAATTCATATGGTAATGGAATCGGTGCAATCATTACAACTCCTCACGATTCTCACATATCATTCACTGCCCGATTAACATTCGCCTGCACCAATAATGAATCCGAGTATGAAGCGTGCATTATGGGCTTAGAAGAGGCCATTGATTTGAGGATCAAGAATCTAGATGTGTATGGTGATTCAACGCTAGTTGTCAATCAAATCAAAGGAGAATGGGAAACTCGTCAGGCCAACCTGGTTCCTTACAAGAATTATGCAAGGAAATTGTTGCCTTTTTTCGATAGAGTTGAGTTTTATCATGTGCCAAGGATTGAAAATCAGATGGCAGATGCCTTGACCATGTTATCATTGATGTACAAAGTGAATTACTGGAATGAAGCTCCAACTATCACCATCACGCGTCTTGATAGACCCTCCTTTGTGTTTGCAATTGAGAAGGTATCAGATGGAAAGCCTTGGTATTTTGATATCAAACACTTTCTAAAGACTCAAGAGCACCCATCTGGGGCATCCAGCAAAGATAAGAAGTTTTTGAGGAGGTTAGCCGGTAATTTCTATCTGAACAAGGATGATGTGCTCTACAGGAGAAACTTTGACATGGTCTTGCTGCTGCGTTGTGTTGACGAGTATGAAAACTTTGACAATAATTTCTTTCGGTACTCATGCTGGTGGACATGATCCGACCAGAAAATTGATGAGAGATGGGTATTACTTGATTACTATGGAATCTGATTGCTTCAAATATGCTAGAAAATGCCATAAATTCCAGATTTATGCTGATAAGGTGCATGTGCCACCGACCCCTCTGAATGTGTTAACATCTTCTTGGCCCTTTGCTATGTGGGGCATCGATATGATTGGAAAGATTGAGCCGACTGCTTCTAATCGTCATCGCTTCATTTTGGTTGCCATTAATTACTTTACGAAGTGGGTAGAAGCAACTTCCTTTGCCAATGTCACAAAACAGGTGGTCGCTTGATTCATAAAGAAGGACATCATTTTTCTTTATGGAATTCCAGAGAGAATTATTACATATAATGGTTCAAATTTGAATAACAAGATGATGAAGGAACTGTGCCAGAGTTTCAAGATTGAGCATCACAATTCTTCTCCATATCGTCCGAAGATGAACGGTGTTGTTGAGGCAGCTAACAAGAATATCAAGAAGATTGTGCAAAAGATGATGGTAACTGTTGTACCCCAAAATTTGACCAACCTTTTTCTTTACTTCGCTTATGTTTCTTTTCATTTTAGCATTTGCATTTGCATAACATTGTCCTTTACAGGGGATCAAGAGAGGTGTTCCATTCAAGAGAAGAGTCTCAAATGTTGCAAGCTCAAGCAAGAGTGTTTATTCAAGTCATCAAGTGCTTATAATCATCAGGAAGTGGTCATAGCTCTTTGAGAGAGAAGATGGATGTATGTTGCTTATCTCCTATCTTGGAGGTCAACTAGGGATCATAAGGGGTTCACAAGATCAGGGTTATAGATAAGAGGTGTTTGAAAAGCTCATTGAGTGCTATGGAAGCTATTGTGGAGCTCATCTAAACATTTATTTCACTTGCAAGAGGTCACAGTCAAAGGTTGTGCACCTAGGGTTTCATCTGGTCAACTCAAGGTCAACTGTGGACTTGAGGGAGTTTGAGACTTAGTTTTAAGTTATTGGAGCTATGGGGAGTTATGTTGAGACATCTAGGATGTCATTTCAATTTCAAATAAATAAGAATCAAGAGTTCAAGAAGTTACTAAATTAGGGTTTCAGAGGGTTTCAGTGTAAAATCCCCTTCTTTAGTGCTCAACTTCAAGGACAATTTACTTCATGATGCAATTTCAATCTCACTTTCATGCAAACATGAAACTTGTAGGGCATGTTCTAAGATTTAATTTGAGTACTAGAACTCATCCATTGTGTTTGTGGAACTAAAGTTATGATGCCATCAAGTTAGAGGTCTCAGATGAACTTATTTTTGGTCAACCAAAAGTCAACTCACTTCCAAGGCACTTTTGACCTAGAATCAAGTTTCTCCTAAACTTGAAGTGAACATGAAAGTTTTTCTTCATGATCTTAGCTTTACAAAAATTACTAGAAGTCCTTGATATCATTTGTGGAACTCAAGTTATGGACCTTACAAGGCAAGGGTATTTTGGGAAAGTTTGGTTATAGGTCATTTGTTACATAGGTCTTTTTCATGCATTTGTGTACTTCAAATGAACTTTCAACCAACATGAAAGTTGCTCCTAAAGACCACATTTACACCTACAAACCCAAGGATCATGTGAATTATGATTGATTATGGACATGTGGTGATATTTTTAAGTGAAAATTGAACTTTGAAGTATGATTTGAATTCAATACATTATAGGTCACGGTTATGTCTTATTTTGTTGCAATTCACTTCAAAATACATTCACAAGGAGATTACACAAATTGGTTTTGGCACAAATGAACAAAAACACGTGCATTTTCCAATTTCTTCACAAAGAAGTTTCACTTTTAAACTTGCAAAATGGATCCAATAATAGGCCCAAACCAATTCCCATGCAAAATTGAACTCATGTGATGCAGATTGCAGGGGTTTTTATAAGTGGAAGAGAGCATTTCATGTGTGCATGAGGAGCTTGCCATTTTTGGGAATTTTTCAAATTCATCAAATTAAGGCCTCATGGGCCTTCAAATTCATATAATATCCATCATATATAAGTTCAAAACTCGCCCCAAGAGCTCAGAAGTTGATTTTGGAGTTGGAGAGAGCATTTTCAGTTTTGAAATGCTCAAAGAAAATTGAAAATCGAATTCATTTGTTCTTCATACTGTTTTCATTTGAAACTCTACCTCGTGTAGGCCATGTTTGATCCATTATTATTCATGTTTGATGGCGTTTTCAGTTGTGCATCTCAAACTTGATACGTTCGATTCTCTTAATTTGTGAAGGTTTGGGATGATTGGATCTTGGATTCATGACCTATGTGACTTCAACTTTAATTTGATACCAATTTTATGGATTTTGGTTGAGGTTTGATGACCTAAACACCGGCCATCTCGCCGGAGAAGACGACCAGAGCTAAGGCTTCGACGTCTAGTTCATTTGACCTCAGATCTGAGGTGGCGAGGGTTTGAAACGTTGACCATGCGTGTGTTTGCTTGCTATTGGCTTGACTATGCTTACTTGGAGTGTTGACTCCACGCAGATTAATGAAACTTTAATCTGAAGCTTTGGCTTGGATCTGGGCCTGGTTTGTTATCCACACCCCTAGTTTTTGGGACCCAAGCGCGTTGAAGTAATTCCCTTTGTATCTGCTTTTACTCTTGCACCCCCTAGCCACTTGCATTTTATTTTCTTTTATTTTATTTTCTATTTTTCTTTTTAATTATTAAAAATGCTTCCAAATAACAGAAAATTCAACAAAAAATATTTTCAAACACTTTTAAGTCTTAATTAATTTTTCATAATTTTTAATTTTGATTTTCTTTTATTTTTAATTTAATTTGAATTTTGTGATTGGAAGTGTTTTTAATATGGTTCTTCTTTGATCATGCTTGCTTTGTGAACCATTTGCAATCACCAATGAGTGAGGTTTCTTCTCCACTTTGATGATGGATTGAGGTACCTTTGAGGCCAATTTTGGTCCATGTTTGATTAATTTTTGTTTGACTTCGTGTTACTTTTGTTTGACCCTCGATAATAATTCCATAAGGTGGAGCACCCTAGTTGATCAAATCATTTGGTGATGCCTTGAATGGAATTTGGTTGGGATGTTTTGGCCTCTGGTTGCCAACATGTATGAGAGCTTTTAGTATTTTATTTGAGATTTATTGAACACTTCTCCTATTTTTGGTGAACCTTGCAAGTCAAGTCACCCTGGTTGAGGTTCATACAAACTAGTTGACCTAGTTCTTTTGGGAGATGATCTTTTTGGATCCCATTTGCATCATATGCTTATTGATTCACATTCTTGACATGTTTAGGATGCTTGTTTCGATTTTATAGGTCACACACTTGTTTGGTTTGTGTTACAAGTCAATTTAAAGTTGGGTTTTCCATTCATGTTTGAATGTTGAAAGTGGTTTGAAATTTGGTTATTTCCCTTGCCCTAGCTTGTGATTTGTCTTGGCTTTATTTCTTCTTTCATTTGTGAGCTTTCTCCTCTCGTTCTCACTTCTGTCCCTTGGACTTTGGAACTCATTCAAAGTGATTTGGTTTAATTGATCATACTTTGAGTTTACTTTGAATGGTGGGCCATTGAGAACTTGTTTGTGCTTTCTTTTTGCATGATCAATGAGATGCTTTTGGTTGAGATACTTCTCATGTTGCTTGCTGCTGAAGCCTATTCTCCCATCCTCATCTTGATCATGGCTTCTTCTTTTGCTTATTTGCATCCTTTTGAGATTAGTGATTGATGCGTGAATGGTTGTAGGAGTTGTAACTTCTCCCATTTTATCTCACTTTCTTCTTGACTTGTTTAAGTCATTTCCTTTGCTTCTTTTATTTTTTGCATCTCTTGCATCTTGCATATCATGTTTGCATCTTCTCTATATTTTTTTAAGTCATCTTCATCTCTTTCTTGCATTTCATTTGTGATTGATTTATCTTGTGTTTTCTTGGTTTCTTTGCCATGATCCCTTAGGATTCCTAGTCCCTCTGTTTAGAATGGGAGTAGGAGAGACATTAAGTGTTCAATCCAAGCATGATAACATTAGGGTAAACCTTTCCCCTTCTAATCTCAATCTTAGGAGTACATTGCATGATAACATTAGGGTTGAGTTAGTTTCCCCTTAGTTGTGTCTTCTCTCTTCTCATCTCAAAACTTCTTCAAAACATGTAATAAAGGATAATGAGTGTTGTACGTTACGAGCCTTAAGCATTTGGGAAATGATGATTGGGGGGCCTCCTCTCAATTATCTAAAGTGTTTAGCATATACCCTTTGGGCGATACGCGGCGCATTCGCTCTCAAGTCATAGTCTTTAGTGCAACATGAATTACAAACACAATTCAATTCACTTCTTCTTCATAAAAGACTCAAAAACAAATATCAAACCTTTTTTATCCTTCGGGATTGTTTGGAAAATCATTTTCATAAAAAGAGTGTTGTAACTGCTAAGTCTCCAATGGTCGAGCATCGATACACGTAACTGCTAGAACTAAGGTTTAACCCTACTCGGGTAAAACACTTGAACCAATCTGTGGTCGTGTCAGCCCGAACTACGTCTGTTCTGATTTCTCGTACCAGACGAGGATACTTAGGCACAAGACGACGATGTCTTGGTGAGCAACCTTCCCCATCTTTCACCCGTAGTTTTCCGAACCACGTTGACTCTGACTTTCCCATTGCACGAAGGAGTACGTAGGCATAGAGCGGCGATGCTCTATCGAGTTTCTTTTCTTTTATTTCTTCCCTATGGCCAGCCCTATAGTTTAACACCCTTTAGATAGATAACAAGCATGGATCCCGTCGAGTACGACGAACGTGAGGGGTGCTCATACCTTCCCCTTGCGTAATCAACTCCTGAACCCGAGATTTGGTTGCGATGACCTTGTCTTTTCCCTTTTTCGTAGGTTTTCTCTGATCATTTCCTTTCCCTCTCTTTGGGATAAATAATGAACGGTGGCGACTCTTCTGTCTTCCGCCGGCTCCTTTTTCGTAGTAGCGATAGCTGGCGACTCTGCTGGGGACCTTTCCCATCCCCTATGCGAGTCAATCCTAGCACTTGTGTATTTTATCTTTAGGGTGTATACATATATGCATATGTGTTGTACTTTACTGCATTTGCATTTTACTTTTCGCATTTATATTATCATATTGCTTCGTTTTTGGGTGGGAATGTTCCATTGTGTGATAAGCCAAAAGCCAAGCTTGAGTATAACCATATCATTAGAAGTGGAAAGTAGTGGTGAACCTGTATGTTTTGAATGCACTACTTCCCACGAAATTCGCGCCCAGACGAGATTCTCTTTGATGACTACCTTTTCAGTTTCTTTCGGACAGTTGAGAGGATGTTGGATCTGAGGATTGTCGACTCTGGGGACCGATCATTTGGAAGTCAGCTAAGTGAGGCCGCTTCGTTAGACTATGATGCCAAACCAGAAATGGTGAATGTATCATCGTTTCTCGAAAGTCTATGACACTGATGACCGCATAGGATGCCAGACCTTATCAGAGATAGGTTCATACCTGTGAGTGGGGAGGGTTATGCAGGAAACTTTGACCTTCAACCTACCCGGTTTTCTCGTCAGTGTGAACTTTTAGTCCTTGATACAGTGGTTCCTTATATCAGTGATGTGTTATGTTCTCGCTGAAGTGAAGCGCTGGCTCTTCTCAGTCAACAACACAACAATCTTGATCCCCTGTTGCATTTTCATTTTCATTTGCATTTAACATTGACATGTATTTATGTTTCAGGTGTGTATTTTCCTCTCGATTCTAGTGAGCTTATTCCACTTCTGACATAGAGCCCAGTTTGAAGAAGACTGTTGTGTACAAGTTTCCTACTCCTGACATAACACCTCTACTCAGTTTGATTTTTGTTGCTGATCGTAATGTGATGGAAGATTTCAAGAAGTCATATGGGAAGCTATTGGGTTGTGTCTGCAAAGCTTCAGTATTTGAGTTGGGAGGTCTTCACACCTTGCTTCAGTTCTATGATCCACAGTTGAGGTGTTTCACTTTCCCGGGTTATATGCTGATGCATACTTTGGAGGAGTTCTCTATGTTGCTAGGAGTTCCTATTCTGGATTAGATGCCTTTTTATCATACTGAAGCTGAACCTAATTTGACTAAGCTTGCTAATGCTCATCATCTAGATGCTTCAGAGTTAGAGGGGAAGTTGGTTAGAAGAAATGGGATGCTTGGATTTCTATTACCTTTCTTGGTTGGTAAAGCTCAACACTTTGCGAAAGAAGGTTGTTGTATTGTCTTTAATACCATCTTAGCTCTATGCATATATGGTGTAGTTTTGTTTCTGAATATTCCTGACTTTGTGGATTTGGATGCTTTCCACATTTTCATCTCAGGAAATCATGTGCCTACACTTTTGGGAGATGTTTATCATTCTGTACATTACAAGAATGAGAATCGGAGGGGAAAGAATGTGTCTTGTTGTGTACCTCTTTTATACAGATGGATTGTTAGTCACCTTCCCAAGGTTGGTCCTTTTGTTGACACTATAGCTATCTATGAGTGGTTAGAGAGACTTATGGGCTTAACTTCTGATAACATCGTATGGTTTGACAGAGATCAGTTGGGCACAAAGATTATCTTTAGTTATGGTGGTTTTCCTAACGTCCCGTTGATTGGAAGGAAAAGAGGTATTAATTACAACCCAGCTCTTGCAGTAAGGCAGTTTGGGTATGCTCTGAGGGAACCTCCGAAGGAAGAGGAAGTACAGGAATCTATGTATTTCACTAGCTTGCTTGAGAATGAGACCCTGATTAGAGTGGAGAAAGCTTGGAACAAGATTCACCGTAGAGGGAAGGTTTCTTTGGGCAAGAGCAACAGTAGAGCTTATGAGCCTTATATGGTTTGGATTCAGGAGAGAGCTAGGAGATTATTGATGCCATTTCGAGCTTGTGAGCCTTTATATCCTTTGATGATTGAGGAGCCGACTACTGTTGATATCCAGAGATATAATCAGCTATGGTTCGAGAAGGAGGAGTTGCGTAAGCCAAACGAGGAATTGGAAAAAGAGATTATTCATCCCCGAAGCGAGAGAAATCAAGCCACTTTTTCATCTAAGAAGCAAACTGAATTGGTGAACAAGTTGGGTAGAGAGCTAACTGCAGAGATTCGCGCTCGAGAGTGTGTGGGATTAGAACTGAAGAGCGTCAGTGATGTTCTTAGTTCCAAGAAGAAAGAGCTGGATAGAGCATATGTAGAGATCTCCAAGTTTAATGACCAATGGAATGTCATTCTAACTAAAAACAAAGAGCAAGAAGATGGAATGCGGCAACAAATTTTTAAGTTGAAGGCTCAGGTCTAGGTGAGAGATGAGAAGGTTATAGCTGAATCCTCACGCTGACGCGAAAGAGACTGTAGACTGAATGAAGCTCTTGCAACCTTGGAGGACTATAAGTCAAGAGCTGATTTGAAGAGGCCCAAGCTTGAGGAAGCATTTGGTGAAGGCGCTTGGGAGGATTATGCTCAGAGTTTGTAGATCATCATTAGCCAGAGAGAGTTGCTCATCCAGGGGTTGGTAGCCAGGTCAAATCATTCAGATACGAGAGATTTGTTGGAGGATCTCTAGTCCTGCCATCATATTTGATGTTTTTCTCTCTTTGTAGTTTGTTGTTATGATATATCTTGACCATCACCAAATTTGTTGGCTGAGGTCATTTTGATTTCGTTGTATTCAGTGATGTGCTGTACATTGACTCTTGGCTCTCCTCTTATTTATGAAGAGTTTGCTATGCTTATCTGTTGGCTTCCCATTGTCTTGTTGTTCTTGCGAAACTAGAATCGAGGGGAAATTTTCCCTAATGCATATTTACATGTTTGCATACTGCATCATTTCTCATTTTGCATCGCAGGTGCTCCGGAACTGTTAACCTTATCTCTGTGGTTTGTTCAGCTTGTTTTAGGATTGACAACCAAGAAACTCATCGCTATGCAACTCAGGGAAATCAACGCAAGATTATGGATCAGATTCAAGCTGAGCTTCAGGAATTCCGTGACAGGATGGCCCAATTCATGGATATGATGCAAAGGGTTGCTAATGGCCAAGAATAGCTGAGAACTTTAGCGCAACCGTTAATGGCTAGGGCTGATGAAAGCGGTGTGCTTCATAGGGGAACTGTTGCTAATCCTCCCCGTAATGATGGTGGTATGCCACACGCTAATACTGTTCTTACTGTTGTAATACCTTCGGGCGGAGGTAATGTAGGTGGAGTTCATGGTCCTGAGATGACGTGTGCGGTACATGGGAATGCTTGCCCGCAGTAGGAACAGGATGAACAGGACGACGTTTTCTCTATGAGAGATCTTAATGCTAGTCTGCAGTCTGATGCAGACAGGAGGTTTAAGATGATTGAGGAGAAGATGAGAAGCTATGAAAATCAACACTCTATGGGTTTGGATATGGCAAATTTAGGGCTGATCCCAGATTTGAAGGTTCCTCTGAAGTTCAAAGTCCCAGACTTTGATAAGTATAAGGGGACAACCTGTCCAAGGGTTCATCTTCGTTCCTACTAACGCAAGATGTCCGCCTATTCTGACAATGAGAAGCTGCTTATGCACTTTTTCCAAGACAGTCTTTTTGGTCCATCTCTAGAATGGTACATGGGGCTAGAGCCAGTTAACATCCGAAGCTGGAGGGATTTAGCTGAGGCGTTAGTTAAGCATTACCAGTGCAACAGTGATCTGGCCCCGAACAGGGTTCAATTACAGAACTTATCTCAGAGAAATAATGAATGCTTCAAAGAATACGCCCAGAGGTGGCGTGAATTGGCCGCTAGAGTGCAACCTCCTATGATGGAAAGGGAGTTGATAGACACGTTTGTTGCCACATTACTGGGCGTGTATTACAAGAAGTTGATCGGCAACATGTCGGGGATTTTTTCATATCTAATCATTACTGCAGAAAGAGTTGAGAACATAATTAAATTGGGTAAAGTTCATGTCGGTGAAGGATCCTCAGCTGGAGGAGTTAAAAAAAGTTTTGGCAATAAGAGGAAAGAGGGGGAAACCAATGCAGTCTCGGGTTTCCGAAACAGAAACAAGGGTAGAGGTCAGCAGTACCGTCAACAACAACCTCAAGTTGCAAGCATTACAATTCCTGCAGTACCACAACCACAACAACCACAACAACAACAACAAAATTATGCTCCTCGCAGATTTCAGGATCGGGGCAGAGCAGTAAACAGGCAGTTTGATGCGCCACCTGTAACGCCTCGATTCTGAATTTCCAATTTTGTTGAGTCTTTTAATTTATTTTGATTGAATTATTCTTTTAATTGTGGAATTTAAACATTAATATGTTATGTGTGCTTATTATGTTATTTTATTTTTTGGAGAGTTTTGGGAATTAATTAGAGGGTGTTTTAGATAATCCTTAATTAGTTGTTATTTGAGAGAGATAGAATAGAAAGAGTATAAGTGGAAACAGAGAGAAAAGAAAAGAGATAGAAAGAAATAGAAAAGAAAGAAGAAGATAAGAGAAAAGAGGAGGAAGAGGAGAAAACCTAGAATCATCAAGAATCAAACTGCTAAGCTTCGATTAATCGGGTAAGGGTGTGAAACTTTATTATTCTTTCGATGTGTATGATTATGTATGTTTCTATTGGTTTGCTTTTGGATTGGGGAGAGTTTTGCTCATTTTCCATTTTAGGTTGAATTTGATTTAATCGTTAGAACCCGAGTTTTAACGGTTAAAAATGAGGATAAGTGGTAGAGTTTAGTCGAGGGATGTCGGACTAAAGCTGTTAGAACGAGTTGGGATTGAATCGGGTAGATTTCGGCGAGTTTCAGAGTTTTTGGACAGTGAGGATTCTGAGTTCGTAGACCCTCGCTAGCACGTTCGTTAGGCGAGCAAGTCGCGAGCATTCGCTGTGGCGAGCCAGTAGCGAACGGTCCCAGACTTGGGCAGAATGGGTTTCGGTGTTCTTCGCTGGTAGCGAAAGGGGTGGCGAGCGATTCGCTAGGCCTTCGCTGAACGAGTATGGTAGTGAAGCAAGTCAGAGGCTTCTGTTTGCCCTCGCGAGCTTGTTCGCTAGGCGAACAGGTAGCGAGCGTAGCAGGATGTTATTTTCTTGTGTTTTCATTTCCATGTTGATTATTCGATTCAAGTATGATTAATCCTTTCTTATTATGCATATTTATGTGTGTGATATGAAATGCTGTGGGTAGCCGTATGGCGTGAATCCTAGACTGTGAATCGTGAAGTGTGAAATGTGGCCGTTTGGAAATTTTGTGCAATTGTTTGAATTGAGTGAAAATGCATGATTATATATTCGTGTATATGTATGCATTTCAAGAACGTATGGAGTCGTTTTGTTTGTGAAGCATCATGATTGCATTTTGTGTGTCTGATCCCGTGTAGGATCTGCAGAAACCTCGTGTGCCCTTGTGAGGTGTGAGCAATGGTTTGTCTTTGATCCCTAGAAGGATCTGCCGAAACGATCGTGTGCCCTTGTGGGGTGTGAGCGATAGTTTATATTGATTCCGTGGAGAATCTGCAGAACGATTGTGTGCCCTTGTGGGGGTGTGAGCAATCGGATTGTGCGCCCGTGTGGGGTGTGAGAAATCCTGAAACATCGTGTGCCCATGTGGGGTGTGAGCGATGGGTGAACATCGTAGGCCCGACGGGGAGTTACTTTGGTAATGAGCGATGGTTCCATTTGGTTTTTCAATTGAACCTGCTGAATGAGTCGGTACCGCATTTGCATCTGCATAGAGTCGTGAGTCAGTCTCTATGAGTGCATTCTTATCTTCATATGATATAGCGGTGTAATGAACATAATTGTATATGTTTAGTGGTGAATGTTTGTGTGGTGGATATATTTGGTGAATTATATATGTGTTGCGATATGTATATGATTGAATTGTGATGTATTGAGGTGAGAAATATGTTATGTGTATTCTGTGTTGGTGTATATAGATACATATATTTTATATGCATTGTTTGTTATGATAATGTTTCTCACCCTTCTGCTATTTTATGATGCTCTATGAGGCATTGCAGAGTAGGTAGCAGGAGGTCTTTTGGGAAGCGTGGCTTCATTCTTTTTGGTCAGTTGGCTCTGATATGTAGCACCGGGTAGTTAGGAATTCTTTTGGGTTCTTTTGTGATACATCTGTGTATGTATCTGCTGGAATGTTTTGTAAACATGATTTATGACTTGAATTAAACAGTTGATGTATACAATGTTTATATGAATGAAGTGATTCAATGTTGAGATGTTTCCGCTTTTATTCTAAATATTGATGTGTGGGTTTTAAGGACTAAGTTCCTTTGTGGTGATTTACCCTTTGTTGCATATCTTTATGAGCAGGTGTTGTATGTGTTTTGAATTTCCTGGATAATGTGACGTACCTCTTTTATACCATGTGTTAATTTATACTCTGATGAAAATCTTTATTAAGTGTCTAAATGATTTAATTGTTTACTTGGGGGTATAGAAATGGGGTGTTACACTAAGTGGTATCAGAGCCAGTGTTGAGTCAGTTGCGTCTGTCTTGTTGTTGTGTTGGTTGAATGGTTGTTTAACCTTGTTGTTATTTTTAGGAATCATCAGAATATGGCTGGTCGTAATGACACTGCTATGGTTGCGGTGTTGGAGGTTATGGCTAGGGCGGTGCAAGGTGCACCTAATTCGAACGCTAATGATGAGTTTAGAAAGAATCAGCCGCCGATATTCAAGGGGAGGTTTGATCCGGACGGTGCTCAAATCTGGTTGAAAGAGGTTGAGAGAATTTTTAGAGTTATGAGGTGTGCTGAAGGAAACAAGGTGAGACTTGGAACTCACGTGTTGAGGGAAGAGGCCGACGACTGGTGGTTCGGTATGAGACAAGTTCTTGAGGTAGATGACGAGGAAATAACCTGGGATTTATTTCACACCGAATTCTTGAGAAAGTATTATCCTGAGAGTGTAAAGGGGAAAAAGGAAATGGAATTTCTTGAGCAGAAACAAGGCAATATGTCAGCGGTGGACTACGCGGCTAAGTTTGTGGAATTAGTTCAGTTTCATCCATATTATGCGGCGGTTACGGCAGAGTTCTCTAAGTGCATTAAGTATGAGAATGGCTTGTGTCCTGAGATAAAGCAAGCGGTGGGATACCAAAGAATACGAAGATTTTCGGACTTGACCGAATATTGTAGGATTTTTGAAGAGGACAGTAGGGCTCGATCTACTCATTATAAGAGTTTGAGTGAGAAGAAAGGCAAGCAACAAGTAAGGAGTGGACCTTATATAACGCATGTTGATAAGGACAAGTATAAGGGAAACTTTGATAGGAGACTCGAGGGAGGAAGTTCTGGTGCGGTCAAATGTTACAAGTGTGGTGTGATAGGCCACAAATCTTTTGAATGTGGGAAGTCTGTGGATAAGTGTGCAAATTGTGGAAGTCTTGGACATGCCACTTCTGGTTGTAGAAGGAATGTGGTGAAGTGTTTTAATTGTGGGGAAGTTGGTCATATTAGCACCAAGTGTACCAAACCAAAGCAAGCTCAGTCGGATGGAAAAGTATTTGCATTAGCCGGTTCAGACACTACTAATGCAGATCGCTTAATTAAAGGTACATGCTTTATTAATATTATGCCTTTAGTTGCTATTATTGATACCGGAACGACTCATTCGTTCATTTCTCTTGAGTGTGCTAAGTGTTTGGGTTTATGCATGGTTTCTATGAGTGGAAACATGGTTATTGAGACTCCCGCTTCGGGGTCGGTAACTACTTCCTTGGTGTGTGTAAGTTGTTCTTTGACCATGTATGGTAAAGACTTCATTATGGATTTGGTGTGTTTGTCGTTGGAAGGTTTAGACGTGATCTTGGGTATGAACTGGTTGCAATTTAACAAAGTTCATTTAGATTGCTTTCACAAGTTGGTAAGGTTTCCTTCTTTGGAAGATGATGAAGGTGAGAGTTTTCTATCCACTGAAGAGTTGAAGAAGCTTTTAGCGGATGAAGCTCAGTTGTTTGGCTTGTTTGCATCGTTGTCTGTGGAGAGCGAAGTGGAGCTTGATGTGTTTCCGGGGGAGATTACGGATGTACCGCCGGAAAGGGAAGTCGAGTTTTCTATTGATCTAGTTCCTGGCACTAGACCGATTTCGATGGCACCGTATCGCATGTCAGCATCAGAATTGGTGAAACTAAAGAAGCAGTTGAATGATTTGTTGGATAAGAGGTTTGTAAGGCCAAGTGTTTCTCCTTGGGGTGCGCCAGTATTGTTAGTGAAGAAGAAGGATGGAAGTATGAGGTTATGCATTGATTATCGGCAGTTGAATAAGGTGGCGATTAAGAATAAGTATCCGCTTCTAAGAATCGATGATTTGATGGACCAATTAGTTGGAGCGCGTGTATTTAGCAAAATCGATTTGAGATCAGGTTATCACAAGATTCGGGTTAAGGAGGAGGATATTCCAAAGACGACTTTTAGGACACGGTATGGTCATTACGAATATTCTGTGATGCCATTCGGAGTTTCTAATGCGCCGGGAGTGTTTATGGAATACATGAATCGTATTTTTCATGAGCAGTTGGATCGTTTTGTGGTTGTGTTCATCGACGACATTCTGATTTACTCTAAGTCTCAAGAGGAGCACGAAGAGCATTTAAGGATTGTGTTACAGATTTTGAAGGAGAAGAAATTGTATGCTAAGTTGTCAAAGTGTGAATTTTGGTTGTCGGAAGTGAGTTTTCTCGGACATATTATTTTTGGTAGTGGTATTAGTGTGGATCCATCCAAGATTGATGCGGTAATGCAATGGGAAACTCCTAAATCAGTTACGGAGATTCGAAGCTTTTTGGGCTTGGCAGGCTATTATCGGAGGTTTATTGAAGGATTTTTGAAGTTGGCACTTCCGTTAACGCAGTTGACTTGTAAGGGAATGGCTTTCATTTAGGATGCTGGTTGTGAGGAAAGTTTCATTGAGTTAAAGAGAAGATTGACAACAGCGCCAGTCTTGATTTTGCCGAATCCTACGAAACCTTTTGTGGCTTATTGTAATGCTTCTTTGTCAGGTTTGGGTGGTGTGTTGATGCAAGAGGGAAAAGTTGTGGTTTATGCTTTGAGACAGTTGAGAGTGCATGAGAAGAATTACCCTACGCATGATTTGGAATTAGCGGTCATGGTGTTTGTTTTGAAAATTTGGAGGCATTATCTTTATGGTGCAAGATTTGAAGTTTTTAGTGATCACAAGAGTTTGAGGTATTTATTTGACCAAAAGGAATTGAATATGAGGCAAAGGAGGTGGTTAGAACTTTTGAAAGACTATGACTTTGGTTTGAATTACCATCCGGGTAAGGAAAATATGGTGGCCGATGCCTTAAGTCGGAAGTCGTTGCACATGTCTACATTGATGATGAAAGAATGGGAACTTTTGGAGAACTTTAGAGATTTGAGTTTGGTTTGTGAAATGACGCCAAGAAGTGTGAGACTTGGTATGCTCCGTATTACGAATGATTTTCTTGCTACCTTATGTGAAAGGCAAAAGTTGGACTTGAAGTTCGTTGACTTGATGACGAGTGAGAATGAGGATTTCAAAGTTGATGATTTTGGAGTTTTAAGATTTCGTGGTCGTATTTATATTCCCGATGATGCGGAGTTGAAAAGGATGATATTGGAGGAAGGACACCGGAGTAACTTGTGTATTCATCCGGGAGCGAATAAGATGTATCAAGATTTGAAGAAAATCTTTTGGTGGTCCGGATTGAAGAGAGATATAGCTCAGTTTGTGTATGCGTGTTTGACTTGTCAGAAGTCTAAAGTAGAGAATCGGAAGCCAAGTGGATTGATCCAACCATTGGATATTCCAAAGTGGAAATGGGATAGTATATCGATGGATTTTATTACGGGGTTGCCGAATATGCTAAGAGGTCATAATTCCATTTGGGTTATTGTTGATGAGCTTACTAAATCTGCTCGTTTCATTCCGATTGATATTAGTTATCCTTTGGAGAAGTTAGCCGAGATTTATGTTCGTGTGATTGTGAAGTTGCATGGAGTTCCCCAGAGTATTGTATCGGACAGAGATCCTAGATTTACTTCAAGGTTTTGGGAAAGTTTGCAAAAGGCTTTGGGTTCTAAGCTGAGATTGAGTTCGGCTTATCATCCACAAACATATGGTCAAACCGAGAGAACGATTTAATCGTTGGAAGATTTATTGCGTGCTTGTGTACTAGAACAAGGTGGTGCTTGGGATAGTTATTTAGCGTTGATTGAGTTCACCTATAATAACAGTTTTCACTCAAGTATTGGTATGGCACCATTTGAGGCTTTATATGGTCGGAGATGTCGACACCTTTGTGTTCGCATGAAACTGGTGAGAAGTCGGTTGTTGGGCCGGAGATGGTACAACAAACGACGGAGAAGGTGAAGTTTATTCGAGAAAAGATGAGAGCTTCTCAGAGTAGGCAGAAGAGTTATCATGACAAGAGAAGGAAAGATATTGAGTTTCAAGAGGGGCGACCATGTGTTCTTGAGAGTTACACTGGTTACGGGTGTGGGTCGTGCCTTGAAGTCGAAGAAGCTGACTTCTCGTTTTATAGGTCCGTATGAGATTATTGCACGAGTGGGTGCTGTGGCATATCGTGTGGCATTGCCTCAGAATCTTTCGAATTTGCATGATGTGTTCCATGTTTCTCAACTTCAGAAGTATGTTCCGGATCCGTCACATGTTATTCCTATGGACGAGGTTGAAGTAAGAGATAACCTTACGGTTGAAGTTTCACCGACTAGGATTTTGGATCGTGAGATTAAGAGGCTAAGGGGCAAAGATATTGCACTTGTGAAAGTAGCATGGGGAGGTGCTGCAGAAGGCAACATGACTTGGGAATTGGAGAGTAAGATGCGGAAGTCGCATCCGGAATTGTTTGGATCATGTTATATTTTCGAGGACGAAAATTTCTAAAGTAGGGGAGAGTTGTAACGCCCCGATTCTGAATTTCCCATTTTGTTGAGTCTTTTAATTTATTTTGATTGAATTACTCTTTTAATTGTGGAATTTTAACATTAATATGTTATGTGTGCTTATTATGTTATTTTATTTTTCGGGGAGTTTTGGGAATTAATTAGAGGGTGTTTTAGATAATCCTTAATTAGTTGTTATTTGAGAGAGATAGAATAGAAAGAGTATAAGTGGAAACAGAGTGAAAAGAAAAGAGATAGAAAGAAATAGAAAAGAAAGAAGAAGAGAAGAGAAAAGAGGAGGAAGAGAAGAAAACCTAGAATCATCAATAATCAAACTTCTAAGCTTCGATTAATCGGGTAAGGGTGTGAAACTTTATTATTCTTTCAATGTGTATGATTATGTATGTTTCTATTGGTTTGCTTTTAGATTGGGGAGAGTTTTTCTCATTTTCCATTTTAGGTTGAATTTGATTTAATTGTTAGAACCCGAGTTTTAACGGTTAAAAATGAGGATATGTGGTAGAGTTTAGTCGAGGGATGTCGGACTAAAGCTGTTAGAACGAGTTGGGATTGAATCGGGTAGATTTTGGTGAGTTTTGGAGTTTTTGGACAGTGAGGATTCTGAGTTCACAGAACCTCGCTAGCACGTTCTCTAGGCGAGCAAGTCGAGAGCATTCGCTAGGCATTCACTGTGGCGAGCCAGTAGCGAACGGTCCCAGACTTGGGCAGAATGTTTTTTGGTGTTCTTCGCTAGTAGCGAAAGGGGTGGCGAGCGATTCGCTAGGCCTTCGCTGAGCGAGTGTGGTAGCGAAGCAAGTCAGAGGCTTCTGTTTTCCCTCGCGAGCTTGTTCGCTAGGCGAACAGGTAGCGAGCATTCGCTAGGAGTTCGCTAGGCGAACAGGGTAGCGAGCGTAGCAGGATGTTATTTTCTTATGTTTTCATTTCCATGTTGATTATTTGATTCAAGTATGATTAATCCTTTCTTACTATGCATATTTATGTGTGTGATATGAAATGATGTGGGTAGCCGTATGGCGTGAATCCTAGATTGTGAATCGTGAAGTGTGAAATGTGGCCGTTTGGCAATTTTGTGCAATTGTTTGAATTGAGTGAAAATGCATGATTATATATTCGTGTATATGTTTGCATTTCATGAATGTATGGAGTCGTTTTGTTTGTGAAGCATCATGATTGCATTTTGTGTGTCTGATCCCGCGTAGGATCTGCAGAAACCTCGTGTGCCCTTGTGGGGTGTGAGCGATGGTTTGTCTTTGATTCCTAGGAGGATCTGCAGAAACGATCGTGTGCCCTTGTGGGGTGTGAGCAATAGTTTATATTGATTCCATGGAGAATCTGCAGAACGATTGTGTGCCCTTGTGGGGTGTGAGAAATTGGATCGTGTGCCCGTGTAGGGTGTGAGCAATCCTGAAACATCGTGTGCCCATGTGGGGTGAGATCGATGGGTGAACATCGTAGGCCCGACGGGGAGTTACTTCGGTAACGAGCGATGGTTCCATTTGGTTCTTCAATTGAACTTGCTGAATGAGTCGGTACCGCATTTGCATCTGCATAGAGTCGTGAGTCAGTCTCTATGAGTGCATTCTTATCTTCATATGATATATCGGTGTAATGAACATAATTGTATATGTTTAGTGGTGAATGTTTGTGTGGTGGATATGTTTGGTGAATTATATATGTATTGCGATATGTATATGATTGAATTGTGATGTATTGAGGTGAGAAATATGTTATGTGTATTCTGTGTTGGTGTATATAGATACATATATTTTATATGCATTGTTTGTTATGATAATGTTTCTCACCCTTCTGCTGTTTTATGGTGCTCTATGAGGCATTGCAGAGTAGGCAGCAGGAGGTCTTTTATGAAGTGTGGCTTCGTTTTTTTTGGTCGGTTGGCTCTGATATGTAGCACCGGGTAGTTAGGAATTCTTTTGGGTTCTTTTAAGATACATTTGTGTATGTATCTGCTGGAATGTTTTGTAAACATGATTTATGACTTGAATTAAACGGTTGATGTATACGATGTTTACATGAATGAAGTGATTCAATGTTTAGATGTTTCCGATTTTATTCTAAATATTGATGTGTGGGTTTTAAGGACTAAGTTCCTTTGTGGTGATTTACCCTTTGTTGCATATCTTGATGCGCAGGTGTTGTATGTGTTTTGAATTTCCTGGATAATGTGACGTACCTATTTTATACTATGTGTTAATTTATATGATCGCGACTTTCTATGTCTAATACAACCTAACTTCAAGTGCACAGTCTATCGCGTAGTAATAATAGATATCGATCCCACAGGGACTCGTAATCAAACTAGTGTTCTCGGGAGTTACTATGTTTAGCTAGGTAGATAATGTTTGAGGGAATAAGATTGTCACTAAAGGGAACTAAGAATGTTACTTAGATTATAATTAATTGAATCGATATGCATTAATTATGTTCTTCGGGGATTTGACAAGTTACCGGTGTATGAAATAATTTTCAAAGTTTATTTAAGCAGAAAATGGTGATTTGAAGACTCTCGCCTCACGATGGTTATTGACGCTAATCATAATCCTAAGGGCCAAACGTACACTTTCGTATCCCATTCGGGGTTAAAATTATTTTTTGGAAATCTCTAAGTTCTAATTCATTTTAAAGTGCTTTCGCTGTTATTAAAATGAATGACTAGTGTTTACTATCTGATCTTGCCGCAGCTTTCGCTTGTTGGTTCGTATCTTAATTAATTTCCCACTTTCGTGGCAAAACTACTTTTAAATAAGTTCTCGCTTTCGCGACGAAGTTTATTCAGTAAATTAATTTTAAACACTCAGACCATAAACGACTTTTGAAAAGACAATTTTCAACCATTATTATCAAATCCCTTTCGAATTATTACTACATATCGATTACTTAAATTCAGCTAGACATGGATTTGGGAAAGGTAAAACATAAATAAAAACAATAAATAATAGCATGCATCATAATAAAAACTGGAATTACGATTGAAATGAGAAACCTGTAAATATTCCAATTGACCTTTGGGCAGATCCTCCACAGATGTTGGCAGGATTCTGGTCTTTGTGCCAATTTGATCGTACAACGGAAATAAAAATTACAGAAGGAATGAAAGGAATGCAAAAAAAGAAAAGAGAAACAAATAAGAATATTAAAAATTGGAAAGGTTTGCTCTGGAAATAAATTGGCAGCACTTTGTTGTATGAATGCGGCTCTCCTTCTGAGTCACCTTCTTCCCCTTTTATAGAGATAGAATTCTAACGGTTATACTTTGAAGGAGGTGGACTTTGAGGCAGAATTATCAGGGAGTAGTGGTCCACTATTTGGGACTTGGAACTGCTTCTTTCACGTGCATTTGAAGTGGGGCGTTTTTGCCTGCATGACGGTCGTCACAAGGTGTGACGGTCGTCATGGAGCTGTGACGGTCGTCACAGCAGCAAAATCAGCAGTCTGCGTTTTTCAAGTTGTTTTCATCCGGTTTTCGTCCATATTTCATCTGAGATTGCTTCTTTTCTTCATATTGCCTTGTTTAGATGTGATCATCAAATACCTGCAAAACATCAGACAAATAATACGGAAATAACCCGAAATCGGATCGAAAACAGTTAAACTTCAGTTGAATTATGCATCAAAATATATATACGATTTCGTGTTATCAAACTCCCCTAAGCTTGAATTTTTGCTTGTCCTGAAGTAAAACAGGAAAAAGTCGGCAAGCACGAGGCAGCTTCTTCGTTCGCAAAGTTGAGAAAAACCGGGATTCTTAGTAAGAACAAAACGAGTACCATGACGACACTGGACTACAAGTCTTCGGAGGTCTCCTTCTTATGCAAATCGGTCCCAGTCATGCTACTGTAGCTTGGTGTCAAGGTTCTCGCGGCAAGTTCACCCTGTTTGTTCTAGCGCAATCACATTAAGCCCGTTGTCCATACACTTTCATGGCAAGTCGACCTGTTAGTGAATATGATCTCATTTCTGTTTTAATCTTCTTCATTGATCATAAGCTTATATCATTGATTTTTCAATGAGTTTTCGTGTCGGTGGGCTAAATGCTCGGGTGAGGAGCACCTAACTTAGAAGGAAACGTGTCTTTATATTTTTGGCTATCTAGCTTTCTTTTCATGATTTTTCATCTTTTTGGAGATCATACACTTATTTGCATCGGTCGCTCGCTTAGAAGTGCTTTTAGGATGGTGCTGACTGCTAGTATAAACTACTTGGGGCTGAGTTTGCGTAGACACTTGAGACTTTGGTACATGTAGGTAGTGAAACCGATTCGCATAAACCGGAGATCTAAGGTGTCAAGACGGTACTGGTTTTGTTAGAATTGTCGTCTCCTCGGAGTTTCAAAACTTGGTTTGAACTCGGGTGCATTCTCGTGATGCTTTTGCTTTTGAGGAACGAACGAAAAAATTTTGTTGTTTACGTCGAATAACGTGGGGATGTTTGCGTAACGGAAAAAGGATATATAAACGAGCTTTATTTGCTAAAAATAGAAAATGTTTAAATAGAAATTACGAAAGTCAAAGTACAATGGAATGGAAATAAACGCTCCGCTCCCACACTATCTCAATCAGTGTCCCCACTGATTTGGAAGCATGCGAGAGGGAGATACAACGGAAATGAAAGTACATAGAAACTGAAAATATAGTAAACAAATAAGGAAAATGGATAACTAATCACGTCCTCTTCCTCGGTCACGTCCGCGCTCGCGTCCTCTGGCTCTGACCAGGGTGACTCGGTCCTCATAACTCATAGCTCCGGTGTGGTAGACGGTGTCACAGAGTCCTTCGACCTGCAAAGTCAGATTCGCCAAGTTCTCAGTAATGGTTGCTTGGCCGGTTTGAAGTTATTGCATTTGGGTCCGATGCCAAGCTTCGAACTGCTCTGCTCGCTGATTCTGCTGCAGCATCAGAGCGAGTATCTGGGCCTGCTGGTCGAGAGAGCGGCGGAGGTCCTCTTCTGAGTAGTCGGGCATTGGACGATGGCGGCGGCGGTGAGAGGATGCACCTTCGGAAGGAGGAGGCTGTGATGCCTCCGGTTGCTCTGGCCTATCCAACTCAGCTTGGATTTCGTCATCTAAACCTTGGGTGTGGTCCTGAGTTGGAGCAGCGGCAGCAGGAGGGGCAGTGAGGTCAAATAACCAGTTGGTACGATCCTCTGGGTGTGTCCGGGTGCGTAATGGAAGGATGATGCTTCGGACGGTTTTGCCACGCACTACCGGGTGGTACTTGCCATCGGCTCTGGAACGGATAAGGTGGGATGCTATGCAGTGGTCGGTGTCAAGGAACACCGAGGGAATGGCATGGAGGTGCTGGAGGCGGTCGCCTAGGTTCAGCCCAAGTGCAATGGCAGTGACAATCCCGCCAAAGTAAAATGGCTTGGAGCCACGGTTACAATTGGCCTGAATGTGGGCCAGGAGGAACGGAGCGGCGTTAATAGGCTCGTTGTTGAAGACGCAGTGGAGGAAGAAGAGCTCTTTCGAGTTCACCTTATGGTTGCTGTCCCTGGTGAAGATTGTGTTGCTCAATGCTCGGTGGAAGTACCGGATGGTCGGGTTATGGATATGCGTTGCGTGCAGAGAGTCCCAACCATCGGCATTGATGCCAGTCAACTGGTACCAGAGCGCGAAGGTTTCGTGCTGGAACTGATCGGTGAGGCGGCGGTGAGCATTGTCGCCTCGAGGGAGTTGTAAGATGGCGGCAATCTGGTTCTGGTTCACCTGATAGTTGGTGCCGAACAGCCGGAAACATGCGGCACCGGAGTGTTGGCTGAGGTCGCCGCTGGAAGTGACGTAGGTGAACGAACTCAGGAACTCGAGAGTGAGTTGTTCGTATGTCGGAAGGGGATTGGTGCAGAGGTTCCAGATGCCGGCTCTTTGAAGCATCCAAGTGACGCCTTCAAGGAGTCCGAGCTCCGTGAGCGATGGAATGTGTGGATAATGAGTCGGCTGGAGCGACCGTTGATGGAATGCGATGTAGTAGAAAAACTAAACTAAACTAAATCTAATGCTAAAACTAGTATCTAGTCTTTTCGTGCCTTCAACTCATCGAACTTCCGTGCGTAGTAGTCGAGCTGGTCACAGACTAGGTCCATGAAGACTACCAGTTCGCTGTGTATGCCTGCGATGTCATCTTTTACAGTAGTCAGAGCTGCATCAACGTTGTCCAATCGGAGTAGAACAATATCCATTTTGTCGGTGGTCTCCTCAGGGATAGGCTCGGGATAGGTGTTGTAGTGCGGAGGAGTCGTAGGGTCTACTTCAGCTTCTGATACAGCATCCTCATAGTACATATAGTCGTGTGCCTCGGAGATGTGGTCAATGTCGTACATATAGTTCTATGGTGTTGACTGAGGTGAAGGAGGTCCCATAGGCTCATCCAATTCATAAAGCCAGTTGTCCTTGTTGTGGATGCTTGTCATCTGATGATCAGGCAGTGTGAATAGCTGGACAGGTTTTTCGTTAATGAGGTACTCATAAGGTCCAGGTCCCATAGTTCCTAAAATGCGTCTGTTAAAGCAGAACTGTATATTCATGGGTCGGATGGTGCCAAAACGAGTGCTTGTATTTAAGTGGAATCTAAGGCCAAGCTCGTGGGCAATCATCGTCACGAGGCCTCCTATAAGAATAGGTGATTGTGGTTCCTGAGTGAGGCGTCTGAAAGATCTCATCATGAAAGGCACTGCATTTACTGTACGTCCCTGGGAAGCACAGAGCATGATGAATAACTCCTCTTTAGATACTGTGGTAATATTTTCTTCTTTCCCAAAAAGGGTGTGAGCTAGTATCTTATGGAAGTATCTGAAAGCTGGGTTATGAATATCATCATTATACATTCTGTCTGGTTCAGGGTGATAGTCGCCTGTGATTCTACCCCAGAATTGGTCGAGTTCAAAATCAATATCGTCATCTTCTGCACTGATGAACACATGCGGTCCGCTAGGAAATCCTAGGAGGTTAGCTAGTGACATCTGGCTATGGGTCTGGTCCATTCCAAACATTCGAAAGGTGATCAGCTCTGTGTTGGATCCAAAACCATAGTTGGGTAGGTATCTGAAGGAACTAAGGAATTCATAGGTGAGATCCTTATAGGTAGCAAAGCGTGTTTTCGAAGCAGTGTTCTCCCAACCCAGTTGATTGAACAGGTATTGAATGCTATCCGTGATTCCTAGTTTATCCATGGTAGACTTATCATAATACAACGTTAAGGCGATTTCTCTTTCAGTTAGTGCTGCAAATCTTGCCTTTTGAGCTAGTCCTCGAAAATGAACCTTTGTGAAGTCGTATTCGGCCATACTCGCAGGTAAGTCGGAGAAAACAAGAGGAATGTTTTGAAGACTTTTAAAATCCTGAAAAGTTTAAAACAGAAGTTTGAAGTCAGGATTTTTAAAAACAAAAAGCGGTAGAAACAAAAGACCAAAAGAGAAAAATAAAATAAAAATAAAAATATGAAAACAAACGAAAGTAGAAAATAGTAGTAATTTTTGTTAAGGTTTCAAAGTAAAATTTTACATAAAAAATGAAATACAGTAACGAGGAAAAATGCGGGAAAAGTTGGGTTGCCTCCCAGTAAGCGCTGTTTTTAACGTCTAAAGCCTGACGATAGCTTAGTGACAAGCTATTCGGGTGTTTGAGCTGGAAGCTCAAGCAATGCTATACTGCAGACTTGAGGGCTGTTTTCGTTCTTATTATAATGTTTTAGACGTTGCCCGTTTACGATAAACGGTGCATTCGTCTTATCGATAATTTTAACAGCTCCACTCTGAAGTACTTTAGTCACTTCATAAGGTCCAGACCACCTAGATTTTAGTTTACCTGGGAAGAGTTTTAATCTTGAATTAAATAGCAATACGATGTCTCCCACACTGAATTGTTTCTTGACTGAACGCTTATCATGCCACTTTTTTATCGTTCTTTGTAGATACGGGCATTTTCGTAAGCGTCTAATCGAAGTTCTTCCAATTCGTGTAAGTTCAAGATTCGCTTTTCTCCTGCCTCGGTGTAGTTGAAATTGAGTGTCTTAATGGCTCAAAAGACCTTATGCTCTAATTCTACAGGGAGATGGCAGGATTTACCATAAACTAATTTGTAGTGTGTAGTACATATTGGTGTCTTAAAAGCGGTCCTATAAGCCCATAAAGCTTCTTGTAGCTTTGATGACCAATCTTTCCTTGAGGTAGCGACAGTCTTTTCCAATATCTGTTTTATTTCCCTGTTCGAGACCTCTACTTGTCCGCTAGTTTGCGGGTGATAAGGTGTAGCTACTCGGTGTCGGACTCCATATTTAGAAAGAAGTTTATCAAATATTCGCGATATGAAGTGAGATCCGCCGTCACTAATGACGAGTCTGGGTACACCGAATCTAGGAAAGATTGTGTTTTTGAAGAGTTTGATTACTACTCGTGCGTCGTTTGTTGGAGCAGCAATGGCTTCTATCCATTTAGACACATAGTCTACAGCGACGAGTATGTAGTTATTACCAAAAGGTGGGAATGGTCCCATGAAATCTATTCCCCATACGTCAAAGATTTCTACCTCTAAGATTCCTTTCTGAGGCATTTCATCGCATCGTGAGATGTTGCCAGTTCGTTGGTATCGATCACATTTTAGCACAACGATGTGAACGTCTTTCCAGAGGTTAGGCCAGAATAAGCCGGCTTGGAGAATCTTAGCGCACGTCTTGGATGTACTAGCATGATCACCATACGGTGCTGAATGGCATTGGGAAATGATATTTTTTATTTCTTCCTCTGGGACACAGCGACGGTATATGTTGTCGGCCCCTCTCTTGAAGAGTAGAGGTTCATCCCAATAATAGTGTTTCAGATCGTGGAAGAATTTCTTCTTTTGCTGATAAGTGAGATCTGGTGGAAGCACGCCTGCAGCGAGGTAATTAATGATGTCAGCATACCAAGGTAATGTGACTTGGGCATAGACGGCTTCTACGGCTTTTTCGAATTCCGGATCTTCCGAGATTGAGTTGGATATGTCACTTTCTAATTTGGCTATCAGACGTTCGTACGGGAAATCGTCGTTTATCGGTACTGGTTCATGTCTGATGCCTTCTATTCGGGATAAGTGATCTGCAACAACGTTCTCGGTTCCTTTCTTATCTTTGATTTCTAAGTCAAACTCTTGTAATAACAGGATCCATCTCAATAGTCTTGGTTTGGCATCCTTTTTGCTTATTAGGTACCTAATGGCAGCGTGGTCTGTGTATATGATAATTTTTGCTCCTACTAAGTAAGAACGGAATTTGTCAAGCGCAAATATAACTGCTACAAGTTCCTTTTCTATGGTAGCGTAGTTCATTTGGGCAGGATCTAAGGTTCTACTGGCATAGTAGATGGCATGGAGTTTCTTGTCTTTCCTTTGTCCTAGAACTGCGCCTACGGCATAATCACTCGCATCGCACATGATTTCGAACAGTAGTCGCCAATCGGGTGTTTGCATAATCGGTGCGGTGATAAGGGCTGATTTTAATGTTTCGAATGCTTTTAAACAGTCATCGTCGAAGACGAACTCAGCATCTTTCATCAACAGGCCGGTCAAAGGTTTTGTGATTTTTGAAAAATCTTTTATAAATCTTCTGTAGAAACCGGCATGTCCTAGAAAACTCCGTATTTCTCGTACGGATTTTGTAGGTTGGAGATCTTTTATAATCTCTATTTTAGCTTTGTCGACCTCAATTCCTTTATCTGATATGACATGTCCTAGAACTATTCCTTGTCGGACCATAAAATGGCATTTTTCCCAGTTTAGGACGAGGTTCACTTTTACACAACGTTCTAATACCATTTCTAAGTTTTGTAGGCATCCTTCGAAACTTTGTCCGCATACTGAGAAATCGTCCATAAATACTTCCATGATGTCGTCTATGAAATCTGCGAAGATTTCCATCATGCATCTTTGGAAGGTTGCTGGAGCATTACAGAGTCCGAACGACATTCGGCGGTAAGCAAATGTACCATAAGGACAGGTGAATGTAGTTTTTTCTTGGTCATCAGGATGAATGGGAATTTGGAAAAATCCTGAATAACCATCTAGATAGCAGAAATATGAATGTTTGGCTAATCTTTCCAACATTTGGTCTATGAAGGGTAACAGGAAGTGATCTTTTCGTGTGGCCTTGTTAAGCTTTCTATAATCAATACACATCCTGCTTCCAGTCACGACTCTTTTTGTTATTGATTCGCCTTTTTCGTTTTTGACTACTGTGACTCCTCCTTTCTTCGGTACGACATGAACTGGGCTAACCCACTCACTATCGGAGATTGGATAGATGATTCCTGCATCCAGCAATTTCTTTACTTCATCTCTGACTACAGTGCTCAGGATGGGGTTCAGTCTCCTCTGATGCTCCCTAGAGGTTTTGGAGTCTTCCTCTATTGTAATTCGATGCATACAGATTGAAGGGCTTATATCTTTTAGATCGCTTATGTTATAGCCTAACGCGGTGGTGTACTTCTTTAGAACTTCTAATAGCTTTTCGGTTTCTGGTTGTCCTAAGTCGGCGTTGACTATCACTGGTCTTTTTAGTTCATCGTCTAGGAATTCATATCTAAGGTTTTTGGGTAGTGTTTTAAGTTCTAAAGATGGGTTCTTCGGACCTGGCGTATGGTTTGGGGTCAGTGCTAAGCTTTCGCTTAGGCTGTCGTCTTCATACGGTTTACGCCAATCATCATCTTCAAAAATATCGGGTATTTGAATCTTTATTATTTCTGAATACGTTGTCTCTTCATTTTCAAGTTCTCTTATGCATTCGTCAATTTCGTCTACTAAATAGCAGGTATCGTCTATGGCTGGCGCTTGTAAGAACTTGGTGAGAATGAACTCTATCTTTTCTTCTCCTACTTCGAATGTTAGCCTTCCTTTCTTCACGTCTATAATAGCTCCGGCTGTAGCTAGGAATGGTCTTCCTAGGATAATTGGGGTAACAGTGTCCTCCTTGATGTCCATGATTATGAAGTCGGTTGGGATGTAGAATTGTCCTATGCGTACTGGAACGTTTTCCAGTATTCTGACGGGGTATTTTATTGATCGGTCAGCTAATTGTACGGACATTTTGGTTGGTCTGAGGTCTCCCATATTCAGCTTTTTGCATATAGATAAAGGCATAACACTGATACTGGCTCCTAAATCGCATAGAGCTTTGTCTATTACGAACTTTCCTATGACGCAGGGTATGGAAAAACTACCTGGGTCTTTTAATTTAGGAGGCATGCGGTTTTGAATTATAGCGCTACACTCTGCAGTAAGTGTAACTGTTTTGTTATCCTCGATCTTTCTCTTATTCGACAGGATTTCTTTGAGAAATTTAGCGTATGACGGCATTTGAGTTATCGCTTCTGTAAAAGGAATAGTAATATTCAGCTGTTTAAGGAGCTCTACAAATTTCTTAAACTGTCCTGAAGTTTTGGAGTTTATTAATCTTTGCCGATAAGGGATAGGTGGTTTATATGGCGCTGGAGGTGCTTGAGTTTTTTCACTTGCGGTATCCTCCTTCTCGTTGTCTTCCTTCTTCTCTAACTCGGATTCCTTTTCTACTTGTTCAGTTGGTTTTTGTTGCATGGCTGAGTTTTCGGTCCTCGGATCGATCGGTTCGTCCAACTCTTTTCCACTTCTTAGTATTACAGCATTTGCTTGGCCTTTTGGATTCTGTTCAGGTTGTCCAAGAAATGTGCCAGCGGGTGCGGCAGCAGAGGCTTGTTGTTGAGCCACTTGTGATATCTGTGTTTCTAACATTTTGTTGTGGGTGGCTAAAGCGTCTACTTTTCCGGTCAACTGTTTAATTTGCTCGCTAGTGTGTATGTTTTGATTCAGGAATTCTTTGTTTGTTTGAGCTTGAGTAGCTATGAATTTTTCCATCATCAACTCGAGGTTTGATTTCCTAGGTGCAGTCTGAGCAGCAGCTGGTTTCTGATATCCTGGTGGAGCAGTAGGCATTTGCAATGTATTTTCGCTTTTGTAAGAAAAGTTTGGATGATTTCGCCAACCTGGGTTGTAGGTATTTGCGTAAGGATTTCCTTGAGCATAATTTACTTGGTCTGGTGGGATTCCGGCTAGCAATGGGCATTCGGGTGCATTATGAGTGATGCTTCCGCATAACTCGCAATTTGGAGTTACGGCAGCGACGGTTGCAGTGGAGTTAACGGTCAGACTGTCAATCTTCTGTGCTAGAGCATCTACTTTAGCGTTGAACTATTCAAGACTGCTGATCTCGTACATCCCACCTTTCGCTGTGGTTTTCTCTGTTGGAGTGCGTTCGCCTCCCCATTAGCAGTGGTTCTGAGACATGTTTTCGATTAATTGATAGGCTTCGTCGTATGGCTTATCCATAAGTGCACCGCCCGCGGCAACGTCTATTGTCAATCTGGTATTGTATAAAAGCCCATTATAAAAAGTATGGATTGTCACCTAGTCTTCTAAACCGTGGTGATGACATGTTCTCATCATATCTTTGAATCGTTCCCATGCTTCGTAAAGAGATTCAGTATCTTTTTGTCGAAATCCGTTGATTTGAGCTCTAAGCATAGCAGTTTTGCTTGGCGGAAAATATCTCGCTAAGAAGACGTTCTTCAATTGTTCCCACGTCGTAACGGAGTTGGATGGTAAAGATTGCAACCATGTCCACGCTCTGTCTCTAAGAGAGAATGGGAAAAGACGAAGTCTTATCGCGTCTGGAGTTACTCCATTTGCTTTCACCGTGTCTGCGTATTGTACAAACTTCGTTAGATGTTCGTTCGGATCCTCAGTTGCGTTTCCTGAGAATTGGTTTCGTTGTACAGCTGACAACAATGATGGTTTCAGCTCAAAATCGTTTCGGGTAATAGCTGGGGCAGCAATGCTACTTCTAGGCTCCATCTGAGAGGGCGTAGCGTATGCCTTCAGCGGTTTGTTTGGAGGTCCTTTAGCCATGTTTGATTCTTCTTCGGATTTGGGAATGGGAGTGAGAGGATCGGGAATGTTATGTTTGAGTTGGTACTCAATGATTCGGCTTCTTAGATGTAAGAAGCGTTCTAGTTCTGCGACTGAAGGTTTCAAGATATCGCCTTGCGGGCGATCACTTGGCATACAATCGAAAACACTAGTAAAGGAAAAAATGAAAATAATTAACCTAGTCTATACGGCGTAACAGAAGGTTACACTATTGACTAAACGGGTCCCCGGCAACGGCACCAAAAAACTTGATCGCGACTTTCTATGTCTAATACAACCTAACTGCAAGTGCACAGTCTATCGCGTAGTAATAATAGATATCGATCCCACAGGGACTCGTAATCAAACTAGTGTTCTCGGGAGTTACTATGTTTAGCTAGGTAGATAATGTTTGAGGGAGTAAGATTGTCACTAAAGGGAACTAAGAATGTTACTTAGATTATAATTAATTGAATCGATATGCAGTAATTATGTTCTTCGGGGATTTGACAAGTTACCGGTGTATGAAATAATTTTCAAAGTTTATTTAAGCAGAAAATGGTGATTTGAAGACTCTCGCCTCACGATGGTTATTGACGCTAATCATAATCCTAAGGGCCAAACGTACACTTTCGTATCCCATTCGGGGTTTAAAGTGCTTTCGCTGTTATTAAAATGAATGACTAGTGTTTACTATCTGATCTTGCCGCAGCTTTCGCTTGTTGGTTCGTATCTTAATTAATTTCCCACTTTCGTGGCAAAACTACTTTTAAATAAGTTCTCGCTTTCGCGACGAAGTTTATTCAGTAAATTAATTTTAAACACTCAGACCATAAACGACTTTTGAAAAGACAATTTTCAACCGGTTATTATCAAATCCCTTTCGAATTATTACTACATATCGATTACTTAAATTCAGCTAGACATGGATTTGGGAAAGGTAAAACATGAATAAAAACAATAAATAATAGCATGCATCATAATAAAAACTGGAATTACGATTGAAATGAGAAACCTGTAAATATTCCAATTGACCTTTGGGCAGATCCTCCACAGATGTTGGCAGGATTCTGGTCTTTGTGCCAATTTGATCGTACAACGGAAATAAAAATTACAGAAGGAATGAAAGGAATGCAGAAAAAGAAAAGAGAAACAAATAAGAATATTAAAAACTGGAAAGGTTTGCTCTGGAAATAAATTGGCAGCACTTCGTTGTATGAATGCGGTTCTCCTTCTGAGTTTCCCTTCTTCCCCTTTTATAGAGATGGAATTCTAACGGTTATACTTTGAAGGAGGTGGACTTTGAGGCAGAATTATCAGGGAGTAGTGGTCCACTATTTGGGACTTGGAACTGCTTCTTTCACGTGCATTTGAAGTGGGGCGTTTTTGCCTGCATGACGGTCGTCACAAGGTGTGACGGTCGTCACCCGTGTGACGGTCGTTATGGAGCTGTGACGGTCGTCACAGCAGCAAAATCAGCAGTCTGCGTTTTTCAAGTTGTTTTCATCCGGTTTTCGTCCATATTTCATCTGAGATTGCTTCTTTTCTTCATATTGCCTTGTTTAGACGTGATCATCAAATACCTGCAAAACATCAGACAAATAATACGGAAACAACCCGAAATCGGATCGAAAACAGTTAAACTTCAGTTGAATTATGCATCAAAATATATATACGATTTCGTGTTATCATTATACTCTGATGAAAATCTTTATTAAGTGCCTAAATGATTTAATTGTTTACTTGGGGGTATAGAAAGGGGGTGTTACACCACCGATGCCATACTCGCAGTTGCTTCAACACTTGATGTAATTACAATTGATTCAGAAAAGGATTCTGGCTCCTTTGACTGGTGCACCACCACCCGGATATGATGCTAATGCTAGGTGTGATTTTCATTCCGGTGCTCCCAGCCACAACATCGAAAACTATAAAGCATTTAAACATAAGATGCAAGACCTTATAGACAGCAAAGCCATCAACTTCTCTCATGATGCGCCCATGTTGTGCAGAATCCCATGCCTAATCATGGGGCAGCTGGGGTTAATGCCATTATTGAGTATGAGGGTTTGAACTTGGTAGCTGATGTTGAAGATTTGAAGACTCCGTTGAGTTTTGTAAAAGACAAATTGCTGAGTGGAGGGGTACTTCCTGGTTGTGACAGAGCTTGTGCAGAGTGTTTGATCCATCCTGAGGGATGCGAGAAGTTGAAGAGTCATGTTCAGAAGCTGATGAATGATGGTATTCTACAATTTGACAGAGTGTCAGAGAAGAAAGATGAGAAAATAGTCGATAAAGAGAAGAATGAAGTTGCGACAATTTCGATTCCTTACAAGACAATCACTATTTCTGCGCCTCCATGGTCGTCCACTATCATAATTACTAAAGCTGGACCTGTACCCTATGAGGGTACTAAGGCTATTCCGTGGAATTATGGAGCCGAGGTCTACTGTAATGGTCAGAAGTAGGAACTGAAAGGTTCACCGTTGGAGTCTGTTGACAATCTGGTAGGTGTCGGGGGGATAACCCGAAGCGGAAGAGTATTTTCACTTTCCGAAGTGAGTGCTGAGAAATCTGATAAGGGTAAAGGAAAAGTGGTGGTCGAAGAGAGTTCTCAGGCTGGTGAGAAAGAGTCCTTGGTGAAGGATGCAGAGGAGTTTATGCGGTTGATCAGGAAGAGTGACTACAAGATCGTAGATCACTTACAACAAACACCGTCAAAGATCTCTATTTTTTCATTGCTGTTGTGTTCTAAGGCACACATAAATGCTCTCTTAAGAATCTTGAATAGAGCATACGTGCCACATGAGATATATGTGAATCAGCTCGAAGGAGTAGTGACACACGTTAATGCGGGTAACGGGCTGGGCTTTACTGATATGAATTTGACGCCCAAAGGAAGGAATCATAATCTGGCGCTGCATATATCCATCGAATGTAGAGGGGCGGTGTTATCACACGTGCTGGTAGACACTGGATCATCACTGAATGTGTTACCCAAGAAAGCTTTAATAAAGCTAGACACCCGAGGGAAAATTTGCACCCTAAGTGACTTGGTGGTTCGAGCTTTTGATGGGACTAGAAGGTCTGTGTTTGGGGAATTGACTCTTCTGGTCCAAGTTGGTCCGAAAGTTTTTGATGTTGTGTTTTATATCATGGATATTCAGCCAGCACATAGCTGTCTGTTGGGACAACCCTGGATCCATTTGGCAGGCGCTGTTACGTCAACTCTGCACCAGAAATTGAAATATATGGTGGGTGGCAGTGTTGTTACTGTTTGTGGGGAAGAAGATATTATGATAAGTCATTTGTTTTCATTCAAATACATTGAAGTTGACGGTGAGATCCACGAGACGTTATGTCAGGATTTCGAGACTGTGCAGATTAAGGAGAAAACACCGGTTGTAGACAAAGTACTTGAGGTTTCCATGTCATCGTTTAAAGAAGCATAGGCAGTGGTGAAATCCAGAGCATCTCAGGGTTGGGGCCAAGTTCTGAGCATCCCTAACAAACAAGATAAGTTTGGACTGGGGTACAGTCCATCCTCCTCTTCACAGAGCACGCCGCGCTATAAGGGACCCGTCCAATTCACCAGCGGTGGGGTGATCTTTGAGCAGATCAATGTCTTGTCCAACGAAGAAGGGGATAGCGATTGCGACATGGATTCATGGATTCGGCCATGTATTCCGGGTCAGAGTCTAAGCAACTAGACTATCAAGGAAGTCATCCAAGTGACTAAAGAAGAGTAATGATTTGCTTTCTTATTTATGTGTAGCCCTATGTTCTACCCGGAGCATAGTGGTCTTTGTCTGCAGGGCCTAATCTTTTATGTTTGAACAATCGTTTTATCAATTAATCAAAGGGCGCTTTTCTTGCATTCAAATATTGTGATCTCTATTTTTCTTGTTTTATATTTAACAATAAAATGGCAATGTGGTTTGTGCTTGTTTGCATATCATTTTAAGCATTAAATCATCATCATTGCAGGTTTCACGTTGCAGATGACACCGCTCCAGAATCGTCTATGACTCGCTTTGACTTTGATAATCCAATCTTTTAATCTGAAGAAGAGATTGAGGAAGATGAAGACCTACCTAAAGAGTTAGCCAGGCTACTGAAACAGGAAGAGAAAGTCATTCTGCCTCATCAGGAGGAAATTGAGGTCATCAACTTGGGTACTGAGGAAGCCAGAAAGGAAGTCAGGATAGGAGCTGCATTGCAGAGTGATGTCAAGCAAAGATTGGTTGAAATGCTCCGAAAGTATAAGGATATTTTTGCTTGGTCATACAAAGATATGCCTGGTCTTGATACAGATATTGTGGTTCATCGCTTGCCTCTCCTTGAAGAGTGTCCACCTATCAAGCAGAAGCTCAGGAGAACCAGATCGGACATGGCGGTAAAAATCAAAGAAGAGGTCCAGAAACAATTGGATATAGGATTTCTCGTCATGACAAACTACCCTCCGTGGGTCGCTAACATCGTACCTATTCCTAAGAAGGACGATAAGGTAAGGATGTGTGTTGATTATAGAGACTTGAATAAGGCGAGCTCGAAGGATGATTTCCCGCTCCCCCACATTGACGTACTTGTTGATAATACCGTGCAACATTCAGTGTTTTCCTTCATGGACGGTTTTTCCGGATATAATCAGATTAAAATGGCGCCGGAGGATATGGAGAAAACAACTTTTATCACACCGTGGGGGACTTTCTGTTATAAGGTAATGCCTTTTGGGTTGAAGAATGCAGGGGCAACCTATCAGCGGGCAATGGTGACGCTCTTTCATGATATGATTCATCATGAGATCGAGGTCTATATTGATGACATGATTGCGAAGTCACAGACGGATGAGGAACATCTGGTGAACCTTTTGAAGCTGTTTGAGAAATTAAGGAAATTCAGACTGAGGTTGAATCCGAACAAGTGTACTTTTGGTGTACGATCAGGAAAGTTGCTAGGGTTCATTGTCAGTGAAAAAGGAATCGAGGTCGATCCTGCAAAAATAAAAGAAATTCAAGAAATGCCAGCACCGAAAACAGAGAAAGAGGTTTGTGGTTTCTTGGGTAGATTGAACTACATTGCAAGGTTCATACCTCATCTCACAGCCACGTGTGAACCCATGTTCAAATTGTTAAAGAAAGATCAGGCGGTCGTCTGGAATGAAAATTGCCAAAGTGCATTTGAAAAAATAAAAGAGTATTTGCAGGAACCTCTGATACTGATACCTCTAGTAGCTGGAAGACCATTGATAATGTATCTAACGGTTCTTGAGAACAACATGGGTTGTGTTCTTGGTCAACACGATGAGACTGGAAGAAAAGAGCATGCCATATACTACTTGAGTAAAAAGTTCACAGATTGTGAGTCCAGGTACTCAATGTTGGAAAAGACGTGTTATGCACTCACTTGGGCTGCCAAACGCCTGAGACAGTATATGCTAAATCACACAACCATGTTGATTTCGAAGATATATCCGATTAAGTACGTCTTTGAAAAGCAAGCACTTTCGGGAAGGATTGTCAGGTGGCAGATGGTTTTGACAGAATATGACATTCAATACGTCTCCCAAAAGGCTATTAAGGGGAGTGTTCTGTCAGAGTATCTTGTAGAACAACCAATTGATGATTATCAATCGATGAAATTTGAGTTTCCTGACGAAGACATCATGTTTCTGAAGATGAAGGATTGTGATGAGTCGTTACCTGATGAAGGTCTTGAGCTGGGCTCCCAGTGGCAAATGATTTTTGACGGTGCTGTTAACTCCTACGTTAGTGGAATTGGGGCAATCATCATGACTCCCCGTGGTTCTCATATACCATTCACTGCTAGGTTAACATTTCCCTGCACCAACAACGAAGCTGAGTATGAAGCATGTATCATGCGTATTGAAGAAGCGATTGATTTGAGAATCAAAAACCTTGATATCTATGGTGATTCAGCTTTGGTTGTTAATCAAATTAAAGGAAAGTGGGAGACTCGGCAGCCCAATTTGATTCCTTATATGAACTACGCAAGGAGACTGTTGCCTTTCTTTGACCAGGTGGAGTTTCATCACGTGCCAAAAGCAGAGAACCAGATGGCAGACGCTCTGGCGATGTTATCCTTAATGTACAAGGTGAACTACTGGAATGATGCTCCAAGAATAGTCATCTCGCGCCTTGATAGACCGACATTTGTATTTGCAATAGAGGAAGCTTCTGATGGCAAGCCATGGTATTACGATATCCATAATTTTCTCAAGAACCAAGAGTATCCGCCAGGGGCATCGACCCGGGATAAGAAGACTTTGAGGAAGTTGTCTGGAAATTTCTATCTAAACCAATATGGTGTACTCTACCGGAGGAATTTTGACTTGGTACTGTTGAGATGCGTGGACGAGAAAGAAGCAAGTTTGCTTATGGAAGAGGTCCACGAAGGTGCCTTTGGCATGCACGCCGGCGGGCATGCCATGTCTCGAAAGCTGTTACGAGCAGGGTATTATTGGTTGAATATGGAGTCTGATTGCTTCAAGTATGCAAAGAAATGCCATAAATGCCAGATTTATGCTGATAAGATTCATGTGCCGCCAATTCCTTTGAACGTCATGGCGTCGCCTTGGCCCTTTTCCATGTGGGGCATTGATATGATAGGCAAGATCGAGCCGACCGCATCCAATGGACATCGCTTCATCTTAGTGGCAATTGATTATTTCACTAAGTGGGTTGAAGCAGCTTCCTATGCCAATGTCACTAAACAAGTGGTTTCCCGGTTTATCAAGAAGAACGTCATCTGTCGTTACAGAGTGCCTGAGAGAATCATTACTGATAATGGTTCGAACTTGAATAACAAGATGATGAAGGAAATATTCCAGAGTTTCAAGATTGAGCATCACAACTTTTCTCCCTATCGTCCGAAGATGAATGGCATTGTTGAGGCGGCCAATAAGAATATAAAGAAGATAGTGCAAAAGATGGTTATAACCTATAAGGATTGGCATGAGATGTTGCCCTTTGCTTTGTATGGATATTGTACTACGATGCGTACTTCAACTAGGGCAACTCCTTTCTCGTTGTTGTATGGTATGGAGGTTGTCCTACCATTGGAAGTCGAGATTCCTTCTTTGAGAGTTCTGGTTGACGTCAAGCTTGATGAGGCAGAATGGGTGAGGAATAGATTGAATCAGCTCAGCCTGATGGACGAGAAGAGGCTAGCATCCATTGCATATGGTCGGTTGAATCAGAGTAGGATGAAGAAAGCTTTTGATAAGAAGGTGCGCCCTCGAAGTTTTCAGACAGGAGATTTAGTGTTGAAAAAGACTTTCCCTCCACAAACATATCACAGGGGCAAATAGACTCCCAACTATGAAGGTCCAAATGTCGTGCGAAAGGTTTTCTCTGGAGGAGCCTCGCTGGTATCAACCATGGATGGTGAAGATTTCACATCCCCTGTGAACGCAGACGCAGTTAAAAAATACTTTGCTTAAAGAGACCCGCTGAAAAGAAAAAGAATATCCAGGAAAAAATGGGGCATCCCGGCGAACCACAAAAAGAATGGATTCGGGCAAAAGTTAGGGATAAAAAGAAAAGATGTAAACCCGCAAAGTTGAGAACCTGAAAGGGAGACTTTGGCGAAAATGGGTATCCCGGCGAATTGAAAACCCGAAAGGGCGATTCAGGCAAAAGTTAGGGATTTTGAAAAGCAAATGACTGTGGTCTGCGTATTGATCTTCAGAGTATAGTGGATTGAGGGAGGACCTGAGGGCCGTTCATCAGAATCAATCTCTTCAGAAGTTGAAGCATCGGAGAAGCATTGAAGTCATGCGAGTCATAGATGGATCGATATATGGTGTTTGTCTGTGCCACATTGCCGACATTTTGTATATTTCTGTGCTTTTCTGTATATTTTTGCGCAACTTCCTCTTTTCAAGGGTTGCATCTGTTGTAAAATTTGCCTATTTACAGGCCATTTGTCAATAAAGCATATACTATTCAGTAAATTGTTGTTCTTGCTTTGGCTTTACTGTTTTGTTTGCGAAAAAATGCCCGATGTTTTGATAAAACTTTGCATAAATAAACTTGCAGGCTTTGCCAACAATCATTAAAACTTTGATTTATTTGAACAATGTCACGGATGATGACCGAGATAGTTTCCATTGTACAGGATATCTTGTTGTTTGTTCATGTGCAGGGTCGTTACCCTTGGGGCAAGTTTTTCAGAGGTGTATCCCCGATAGGATCACCATCCCTACAGAAAGAAGGTGTGTAGTTGAGACTCATTCATCCTCGGCAGGCGGAATTTGTGCATCTAGTATCAGCGGTCCAAATGTACCTTTTCCCTAGCAAGAGTCTGTTTCCACATGAAAGGGTATGCAAGTTAAGCGTGCGGTTGAGTGTTTACACTTATTCTCGGCAGTTTGTCTGTATGCACTTATTCATCAACAGTTCAAGTTTGATTTTATTCGGCAGAATAAAGTCATCCCCAGAGGGTCGAGATTGATATCCCCCATGCAGGTCAAGTGTGTGCCCATATCCCCAATAGATTATAGGTATGCACTTACTCCCCAGAGAGTCAAGACTGGATTTCTTTCCACCAGGCAGATGTGGAACTTTATCCTAAGCAGCAGAGCAAAGTCAGAATTTTGTTTCCCCATAGAGTCCAAATATGTTTGACTTTGTATCCCCTCAGAGTTTGATTGCCGACTCAACCCCCAAGCATAGGTTGATGTTGTTCCCCAGTGAAGTCGGCAGAGTATACCCTTCCTCAACAAAGTAGTTTCTTCCCCGCAGGTTGGAATCGTTTCTGAGAAAGTTTATTGGTGCATCCCTAGCAGTTGGGATGTATTTTGATGTTGATTTCCCACTGATTAATCCCCGACAGGGTGGATTTGGATCTCCAGTGGAGTGGATTTATCCCCAGATGTTTGCTTTATACCCTAGAAGGTTTCGGTGTTCTAGGAGGCCATTCAGGGATGCTTTCCCCGTTAGAGCGCAGGCTAATCTCAATGGTTGTTTGTGGCTCCCCTGCAGGGTCGTTGATTTCCCCAGTAGGTTGGTTTTGATTCCAACGGTTGGTTGTCTTTCCCCAGCCGAGTCATTTGTTCCCTAGAAGAGTGGTATCCTGGAAGGCCATCCAGGGTGTTTCCCTCAGCAAGAGTTGATTTGATTCCCAGCCGAGTGGATTGTGTTCTCGTCAGAACAGTGTTACACAGGAAAGTCCTTTTTTAGGAGATCATCCAGGGCTTGTTTTTCCCATCTTAAGTCCAGTTGTACTTGGCATGTTTCATCTCTCCCCGACGAAGTTGGCCTTGTTTCCTCAACATTTATTTTGCTGATTTGGTTTCGTTGCATTTTGCATTTGTGCATGGCATCCTCAGAAACGCGTAGCATTTCCATTTCGTATGGAGTATTACGCCATATTCAAACATATGCATTTGAAACATAAGCCAGGTTGTTACCTCTTTGTTTTCAGGTATATCTTCAGTAAACAGTTGATTTTACTTTGCTCACGCCGTATTCAGACCCTGGAAAATGATGTTGTATCCCTTTAGCGCGCGGTATCCAGACCCGACATATTATCACTTAACTCCTGAGCCTGTGTGGTATCTAGAACACGACAAAATCTTTTGATAGATGTGTTCATCTTATCAGGTGTTTCCCGACAGAGGTGCTTGTTTAAGTTTCTCTTTCCCCAGCGGAGGTTTCTTGTGAATTGTTGTTAGATTCATTTGTCAACTTCGTGTTGATCCGACCTTCGAGTTCGATGCTTGTAACGCCCGTTCATTTTAAATTAAATTATTTATGAATTATTGGTGTGCCTTTATGTGGGAGTGTGTCTGAGAGCATTGGTGGGTGTCCTTAAAGTATAGGAAATCCTTTAATAAAATATAGAGTTTAATAATAATATAATATAATTAATAATGATGATAATTTAATAATTAGTAGTAATATTATTATTATTATTATTATTATTATTATTATTATTATTATTATTATTATTATTATTATTTGTATTATTAGTGGATGGAACAAGTGAAATAGGGAGTTATTAGAGAAGTTGTGGGGGAAAAGAGGAAAAAGACGATAAACAACTCAGAAAACCAAAATTTAGAAGAAAGGTTGAGGAGAAGACGGAAAAGGACGTGGCTGTGGAGAAAGGAAGAACAAAGGAATTAACCGCCGGAGAGCAAACCGGGAGTTTTAGAGTTGTCCTCAATCCAAAGGTAAGGGTGGGGTTCAATTCTATAACTATGGGTATGATCAATTTCATGAAGGGAATTCAATCATGGGGTTATTTCCCGTAGGTTGAGAAATATTAAGGGTTAATGTTCCCGTAGGTTGAGCAATATTAAGGGTTAATGTTCTCGTAGGTTGAGCAATTTTAAGGGTTAATGTTCTCGTAGGTTGAGAAATATTAAGGGTTAATGTTCCCGTAGGTTGAGTAATATTAAGGGTTAATGTTCCCGTAGGTTGAGAAATATTAAGGGTTAATGTTTGTCTGTGCCTGAATTAGTGTTTTATGTCAGCAGTTCTATGTAATAATATTGGGAAACGGCGCTGACGTGCGCTAATTTCCCATTTTTGAGAAAATGTTGTTATTATGCTCTTACTTGATTTGATATAAAAAAAACTGTGGTCATATGATGCATATGAAATTGCGATGTTTCGGTTATGGACAATTTGGTTGTAGGCTTAATGCCTTGTTGCGTAGTTGTTGTGGTTGTGTTGTAATCCATAATAGATGCATCTCATAGCATAACAACCTGGTTGGCCTGTATTGGCGTTGGTTGTGCCTGTATTGGCGGCCTTTAATGGCAAATAAGTTGGTTGTGGAGTGCTGCTCCGAATTGGTACCACATGTATATGCATAGTTGAGTCGTATTGTATCGCATCATTATGTGTTTGCAAGTAATTATGAGTTGCTGAATTTTCTTGCTAATTGATGCGAATATGAATGATGAATTTCCTGGTAGTTCGTTGTGATAATATTTGGAGAACTGCGAGAATTATAATGCTGTGATATGATCCTGACATGAATTTTATCATGCCTTATGTTATAATTTTGATATCTCACCCTTTACGTTGTATGTTACCTCCATTGGTGATAATTTGCAAGTAACTTGGAATAGAGTGTAGCTTTCCATTTAAGGTGTCATTGGTCGCTCTGATACGTAGCACTCTTGGGGGGATGAACGATTAATTGTATTGTGTTAATTGATTTACTTGTTGCTGAATTTTATTAAGTACTTTCTTTAATAAATTGGTTGCTTCTGATAGTGCCAAATGTTGGTTGTACGCACTAGACCGACGAAGCGGTAATGTTGATTGTTATGGTTGAAACTAGTTGTTTTGTGAATTGAAGCAAGATAATTACTTGCTGAATTTTAATGGAATTTAGTTGCAGACTTTTCTGGTCTTGCGTTGGTTTATTATAAATGTTGGAAGTGTATTAGATTTCGCTGCAAAATAACAGATTTCCTTGTAATTGAGATGCTAAGCAAGTTGTCTTTATTTGTTCATCCAATTTTGTGCTATGTATGTACTAAATGATTGTGTTGCAGGTGTGTGTGGTTTGTGTAAGTTGAAATGTGAAGCCCAGTTTTTGTGAGTGTGACGACCGTCACCATGCCATCACGACCCTCACCACGCCATCACGACCCTCACGGTCGTCATGATCATCACGATCGTCATGACCATCACGGTCGTGACGGTTCCACCATGATCGTCACTTAGCCATTTTTCGTGCACTCTGATTGTTATTTTCTTGTTTATCTATTGGGTTAGAATGGGGTGTTACAATGCTCGCTTTTATTTAGCGAATGCCTGCTGGTTAGCAGATGCTCTCAACTTCATGTTGAGCCGGCCTTCGGGTTCGATGCTTGATTTTATTTAGAGAATGCTTGTTGGTTAGAAGATGCTCTCAACTTCGTGTTGGGCCGGCCTTCGAGTTCGATGCTCGCTTTTATTTAGCGAATGCCTGCTGGTTAGCAGATGCTCTCAACTTTGTGTTGAGCCGACCTTCGAGTTCGATGCTCGCTTTTATTTAGCGAATGCCTGCTGGTTAGCATATGTTCTCAACTTCGTGTTGAGCCGACCTTCGGTTTCGATGTTCGCTTTTATTTAGTGAATGCCTGCTAGTTAGCAGATGTTCTCATCTTCGTGTTGAGCCAGCCTTCGGGTTCGATGCCTGTTTTGTTGAAACAGATGCCTGAGGATGATATCAGATGATCTTTCCGACTTAGTGTCATTGCCTGCGCATTAGCAGATGTTTCTTCCAACTGCGTGTCGAGGCTTCTTGATTGGTAAACAGTTAGCTTGTTGCCGTTGCAACTATCAGATTCAGTTATTTCCGAAGATTTTTGTTCCCAATAACATGTTTGCCGTTCTATTTCTGCGATTGGCAAATTTCCGGGTTCTTTGGTATTCAACCGTCTTTCACCTTGAGTGTTTGAAAGTCGTTTGCTTTTCAATCATTCAGGTCCAAGTCATTTGAATAGGGGCAGCTGTTGTACCCCAAAATTTGACCAACCTTTTTCTTTACTTGGCTTATGTTTCTTTTCATTTTAGCATTTGCATTTGCATAGCATTGACCTTTACATGTTATCAAGAGAGGCGTGCCATTCAAGAGAAGAGTCTCAAAGGTTACAAGCTTAAGCAAGAGTGTTTATTCAAGTCATCAAGTGCTTACAATCATCAGGACATGGTCATAGCTCTTTTAGAGAAAAGATGGATGTATGCTGCTTATCTCCTATCTTGGAGGTCAACTGGGGATCATCAAGGGTTCAACTTCAAGGACAATTTACTTCATGATGCAAGTTCAATCTCACTTTCATGCAAACGTGAAACTTGTAGATCATGTTCTAAGATTTCTTTTGATTACTAGAACTCATGCATTGGGTTTATGGAACTCAAGTTATGATTCCATCAAGTTAGAGGTCTCAGATGAACTTATTTTTGGTCAACCAAAAGTCAACTCACTTCCAAGGCACTTTTGACCTAGAATCAAGTTTCTCCTTAACTTGAATTGAACATGAAAGTTTTTCCTCATGATCATAGCTTTCCAAAAAGTCCTAGAATTCCTTGATATCATTTGTGGAACTCAAGTTATGGACCTTACAAGGCAAGGGTATTTTGGGAAAGTTTGATTATAGGTCATTTGTTACATAGGTCATTTTCATGCACTTGTGTACTTCAAATGAACTTTCAACCAACATGAAAGTTGCTCATAAAGACCTCATTTACACCTACGAACCCAAAGATCATGTGAATTATGATTGATTATGGACATGTGGTGAGATTTTCAAGTGAAAATTGAACTTTGAAGTATGATTTGAATTCAATACATTATAGGTCATGGTTATGTATTATTTTGTTGCAACTCACTTCAAAATACATTCACAAGGAGATTACACAAATTGGTTTTGGCACAAATGAGCAAAAACACGTGCATTTTCCAATTTCTTCACAAAGAAGTTTCACTTTCAAACTTGCAAATTGGATCCAATTAAAGGCCCAAACCAATTTCCATGCAAAATTGAACTCATGTGCTGCAGATTGGAGGGGTTTTTATGAGTGGAAGAGAGCATTTCACGTGTGCATGAGGAGCTTGCCATTTTTGGGAATTTTTCAAATTCATCAAATTAAGGCCTCACGGGCCTTCCAATTCATCTGATAGCCATCATATATAAGTTCAAAACTCGCCCCAAGAGCTCAGAAGTTGATTTTGGATTTGGAGAGAGCATTTTCAGTTTTGCAATTCTCAAAGAAAATTGAAAATCGAATTCATTTGTTCTTCACAAATCAAGGCAAATTGAAGTGCAATTTATCTTCCTTGAAGTATTTGGAGTGGATCTGGATCATTTGAAGCAAGCTTACACGTTTGAGAAGCACCAACGGAGTGTCTCCGTTCAGTAAGTTTCCAATCAACTTTTCTCTCATTCTAGGCCATGAATTAGGTTCATACTGGTTGTATCTGAAGCCCTATCTCGTGTAGGCCATGTTTGATCCATTATTGTTCATGTTTGATGGAGTTTTTAGTTGTGCATCTCGCACTTAATGCATTTTATTCTCTTAATTTGTGAAGGTTTGGGATGATTGGATCTTGGATTCATGACCTATGTGACTTCAGCTTTAATTTGATACCAATTTTATGGATTTTGGTTGAGGTTTGATGACCTGAACTCCGGCCATCTCGCCGGAGAATACGACTGGAGCTAGGGCTCCGGTGTATGGTTCATTTGACCTCAGATCTGAGGTGGCGAGGGTTTGAAACTTTGACCATGCGTGTGTTTGCTTGCTATTAGCTTGACAATGCTTACTTGGAGTGTTGACTCCACGCAGATTAATGAAACGATGGGTTTCATTAATCTGAAGCTTTGGCTTGGATCTGGGCCAAGTTTGTTATCCACACCCCCAGTTTTTGGGGCCCAAGCGCGTTGAACTGATTCCCTTTGTATCTGCTTTTACTCTTGCACCCCCTAGCCACTTGCATTTTATTTTATTTTATTTTATTTTCTGTTTTGCTTTTTAATTATTAAAAATGCTTCCAAATATCAGAAAATTCAACAAAACATATTTTCAAACACTTTAAAGTCTTAATTAATTTTTCATAATTTCTAATTTTGATTTTCTTTTATTTTTCAATTTAATTTGAATTTTGTGATTGGAAGTGTTTTTAATATGGTTCTTCTTTGATCATGCTTGCTTTGTGAACCATTTGCAATCACCAATGAGTGAGGTTTCTTCTCCATTTTAATGATGTATTGAGGTACCTTTGAGGCTGATTTTGGTCCATGTTTGATTAATTTTTGTTTGACTTTGTGTTGCTTTTGTTTGAGCCTTGATAATAATTCAATAAGGTGGAGCACCCTAGTTGATCAAATCATTTGGTAATGCCTTGAATGGAATTTGGTTGGGATGTTATGGCCTCTGGTTGCCAACATGTATGAGAGCTTTTGGTATTTTATTTGAGATTTATTGAACACTTCTCCTATTTTTGGTGAACCTTGCAAGTCAAGTCACCCTAGTTGAGGTTCATACAAACTAGTTGACCTAGTTCCTTTGGGAGATGACCTCTTTGGATCCAATTTGCATCCTATGCTTCTTGATTCACATTCTTGACATGTTTAGGATGCTGATTTCGATTTTATAGGTCACAGACTTGTTTGGTTTGTGTTACAAGTGACTTTAAAGTTGGGTTTTCTATTCATGTTTGAATGTTGAAATTGGTTTAAACTTTGGTTCTTTCCCTTGCCCTAGCTTGTGATTTGTCTTGGCTTTGTTTCTTCTTTCATTTGTGAGCTTTCTCCTCTTGTTCTCACTTCTGTCCCTTGGAATTTGGAACTCATTCAAAGTGATTTGGTTTGATTGATCATACTTTGAATTTGCTTTGAATGGTGGGCTACTTTGAGAACTTATTTGTGCTTTCTTTTTGCATGATCAATGAGATGATTTTGGTTGAGATACTTCTCATGTTGCTTGCTGCCCAAGCCTATTCTCCCATCCTAATCTTGATCATGGCTTCTTCATATCTTATTTGCATCCTTTTGAGATTAGTGATTGATGCATGAATGGTTGTAGGAGTTGTAACTTCTCTCATTTTATCTCACTTTCTTCTTGACTTGTTTAAGTCATTTCCTTTGCTTCTTTTATTTGTTGCATCTCTTTCATATTTCATATCATGTTTACATCTTCTCTTGACTTGTTTAAGTCATCTTCATCTCTTTCTTGCATTTCATTTGTGATTGATTTATCTTGTGTTTTCTTGGTTTCTTTGCCATGATCCCTTAGGATTCCTAGTCCCTCTGTTTAGGATGGGAGTAGGAGAGACATTAAGTGTTCAATCCAAGCATGATAACATTAGGGTAAACCTTTCCCCTTCTAATCTCAATCTTAGGAGCACATTGCATGATAACATTAGGGTTGAGTTAGTTTCCCCTTAGTTGTGTCTTCTCTCTTCTCATCTCAAAACTTCTTCAAAACATGTAATAAAGGATAATGAGTGTTGTACGCTACGAGCCTTAAGCATTTGGGAATGATGATTGGGGGACCTCCTCTCAATTGTCTAGAGTGTTTAGCGTATGCCCTTTGGGCGATACGCGGTGCATTCGCTCTCAAGTCATAGTCTTTAGTGCAACATGAATTTCAAACACAATTCAATTCACTTCTTCTTCATAAAAGACTCAATAACAAATATCAAACCTTTTTTATCCTTCAGGATTGTTTGGAAAATCATTTTCATAAAAAAAGTGTTGTTAACTCTTAGTTCTACCGCAAACAGGTAACGCCTAAGTCTCCAATGGTCGAGCAGCGATACAGCTAACTGCTAGAACTAAGGTTTAACCCTACTCGGGTAAAACACTTGAACCAATCTGTGGTCGTGTCAGCCCAAACTACGTTTGCTCTGATTTCTCGTACCAGACGAGCATATGTAGGCACAAGACGACGATATCTTGGCGAGCAACCTTCCCCACCTTTCACCCGTAGTTTTCCAAACTACGTTGACTCTGACTTTCCCATTACACGAGGGAGTACGTAGGCATAGAGCGGCGGTGCTCTATCGAGTCTCTTTTCTTTTCTTTCGTCCCTATGGTCAGCCCTATAGTTTAACACCCTTTAGATAGATAACAAGCGTGGATCTCGTCGAGTACGACGGACGTGAGGGGTGCTCATACCTTCCCCTTGCGTAATCGACTCCCGAACCCGAGATTTAGTTGCGATGACCTTGTCTTTTCCCTTTTTCGTAGGTTTTCTATGATCGTTTCCTTTCCCTCTCTTTGGGATAAATAAAGAATGGTGGTGACTCTTCTGTCTTCCGCCGGCTCCTTTTTCGCAGTAGCGACAGTAACCTATAAGGATTGGTACGAGATGTTGCCCCTTTCTCTTCACGGTTATCATACTTCAGTGCGTACGTCAACCGATGCAACTCCTTTCTCACTAGTGTATCGTACGGAGGCAGTCCTATCATTAGAAGTTGAGATTACCTCTTTAAGGGTATTGTCTGATGTGAAGCTTGACGAAGCTGAATGGGTGCAAACCAGATTGTATCAATTGAGCCTGATTGACGAGAAGAGGTTGGCAGTCATTGCTCATGAACGGATGTGCCAGAGTAGGATGAAGAAAGCCTTTGATCAGAAAGTGCGTCCTTGGTGCTTCCAGATAGGTGATATGGTATTGAAAAGGATCCTTCCTCCTCAGACAGATCACAGGGGCAAATGAACTCCAAATTATGAAGGTCAATATGTGGTAAGAAAGGTTTTATTTGGTGGAGCCTTATTACTATCAACCATGGATGGGGAAGATTTTTCGTCCCCTGTGAACGCATATGTGGTTAAAAATATACTTTGCTTAAAAGAGACCCGCTGGACACAAAACGAAAAGTCCATGAAAAAATGGGGCATCCCGGAGAACCATAAAAGGAAAGGTTCGGGCAAAAATGAGAGATAAAAGAAAAGAATAAACCTGCAAAGTTGAAATCCCGGAGAACCATAAAAGGAAAGGTTCGGGCATCCCGGAGAACATGGCGGTTGTCTGTTTCCACATCGCTGACATTTTTATATATTCCTTTGTTTTTTTGCACAATTACCTCTTTTCAGGAATTTCATCCGAATTGTAATTCGCCTATTTACAGGCCTTTCATCAATAAAGTATTTATTTCAGTCAAAGAGCTTTTCATTTCTTGTTTTTACTATTTTGTTTGTAAAAACATCCGATATTTTTGATAAACATTACAGGTGAGAACATAAGGATTTACAGAGTATAATGAAAGCAATGGATTTTCTTGAACAATGAGTGTCATGAATGATAACCGAGGTATCCATTTCACACATGGGGCATCCTATTGTTTCTTGTTTGTTGCAGGATGGCAGGGTCCTCTCCCCAACAGGGCTTTTCTTTTCAACGATTAAGTTCTAACGGCAGTGCACAGTGAAATATTCCTCCCCTAGCAGGAGTTCATAGTTGTATTTTCTAGCCGAAATGGATTTGTACTACCCAGTGAGTGTTCAGAGGTTGACTACTTCAGATAGAATTCATTCAGGAATTTTTGTTTCCCCACATAATCCTGTTATCATATCAGAAGTGCTATCACCAGCGCAAGTGTATAGTGTATCTCCAGCGGAGCCGAGTTTTTGTCTTCCCCACAGAGGCTAATCCCCAGCAGGGTGGATTTGTTCTCAGCATATTCAGTAGGGTAAGGTTGAAGGATATTTCCATGGCGGTAGGATGGATTTCAATTCAGTGTTATTCTCCAACAGAGGCAATGTCCTTGACGTCCTTCCCCAACGGAGTCAACGCTCTGATGTCTCTCCCCGGCGAGATCATTATTCATGAATTTCTTCCCCGAGCAAAGGTTAACAACAGATTGATATATCCGGCAAAGTCCAATGATCATTGGTATCTTTCAGGATCAGTTTTTGGGAAGAGCTCCCAAAAGATGGTATTCTCATTTTCCTCAGGGCAGATGTTTAAGCTGAGCTTGTTTATTTCCCAATAGAGCAGAGTTCTCTATAGATGTTCATTACATTCCCTATGGAGGGGAATCATTAACAAAGGTTACTTTCATCTCTTTGGCATAATGGAATCTTCAGTAGAAGTCTCTGATATCCCTAGTAGGGCAGATTTTTACTTGTATATCCCCAGCAGGGCAGATTATTATTCTTGTATTCCAAGCAGAGTGGAACCTTTAGAAGAAGCTTGTTATCCCCACTAGGTGGGATTTCATCGCTATTCTTAATTCCCCACTGAGTGGAGTTTTGGGTGTTTTCCTCAGCAGGGTGAAGTTTTTCAAGGAGAGCCGTCTAGGGCGTATTACCCAACAGGGTGAAGTTTTTAGAAGGCCATCCAGAGCGTATTCCTCAGCAGAGTTGGTTTGTTGGTCTTCTCAACGCTCCTCCGAGTTAGGTTCCTTTGCATTTGCATTTTGCATGGCATCCTTCCCAGATGCGTAGCATTTCCATTTCGTATGGAGCATTACGCTATTTTCAAACATATGCATCTGAAGCATAAGCTAGGTTTGATACCTTTGGTGCTAGTTGTCTCTTCGGTAGATGATGGTTTTATTCAGGAGATTTTCGTGTTATCCCCGTCGAGGTGGATCTTTTGGTCGTTCATTTTTATTGGGTTTTTCTCAGCGGAGTCGTTAGTTTAAACGTCTTCTTTCCCCAGTAAAGTCATTTGTTAACTTCTCTCTCCCCGGACGAGTCGCTGGTTTAAACGTCTTTTCCTAAACAGAGTTGTTTGTTTAACTTCTCTTTCCTCGACTGAGTCGTTTGCTTAAACATCATTTTCCTCAGCAGAGTCATTTGTTTTAACCTCTCTTCTCCTGTCAGAGCATCCTTTGTAAGTTATGAGTCGGTTAATTCTGTTGCATGCCTATTCTGGGTGTTTCATTCCAACTCTTGGTTGGTAATCCCCAATTTATTTCGAAGTTTTGTGGTTGTTATCCCAACTTTTGATTGGTAATCTCCATTTCGTGAGTGTGATCCCAACTTTTGGTTGGTAATCTTTGCTTCATCCCAACTTTTTGTTGGTGACCCATTGGTGGTTGGACATGATCCCGACTTTTGGTTGGTAATCCTTGTTTTCCCTAGTGGAGTCGTTATCCCAACTTTTGGTTGGTAATCCGTCACTTGTTGGACGTCATTCCAACTTTTGGTTGGTAATCCCCGGCTGAGTCCAAAGCTTTGTTGATGCTGTTTTGACTTTTAGTTGGTAGTCTGCCTTTCCTGGATGTTATTCTAACTTTTGGTTGGTAACCCTTTGGTGGTTGAATGTTATCCTAACCTTTGGTTGGTAGTCCTCTTCTATTCCCCGACGGAGTCATTATCTTAACTTTTGGTTAGTAATCAGTGACTTGTTGGATGTTTTTCCAACTTTTGGTTGGTAAGATTTTGTTAATGGTTGGTAATCCTTGGTTCCCCTGCAGAATCTGTTATTCTAACTTTTGGTTGGTAGCTTTCATTATGTCAGTTCGCTCTTGACCGGTGTTCCGGCGATTCTAACTTTTGGTTAGTAGCCTTTGCTTGATTCCAACTCTTGGTTGGTAATCCCCAGCTTAGTCGTCTTGTTGATGTTATCCAAACTTTTGGTTTGTAGTTTTTGTTTTGGGTTGTCGATTCCAATTTCTGATTGGTAGTCTTCCTTTAGATTCTAAATTTTGGTTAGTAGCATCGTTCTTTAGCTTTTGGGCTGGATGTTATCCCTTGCGGATTTAAAGTGATTCCAACTTCTGATTGGTAGCTTGTGTTCAACTTTGTTCGGCGTTCCAGTGATTTCAAATTTTGTTTGGTAACTTAAGTTTATTACCTTTTGTTGCATTCTAACTTTTGGTCAGTATAGTCCCCAGTGAAGTCGCCATCATTTCGCCTTTGTTTGGTTTTGTGGTGATTACAACTTTTCCAACTCTTGGTTGGTAGTGTTTGGTTTTTATCCCCAGGGAGTAACCTTTATAGTTGTCTGTTGAGGCTCCTCTCCGTCCCCAGTAGAGTTGTCTTTCCCTCAGGTTGTAAGTCCGTTGATTATACGTCTTGCAGTTTCTTGATTTATGTTTGTCCCTAGAAGGTTACCTCTGGTCGACTTTCTCTTTATCCCAACTCTTGGTTGGTATCCTTTGACTGTTATCCCAACTCTTGGTTTGTATCCTTTCATTGTTATCCCAACTCTTGGTTGGTATCTCTTAGTTGGTATCCGGCGGTTTTGTTCTAGCTTTTGGTTGATGTTTTGTTCATCTTGGATTGTTATCCTCAGCATGTCGCATCCCAGCTCTTGGTTGGTATTCGCTGTTTTGCATCCCCCCAGGTTGCTAATTTCCGGGTTCTTTTGGTATTCAATCTCCATGCACCTTGAATGTTTGAAAGTCATTGTTATCATCCCTTCAGGTTCAAGTCGATTGAATAGGGGGAGTTATAGCACCCCAAAATTTTCCTCTCCGTTTCTTGGTTTAATGACCTATGTTTCTTTGTATATCATAACATTGGCCCTCGAGACATGGGAGAAAGGTCTTTTCCTGGCTCAAGGTTCCCTTTTTGTTGCAAAGGTTTAAACAACGAGCATCAAAGGCTCTGGCATTTATTTTTCCTAGCGATCAAGCAGTCAATTTTATTATTTTTAATAGGTTATTTTCAGCTCAGGAGATGGTGTACAGGCTATCTCAAGCATTCTCACAATCATAATATTCAAGGGCAAGTTTCAGAGGCTTAACAAAGCTTAGAGTAGGTGGCAACGGGTAATTATGCATGATTCCCTCCACTTGGCGCCAAAATTGACATTTTTTGAATAGGGTAACCGGTTACCTGATATTGAGTAACCGGTTACTTCAAGCGAAATTGGTCAGAATATTTGAATTTTCAGCATGTGCAATTTCCGAATCATTTTTAACCATTGATTTCACATGATCATCATTGGAAGGATCTATAATTGCTTCAATTTTCACCATTTCCCTCCAAATTTCTAACACTCCATTCCTAATTCCACTCCTAATTTCCCTTTCAAATGCTAATCCACATTCCAAACCTAGAGCTTATTTAAGGGAATTTTCTCCAAACCTCACACAATTAACCTTCATTTTCAGATTTCACATTTATTCTTGAGAATTTGCTCTCAAATTTCTCTCCACTTTTTCACTCTCAAAATCTCCATTAAAGCTTTTTCACTTGAATTCATTGATTCTTCATCGAAATCCTTGAATTCTAGAGCTAAACCTTCATCTTTCACCTCCATTTTCTTCAATTCACCATTCAATTTTTGTTTGGATTTGGATCTGAATTTGGAAGCTAGATTGGAAGTGCTTTTTTGAGACAATTTTGCTTGACCTTGCTTGTTCTTCATTTCTACCATAAGGAAGCTCTTGGATCTTGAAGAATCTTTGGGTTTCTTGCTTGGATCTGCTAATTTCAAGTGAATCAACACTCACCAAAGCAAATCTCAGCTTTGAAGGTTGGCAATTCTAGATCTAATTCTATTTTGAGCTTATTTGAGTAATCACAATATAGATACATGGTTTTTGCTGCTTTTTGATCCATTTTGATGATTTGGATCTTGGTGATTTGTGATTACATTGCTCGATTGTGTTTACATGATGGTTGATCACTAATTCTTGATGATAAATTTGTGCTTAATTGATAACCTGTTCATATGAGTGGTTTGATAAGTTGTTGGATGCTGAAAACTAATTTTAAAAGCTGAGTTTCTGCTTCTGGTTCAGTGGTAACCGGTTACCTTATATAGGGTAACCAGTTACTCAGTACAAATTTCACGTCCAGGCTATTTTTTTTAATAGGGTAATTGGTTACCTGATATAGAATAACCGGTTACCACTGAGCAGAATGATGTGTTTTTACATTTTTCTTGCTTGTTTGGGCTCATTTTCACATGTAAACTTCATGGATTGATATGATGCATTTATGTGGATTGTTTTTGACATATTTCATCATTCTTGAATGTTTGATCTCGATTCTTCAACACGTAACTTTTGGTTTCTGCTTGAGTGTTTAACATGTTATTGTTGCTTGATTGATGATCACATTGCTTTGCTTGCTTATATCATGTTAATTAATTATCATGAATGTTTGTTGCTGGATATTGTGATGCATTATGGCATTTATTTCCGATTCCGCTTGTTGCATGTTCCTTTGTTCGGTTGATCGTCCAATTTAATTTGAAAGAACATGTTGATCTTGATAATTCTTGTTGATGCGATGTTGTTCGTCAATTATGTTTGATTGTTGAAGCATGTCCATATTTTCACGATATCTGTTCATGATTGGTATTTGCTCTCGATTAATTGCATTCTTACAAGCTTGCTTGCTGCCCTGCTTTTCACAACTGTTCTTTTTCTAAACTTGCATGTTATCTTTGCCTTGCTTGTTTGCTGCCTGCCTTTTACACCTGCTTTTGTGCTTAAACATGCGCTGTTATAGGTTGTCTTGCTTGTGTGCTGGACTTTATTGATGTTTTATGCATGAGGCTCTGTTGTAGCTGCTGTTTTAGCCTTGTTTTCTTGTTTCTTCTTTGTCTTTGCATGTTCCCTTAGGGTTCTTATTCTAATTTAATTTCTGATTAAATTTGGAGTAAGATAATCATTAGGAGTTTAATCCATGCATGATAACAAGTAGGCTAGTCCCTGTTAACCTCAATCTTAGGTCCATCTTTTGCATGCTAACATTAGAATAGAATCTCCTTTCGTATCCTGACTTTAGGACCACTTTGCATGACAATGTTAGGGTTGAGTTTCCCTTAGACCTTTCGTGCGTCTCTTTTCTCATCTCAAAACATCTCCTAACTCATCTAATAAATACGATGAACGTTATACACTACGATCCTTAAGCACATGGGAAATGATGAGTGGGGGGTTTCTCCTCACTTGTCTAGAGTGTTTAGTGTATGCCATTTGGGTGATATGCGACGCATTCGCTTATATGTCATAGTCTTTAGTGCAACGTGAATCACAAAGCAAACACAATCCATTTCACTAAAAATCACAAACCGAATCAAACTTTTTATCCTTCGGGATTTGCGTTTCAAACTCATTTTCAGAAAAGGGTACGTTACTTTTCCGTTCTACCGCAAACAGGCATCGACCCTAACTGCTGAAATGGGAACTTAGTGTTGCTCATAAAAAACACTTAACCAACATGTGGTCTAGTTTACTCGAACTACGTTTGCTCTGATTTCTCATACCAGATGAGGATACATAGGCACAAGACAGAGATGTCTTGGCGAGCAACCATCCCCCCATCACCCGTAGTTTTCTGAACTACGTTGACTCTGAATTTCCCATTGCATGAGGGAATACATAGGCATAGGGCGGCGATGTCCTATCGAGTCTCTTTCCTTTTTCTTTTGTTTTCATTTTGGTTTAGCAGTAGCTTATAGATAACACACCCCTTGATTAAGCAACAAGCATGGATCCCATTGAGTACAACGGACGTGAGGGTGTTGCACCCCAAAATTTGACCAACATTTATTTACCCATCAAGAGTTGTATGAGGCTTTGAAGCTAGCCAATAGGGTTATTCAAATGTTCAAAGGTTGATACCTTTGTTAGAGAACTCAAAGAGATCCTCAGAGAGATTGGTTGAAACCAAGGTTGTGTGTCTCATAACTTGAGAGTTGTGGGAGTTCCTCAGATGATTCTGAGACTATGAGGGTAGAATTTAAGCTTTGAGAAAGCTTATGAGATGTCTTGAAAGCCATCATGAAGCCTAGAGAGGTCATTGTACAAGAATTCAGAAGATTCAGCCATGAGTGGTGGAATTAGGGTTTGACTGGGTCAACCCTAGGTCAACTGATGATTTGGAGAGGGTTGAGACCTAATCCAAGAGACATGTGATCATGGAATGATGCATTTAGATGCTATAAGGATGATTCCTAGACCAACTCATCATGATTGAGGAGTTTGAGAAGTTTTAAGCTAGGGTTTCTAAGGATTGACAGTGTAAAATCCCCTAGTTTGATCCCTATCTTCAAGGCTGTTTAGCTCAAGATGTGATTGTCATCTCATATTCCCCATAACATGAATGTTGTAGAGCTTGTTATTAGCTTTAATTTGAGTACTAGAAGTCCTTGATAGGATTTTTAGAGCTCAAGTTATGACTTTGACAAATTACAGGTCATCTGAGGTATGTGAATCTGGGTCCTTGAAAGTCACCCAACTTGCATCCAACTTTTGCCCTAGTAGGATGATTCCTATGGATTCTTGGTCAACATGAATGTTGTAGAGCATCTTCTTAGCTTTCTAGAGAGTACTAGAAGTCCTTGATAGGATTTGTAGAACTCAACTTATGGCTTTGACAAGTCAAGGGCATTTTGGTCATTTGGAGGTTATAGGTCATTTCAAGCATAAGGCCATATCTCCTAGTTCCAAGCTTCAAATGGAAAAATCTTCAACATCAAACTTGATTAGAATTATGTTTTAAGGCTAGTAGGGAGGTCATGAGATGTTGAAAAGGCTCATATCAAAAAGTGATAAAAATGGCCTAAAATGGAGGCATAAGTTAAATAAGTTGAAATTGAAAATTGGAAATCACAAGTTATAAGTCCAAACCATGTCATGTAATAGGTCATTTTGACTCCAAATGACATTCTAAGAACAATGGTTCAGCCACAATTTTGATTTGAGACTTGGATCATAGGGCTGCTTTGGAATTGGCTTACTTGCATATTAAGGTACAAAGGCAAAACTCAAAAGAACTCAATAAACACATTGGTTATGCATTGTAACTCACCCTAAATCTCATGTGGGGATAAATTCAAGTCAGAATCAAAGGTTATGAGAAGCTTGGCATGAGATAGCATGTAAGGAGAATGAGAAATCAAAATACCATGACATGAAAAGTTTAATTTCTCATTGGATGATCCTAGAGGGTTCTAGATGATTCTAAACCAATCTATATAACAAGTGTAACTTGCTCAGATGCAAGGTTGGTGTGAATTGGTGTAGAGAAGAGAGAGTGAGATCCAAATTCTTCCATTGCAAGTCAAGTGCAATTTCTTCATTCTTCTTCATTCCCACCCATTTTTTCTTCACAAACACTTTCCATAGATCCCTCTGAGTGTGTGCATACTGAATTGAAGCTCCATTGATGGAAGATTGAAGGTGTTCCAATTGAATTTGCAAGAAGCCATTCACATTCGAATCTTGAAGTGCAAGCATTCTTCCTCCATTTTTTTGCAAACAGTAGAAGTTTCATCATCCAAGGATCATTCTTGAAGAGTTTCAAGCCTTGAAGTGAAAGATTTCATCATCTGCCATACCAAGAAACCAGGTTTGCAAAATCTCTTTCACCTCATTATTTAGGCATGGTTAGTTTGAATTATTAGTGTAGAATGGCTAGAGACCAATAGGTGATCAATTCTAGAGACTTAGAGAGTAATTGGTGAAGGTTGAATGTGTGACACCATTACTTTGATGAGCAAGAACTCGTGGCATGGTGAGAAAGAATGAATGTTTGATAGCTTGTTTTGACTAGTGGAGTGAGGTGAACATTTTGATGTAGAGAAATCTAAGGTTGGTTGAAGTTGAAGATTGATCATATTTTGAGATTAATTTGGATCCACCATCGGGTTGCATGATAGAGACCAGTTCAATGCATTCTAATACCATAGGCGTGATCAGGGTGAAAAATGGATCAATTTAGTGCTTTAGATTGTTGATTTTGATGATGATATGAGAGAGCACGAGCAGGTGGAAGATGAGTGCATGAACTCTGGTTTTTGGAGCTTCCATGGCCAAACCCTAGGTTGGAGGAAGAAGGCGATCTCGCAGCCGTTGGATGAGGAGCTGACTATTGACTGAGGATTAGATCTGATGGCCCATATTCAATCTCAGTTTGGAGGGAATTCTGATACACGCATGAAACGATGTGTTTCATTAAAAGTAGGTTCTGGGCTTAGTGGATCCAATTGCTTTCTGAACCCCCAATCAAGGCCCATTGTGAATTCTAACTGAATTTCTCTTCTATTTGCACCGCTCTTTTTATATTTTTCTTTTCATTTTAATTGTTTTCTGATTTAAACATTGGGCCCAGCGCGCTTGCTGTTTAAACCCCCCATTCTGGGCCCAAGCGTGAACTGAACTGCATATGTTTACTTCTTGCACCCCATCCATTCATTTTCATCTTATTTTTCTCCATTTTCTTTCCAACTTTGAAAATTCATAATAAATTGAAAATTAAAGATTTTTTCATGGGAGTTTTTTCTCCCATTTCATATTTTTGTCAAGAAAAATATAAAATAGAAATATTTTCCATATCATACATTTTGGTATTTTTTGTATATTTTCTACTTTTATTACTTTTTAATTGTTTTATGTTGATCAATGATTTTGTAGAATTTAGTTTAGGTAGTTCCCTTAATATTTTTAGGTCATTCCTTTTAGGTTATTTTGATATAGGTTTTATCTTCCCCCTGGATTTATTCCATAATTTTGTGATGATTTTTAGGATAGTTTTGATTAGATGATATTAGGTTGTGTAGAATTAGGTTGAACTTCAACATAGGTCCATAGCATTAGATTTTTGGGTTTTTAGGACAAAATAGACTATGGGTCATATAAGGGTATTAAGGGTAGGTATGTAGGATCCCTTAGAAATTATATTAGGATTTAATATAGTAGTATACTATTTTTAGATGATTTTTGTATTGTATGTTTGTTTGTGTTGCCCTTGTGGGCTTGTATGTTTGTTTGCTTTGCTTTGTGGGCTTGGAGAGCTTGGTATCTCATTGTGGAGCATTGAGGAGCTTGCTAGAAGACTTGAAGATGCATTGAGGAGCTTGAGAGCTTGATCTTATTTGTTTTGTTGTTGTTTTAGGGTTAGGGATTAGGAAGAGTTTAGACTTAGATAACTTCTCTCTTAAACATGGATGGTATCTGCCACCTCCATTCCTCCCTATGATTCAAAGTCTTTCCATGGTATACACCTCTCTCCTTTGGAGGGATAAGTGATGTACCTAGGAATTATAACTTTTGAGGGAACCATTCCTTTGATATTGAACCCTTATAGGTCACCCTTGGTGGTCAAATAAGCAGTTCAATATCCCCCAGCTTATCCAGTAAGTGATTTCCTCTGGTTTGATTATCTTGAGAGAAGTTGAGCTTGAGTTTGAAGAAGAAGACTTCATTGAAGAGTATTGAAAAGGATGAATCCTTGAGTATTACCATTCCAGCTGAAGCTTGAAGAGCAACAAGAGCAAGTTGATACTTGAAGATCCATAATGATTGATGGGGAAGCCTGAAGGTGGAGCTGATAAAGGAAGCTGAAGCTTAAAGGAGAAGATAAGTTGAAACTTATGTTGAAGGGTTGAAGCCTGGAAAAGCAATTGATATTTGTCAAGAGTGATTGAAGTCTGAAGACTGAGTTGCTGTTGGAAAAGCTGAAGCTTGAAGTGGAGAGAGGAGTTGATCTGTCTTCTTTTTCTTTGTTGTATTGATGTGTTTTGCTTGACTTGCTTGATGCATTAGAATAAGTTCATATCTAGAATAAGTAGAATCTAGGAGCATGATTGCACTAGAGGTTGAGTTGCTCCCTCTTCTTGTATTGTTACTGTGTGGCTTTGCTTGCGGGTATTCGGTAGAGCCCAGCTCCCTTACCCATGTGGTTTGTTTGTCTGATGGCATTTTATTTCATTTTATCTGTATGATTGCAGTTTACTGTTATTGCTTGATAGCATGTTGTTTTATATTTCAGTATGATTACTGTTATCCATTCTGGCTTGAGGTTGAGATGAGCTTGTGGAGGCTGAAGCCCCACACACATTTCCTCCCTCACTTGCATTGCATGCATTTTACTGTTAAGCTGATGCTTTGTCTGTTTTGGTGTATCATTGACATGATCCCTTAGGACTCTCATTTCCTTTGATAAGGAATTGATGATAGAATTTTAGGTTGAAACCTATGCATGACAACTTCTAGGAGTTCCCTGTTCAAACCTCAACCATAGGATGAATCCATGGCATGACAACAGTAGGACTTGATAGTCTCCCTCCTAGTTGGGCCTATTCTCTTCTCATCTCAAAAAAGTTTAAGATACAGTAATCATGAATGATTTCTTTCGTATGTTACGAGCCTTAAGCTATCTGAGAAAGGATTGTGGGAGAGTTTCTTTTCCGCAGTCTGGATGTTTAGTATGGTACCCTTTGGGTGACATGCGACGCATTCACTCTCAGGTCATAGTCTCTAGTGCGGTTGAAATCGCAAACACAATAAAAAACACTTCTTTCGTAAAAGACAGGAAATAAACCGTAGTTTCCCGAACTACGTGAGCTCTGATCTCTCATACCTGTTGAGAGTACGTAGGCACAAGATGGCGATGTCTTGGCGAGCTACCTTCCCCCATAACCCTTCGTAGGCCGAACTACGTTGACTCTGATTTCTCATTCTCTGATGAGAATACGTAGGCATAAAGTGCGACGCTTTGCCGAGTCATTTTTCTTTTCTGTTTAAGCCAGCCTTGATAGGTAGATAGAATAAAACCAACCCGTCCAAGTAAACACAACAAGCAAGGATCCCATCGAGTATGACGAACGTGAGGGGTGCTAATACCTTCCCCTTGCGTAACCGACTCCCGAATCCAGACAATGGTTGCGACGACCTTGTCTTACCCTTTTTCGTCAGGTTTTTCTGATCGTTTCCTTTCCCGCTCTGAGGGATAAAAAACGAAAGGCGGCGACTCTTCTATTTTGCCGACACCTTATTTTCGCGCAAGCGACAGCTGGCGATTCTGCTGGGGACTTCAACGGTTCCCTGCGAGTCAATCCTAACGCTTGTATGTTTACTTGTTGGGTTGCGTTTATTTATCGCATTTTTACTTCTCGCACTTTATTTCCCGCATTTTATATTCAGTATAATATGATTATTTGTGCTGTTGTGGGATGGGAGTTCTGATGAGTGAGAAGCCAGACCCAGGCTTGAGTGCACTATAGACTTAGAGTGGAAATTAGTGGGCGCGTGCTTGCTTTGCAGGCACTAGTGTCTCATGAAATCCACGCTCAGACGAGGTTCATCCGGTTGGCTTCTCTTTCAACCCTTTGGGTTGAGACGGTTGTTGGTTTGGTGGATTGTCGACTCTAGGGACCGATCATTTGTGATTCAGCTAAGTGAGGCCGCTTCATGAGCTGGTGATGCCACACCTTCTGGGTATCGTATCACCCCTCTTGAAAGTCTGTGACGCTGATGAACGCATAGGATGCCGTACCTTGAGTCAGTTTAGGTCCATACCTGTGAGCAGGGTTGGGTTTATTGCAGGAAACTTTGACCTTCACACTACCTGGTTTTCTTGACAGTGAATCAGTTTTGTTGGTACCAGGGTTTCTCAGTTGCAGATTTGTCTGTTCTTGATAGAGCAGGTTTTGATCAGAGGATCTTATCATCAGGTGTGTGCCTGTTCTTGATAGAGCAGGTTTTGATCAGAGGATCTTATCATCAGGTGTATGTCTGTTCCTGATAGAGCAGAGTTTTGTCATTAGTTGTTTGTTCTTGATAGAGCAGATTTTTGGGGTCTGAAGATCTAATCAGCAGATGTTGTTTGTTCTTGATAGAGCAGATTTTTTGGGTCTGAAGATCTCATCAGCAGATGTTGTTTGTTCTTGATAGAGCAGATTTTTGGGGTCTGAAGATCTCATCAGCAGATGTTGTTTGTTCTTGATAGAGCAGATTTTTGGGGTCTGAAGATCTCATCAGCAGCTGTATGTTTGTTCTTGATAGGGCATATTTTTGATTTGGGGTCTGAAGACTTCATCAGCAGATATTTCTTGATCATATATCAGAATTCCTTATTATCAGACATTTGTTCTTGATAGAGCAGAGTTATGATCCTGTGTATATGGTCCCATCAGATGGTTGTTCTTGGCAGATCAGATTTGTGGTCCTACACCAGGGTTTTCTTCTTATCAGTGATTGTTGATACAGAATCTCCACAGCACCAGTTGCCCGGATATATTATTGCATGATTGCATTTTGCATTAGTTTGCATGTTCATTTGCATTTCATTAACGTGTGTCTGTGTTGCAGGTACCGTTTTCCCCGATCCAGGATTTCTTGCCTCCTATTGTATTGTTATGGGCTCTCTGAGGAAGATCGTGGCTTACAAGTTCCCTACCCCTGACGTGGTTAAGCTGACTGGTTTGATAGCTCTAGCAGATGATTCTGTAAGGGATGAGTTCAGAAAATCTTATGGCAGGTTGCTCAGTTTGGTTTGTAAGCCTTCTGTGTTCGAGTTGAATGGGTTGCACGCTCTGCTGCAGTTCTACAACCCTCTGCTGAGATGCTTCACTTTTCAGGACTTTGTTCTTGCACCTACGCTGGAAGAGTATGCTGACTTGCTAGGTGTGCCTATCAAGAGGCAGATGCCTTTTGTTCACATGGATGCTGAGCCTGATCTGGCTGGTTTAGCTCCTTCACTTTGTTTGGACGCCTCCGAGTTAATATTGACTAGTTGGAACAAGGTTCCTGGGTTCTCCTTGCAGTTTCTGGTGGTTAAGGCTCAGCAGTGTGCCAAGGACGGATGTTGGGACGCGTTCAATGCCATCCTCGCTTTTTGCATATATGGCATCATCCTGTTCCCCAACATGCCCGATTTTGTAGACTTTGATGCGTTTCACATCTTTGCTTCAGGGAATCCAGTCCCTACTTTGATAGGAGATGTCTATCACTCAGTCCACTACAAAAATGAAAACAGGAGGGGGAAGAATGTCTCGTGCTACGTGCCCTTGCTATACAAATGGCTTGAAAGTCATCTGCCCAAGAGGGGTCCTTTTGTCTTGTCTGCAGCCACAGCTGAGTGGCCTGAGCGTCTGATGAGTTTATCTGCAGAGGATATTGATTGGTTCGACAGAGATAGGTTGGGTACTAAGTGTCGCTTGCGCGAAAATAAGGTGCCGGCATGACAGAAGAGTCGCCACCTTTCGTTATTTATCCCTCAGAACGGGAAAGGAAACGATCGGAAAAACCTGACGAATAAGGGTAAGACAAGGTCGTCGCAACCATTGTCTGGGTTCGGGAGTCGGTTACGCAAGGGGAAGGTATTAGCACCCCTCACGTCCGTCGTACTCGACGGGATCCTCGCTTGTTTGTTTACTTGGACGGGTTGGTTATAATCTATCTACCTATCAAGGCTGGCTGAAAAAGAAAAGAAAAATGACTCGGCAAAGCGTCGCGCTTTATGCCTACGTATTCCCGTCTGGAATGAGAAATCAGAGTCAACGTAGTTCGGCTAACTACGGATTACGGGGAAAGGTTGCTCGCTAGGACGTCGCATCCTATGCCTACGTACTTTCATCCGGTATGAAAGATCAGAGCAAACGTAGTTCGCGAAAATACGGGTTATCTCCTGAAAGAAGTGTTTTTTATTATGTTTGCGATTTCAACCGCACTAGAGACTATGACCTGAGAGTGAATGCGTCGCATGTCACCCAAAGGGTACCATACTAAACATCCAGACTGTGGAAAAGAAACTCTCCCACAATCCTTTCTCAGATAGCTTAAGGCTCGTAACGTACGAAAGAAATCATTCATGATTATTGTATCTTAAACTGTTTCGAGATGAGAAGAGAACAGGCCCAACTAGGAGGGAGACTATCAAGTCCTATTGTTGTCATGCCATGGATTCATCCTACGGTTGAGGTTTGAACAGGGAACTCCTAGATGTTGTCATGCATAGGTTTCAACCTAAAAGTCTATCATCAAATCCTCATCAGAGGAAATGAGAGTCCTAAGGGATCATGTCAATGATACACCAAAACAGACAAAAGCATCAGCTTTAACAGTAAAATGCATGCAATGCAAGTGAGGGAGGAAATGTGTGTGGGGCTTCAGCCTCCACAAGCTCGTCTCGACCTCAAGCCAGTCATGAAATAATAGTAATCATACTGAAATAAACAACATGCTATCAAGCAAAACAGTAAACTGTAATCATACAGACAGAAAATGAAATCATGCTATCAAGCAAAATAAACACATGGGCAAGGGAGCTGGGCTCTACCGAATACCCGCAAGCAAAGCCAAGCAATAACAATACAATCAGATGCACTCATGCTCTTAGATTGAACTTATTCTAAATGGGCTTAGTCTAATGCAACAGACAAATCAGACAAAACACACAATACATCAAAGAAAACAGAAGAGAGCCTCAGCTCCTCCAGCAGCAACCCAGTCTTCAGACTTCAGAGATCACTTGCTTTCCAGGTATCAACCCTACAACATGAGTATCAACTCATCTTCTCCCTTGAGCTTCAGCTCCTTTGATCAGCTCTACCTTCAGGATTCACTATCTTCAGGGATCTTCAGGCATCAATTTGATCTTCACAGAGTCTTCAGACTTCAATAATCTTCAAGGAATCATCCTCTTCAAGGCCTCAGCTTCTATCTTCAATGGCTCCAATGCTCCAGCAAACAAGATTCAGTCAACAAGATGAGTGGGGGATGTTACAGTACTCACTGACTTCCAAAGGATGCCATTGAGGACTTAACATCAAAGGAAAGGCTCTCTCAAAGTTCTACCTTATGGGGCAAGGTCACTAATCCCTCTAAAGGAGAGAGGTGAATACCCTTAAGGGACTCTGTGTCACAGAGAAGAAAGGAGGTGAACAAGACACTCCTTGTTTATTGAACAAAATATTCTATCTAGGGCTCTGCCTATGCACCTATAAACCTATAAACAAAACAACAAAAGCTATGCTAAACTCCTCTGCAAGGTCTTCAAAGCTTCCATGATGATCCACAAGGTCTTCAACTCAATCTTCAAAGCTCACACACTCAAAAGAGGGGGAAGGAAAACACAACAATACAACTTATGCCTTTAAGCAACACACATATTATCCATACATTCAAAAATCAATGAAAAATACTAAAACACCACACAATATTCTAACAAAAATCTAGGGGATTCTATACATACTTACCCTTAACCCATGTATTCCCCATAGGCTAACTTGTCCTAAAAACCCCAAAAATAAAATGTTGAAGTTCAAGTATACTACTTAAAACCCTAATTAGAGTACCTAAATGTCTAACAATCAAACTACCTCAAGTTTAATTTCTAAAATAAAGGGATAAATCCTACATGAAACTAGGGTTCAATATCTAATTACACAAAAAAGAATGATTCAAAAATCCTAAGGGAAGGTCCTAAAACAATTCTTGCAAAATAAGGTATCAACCAAAAGAAAATAATTGTCCTATTTAAGAGAAAATACCACCATAAATTCTACATTAAAAATAAAATTTCATTTTTATTTTTTATATTTTTCTACACATTATTGTCTAAACATAGAAAAAAGAATGAGTAAAAAATCATTATTTATCAATTACTTATGAATTTTTAAAGGTGGCAAAAAATATTAAAAGAATTAAAAAGAATTCAAAATAATATAAAAGGGAGGGGGGTGGAAACAGCAACACGCGCCAGTTCATTCTGCTTGGGCCATATGAAAGGGGGGTGCGGATAGGAAAGAGGCCAAAGCCCAGACACGTTGCTAAATGAAACGACTGCGTTTCCAATTCAAATTTCCCTTCGTTTTCTGGGCGAATGAGGACCGTGCGATCGAAGGACAAAGTCTAACCTTTCAAAACGCTCCAACGGTGGAGATTACATCTCCTACCTTCAGCCACCTAGGGTTTCATGAGACCCCCTCCATGCACAGACCTTTCCTCTCTTCGTTCTCTCTGCTCAGTGGATGAAATGCCACGATTCCAAAACGAAAACGGCTCTACTAATCAAGAGGAACAAGACTATACGCCTATTTTTTCCTGATTCTCTCTAGATAATCCCAACAGAAGCTTGCAAGATCATAGTTCCACCATATGCACCTGATGTCAACCTTCCATAATCCTTGAATCCAATGGCCTACAGTTATTCTACACAATACCCTAACCATTCTAAGCTAATTCTTGCTAACTAAAGCCAACACACCAGTCAATTCTTGAGGATTAAAGTTTCATGGACCTGTTATCAATTACCATGGATCGTGCCATAACTCTCAGAACTTCATCATCTAACCTAATGCATCAGTTCTAGACCTATAAAACTAGTCAAAACTACATAACTTAAGAGAATGGTGATGAGAAAGAACCTGTCAAGAGGTTATGGTGGAGATGTGTAGAACTCGATTCAGTGCTTGATCTTGCTCCCAAATGCTTCTTTAATGGTGTACTCCCTTCTGTTTGCAACTTTCTTGGTGGAGATGGCTTGTAGAAATGAAACCGAATCTGGTGTGGATCTTGCAATTCTCAATTCAAACCCTTCAATCTTCCATTGATGATCCTCTGAATCTACTTGGGTACACTCACTATGAACTGTGGATTATGGATGAATGAGAAGATTGAACAAACTTGGTGTAGAATGAACAATCTCTCTTTTGCTTGTGATCGAAGAAACTATGGAAACCTCACTTTTCTCTCACTCTCCTTCCAACCTTGGCCAACCCTGAACTCATCATGATCCTCACAATATATAGCAATCCATGGAACAATCTAGAATCATCTAGAAAGTGCTAGAAAAGTGTGGAACTTCTCATGTGATGATATTATGGAACATCTCATACCATGCATTATGACCTCTAACTTTGTGTTAAAATCTCCTTGCATGAGATATTGAGGTAATATGAATGAAAAACAAGCTGATTCTTGCCTTAAGTAAAGTTTTCCAAAGTTGCCTTATAATGCAAGTAAGAGAATTCCAAAGCAACTTCAAAATTCAAGCCTAAACTCAAAATTGTGGCTGAACCATTGTCTTCAAAATAATGTTTCCAATCAAAATGATATATTGGATGACCCATTTTGGATTTCTAGATCCTCCAAACCAATTTCCAATTCCAACTTTTTAAACTTATATGCCATTTTTAGTTCATTTTTGACCAATCATGCAAATCCATGTTATGAGCTTTTCCAACAATTTATGACCTTCTCTATAGACTTAAAATCACATTTTGAACAACTTTCATGTTTTGAGTTTTTCCATTTGAGGCTTGGAAATAGGAGATATGGCATTTGCTTAAAAATGACCTATAACTGACAAATGACCAAAATACCCCTGTCTTGTTCAAACTATAAGTTGAGTTCCACAAATCCTATCAAGGACTTCTACCACTCAAATTAAAGCTAAGAAGATTCCCTCCAACATTCATGTTGACCAAGAGATCATAGGAATCATCCTACTAGGGCAAAAGTTGTCTGCAAGTTGGGTGACTTTCAAGGACCCAGATTCACACACCTCAGCTGACCTGTAATTTATCAAAACCATAACTTGAGCTATGCAACTCCTATCAAGGACTTCCACCACTAAAATTAAAGCTTAGAACAAGCTCTACAACATTCATGTTGTGGGTAAGATGAGATATCAATCACATCTAGAGCTAAAACTGCCTGGAAGATAGGGATCAAATTAGGGTTTTTTCACTGACAATCCTCAGAAACCCTAACTTAAAACTCCTCAAACTCTTCAATCATGATGAGTTGGTCTAGGAATCATCTTTATAACATCTCAATACATCACTCCATGATCTCATGGCTCTTGGATTAGGTCTCAACCTTCTCCAAATCATCAGTTGACCTAGGGTTGACCCAGTCAAAACCCTAATTCTACCACTCATGGTTGAATCTTCTGGATTCTTGCATAATGACCTCTCTGGGCTTCATGATGACCTTCAAGACATCTCATAGGCTTTATCTAAGCTTCAAGTCCATTCTCAAAGTCTCAGAATCATCTGAGGAGCTCCCACAACTCTCAAGTAATGAGACACACAACCTTGGTTTCAACCAATTCCTCTGAGGATCTCTTGAACTTTCTGGTGAAGGTATCAACCTTCAAACACTTGATGGGTAAATAAATGTTGGTCAAATTTTGGGGTGCAACAGCTGCCCCTATTCAAACGGCTTGAACCTGACTGGGTGAGAAGCGAACGGCTCTCAACCAATCAAGGTGCGAGACGGTTGAATATCGGTAAACCCGAAAATTTGCCAACTGCTCAACTTGTCGAACACTGGAACGATAGCTGCACGGCAACTATCTGGGGAAATACTGATCTGACATCGCCGTCAGTCATCCATATTAACTTTTCTGATATTGTCTTCAGACAACCACAACACCCAACATCGCCGCTGGAGGACTAAATCACCTGACATCGCCGTCGGAAAACTGAATCTGACATCGCCGTCGGGAACAAACATCCTTTTAGAGACACTTGACATCGCCGTCGCACAAACATCATCTCTACTGGGGATTTAAAGAGTCTGACCTCGCCGTCAAACAGGCATAATTTGACCTCGCTGTCGGATACATTCAACATCGCCGCCAAACAAAATATAATCTGAAACTGAACATTCGACCTCGCCGCCGAACAAACATCCAACCTCGCTGCCGGGCAACTGATGATCTGACCTCGCCGTCAAATCCAAACGTTCATCCTCGCCGTCGAACAAACATCCAACCTCGCCGCTGGACAAATGAAACAAAAGGTACACTTGCGTATTTGAAACTACCCCGCTGGGAATGAGAGACTTAACCGAGCACACTCTGATCTGGGGGTCACCCTCAGAACCATAACGAACATCGGAATACTGCTGCACACTGCCCGCCGTAGAACTTCAACATTAAAGACATATGAAACCCTGGCCCCTGGCCATTCCAGATCCGCTGGAAAAAATATTCAAGTATTTCTGAATATGAATGAAACCCTGGCCCCTGGCCACTCCAGATCCGCTGGAAAAAATATTCAAGTATTTTTGAAGATAGACATCCTTGGCCTTCAAGGATATAAACCTTGCCCGTCGGCAACTCTGCAGGAGGCATCTTCGACTTCAATCTAAAGAAATGGTCCTTGGCCTTCAAGGATACATGGATATGCCTTCAGGCAACTCCGCCTTTGCTATAGAGCATCCTAGACTTCAGTCAGGGATATACTTCGGCCTTCAGTCCGAAAAATGAATCCTAGGTCATTCATGACCTTGGGGATAACCTTGCCCTTAGGCACCTTCGCTTCAGCTTGGGAAATCTATGACTTCAGTCAGAGAAATGGTATCCTGAACCATTCATGACTCTACAGGGATTCAAACACTTTGCCTTCAGGCAAAACTCCGCTTCAGCTGGAGAAACATCTTCGACTTCAGTCAGAAGAAACACTATTCACTAGATCGCGATCAATCATCACCTCAGGGCAACTGACTTGGTCTTCAGACCAACACGGATCATCTTGGTATATCTACAAACTTTGGAACCTTGTCTTCAGCCACACGTTGATTCATCAACAAGGACATCTGAGCTCACAGGAACCTTCTGATACCGCCTTCAGGCGTTTACGCAGTCAATCTTCAGATTAGACAACACTGTTGGAGCAGACATATCACGCTGCTAAGGACTTCAAGAATCATCTTGAACAAACAAATCCGTCAGGCACCTTCAAGAATCATCTTGAACCGATAACCATTCTAGAGACTTTATTCTGCCGGGTATTCCAGGAATCTTCCTGGGCAACTCTTGCTGGGGACGCTACTGGGGAGCTCAAGCATCATCCTAAGCGAACAACTCGGGAAGTTGCGCTGAGGTCTTAAGAATCATCTTAAGCAAACGGCCCTGCTGAGGAATTCAAGAATCATCTTGAACTGAAGACTTCGCTGGGGATCTCAAAAATCATCTTGAGCGAGCGACTGTGGGGATTACACCGGGGTCTTAAGAATCATCCTAAGAAAGTGACCTCGTTGGAGAGAAAGTCAGGAATCATCCTGAGCAACTGGTCTCTTGGCTGAACACCTGTAAAACCAGAATGATAGTAACCTGGATCATGCTTATGATGCATATGCTTCTGCGCTATGCCCCACACGGTGGGAATGATATGCATTTATGCTAAATGCTGTGCAATCATGCACAATGCTATGCAACGTTAAATTCTATGCAGTGTTAAATGCTATGCGGTCATGCACAATGATGCGATCCCGTCCGCAAAATAAATGCTCGGAGGAGGAAACCCTTTTGTCAAGGAGACAAGAACTACTCAGGTAGAGGAATCATCCTGCTGAAGAGAACGTGGACACGCCAATATCAATCGGACTCTGTCTGGGGAAATGATCTTCCATTGACTGCTGCAGGGAAAACAACTTCAGTTGATCTGCTGCGGGGGGAACGAAGCTCTACGAGAACTCGGACCTGCGGGTATCCATCGCGAGAATAAACTGCGCGGCCGTCTCGGCTACTCTTTTGGGGAGGATAACTCTGTGGGGAAACAACTTCAGCTGCTCCACACTCCGCTGGGGAAATACCAATCATGATCTGATCAACCTTCAAGGACTCGGCCCTCCTGGACATCTGCAAACTCGGCTGAGGAAGGAGAAGTCATTCTGCTTCGCCAAAGGGAGTACGACTCTGGGAGATACAGCATCAGCTGTTCAACATCTGCTAGGGAAAATCCATTCATGGTCCCAACTGCTTCCAAGGATTCTGCTTTTCTGCGGACTCAGCCGGGGAGAGAAATCATTCTACTTCACGGGAGAGTACGACTCTGGTGCGGAATTTCAATTTCGCCGGGGAAGAAAGAATCATCTGCCTTCGGGGGAGAGTACAACTCTGCAGGGGAATACAACATCAGCCGTTCCAATACTCTACTGGGGAAGAGGGAATCTTCCAACTTCAGGAGAGAGCATGACTCTGGTGGGGAATCTCAATCCCGCTGGAGACTTTACTGGGGAAACACGAGCTTCGGCACCCGAACACTTCTATGAAATCTGCACTTGTGACCCGGTGCTGGGGAAGACATCATTCTTCGGTGCTCGACTCAGCTGATGAGGTGACGTTTCTTCAGGATGCGTCTGCTTGGGGACGAGAATCCTCTCTGCCTGGGGAGACATATCAATGCTCACTATTTGCGTTCAGATTCTGCGAAGGAGAGACTACTGAACTCTGCTGGAGAAGGAGGGCTCGCCCTGCTTCGGGGATGCGCCCGACACACCTTCTGGAAGGCGCTATACCTGCAACAACACCAACAAACGGACAAGATACCCTCCTTAAAGGGGGCCTATCAAGGTTATTATCTCGTGACAATCTTCAGGTAATTAATTGTTTCAACAATCAATGGGCCTAGGCCCGTAAGTTTATGTATGCGCATTTTATCAAAAAACATCGGCGTTTTCATTCGTAAACAAAACAGATGAATGCTAAACAGACAAGTAGAATTGCTGAATAATGTGCATTTTATTGATGATGAACCCCTGAATGGGCAAAAATGTTTTACAACAGAGGCAAACTCCTGGGATGAGGAAGCCGCACGAAAAAAAGAAAACATAAATATACATCAGTATATACAAATGTTGGCAATCGAGGCGTAGACGAACACCATGAGTTGATCCCTCTAAGACCCACTCGACTTTGATACATCTCCGATGCTTCCGCTTCGGAAGAGATTGATTCAGATGAACGGCCCTCAGGTCCTCCAAACCACTAAACAATGAAAGTCCATACGCGGAACGCAGTCATTTGCTTATTCAAATCCCTAACTTTTGCGTGAACCGCCCTTTCGGGTTTTCAGTTCACCGGGATACCCTTTTTTGCCGAAGCCGCCCAGTGTAGGTTTTCGACTTCGCGGGTGTACATTTTTCAATATATCCCTAATTTTTGCCCGAACCTTTTATTCTGTTTTTGGTTCGCCGGGATGCCCCTTTTTTGCCTGGACTCTTTCTTTTTTGTCTAGCGGGTCTCTTTCAAGCAAAGTATTTTTTAACTGCGTCCGCGTTCACCGGGGATGCAAAATCTTCACCATCCATCGTGGATAACAACAAAGCTCCTCCTGAGAAGACCTTGCTGACGACATACGGCCCTTCATAATTCGGAGTCCATTTGCCCCGGTGATCGGAGTGTGGCGGAAGAATTTTCTTCAGGACGAGATCACCCGTCTGAAAGCTTCTAGGACGCACCTTCTTATCATAAGCTTTCTTCATTCGGCTTTGGTACAGGCGACCAAATGCAATCGATGCTAACCTCTTCTCGTCCATCAGGCTGAGTTGGTTCAAACGATTCGTAATCCATTCTGCCTCGTCGAGTTTCACATCAACCAAAACTCGCAAAGAGGGAATCTCCACTTCTAACGGTAGGACAGCTTCCATACCGTACACCAAGGAGAAAGGAGTTGCCCCGGTCGACGTACGCACCGTTGTACGATAGCCGTGCAAGGCAAACGGCAGCATCTCGTGCCAATCTTTGTACGTCACAACCATCTTCTGAACAATCTTCTTGATGTTCTTGTTGGCCGCTTCAACAGCGCCATTCATCTTCGGCCGGTAAGGAGATGAGTTGTGGTGTTCAATCTTGAAGCTCTGGCACAGCTCCTTCATCATCTTGTTGTTCAAATTCGAACCATTATCAGTAATGATCCGCTCAGGAATTCCATAGCGACAGATGATGTCCCTCTTTATGAATTTAGCTACCACCTGCTTGGTCACATTAGCGTACGAGGCTGCCTCCACCCATTTGGTGAAGTAGTCGATAGCTACCAGAATGAAACGATGACCATTGGACGCGGTGGGCTCGATCTTGCCTATCATGTCGATGCCCCACATGGAGAACGGCCAAGGGGAGGACATGACATTCAATGGGCACGGCGGCACATGAACTTTATCCGCATAAATCTGGCATTTGTGACATTTCTTCGCGAATCTGAAGCAATCCGACTCCATAGTCAGCCAGTAATATCCTGCTCTCAGGATCTTTCTTGTCATGGCATGCCCGCCGGCGTGCGTACCAAATGTGCCCTCATGGACTTCTTCCATGAGCATACTTGCTTCTTTCTCATCTACACATCTGAGTAGCACGAGATCGTGGTTTCTCTTATACAGCACTCCATCAGGATTGAGATAAAAGTTTCCAGATAGTCTCCTCAGAGTCTTCTTATCCTGGGTAGACGCACCCGCAGGATACTCCTTAGTCATAAGGAAGGTCTGGATGTCGTGGAACCATGGCTTGCCGTCGGTGGCATCTTCGATTGCAAAGACAAATGTCGGTCTATCAAGACGCGAAAGCACAATTCTTGGAGCCTCATTCCAATAATTGACTTTATACATTGAAGCCAACGTGGCTAAAGCATCAGCCATCTGATTTTCAGCCCTGGGTACATGATGAAGTTCCACTCGATCGAAGAACGGAAGCAGCCTCCTGGCATAATTCATGTACGGCACTAAATTCGCTTGACGAGTTTCCCACTCCCCTTTAATCTGATTGATTACAAGCGCTGAGTCACCATATATGTCTAGATTCTTGATTCTCAAATCAATCGCCTCTTCTAGACCCATAATACATGCTTCATACTCTGCTTCATTGTTGGTAACTGGAAACGTCAGTCTCGCAGTAAAAGGGATGTGGGATCCGTGAGGAGTCGTGATGATAGCCCCGATGCCACTTCCATAGGAATTAACCGCTCCGTCGAATATCAACTTCCACTGAGCCTTCCTATCTGGCCCCTCATCGGGCAATGGCTCATCGCAATCCTTCGCTTTGAGAAACATAATGTCCTCGTCCGGGAATTCAAACTTCATCGGCTGGTAGTCTTCGATTGGCTGTTCGGCAAGGTAATCAGACAATACGCTTCCCTTAATGGCCTTCTGAGAGACGTACTGAATATCATATTCTGTTAACACCATTTGCCACCTGGCAATCCTGCCCGAAAGAGCCTGCTTCTCGAAGACGTACTTGATCGGATCCATCTTCGAAATCAGCATAGTGGTGTGGTTGAGCATATACTGTCGTAGACGTTTGGCAGCCCAAGCTAATGCGCAACACGTCTTCTCCAGCATCGAGTATCGAGATTCACACTCAGTGAACTTTTTACTCAAATAATAAATGGCATGCTCTTTTCTGCCCGTATCGTCGTGCTGACCGAGAACACACCCCATACTATTCTCCAGAACCGTCAGGTACATGATCAATGGTCGTCCAGCCACTGGGGGTATCAAGATGGGAGGTTCTTGAAGATACTGCTTTATTTTATCGAATGCCTTCTGGCAATCCTCATTCCAAGTAATCGCCTGATCTTTCTTTAAAAGCTTGAACATCCGTTCACAAGTGGCCGTGAGCTGAGAGATAAACCTTGCAATGTAGTTTATTCGGCCCAGGAAACCACGAACTTCTTTTTCTGTTTTCGGCGCTGGCATTTCTTGGATATCCTTTATTTTTGCAGGATCAACTTCAATACCTCGTTCACTAAAGATAAACCCCAATAACTTTCCGGACCGCACTCCGAAAGTGCACTTGTTAGGGTTCAGTCGTAGCCTGAACTTCCTAAGCCTTTCAAACAGCTTCAACAAATTGACCAGATGCTCTTCCTCCGTTTGGGACTTTGCAATCATGTCATCAACATAGACCTCAATCTCATGATGAATCATATCATGAAACAAAGTTACCATTGCTCGCTGGTAAGTGGCCCCTGCGTTCTTCAGACCGAAGGGCATTACCTTATAGCAGAATGTGCCCCAGGGGGTGATGAACGTCGTTTTCTCCATGTCCTCCGGTGCCATCTTAATCTGATTGTAACCGGAGAAGCCATCCATGAACGAAAACACGGAAAACTGGGTTGTATTGTCGACCAACACATCGATATGAGGCAACAGGAAATCATCCTTAGGGCTCGCCCTGTTCAAATCCCGATAATCGACGCACATGCGTACCTTACCGTCCTTCTTCGGTACAGGCACTATGTTGGCGACCCACGGAGGGTAAGTGGTAGCGGCTAGAAATCCTGCGTCCAACTGCTTCTGGACCTCTTCTTTGATTTTTACAGCCATGTCTGGTCTCGTCCTCCTGAGCTTCTGCTTGACTGCAGGGCAATCTTCCCGCAGCGGCAAGCGATGAACCACGATATCAGTGTTAAGTCCGGGCATATCCTCATATGACCAAGCAAAGACGTCACTATACTCTCGAAGCATCTCAACCAGCCTATGCTTGACATCATTCTGCAGCACAGCCCCAACTCTGACATTTCTGACGAGCTCCTCAGAACCCAGATTTATGATCTCAATATCCTCCTCGTGAGGCAGAATAACCTTCTCCTCTTGTCTCAACAAGCGAGCCAACTCTTCCGGAAGGTCTTGGTCTTCATCAATCTCATCCTCGGCTTGATAGATCGGGCAATCAAAGTCGTAGTGAGCCGTAGAGGGTCCAGAGTCAATGTCATCTGTTACGTGGATCCTGCAATAACAAGGGTTAAGTTTAAAGCAGGAATATGCAGGTTAGCACGAACCTCGTTGCCATTTTGCTGTTTTTTCGAAATAAACATAAAATAGGAATAACAGAGAACACAATATTTGATTACGAAGAAAACGCCTTTTATTTATTAACAAAATGCATACACATAATCCAACAAGGCCCTGACAGTAAAACCACTATGCCCCGGGCAGGACATAGGGTTGTACAAAGATTGTAAAAAGCAAATCATTACTCTTCACTTGGCAGCTTGATAATCTCCTTGATGGTCCAATTGTGGAGGCGCTCGCCTGGCTTGCTCGGTTGCATCCAGGCGTCAAGATCGCAATCACTGTCTCTGCTGTCCTCCGACGCAGCGTTGATACTCTCGAAAATTACTCCCCCCTTGGTGAATAGGATCGGCCTTTTCCCACGAGACGAGCTACCAGACGAAGATGAAGCTTCAGCTCCAGGAGAATACCCCAATCCAAACTTATCCTGTTTGATTGGTATATCCAAGACATGCCCCCAGCCTGGGGTGGATCCGGCTTTGACAGCGGCCCGAGCTTCCTTAAACGAGGAGAGGTTCAACTCTTGCTTCTCTGCGACAACAGGAGCTACCTCCTTCACCCTGACGGTTTCAAATGCTTGGCAAAGAGTCTCATGGATCTCACCATCCATTTCAACGTATTTAAAGGACGACAGGTGGCTTACCGTGATGTCCTCCTCCCCACAGACTGTCACTATGCTGCCCCCAACAGCATATTTAAGCTTCTGATGCAGCGTGGACGTCACGGCACCAGCAGAATGGATCCATGGCCGACCTAAGAGGCAACTATAGGCGGGCATGATATCCATGATATAGAAAACCGCATTGAACGTCTCTGGACCAACTTGAATTGGCAGGGTCAATTCTCCGAAGACGTGACGCTTGGTTCCGTCAAAGGCTTTCACGACCAGATCACTGGGCGTGCACAGCAGTCCACGGGTATCCAACTTCATCAGTGCCTTCTTCGGAAGCACATTAAGCGAGGAACCCGTATCCACCAGGACATGTGACATAATCGTGCCTCTGCACTCTATTGAGACGTGTAAGGCGCTGTTGTGATCTCTTCCTTTAGGAGTCAGCTCCAGATCTGTAAATCCCAGCCCATTACCAGCATTAACATGGGCTACCACATCCTCGAGCTGATTTACTGATATCTCCTGCGGCACGTATGCAGCATTCAACACCTTTAGTAACGCGTTGCGGTGCGCTTCAGAACACAGCAACAGGTTAAGAATCGAGATCTTCGACGGAGTCTGATGAAGATGATCTACAATTTTGTAGTCACTCTTCTTGATTAGTCGCATGAACTCTTCAGCATCTTTAACCAGCAAGTCCTTCTCTGCCCCTGCAGGGACCTCCTCAACAGCTTTACCTTTACCCTTATCCACAGCATCAGCCCGGACCACTTTCTCTGTTGCAACCTCTGCTGGTGCGAACACTCTCCCGCTTCTAGTGATACCACTGACCTCGGTAAGGTTCTGCATAGTTGATCCGAACGGCTCAAGCTCTATCTTCTGACCATTACAATAAACTTCGGCGCCATAATGCCATGGAACGGCATTAGTACTCTCGAATGGGATTGGTCCGGCCCTGGTGATGGTGATGGTAGGCGTACGAGGCGCGGAAATAGTAATAGGGTGACGAGGAATAGTAATGGTAGCAACTTCATCTGCCTGCTTCAGCACGACTTCCCCTGATGCACTCTCAACGCTCCGGATGAACTGCAAAATACCCTCGGATATCAGACTCTGGATACCTTCGATCAGCTGCTCACATCCGTCAGGAAGTGTAGCACAAGCCATACATAATTCTCCACATCCAGGAAAGAAACCCCTCTTCAGCAGCTTAGCCTTGACAAAACTCAACGGCGTTTTCAAATCCCTGACATCAGTCAGCAAGTCTGAACTCTCCTCAGTGATAACAGCATTCACTCCGCCCCCCTTATGATGAGGCATCGGGTTCTTGGTGACGTTGGGCACGTTGTCAGAAAAGTTAATAACCTTGGCGTCCACCAAGTCCTGGACTTTGTGCTTAAAAGCTTTACAATTCTCAATCGTATGGCCTGACGCCCCAGTATGGAACTCACAAGTAGCATTGGCGTCATACCCCGGTGGTGGTGCCCCTGTTAAGGGAGCCAACGTCCTCTTTTGAACTAGTTGGAGCTGAAGCAACGTTTGCAGAAGCTGTGCATATGACATAGGTGGAGTATCAAAATGACGGCTTGCCAGGGGAGGCCGATTCTGATATCTTTTGTACCCCTGATTATTCTGCTGCTGAGGTTGCTGCTGCTGCGGCTGCGGTGGAGCAGCTGGAATGTTTATGCTAGCAATTTGAGGCTGAGGGCCCTTGCCCTTTCTCCTAGCATTAGTGACAGCACTGGCATCTCCCTCTCGACGCTTGCCAGTATAGGGTTTCTTGCTACCTCCTCCAGCTGAGGATGATTCGCCCTGAATTTTTCCGATCTTTATACCGTTCTCAACATGCTCGCCCAAAGTGATAAGAGCCGAGAATGTTCCAGACATGCCACTGACCAGCTTTTCATAATAGATTCCAGGAAGGGTAGCCACGAACATTTGCACCAACTCACGCTCAACCATCGGCGGTTGAACCCGAGCAGCCAATTCACGCCACCGCTGGGCGTACTCTTTGAAGCTTTCATTGTTCCGCTGTGAGAGATTCTGAAGCTGAACTCGGTTGGGAGCCAAGTCGCTATTATATTGATAGTGGAGAACAAATGCTTCTGCAAGATCTTTCTAAGTGCGCACAGTAGCGGGCTCCAAGCCCATATACCATTCGAGCGATGGGCCAGAAAGACTATCCTGAAAGAAGTGCATCAGCAACTTCTCATCGTCAGAATAGGCGGACATCTTTCTATAATAAGATCGGAGGTGGACCCGGGGGAAAGTAGTACCCTTATACTTCTCGAAGGTAGGCACCTTGAATTTGGGAGGTACTTTAAAGTCAGCAATCAACCCTAGGTTGGACATGTCAACGCCCAATGTGTTCTGCTTTTCTATGCTTCTCATCTTGTCTTCCAGCGCCTTGAACCTGAGTCGAGCCTCGGCATTCAACTCTGCCTCCACACCTCTCTGAGAGAATATATCATCCTGATGGTCCTCCAGCCACGGTTGAGGCACCACCTGATTTCCTGCACCAGCATTGCCGTTGACCGGCCCCATGTTAACATTGGCTCCCAAACTACCATTTACGGCGCCAGCCGCGTTGAGTCCGAGATTAGTCATCAAATTGCCGTTAGCACTGCCGTTGCCCCCGGCGGCGGGAACAACATTTTGTGGAGTATCCCCTGGAGGAGGAGTAGGCACGGCCCCTCCATGGAGTATGCCATTACTGTCAACCCTGGAGATCAGAGGTTGAACCAGAGTACGAAGCTGGTCTTGACCATTCGCGACCACCTGCATCAGCTCCATAAAACGATCCATCCGCTCACGGAGTTCTTGAACATCTGACTGCACCTGGTCCATGATTCTCGTCTGATTAGCGCGAGTTGAGTAGCGGTGAATGAGTCTTTGATCAATCCTGGAGATCGAAAGCAGCTCGGAACCTGAAAAACCTGTCAACAATAAAGGTTAGGAAAAGCAATAAGATATACACCATGCAAGTATGCTTCATGCAGATGCATGCGTGTGTCTGTGTGCGTGGGAGATTTTCCCCCGATCCTAGTGCCTTGGTGCCAGTGCTGATAACAATAAGAGGAAGAAAAAATCTGAGCCCAATCATGGAAACATCAATCTCATATATATATATATGGAAAGGCCTGTCGAGGCAGTACACAGTATCAGCGAGTACAAATGAACAGCATGACCTCAGCCAACAAGTCTGGTGATGGTCAGCCTACATCAAAGATCAAAAACAACAGGGATATAACTAGTCAAGTACGGCCACGGGCGCGATACTCTGCTAATAACTCCTTTGTCTCTAGATGATCTGGCGAAGTGAGCAACCCCTCGACGAGTAGTTCCCTCTGCCTGATAGTATGCTGAAGCCCCTGAACTGAACTCTCCCAAGCGTCTTCGCCAAAGCAATCCTCCAGCTTCCGCTTCTTAGACTCAAACATCAGCTTATGCTCCTTCAGGCTAGCAATGGCCTTGTTGAGACGGGCTTCAGCGGAGTACCTGCGGGCGGTCTCTTTATCAAACCTCCGCTCACTGTCCTTCACTTCGGTCTCTAGCTTGGAAATCTGCAGCATCAGCTTGTCTTCTCGCTCCTTCCTGGTGGCCATGGAAGTCTTCCAATGCTGGTCGAACTTAGATATTCTCCGGTATGCTTCCTCCAAATGCTGCTTCTTCGTAGCTAGCACATCATTAGCAGCTCTGAAGTCTTGACCTAAGCGTTTCCGATCAGCAATCTGCTTTGCCAAGTCTGCACTCAGCTGGCTCACCGACTCTGTTTGCTTTTTAAGAGCATGCACGGCTTCGTTCCTCTCACTTTGAAGCTGAGCTAACTCCTTCTCTAATTCTGCATTTGCCCTCTTCAGTTCATCACGCTCGGCTAATATCTGGTTGTGCTGATGAATGGACACAGTGGTAGGCTCTTCGACTGGTGGAGGATTCTCTGGTCTGACATGAGGGAATGGCATCCCTATAGCGCTGGCTCTGGCTATGATCCAATCTGAATAAGGAGGGTAGGCCTGGCTGTTGCTCTTCCCCAACAAAGGCTTTCCTCTCGTGCTGATATTGTTCCATGCATACTGAAGCTTGGACAACAAATCCCCCTCTAGAATACCCGTGAGGTACAGAGATTCCCGTACCTCTTCTTCCTTCGGCGGAGTCCTCAAAGCATATGCAAACTGACGAACTAGCAATGATGGGTTGTAGTTGATGCAACCCTTCCTACCTATCAGAGGTACGTTAGGAAACCCACTACAACTGAAGATCATCTCGGTGCCTAACCTGCCTCTGTCAACGAACCAAACAATGTCTTCTGCCGACAAGCTCATCAGACGCTCAGGCCACTCAGCTGTGGCTGCAGACAAGACAGAAGAACCCCTCTTGGGCAAATGACTATCAAACCACTTGTACAACAACGGTACGCAGCATGAAACATTCTTCCCTCTCCGGTTCTCATTCTTGTAGTGCACTGAATGGTAAACGTCTCCGATCAGAGTAGGGACTGGATTCCCCGAGGCGAATATGTGGAATGCATCAAAGTCTACGAAATCAGGCATGCTGGGAAATAGGATGATGCCATATATGCATAAAGCAAGGATGGCGCTGAAGGCGTCCCAACATTTGTCCTTGGCACACTGCTGAGCCTTAGCTATCAGAAACTGCAGAGAGAACCCTGGGACCTTGTTCCAACTCGTTATCACTAACTCAGAAGCGCTCAAATGGAGTGAGGAAGCCAAACCAACCAGATCAGGTTCAGCATCCATGTGGACAAAAGGCATCTGCCTTTTGATAGGTACACCCAGCATATCAGCATACTCTTCCAATGTCGGCGCGAGAACGAAGTCATGAAAAGTGAAACACCTCAAGGGAGGGTCATAAAACTGCAGAAGAGCATGTAACCCATTCAACTCGGACGTAGAAGGTTTGCAAACCAGACTAAGCAACTTGCCATAAGACTTCCTGAACCTATCCTTCACAGAATCCCCTGCCAGGGCTATCAAACCAGTCAGCTTCGACACGTCGGGGGTCGGGAACTTATACGCAACAGTCTTCCTGAGAGAGGCCATAATAACAGTAGGAGGCGGGAAATCCTGGATCGGGGAAACGGTACCTGCAACATAGACACACGTTAATGGAATGCAGATGAACGCGTAAACTAATGCAAAATGTAGGTATGCAATAATATATCCAGGTGGCTGCTTGTGGAGCTTCGGTATCAATAGTCGCTGATGAGAAGGAAACCCCGGTGTAAACCACTGGTCTGATCTGCTGAGAATAACCATCTGATAGGATCGAGATCAAAATTCTGCTCTGTCAAGAGTAAGTGCCTGATAATAAGGACCCCGGGTGCAATATCAAGGAACACCTGTTGATGAAGTCCTCAGACCCCAAATCAAGATCTGCCCTATCAAGAACAAATACACAACTGCTGATGAGATCTTCAGACCCCACTCAAAATTTGCCCTATCAAGAACAAATAACATCTGCCAATGAGGCCTTCAGACCTCACTCAAAATCTGCTCCGTCCAGAACAAACCACTGACGATAATACACTGATCAAAGCCTGCTCTATCAAGAACAGACGAACACCCGATGATAAGATCCTCTGACCAAACTCTTACTCTATCAAGAACACATCTGTAACTGAGAACCCAACATAACTGATTTGCTGTCAAGAAAACCAGGTAGTCTGAAGGTCTAAGTTTCCTGTAATAAACCCAGTTCCGCTCACAGGTATGGACCTAGACTGACTCAAGGTACGGCATCCTATGCGTTCATCAGCGTCACAGACTTTCAAAACTGATGATACGATTCCCAGAAGGAGTGGCATCATCAAGTCCTGAAGAGGCCTCACTTAGCTGAATCACAAATGATCGGTCCCCAGAGTCGACAATCCACCAAACCAGCAACCGTCTCAACCCAAAGGGTTGAAAGTGAAGCCAACCGGATGAACCTCGTCTGAGCGTGGATTTCATGAGACACTAGTGCCTGCAAAGCAAGCACGTGCCCACTAATTTCCACTCTAAGTCTATGGTGCACTCAAGCCTGGGTCTGGCTTCTCACTCAATCAGAACTCCCATCCCACAACAGCACAAATAATCATATTATACTGGAACATAAAATGCGGGAAATAAAGTGCGAGAAGTAAAAAAATGCGATAAATAAACGCAACCCAACAAGTAAACACACAAACGATAGGATTGACTCGCACAGGGAACCGTTGGAGTCCCCAGCAGAGTCGCCAGCTGCTGGGGACGGTCCCAGGCAGCTAGGAAGGAAATCCAAGGCGAGACTCGCATAGGGAAACACCTGAAGTCCCCAGCAGAGTCGCCAGCTGCTGGGGACGGTCCCAGGCAGCTAGGAAGGAAATCCAAGGCGAGACTCGCATAGGGAAACACCTGAAGTCCCCAGCAGAGTCGCCAGTTGTCGCTTGCGCGAAAATAAGGTGCCGGCATGACAGAAGAGTCGCCACCTTTCGTTATTTATCCCTCAGAACGGGAAAGGAAACGATCGGAAAAACCTGACGAATAAGGGTAAGACAAGGTCGTCGCAACCATTGTCTGGGTTCGGGAGTCGGTTACGCAAGGGGAAGGTATTAGCACCCCTCACGTCCGTCGTACTCGACGGGATCCTCGCTTGTTTGTTTACTTGGACGGGTTGGTTATAATCTATCTACCTATCAAGGCTGGCTGAAAAAGAAAAGAAAAATGACTCGGCAACGCGTCGCGCTTTATGCCTACGTATTCCCATCTGGAACGAGAAATCAGAGTCAACGTAGTTCGGCTAACTACGGATTACGGGGAAAGGTTGCTCGCTAGGACGTCGCATCCTATGCCTACGTACTTTCATCCGGTATGAAAGATCAGAGCAAACATAGTTCGGGAAACTACGGGTTATCTCCTGAAAGAAGTGTTTTTTATTATGTTTGCGATTTCAACCGCACTAGAGACTATGACCTGAGAGTGAATGCGTCGCATGTCACCCAAAGGGTACCATACTAAACATCCAGACTGTGGAAAAGAAACTCTCCCACAATCCTTTCTCAGATAGCTTAAGGCTCGTAACGTACGAAAGAAATCATTCATGATTACTGTATCTTAAACTGTTTCGAGATGAGAAGAGAACAGGCCCAACTAGGAGGGAGACTATCAAGTCCTATTGTTGTCATGCCATGGATTCATCCTACGGTTGAGGTTTGAACAGGGAACTCCTAGATGTTGTCATGCATAGGTTTCAACCTAAAAGTCTATCATCAAATCCTCATCAGAGGAAATGAGAGTCCTAAGGGATCATGTCAATGATACACCAAAACAGACAAAAGCATCAGCTTTAACAGTAAAATGCATGCAATGCAAGTGAGGGAGGAAATGTGTGTGGGGCTTCAGCCTCCACAAGCTTGTCTCGACCTCAAGCCAGTCATGAAATAATAGTAATCATACTGAAATAAACAACATGCTATCAAGCAAAACAGTAAACTGTAATCATACAGACAGAAAATGAAATCATGCTATCAAGCAAAATAAACACATGGGCAAGGGAGCTGGGCTCTACCGAATACCCGCAAGCAAAGCCAAGCAATAACAATACAATCAGATGCACTCATGCTCTTAGACTGAACTTATTCTAAATGGGCTTAGTCTAATGCAACAGACAAATCAGACAAAACACACAATACATCAAAGAAAACAGAAGAGAGCCTCAGCTCCTCCAGCAGCAACCCAGTCTTCAGACTTCAGAGATCACTTGCTTTCCAGGTATCAACCCTACAACATGAGTATCAACTCATCTTCTCCCTTGAGCTTCAGCTCCTTTGATCAGCTCTACCTTCAGGCTTCACTATCTTCAGGGATCTTCAGGCATCAATTTGATCTTCACAGAGTCTTCAGACTTCAATAATCTTCAAGGAATCATCCTCTTCAAGGCCTCAGCTTCTATCTTCAATGGCTCCAATGCTCCAGCAAACAAGATTCAGTCAACAAGATGAGTGGGGGATGTTACAGTACTCACTGACTTCCAAAGGATGCCATTGAGGACTTAACATCAAAGGAAAGGCTCTCTCAAAGTTCTACCTTATGGGGCAAGGTCACTAATCCCTCTAAAGGAGAGAGGTGAATACCCTTAAGGGACTCTGTGTCACAGAGAAGAAAGGAGGTGAACAAGACACTCCTTGTTTATTGAACAAAATATTCTATCTAGGGCTCTGCCTATGCACCTATAAACCTATAAACAAAACAACAAAAGCTATGCTAAACTCCTCTGCAAGGTCTTCAAAGCTTCCATGATGATCCACAAGGTCTTCAACTCAATCTTCAAAGCTCACACACTCAAAAGAGGGGGAAGGAAAACACAACAATACAACTTATGCCTTTAAGCAACACACATATTATCCATACATTCAAAAATCAATGAAAAATACTAAAACACCACACAATATTCTAACAAAAATCTAGGGGATTCTATACATACTTACCCTTAACCCATGTATTCCCCATAGGCTAACTTGTCCTAAAAACCCCAAAAATAAAATGTTGAAGTTCAAGTATACTACTTAAAACCCTAATTAGAGCACCTAAATGTCTAACAATCAAACTACCTCAAGTTTAATTTCTAAAATCAAGGGATAAATCCTACATGAAACTAGGGTTCAATATCTAATTACACAAAAAAGAATGATTCAAAAATCCTAAGGGAAGGTCCTAAAACAATTCTTGCAAAATAAGGTATCAACCAAAAGAAAATAATTGTCCTATTTAAGAGAAAATACCACCATAAATTCTACATTAAAAATAAAATTTCATTTTTATTTTTTATATTTTTCTACACATTATTGTCTAAACATAGAAAAAAGAATGAGTAAAAAATCATTATTTATCAATTACTTATGAATTTTTAAAGGTGGCAAAAAATATTAAAAGAATTAAAAAGAATTCAAAATAATATAAAAGGGAGGGGGGTGGAAACAGCAACACGCGCCAGTTCATTCTGCTTGGGCCATATGAAAGGGGGGTGCGGATAGGAAAGAGGCCAAAGCCCAGACGCGTTGCTAAATGAAACAACTGCGTTTCCAATTCAAATTTCCCTTCGTTTTCTGGGCGAATGAGGACCGTGCGATCGAAGGACAAAGTCTAACCTTTCAAAACGCTCCAACGGTGGAGATTACATCTCCTACCTTCAGCCACCTAGGGTTTCATGAGACCCCCTCGATGCACAGACCTTTCCTCTCTTCGTTCTCTCTGCTCAGTGGATGAAATGCCACGATTCCAAAACGAAAACGGCTCTACTAATCAAGAGGAACAAGACTATACGCCTATTTTTTCCTGATTCTCTCTAGATAATCCCAACAGAAGCTTGCAAGATCATAGTTCCACCATATGCACCTGATGTCAACCTTCCATAATCCTTGAATCCAATGGCCTACAGTTATTCTACACAATACCCTAACCATTCTAAGCTAATTCTTGCTAACTAAAGCCAACACACCAGTCAATTCTTGAGGATTAAAGTTTCATGGACCTGTTATCAATTACCATGGATCGTGCCATAACTCTCAGAACTTCATCATCTAACCTAATGCATCAGTTCTAGACCTATAAAACTAGTCAAAACTACATAACTTAAGAGAATGGTGATGAGAAAGAACCTGTCAAGAGGTTATGGTGGAGATGTGTAGAACTCGATTCAGTGCTTGATCTTGCTCCCAAATGCTTCTTTAATGGTGTACTCCCTTCTGTTTGCAACTTTCTTGGTGGAGATGGCTTGTAGAAATGAAACCGAATCTGGTGTGGATCTTGCAATTCTCAATTCAAACCCTTCAATCTTCCATTGATGATCCTCTGAATCTACTTGGGTACACTCACTATGAACTGTGGATTATGGATGAATGAGAAGATTGAACAAACTTGGTGTAGAATGAACAATCTCTCTTTTGCTTGTGATCGAAGAAACTATGGAAACCTCACTTTTATCTCACTCTCCTTCCAACCTTGGCCAACCCTGAACTCATCATGATCCTCACAATATATAGCAATCCATGGAACAATCTAGAATCATCTAGAAAGTGCTAGAAAAGTGTGGAACTTCTCATGTGATGATATTATGGAACATCTCATACCATGCATTATGACCTCTAACTTTGTGTTAAAATCTCCTTGCATGAGATATTGAGGTAATATGAATGAAAAACAAGCTGATTCTTACCTTAAGTGAAGTTTTCCAAAGTTGCCTTATAATGCAAGTAAGAGAATTCCAAAGCAACTTCAAAATTCAAGCCTAAACTCAAAATTGTGGATGAACCATTGTCTTCAAAATAATGTTTCCAATCAAAATGATATATTGGATGACCCATTTTGGATTTCTAGATCCTCCAAACCAATTTTCAATTCCAACTTTTTAAACTTATATGCCATTTTTAGTTCATTTTTGACCAATCATGCAAATCCATGCTATGAGCTCTTCCAACAATTTATGACCTTCTCTATAGACTTAAAATCACATTTTGAACAACTTTCATGTTTTGAGTTTTTCCATTTGAGGCTTGGAAATAGGAGATATGGCATTTGCTTAAAAATGACCTATAACTGACAAATGACCAAAATACCCCTGTCTTGTTCAAACCATAAGTTGAGTTCCACAAATCCTATCAAGGACTTCTACCACTCAAATTAAAGCTAAGAAGATTCCCTCCAACATTCATGTTGACCAAGAGATCATAGGAATCATCCTACTAGGGCAAAAGTTGTCTGCAAGTTGGGTGACTTTCAAGGACCCAGATTCACACACCTCAGCTGACCTGTAATTTATCAAAACCATAACTTGAGCTCTGCAACTCCTATCAAGGACTTCCACCACTCAAATTAAAGCTTAGAACAAGCTATACAACATTCATGTTGTGGGGAAGATGAGATATCAATCACATCTAGAGCTAAAACTGCCTGGAAGATAGGGATCAAATTAGGGTTTTTTCACTGACAATCCTCAGAAACCCTAACTTAAAACTCCTCAAACTCTTCAATCATGATGAGTTGGTCTAGGAATCATCTTTATAACATCTCAATACATCACTCCATGATCTCATGGCTCTTGGATTAGGTCTCAACCTTCTCCAAATCATCAGTTGACCTAGGGTTGACCCAGTCAAAACCCTAATTCTACCACTCATGGTTGAATCTTCTGGATTCTTGCATAATGACCTCTCTGGGCTTCATGATGACCTTCAAGACATCTCATAGGCTTTCTCTAAGCTTCAAGTCCATTCTCAAAGTCTCAGAATCATCTGAGGAGCTCCCACAACTCTCAAGTTATGAGACACACAACCTTGGTTTCAACCAATTCCTCTGAGGATCTCTTGAACTTTCTGGTGAAGGTATCAACCTTCAAACACTTGATGGGTAAATAAATGTTGGTCAAATTTTGGGGTGCAACACTAAGGTGATCTTCAGTTGCAGCGGGTTTCCTAATGTGCCTCTGATAGGTAGGAAGGGCTGTATAAACTACAATCCGTCGTTGCTGGTTCGACAGTTCGCGTATGCTTTGAGAAATCCGCCGAAGGAGGAAGAGGTACAGGAATCTCTGTACCTCACTAGTACTCTAGAGGGGGATCTGCTGTCCAAGCTTCAGCGCGCATGGCATGGTATCAGTAAGCGAGGAAAGCCTTTGCTGGGAAAGAGCAACAATCAAGCCTACCCTCCGTATTTGACTTGGATCAGAGCCAGAGCCAATGCCATAGGGATGCCGTTTCCTCATGCCAAACCAGAAAGTCCTCCAACGATCGAAGAGCCTACTACTGTGCCCATTCAGCAGCATAACCAGGTATTAGCTGAGCGGGATGAATTGAAGTGGGCGAACGAAGAGTTGGAGAAGGAATTAGCTCAGCTCCAAAGTGAGAGGAACGAAGCTGTTCATTCTTTCAAAAGGCAGACATATTTGGTGAACCAGCTAGGTACAGACCTGACTAAGCAGATGGCCGAGCGTGAACGCATGGGTCGAGACTTCAAAGTTGTCAACGACGTACTGGCTACGAAGAAGCAGCACTTGGACGAGGCATATCGGAGGATATCCAAGTTCAACCAGCACTGGAAGGCTTCCCTGGCCACTAGGAAAGAGCGGGAGGATAAGCTGATGCTGCAAATCTCCAAGCTGGAAGCGAGGTGAAAGACAGTGAGCAGAGGTTTGATGAAGAAACCGCCCGCAGGTACGCCGCCGAAGGCCAGCTCAACAAAGCTCTCACTAACCTGAAGGAGCGCAAGCTGATGTTTGAGTCCAAGAAGCAGAAATTAGAAGATTGCTTCGGCGAAGGAGCATGGGAAAGTTCAGTTCAGGGACATCAATATACCATTGTGCAGAGAGAATTGCTCGTCGAGGGGCTGCTCACTCTGCCGGATCATCCAGAGACGAAGGAGTTGTTAGCAGAGTATCGCGCCCGTGGCCGTACTTGACTATTTGTATTCCTTTTGTTTTGATCTTTGTTGTATGCTGACCATCACCAGGCTTGTTGGCTGAGGTCACGCTGTTGATTCGTCTTGTACTCGCTGATGCTATGTACTGCCTTGATAGGCCTTCTTTATATATGAGATTGTTGTTTCCATGATTGGGCTCGGACTTCTTATTATTATTATTATTATTATCAGCACTGGCACTCAGGCACTAGGATCGGGGGAAATCTCCCAAACACACAGACACACGCATGCATTTTCATGAAGCATTTGCATGACGAGCATCTTGTTGTTTTTCCTAACCATTTAGTGTTTACAGGTTTTTCAGGTTTACAGGTCCCAAGCTATTTCCGGGAGTTCCAGGATTGATCAGAGACTAATTCACCGTTATCCAACTCGAGCTAATCAGACCAGGATCATGGATCAAGTGCAAACAGATGTTCAGGAGCTCCGTGAGAGGATGGATCGCTTTATGGAACTTATGCAAGTGGTCGCCAATGGTCAGGACCAGCTCAGGACTTTGCTTCAGCCTTTGATCTCCAGGGTTGATAGCAACGGCATACTCCATGGCGGGGTCGTGCCTACTCCTCCACCAGTTGATACTCCGCAGAATGGTGTCCCCGTGGCCGGGGGCAATGGCAGTGCTAATGGCAATGTGATGGCCAACATCGGACTCAATGCGACGGGCGTCGGTAATGGGAGTCTGGGAGCTAATGTCAACATCGGGCCGGGCAACGGCAATGCAGGCGTCGGGAATCTGTTGGTGCCTCAACCATAGATTGAGGACCATCAGGATGATGTGTTCTCTCAAAGAGGTGCTGAAGGGGAGCTGAATGCTGAAGCGCGGCTCAGGTTCAAAGCACTTAAAGATAAAATGAGAGATATTGAGAATCAGAATACTTTGGGTGTTGATATGTCCAAGCTGGGGTTAATTGCTGATTTCAAGGTACCTCCTAAGTTCAGGGTGCCTGACTTTGAGAAATATAAGGGCACCACTTGCCCTCGTGTTCACCTGAGATCGTACTATAGGAAGATGTCTGCCTATTCAGAAGATGAGAAGTTGCTGATGCACTTCTTCCAAGACAGCCTTTCTGGACCATCCCTCGAGTGGTACATGGGTCTAGAGCCCACTAGCATACGCACATGGAAGGATCTCGCTGAAGCGTTTGTCCACCATTACCAGTACAACAACGACTTGTCCCCGAACCGAGTTCAGCTCCAGAACCTGTCGCAGAGGAATAATGAAGGATTTAAGGAGTACGCCCAGCGGTGGCGTGAGTTGGCAGCCCGGGTTCAGCCGCCGATGGTTGAACGAGAGCTCGTGCAGATGTTTGTAGCTACCCTCCCAGGGGTTTACTATGAAAAGTTAGTCAGCGGTATGTGTGGGACGTTCTCAGCTCTCATTATCATGGGCGAGCACGTCGAGAATGGGATCAAGATCGGGAAAATTCAAGGGGAGTCATCCTCAGCTGGAGGAGATGGAAAGAAACCTTATGCTGGTAAAAGGCGAGAAGGAGAAGCGAGCGCTGTGACCAACGCTCGAAGGAAGGGCAAGGGCCCTCAGCAGCAGATAGCCAGTATAAATATCCCAGCAGCTCCGTAGCAGCCGCAGCAGCAGCAGCAACCGAATCAGCAGGGATATAGAAAGTACCAGAATCGGGCATCTTTGGCAAACCGCCACTTCGAAGCACCGCCTATGTCGTACGCGCAACTCTTGCAGACTTTGCTTCAGCTTCAGTTGGTTCAGAAGAGGACGATGGCTCCCTTGACAGGGGCACCTCCACCAGGGTACGACGCAAATGCCACTTGCGACTTCCACACAGGGGCACCTGGCCATACAATCGAGAACTGAAAAGCCTTTAAGCACAAGGTGCAGGACCTGGTAGATGCCAAGATCATTAACTTCTCCGACAATGTGCCCAATGTCACGAAGAATCCTATGCCGAATCATAGGGGAGGCGGAGTGAACGCCATTATCGAAGAAGAGAGTGCAGATCTGTTGACTGATGTCAAAGACCTAAAGACGCCGCTTAGTTTCGTCAAAGCTAAGTTGCTGAAAAGAGGGTTCTTTCCAAGATGCAGAGAGTTATGCATGGACTGTGCTACACATTCTGATGGGTGTGAGCAGTTGGTAGAAGGAATCCAAAGTCTGATGGCTGAGGGGATTCTGCAGTTTAGCCGGAGGGCTGAAAGTGTATCAGGTGAGGTCGTGTTGAAGCAGGCCGATGAAGTCGCCACCATCACCATCCCTCGCCGGCCAATAACCATTTCGGCGCCCAGACCGCCTACAATCACTATTACCAAAGCTGGGCCGATACCCTTCGAGAGCACTAACGCCGTTCCGTGGCATTATGGGGCTGAAGTCTATTGCAACGGTCAAAAGTTGGAGCTGGAACCGTACGAGTCGACTGTAGAGAATCTCGCAGGAATCAGTGGTATTACCTGTAGCGGAAGAGTGTTTGCACCGCCGGAAGTTGTGGCAGATAAAGCGGTCAGAGCTGATGCGGCTGACAAGGGTAAAAGCAAAGTCGTCGAAGAGGCCCCGCGCGGGGTAGAGAAAGATTTGCTTGTCAAAGATGCCGAGGAGTTTATGCGGTTGATCAAAAAGAGCGACTACAAGATTGTAGACCATCTCTATCAGACACCTTCGAAGATTTCTATTCTCAACTTGTTGCTGTGTTCTGAAGCGCACTGCAACGCGCTACTGAAGGTATTAAACGCTGCCTACGTACCGCAAGAGATATCGGTGAATCAGCTAGAAGAGGTGGTAGCCCACGTTAATGCTGGCAATGGGCTAGGTTTCACAGATTTAGAGCTGACGCCTAAAGGGAGGAATCACAATAGCGCCCTGCACATCTCGATAGAGTGTAGGGGCACGATCATGTCGCACGTCCTGGTGGACACGGGATCATCGCTTAATGTTATTCCGAAGAAGTCATTAATGAAGTTGGACACTCGCGGATTGCTTTGTACACCCAGTGATCTGATGGTGAAAGCATTCGACGGAACTAAACGCCACGTTTTCGGGGAGGTGACCCTGCTGGTCCAAGTTGGCCCGGAAACGTTCGACACGGTCTTTTATATTATGGACATCATGCCTGCCTACAGTTGCCTCTTGGGCCGGCCATGGATCCATGTTGCTGGTGCCGTGACCTCCACGTTGCACCAAAAGCTCAAATATGCTGTCGGAGGAAGCATAGTAACCGTGTGTGGCGAGGAGGACATAATGGTGAGCCATTTGTCATCTTTTAAGTATGTCGAAATGGATGGCGAAATCCATGAGACTCTCTGCCAAGCATTCGAAGCCGTCAAAGTGAAAGAGGTAGCTCCTGTAGTCACAGAAAAGCCAGAGATGAATCTCTCCTCATTCAAAGAAGCTCGGGCCGTCGTCGAAGCCGGATCCACCCCAGGCTGGGGGCATATTTTGGAGATACCGAACAAGCAGGATAAGTTTGGGTTGGGGTATTCTCCTGGAGCTGAAGCTTCTTCCTCTTTGTCTAGCAGCGCGTCACGGGGTAAGGGGCCGATCCTATTTACCAGTGGCGGAGTGATTTTCGAAAGCATCAACGCGGCGTCTGAAGACAGCGGGGATATCGATTGTGATCTCGACTCTTGGATTCAGCCAAGCAAGCCGGGCAAGGGCCTCAACAATTGGACCATCAAGGATATCATCCCGATGACACGTGAAGAGTAATGAATTACTTTTTCCAATCATTGTACAACCCTATGTCCTACCCGGGGCATAGCGGTTTTATTGTCAGGGCCTTATTGGATTATGTACATGCATTTTGTTAATAAATCAAAGGCGCTTTCTTCGTATTCAAATTTTGTGATCTCTGTTATTCCTATTTTATATTTGTTTTGAAAAACAGTAAAATGGCAACGGGGTTTGTGCTAACCTGCATATTCTTGTTTTAAACTTAACCCTTGTTATTGCAGGATCCACATAACAGATGACATCGACTCTGGACCTTCTACGGCTCACTTCGACTTCGATTGCCCGATCTATCAAGCCGAAGAAGAAATTGATGAATACGAAGACCTTCCTGAAGAGTTGGCCCGCTTGTTGAAACAAGAGGAAAAGGTTATTCTGCCTCATGAGGAGGAAATTGAGATCATAAACCTGGGTTCTGAAGAGCTCGTCAGAAATGTCAGGATAGGGGTTGCGCTGCAGAGTGATGTCAAGCAGAGATTAGTCGAGATGCTTCGAGAGTATAGTGACGTCTTTGCTTGGTCATACGAAGATATGCCCGGACTTGACACAGACATCGTGGTCCATCACTTGCCGCTGCGAGAAGATTGCCCTCCTGTCAAGCAGAAGCTTAGGAGGACGAGACCAGATATGGCCGTTAAGATCAAAGAAGAAGTGCAGAAACAGCTTGATGCTGGCTTCTTAGCGGTCACCACTTACCCTCCGTGGGTCGCCAACATAGTGCCTGTACCGAAGAAGGACGGTAAGGTACGCATGTGCGTCGATTATCGGGATTTGAATAAGGCGAGCCCTAAAGACGATTTCCCGTTGCCTCATATCGATGTGTTGGTCGACAATACAGCCCAGTTCTCCGTGTTTTCGTTCATGGATGGCTTCTCCGGGTACAACCAGATCAAGATGGCGCCGGAGGACATGGAGAAAACGACGTTTATCACCCCCTGGGGAACATTTTGCTATAAGGTAATGCCCTTCGGTCTGAAGAACGCAGGGGCCACTTACCAGCGAGCAATGGTAACTTTGTTTCATGATATGATTCATAATGAGATCGAGGTCTATGTTGATGACATGATTGCGAAGTCCCAAACGGAGGAAGAGCATCTGGTCAACTTATTGAAGCTTTTTGAGAGGCTTAGGAAGTTCAGGTTGAGGCTGAATCCTAACAAGTGCACTTTCAGAGTGCGGTCCGGAAAGTTACTAGGGTTTATTGTAAGCGAACGAGTCATCGAGGTTGATCCTGCGAAAATAAAAGCCATTCAAGAAATGCCAGCGTCGAAAACAGAAAAAGAAGTTCGTGGTTTCTTGGGCCGAATAAACTACATTGCAAGGTTTATCTCTCAGCTCACGGCCACATGTGAACCGATGTTCAAGCTTTTAAAGAAAGATCAGACAATTATCTGGAATGAGGATTGCCAGAAGGCATTCGATAAGATAAAGCAGTATCTCCAAGAACCTCCAATCTTGATACCCCCAGTGGCTGGACGACCATTAATCATGTACTTGACAGTTCTTGAGAACAGTATGGGGTGTGTTCTCGGTCAGCACGACGAGACGGGCAGAAAAGAGCATGCCATTTACTACTTGAGTAAATAGTTCACTGACTGTGAATCTCGATACTCGATGCTGGAGAAGACGTGTTGTGCACTAGCTTGGGCTGCCAAACGTCTACGACAGTACATGCTCAACCACACCACTATGCTGATTTCGAAGATGGATCCGATCAAGTACGTCTTTGAGAAGCAGGCTCTTTCGGGCAGGATTGCCAGATGGCAAATGGTGCTAACAGAATATGATATTCAGTACGTGTCCCATAAGGCCATCAAGGGAAGCGTATTGTCTGATTACCTTGCCGAACAGCCGATCGAGGATTACCAGCCGATGAAGTTTGAATTCCCTGACGACGATATTATGTTTCTCAAAGCAAAGGATTGCGATGAGCCGTTGCCCGACGAGGGGCCAGATAGGAAATCCCAGTGGAAGTTGATATTCGATGGGGCGGTTAATTCCTATGGAAGTGGCATCGGGGCTATCATCACGACTCCCCACGGATCCCACATTCCGTTCACTGCGAGACTGACGTTTCCAATCACCAATAATGAGGCGGAGTACGAAGCATGCATCATGGGTCTAGAAGAGGCAATTGATTTGAGAATCAAGAATCTAGACGTATATGGTGACTCAGCACTTGTGATCAACCAAATTAAAGGGGAGTGGGAGACTCGTCAATCGAATTTGGTGCTGTACATGAATTATGCCAGGAGGCTACTTCCGTTCTTTGATCGAGTGGAACTCCATCATGTGCCCAGGGCAGAAAATCAGATGGCTGATGCCTTAGCCACGTTGGCTTCAATGTATAAAGTCAATTTTTGGAATGAGGCTCCAAGAATTGTCCTTTCGCGTCTTGATAGACCGGCGTTCGTCTTTGCAGTCGAGGAAGCCGCCGACGGCAAGCCATGGTTCCATGACATCCAGACTTTCCTTATGACTAAGGAGTATCCTGCGGGTGCGTCAACCCAGGATAAGAAGACTCTGAGGAGGCTGTCTGGAAACTTTTATCTCAATCCTGATGGAGTGTTGTATAAGAGAAACCATGATCTCGTGTTACTCAGATGTGTAGATGAGAAAGAGGCGAGTATGCTCATGGAAGAGGTCCATGAAGGCACATTTGGTACGCACGCCGGCGGGCATGCTATGACGAGGAAGATCCTGAGAGCAGGATACTACTGGCTGACGATGGAGTCGGATTGCTTCAGATTCGTGAAGAGATGTCATAAATGCCAGATTTATGCTGATAAAGTTCATGTGCCGCCGTGCCCGTTGAATGTCATGTCCTCCCCGTGGCCGTTCTCCATGTGGGGCATCGACATGATAGGCAAGATCGAGCCCACTGCATCTAACGTTCATCGCTTTATTCTGGTAGCTATCGACTACTTCACCAAGTGGGTGGAGGCAGCCTCGTACGCTAATGTGACCAAGCAGGTGGTGGCTAAATTCATAAAGAGGGACATCATCTGTCGTTACGGAATTCCCGAGCGGATCATTACTGATAATGGTTCGAATCTGAATAATAAGATGATGAAGGAGTTGTGCCAGAGCTTCAAGATTGAACACCACAACTCATCTCCTTACCGGCCGAAGATGAATGGCGCCGTTGAAGCGGCCAACAAGAACATAAAGAAGATTGTTCAGAAGATGGTTGTGACATACAAAGATTGGCACGAGATGCTGCCATTTGCACTGCACGGTTATCGTACGACGGTACGTACGTCAACCGGGGCAACTCCTTTCTCCTTGGTGTATGGTATGGAAGCAGTCCTACCGTTAGAAGTGGAGATCCCTTCTTTACGAGTTTTGGTTGATGTGAAACTCGACGAGGCAGAATGGATTACGAATCGTCTGAACCAACTCAGCCTGATGGACGAGAAGAGGTTAGCATCGATTGCGTTTGGTCGTCTGTATCAAAGCCGAATGAAGAAAGCTTATGATAAGAAGGTGCGTCCTAGAAGCTTTCAGACGGGTGATCTCGTCCTGAAGAAGATTCTTCCTCCACACTCCGATCACCGGGGCAAGTGGACTCCGAATTACGAAGGTCCGTACGTCGTCAGTAAGGTCTTCTCGCGGACGCAGTAAAAAAATACTTTGCTTGAAAGCGACCCGCTGGACAAAAAAAGGGAGTCCAGGCAAAAAAGGGGCATCCCGGCGAACCAAAAACAGAATAAAAGGTTCGGGAAAAAATTAGGGATATATATTGAAAAGAGGTACACCCGCAAAGTCGAAAATCTACACTGGGCGGCTTCGGCAAAAAAGGGTATCCCGGTGAACTAAAAACCCGTAAAGGGCGGTTCACGCAAAAGTTAGGGATTTGAAAAAGCAAACATCTGCGCTCCGCGTGTGGACTTTCATTGTTTAGTGGTTTGGAGAACCTGAGGGCCGTTCATCTGAATCAATCTCTTCCGAAGTTGAAGCGTCGGAGAAGTATCGAAGTCGAGTGGGTCATAGAAGGATCAACTCATGGTGTTCGTCTACGCCTCGTTACCGACATTTGTATATACTGATGTATATTTATGTTTTATTTTTGCGCGGCTTCCTCATCCCAGGAGCTTGCATCTGTTGTAAAACATTTTTACCCATTCAGGGGTTCGTTATCAATAAAATGCATACTATTCAGCAATTATGTTTGTCTGTTTAGCATTTATCTGTTTTGTTTGCGAAAAAGAACGCCGATATTTTTGATAAAATGCGCATACATAAACTTACTGGCCTAGGCCACTGATAGTTGAAACAATTAATTACTTGAATATTGTCACGAGATAATAACCTTGATAGGCCCCTTTGAGAAGGGTATCTTGTCTGTTTGTTTGTGTTGTTACAGGTGTAGCATATTCCAGACAGTGCGCCGTACGCATTCCCGAAGCAGGATGATTCCTCTTTCTCCAGCAGAGTTCAGTAGCCTCTCCCCGCAGAGTATGAACGCAAGATAATGAGCATTGATATGTCTCCCCAGGCAGAGATGATTCTCTCCCCAAGCAGATGCGTCATGAAGGAACGCCATCTCCTCAGCTGAGTCAGGCGCCGAAGCATGTATTCATCCCCCAGCACCGGGTCACAAGTGCAGGTTTCGTAGGAAACTATTCATACGCCGAAGTATGCAGCAACTGATGGTGCCAGACTGAAGTCTCCAGCGGAATTGAAATTCCCCACCAGAGTTGTACTCTCCCCCGAAGTCGGATGATTCCTTCTTCCCCAGCGGAATTGAAATTCCTCATCAGAGTCGTACTCTCTCCAGTGAAGCAGAATGACTTCTCCTTCCTCAGCCGAGTTTGTAGATACCCCAAGAGAGCCGAATCCTTGGAAGTTGATCAGACCATGATTGGTTTTTTCCCCAGTAGAGTGTTGAACAGCTGAAGTTGTTTCCCCACAGAGCCGTCATCTCCAGAGAAGTAGCCGAGAGGGCCATGCAGCTTATTCTCGCGATTGACATCGCTTTCCCTCAGTAGGTCCAGGTTCTCGTAGAGCTTCGCCCCCATGCAGTAGTCAACTGAAGTTGTTTCCCCCGCAGCAGTCAACTGAAGTTGTGTCCCCTGCGAAGTCCAATTGAGATTGGCGTAACCATGCTCTCCTCAGCAGGATGATTCCTCTATTTGAGTAGTTCTTTCTCCTTGACAGGAGGATTTCCCCCTCGACATTTATTTTGCTGACGGGATCGCATCATTGTGCATGATTGCATAGCATTTATCATAAACGCATAACATTTCCACCGTGTGGAGCATTGTGCCATTGCCGAAGCATATGCATAATAAACATGATCTAGGTTGCTACCGTTCTGGTTTTGCAGGTGTTCCGCCGCATAATTGATTACTCAGGGTGATTCCTGACATTCTCCCCAACGAAGTCGCTTGCTCAAGATGATTCTTGAGGTCCCCAGCGAAGTCTTCAGTTCAAGATGATCCTTGAATTCCTCAGCAGGGCCGTTTGCTTAAGATGATTCTTAAGACCCCAGTAGAGTCCCCAGTGAAGGTTGCCCAGGATGATTCCTGAAGCCCCAAGAGAGCCGAATCCTTGGAAGCTGCTCAAGCCATAATTGGTTTGTCCCTGCCAAGAGTTGCCCAGGATGATTCCTGAAATCCCCAACAGAGTGTTCGCTCAGGATGATTCCTGAAATTGTCCAGAATGGTTATCAGTTCAAGATGATTCTTGAAGGTCCCCGGCGGAGTTATTTGCCCAGGATGATTCCTGAAGCCCCAAGAGAGCCGAATCCTTGGAAGCTGCTCAAGCCATGATTGGTTTGTCCCCGGCAAGAGTTGCCCAGGATGATTCCTGAAATCCCCAACAGAGTGTTCGCTCAGGATGATTCCTGAAATTGTCCATAATGGTTATCGGTTCAAGATGATTCCTGAAGGTCCCCGACAGAGTTATTTGTTCAAGATGATTCTTGAAGTCCTCAGCAGAGTTGATTCCTCCAGAATGATTTCTGGACCCTCGGAGCGGAGTTACTTGATAGTTCTCCAGATTCCCCAGTGGCGAAGCATCCTCCCCAGCAGGTTTTCTGACGGCGAAGTTGAAACCTCCTTTGAAGACTCCATGATTGAAGTCTGACCGTGTTAACGAAGCAGTTCTCTCAGCTGATGCGGAGTGCCTGATGGCAGAGGTTTAGATATTCCCAGTTGGCTCATGATTGACCAAGAATTCTATTCCCGACTTGCTGATGAAGTCCGGCTGATGCCCGGCAGTAATGTTGAATGCCTGATGGCATGATCAACCTGATGGTTGACGTCCGGCTGATGCCCGACAGTTTCTTTGGAATGCCTGATGGCATGATCAACCTGATGGTTGAAGTCCGGCTGATGCCCGACAGTGTTCTTTGGATGCCTGATGGCATGATCGACTATGTGTTACCGGTTACCGTGTGACCAATTCCCCAATGGAGTTTCTTCACTCTGACGGCGAGGTCAGACGATGTTTGTTTTTGACGGCGAGGTCAGATTATGTTGAGTACTCGACGACGATGTCGGGTGTTTCTCAGAGTTATAGTTGGTTGACGGTGATGTCAGATTCTTTAGTTCTCCAGCGGTGATGTTGGATGTTTGTGTCTGACGGCGATGTCAGATTCTTTAGTTCTCCAGCGGCGAGGTTGGATGTTTGGTTGACGGCGATGTCATATTCTTTAGTGTCCCAGCGGCGATGTTGGATGTTTGTGTTTAGCGGCGATGTCAGTTGATTTAGATTTCTAGCGGCAATGTTGGATGTTTCCGACGGTGATGTCAGATTCTTTAGTCTTCCAGCGGCGATGTTGGGTGTTTTGGGTGTTTGTTTCCGACGGCGATGTCAGATTCTTCAGTTTTCCAGTGGCGATGTTGGGTATGTCAGATTCTTTAGTCCTCCAGCGGCGATGTTGGGTATTTTGTTCTCCGACGGCGATGTCAGATTCTTTTGTTCTCCGACGGCGATGTCAGGTTCTTTAGTTTTCTAGCGGCGATGTTGGGTGGTTTGGTTGTCCGACGGCGATGTCAGATCAATATGTCTCAAGCTAGTTGCCGTGCAGCTATTATTCAGTTTTCGAAGATTTGTTCCCACCAGAGTACCGTGTACTCGTGCAGTTGGCAAATTTCCGGGTTTATCGTTATTCAACCGTCTCGCACCTCGATTGGCTGAGAGTCGTTCCCTCCTCACCCAGTCAGGTTCAAGCCGTTTGAATAGGGGCAGCTGTTGCACCCCAAAATTTGACCAACATTTATTTACCCATCAAGAGTTGTATGAGGCTTTGAAGCTAGCCAAGAGGGTTATTCAAATGTTCAAAGGTTGATACCTTTGTCAGAGAACTCAAAGAGATCCTCAGAGAGATTGGTTGAAACCAAGGTTATGTGTCTCATAACTTGAGAGTTGTGGGAGTTCCTCAGATGATTCTGAGACTATGAGGGTAGACTTGAAGCTTTGAGAAAGCTTATGAGATGTCTTGAAAGCCATCATGAAGCCTAGAGAAGAGAGGTCATTGTACAAGAATTCAGAAGATTCAGCCATGAGTGGTGGAATTAGGGTTTGACTGGGTCAACCCTAGCTCAACTGATGATTTGGAGAGGGTTGAGACCTAATCCAAGAGCCATGTGATCATGGAATGATGCATTGAGATGCTATAAGGATGATTCCTAGACCAACTCATCATGATTGAGGAGTTTGAGAAGTTTTAAGCTAGGGTTTCTAAGGATTGACAGTGTAAAATCCCCTAGTTTGATCCCTATCTTCAAGGCAGTTTAGCTCAAGATGTGATTGTCATCTCATCTTCCCCACAACATTAATGTTGTAGAGCTTGTTCTTAGCTTTAATTTTAGTACTATAAGTCCTTGATAGGATTTGTAGAGCTCAAGTTATGACTTTGACAAATTACAGGTCATCTGAGGTATGTGAATCTGGGTCCTTGAAAGTCACCCAACTTGCATCCAACTTTTGCCCTAGTAGGATGATTCCTATGGATTCTTGGTCAACATGAATGTTGTAGAGAATCTTCTTAGCTTTCTAGAGAGTACTAGAAGTCCTTGATAGGATTTGTAGAACTCAACTTATGGCTTTGACAAGTCAAGGGCATTTTGGTCATTTGGAGGTTATAGGTCATTTCAAGCATAAGGCCATATCTCCTAGTTCCAAGCTTCAAATGGAAAAATCTTCAACATAAAACTTGATTAGAATGATGTTTTAAGGCTAGTAGGGAGGTCATGAGATGTTGAAAAGGCTCATATCAAAAAGTGATAAAAATGGCCTAAAATGGAGGCATAAGTTAAATAAGTTGAAATTGAAAATTGGAAATCACAAGTTATAAGTCCAAACCATGTCATGTAATAGGTCATTTTGACTCCAAATGACATTCTAAGAACAATGGTTCAGCCACAATTTTGATTTGAGGCTTGGGTCATAGGGCTGCTTTGGAATTGGCTTACTTGCATATTAAGGTACCAAGGCAAAACTCAAAAGAACTCAATAAACACATTGGTTATGCATTGTAACTCACCCTAAATCTCATGTGGGGATAAATTCAAGTCAGAATCAAAGGTTATGAGAAGCTTGGCATGAGATAGCATGTAAGGAGAATGAGAAATCAAAATACCATGACATGAAAAGTTCAATTTCTCATTGGATGATCCTAGAGGGTTCTAGATGATTCTAAACCAATCTATATAACAAGTGTAACTTGCTCAGATGCAAGGTTGGTGTGAATTGGTGTAGAGAAGAGAGAGTGAGATCCAAATTCTTCCATTGCAAGTCAAGTGCAATTTCTTCATTCTTCTTCATTCCCATCCATTTTTTCTTCACAAACACTTTCCATAGATCCCTCTGAGTGTGTGCATACTGAATTGAAGCTCCATTGATGGAAGATTGAAGGTGTTCCAATTGAATTTGCAAGAAGCCATTCACATTCGAATCTTGAAGTGCAAGCATTCTTCCTCCATTTTTTTGCAAACAGTAGAAGTTTCATCATCCAAGGATCATTCTTGAAGAGTTTCAAGCCTTGAAGTGAAAGATTTCATCATCTGCCATACCAAGAAACCAGGTTTGAAAAATCTCTTTCACCTCATTATTTAGGCATGGTTAGGTTGAATTATTAGTGTAGAATGGCTAGAGACCAATAGGTGATCAATTCTAGAGACTTAGAGAGTAATTGGTGAAGGTTGAATGTGTGACACCATTACTTTGATGAGCTAGAACTCGTGTCATGGTGAGAAAGAATGAATGTTTGATAGCTTGTTTTGACCAGTGGAGTGAGGTGAACATTTTGATGTAGAGAAATCTAAGGTTGGTTGAAGTTGAAGATTGATCATATTTTGAGATTAATTTGGATCCACCATCGGGTTGCATGATAGAGACCAGTTCAATGCATTCTAATACCATAGGCGTGATCAGGGTGAAAAATGGATCAATTTAGTGCTTTAGATTGTTGATTTTGATGATGATATGAGAGAGCACGAGCAGGTGGAAGATGAGTGCATGAACTCTGGTTTTTGGAGCTTCCATGGCCAAACCCTAGGTTGGAGGAAGAAGACGATCTCGCAGCCGTTGGATGAGGAGCTGACTATTGACTGAGGATTAGATCTGATGGCCCATATTCAATCTCAGTTTGGAGGGAATTCTGATACACGCATGAAACGATGCGTTTCATTAAAAGGAGGTTCTGGGCTTAGTGGATCCAATTGCTTTCTGAACCCTCAATCAAGGCCCATTGTGAATTCTAACTGAATTTCTCTTCTATTTGCACCGCTCTTTTTATATTTTTCTTTTCATTTTAATTGTTTTCTGATTTAAATATTGGGCCCAGCGCGCTTGCTGTTTAAACCCCCCATTCTGGGCCCAAGCGTGAACTGAACTGCATATGTTTACTTCTTGCACCCCATCCATTCATTTTCATCTTATTTTTCTCCATTTTCTTTCCAACTTTGAAAATTCATAATAAATTGAAAATTAAAGATTTTTTCATGGGAGTTTTTTCTCCCATTTCATATTTTTGTCAAGAAAAATATAAAACAGAAATATTTTCCATATCATGCATTTTGATATTTTTTGTATATTTTCTACTTTTATTACTTTTTAATTCTTTTATGTTGATCAATGATTTTGTAGAATTTAGTTTAGGTAGTTCCCTTAATATTTTTAGGTCATTCCTTTTAGGATTGTTAGATATAGGTTTTAGCTTCCCCCTGGATTTATTCCATAATTTTGTGATGATTTTTAGGATAGTTTTGATTAGATGATATTAGGTTGTGTAGAATTAGGTTGAACTTCAACATAGGTCCATAGCATTAGATTTTTGTGTTTTTAGGACAAAATAGACTATGGGGCATATAAGGGTATTAAGGGTAGGTATGTAGGATCCTTTAGAAATTATATTAGGATTTAATATAGTAGTATACTATTTTTAGATGATTTTTGTATTGTATGTTTGTTTGTGTTGCCCTTGTGGGCTTGTATGTTTGTTTGCTTTGCTTTGTGGGCTTGGAGAGCTTGGTATCTCATTGTGGAGCATTGAGGAGCTTGCTAGAAGACTTGAAGATGCATTGAGGAGCTTGAGAGCTTGATCTTATTTGTTTTGTTGTTGTTTTAGGGTTAGGGATTAGGAAGAGTTTAGACTTAGATAACTTCTCTCTTAAACATGGATGGTATTTGTCACCTCCATTCCTCCCTATGATTCAAAGTCTTTCCATGGTATACACCTCTCTCCTTTGGAGGGATAAGTGATGTACCTAGGAAGTATAACTTTTGAGGAAACCATTCCTTTGATATTGAACCCTTATAGGTCACCCTTGGTGGTCAAATAAGCAGTTCAATATCCCCCAGCTTATCCAGTAAGTGATTTCCTCTGGTTTGATTATCTTGAGAGAAGTTGAGCTTGAGTTTGAAGAAGAAGACTTCATTGAAGAGTATTGAAAAGGATGAATCCTTGAGTATTGCCATTCCAGCTGAAGCTTGAAGAGCAACAAGAGCAAGTTGATACTTGAAGATCCCTGATGATTGATGGTAAAGCCTGAAGGTGGAGCTGATCAAGGAAGCTGAAGCTTAAAGAAGAAGATAAGTTGAAACTTATGTTGAAGGGTTGAAGCCTGGAAAAGCAATTGATATTTGTCAAGAGTGATTGAAGTCTGAAGACTGAGTTGCTGTTGGAAAAGCTGAAGCTTGAAGTGGAGAGAGGAGTTGATCTGTCTTCTTTTTCTTTGTTGTATTGATGTGTTTTGCTTGACTTGCTTGATGCATTAGAATAAGTTCATATCTAGAATAAGTAGAATCTAGGAGCATGATTGCACTAGAGGTTGAGTTGCTCCCTCTGCTTGTATTGTTACTGTGTGGCTTTGCTTGCGGGTATTCGGTAGAGCCCAGCTCCCTTACCCATGTGGTTTGTTTGTCTGATGGCATTTTATTTCATTTTATCTGTATGATTGCAGTTTACTGTTATTGCTTGATAGCATGTTGTTTTATATTTCAGTATGATTACTGTTATCCATTCTGGCTTGAGGTTGAGATGAGCTTGTGGAGGCTGAAGCCCCACACACATTTCCTCCCTCACTTGCATTGCATGCATTTTACTGTTAAGTTGATGCTTTGTCTGTTTTGGTGTATCATTGACATGATCCCTTATGACTCTCATTTCCTTTGATAAGGAATTGATGATAGAATTTTAGGTTGAAACCTATGCATGACAACTTCTAGGAGTTCCCTGTTCAAACCTCAACCATAGGATGAATCCATGGCATGACAACAGTGGGACTTGATAGTCTCCCTCCTAGTTGGGCCTGTTCTCTTCTCATCTCAAAACAGTTTAAGATACAGTAATCATGAATGATTTCTTTCGTACGTTACGAGCCTTAAGCTATCTGAGAAAGGATTGTGGGAGAGTTTCTTTTCCACAGTCTGGATGTTTAGTATGGTACCCTTTGGGTGACATGCGACGCATTCACTCTCAGATCATAGTCTCTAGTGCGGTTGAAATCGCAAACACAATAAAAAACACTTCTTTCATAAAAGACAAGAAATAAACCGTAGTTTCCCGAACTACGTGAGCTCTGATCTCTCATACCTGTTGAGAGTACGTAGGCACAAGATGGCGATGTCTTGGCGAGCTACCTTCCCCCATAACCCTTCGTAGGCCGAACTACGTTGACTCTGATTTCTCATGCTCTGATGAGAATACGTAGGCATAAAGTGCGACGCTTTGCCGAGTCATTTTTCTTTTCTGTTTAAGCCAGCCTTGATAGGTAGATAGAATAAAACCAACCCGTCCAAGTAAACACAACAAGCAAGGATCTCGTCGAGTACGACGGACGTGAGGGGTGCTAATACCTTCCCCTTGCGTAACCGACTCCCGAATCCAGACAATGGTTGCGACGACCTTGTCTTACCCTTTTTCTTCAGGTTTTTCCGATCGTTTCCTTTCCCGCTCTGAGGGATAAATAACGAAAGGTGGCGACTCTTCTGTTTTGTCGGCACCTTATTTTCGTGCAAGCGACAGAGGGGTGCTAATACCTTCCCCTTGCGTAAATGACTCCCGAACCCAAGATTTGGTTGCGATGACCTTGTCTTTTCCCGTTTTTCAGGTTTTCTTTGATTGTTTCCTTTCCCTCTCTTTGGGATAAATAACGTTTGGTGGCGACTCTTCTGTTTTTCCGCCGGGAGTTTTTGCAGTTGCGACACCTATAATTTAGGTTGCTTTGACAACATTGCAGGGGTATTTTTATTGAGATGATGCAGTGCTTTAATTAATGGAATAAACTTCTTCCTTTTGTTCCAATTTTTTTCATTATAATGTTTGTGTTTATGTTTATTAATGAAGAACAAATTTTTTGGGCCTCCCAACATATGGGATTGTGTCCTATAGAGTGTTGCACCCCAAAATTTGACCAACAATTATTCATCCATCAAGTGTTTGAAGGTTGATACCTTCACCAGAAAGTTCAAGAGATCCTCAGAGGAATTGGTTGAAACCAAGGTTGTGTGCTTCATAGCTTGAGAGTTGTGGGTGCTCCTCAGATGATTCTGAGACTTTGAGAATGAACTTGAAGCTTTGAGAAAGCCTATGAGATGTCTTGAAAGTCATCATGAAGCCCAGAGAAGTCATTGTGCAAGAATTCAGAAGATTCAACCATGAATGGTAGAATTAGGGTTTTGACTGGGTCAACCCTAGATCAGCTGAAGACTTGGAGAAGGTTGAGACCTAATCCAAGGGCCATGAGATCATGGAATGATGTATGGAGATGTTATAAAGATGATTCCTAGACCAAATCATCATGATTGAGGAGTTTGAGAAGTTTTGAGTTAGGGTTTCTGAGGATTGTCAGTGAAAAAACCCTAATTTGATCCCTATCTTCCAGGCAGCTTTAGCTCAAGATGTGATTGATATCTCATCTTCCCCACAACATGAATGTTGTATAGCTTGTTCTTAGATTTAATTTGAGTGGTGGAAGTCCTTGATAGGAGTTGCAGAGCTCAAGTTATGGTTTTGACAAATTACAGGTCAGCTGAGGTGTGTGAATCTGGGTCCTTGAAAGTCACCCAACTTGCAGACAACTTTTGCCCTAGTAGGATGATTCCTATGATCTCTTGGTCAACAAGAATGTTTAAGAGCATCTTCTTAGCTTTCTATAGAGTACTAGAAGTCCTTGATAGGATTTGTAGAACTCAACTTATGGTTTGAACAAGACAGGGGTATTTTGGTCATTTGGCAGTTATAGGTCATTTTAAGCAAAGGCCATATCTCCTATTTCCATGCCTCAAATGGAAAAACTCAAAACATGAAAGTTGTTCAAAATGGCATTTTAAGCCTATAAAAGAGGTCATGAGTTGTTGGAAAAGCTCATAGCATGGAATGACAAAGTTTGGTAAATTTGAACTAAAAAAGGCATATAAGTTAATTCAAGTCAAGTTGAAATTTGGTTTGGGAGATCTATGAATCCAAAATAGGTCATCCAATATACCATTTTGAATGCAAATAACATTCTAAAAACTTTGGTTTAAACAGAATTTTGATTTGAGGCTAAAAAATGAAGGTTGCTTTGAAAAATTGTAGCTTGTATCTTAAGGCATCCTTGGAAGATTCTACACAAGGCAAGTTTGGCCTGATTTTTGCACATATGATCTCAATATCCCTTGTAATGAGATTTTGACACAAGTTTACAAGGCCTAACTCATGAGATATGGTATGTTCAACTTGTCACCAAAGGAGAAAATCCAAACTTTTCTAGTGGATTCTAGATGATTCTAGAAGCTTCCATGGATTGCTATTTAAAGAGTACCTCATAGTGTGATGAGAGGTTGGCAAGGTTGGTACATTGAGAGGGGGAATAGAGAGAATTAAGAGATTGATTCAATTGCAAGGAATTGAGGGATCATCCATAATCTTCCATTTTTGTTCAAGCTTCGCATTCATCTTCAATCTTTGGTGTATTGTGAGTAGGAAGGAGCATCTTTCAAGGTCTGTCCATGGCATTTTGAGGAGCTAGCTTTCACAATTCAAGAAGACACATCAGAATTGCAGCCAAGAATCCAAGCTTCTTTCTCCATTTCTTTTGCAAACAGAAGGCTCAACACACTCCAAGGATCACCTTTGAGGCTGGCCAAGACCTCTAGTGCAAGAGTTCATAGCTATCCTCTTCAATCTTGCAGGTTTGCATTTTCATTCGTGCACCTTTATTTATGGCAAGTTATAGGTTCTTTTTAGGTTAAAAGTGTTAGGATAGCATAGAAGAGCATGTACACTAACTGTTAGAGCAATCAATGATGGTTTGAGTTATGGCAGTTTTCCTTTCTTGACCAAGAATTCCCAATTCAAGGCATGATAACCTTAGATTTTATGTTTAGAATGATCACCAATATGTGTAGATTACAATAGTACAAGTCTGAGCAAGTTCCATTAGCATGCGTGTCAGTAACATTTCATGGTGCCCTAGGGTTACATCTATCGGGTTTGATGCTATGGGAGGTTTTAGGAGAAACTGGAAGCAGGGTCGTGTTCAGGGAAGAAAGGAGAATGTTTTTGTTTTTTATATCGAGGGATTCCATGGGGAGATGAAGGAGAACGAGGGAGAGAAAGATCAGTGCATGAGGCCTGGTTTTCCATGAAACCCTAGGCTGGAGGTTGAAGATAACCTCCCAGCCCTTGGATCACGCCCAAGACCATTGACCAAAAACCAATCTCACGGCCCAGATTTGAAGTGAATTCAGCGGGAAGCCTGTGTGTCCTTAAAACGCCGCGTTTCATTTATTCTGAAACGTGGGCTTAAGACTAGTATCCTATCCACACCCCCACCAGCGGCCCAATTAGATTTTGAACTGCATTTTGATGCTATTTGCACCGTTGGCGTTCTATTTTCTTTCCCGCATTTTATTTCCAGTTTGATATGATTATATGTGCTGCTGTGGGAGAGGGATGTTACTGTGAGTGAGAAGCCGGACCTGGGCTTGAGCATACACCTAGACATAGTTGCGGAGAAGTAGTAGACGAACCTGTCTGCTGAGCAGGCACAGTTCCCTACGAAAATTTGCGCTCAGACGAGATTCTTGCAGAGGTGCTCCTTTCCGGTCCTGAGGATCTGAGGGGAGTCCAGACGTGAGGATTGTCGACTCTGGGGACCGATCATTTGGAAGTCAGCTAAGTGAGGCCTCTTCATGACTTGATGATGCCACTCCTTCTGGGAATCGTATCGTCACTCATGAAAGTCTGTGACGCTGATGACCGCATAGGATGCCGTACCTTTGTCCGTGGATTAGGTCCATACCTGTGAGCGGGATTGGGATATTGCAGGAAACTTATACCTTCAGACTACCTGGTTTTCTTGACAATGAATCAGTTACGTTGGTATCAGGGTTCTCAGTTGCAGATTTGACTGTTCTTGACAGAGCAAGTTTTTTGATCAGAGGATTGTATCATCGGGTGTATGTCTGTTCCTGATAGAGGAGGTTTCGATCAGAGTATTGTCATCAGAGGTTTGTCCTGGATGGAGCAGATTTTGAGTGGGGTCTGAAGATCTCATCAGCAGTTGTGGTTTGTTCTTGATAGGGCAGATTTTGAGTGGGGTCTGAAGATCTCATCAGCAGCTGTGTGTTTGTTCTTGATAGGGCAGATTTTTGATCTGGGGTCTGAAGACTTCATCAGCAGACGTTTTCTGATCATGCATCTGGGGTCCTTATTATCAGGCACTTACTCTTGACAGAGCAGAATTTCGATCTTGGTCCTATCAGATGGTTATTCTCAGCAGATCGGATTAGTGGTCTTGCACCGAGGTTTCCTTCTCATCAGTGACTGTTGATACCGAATCTCCACAGCAGCCACCTGGATATATTGTTGCATGCCTGCATTTTGCATTAGTTTGCATGATCATTCGCATTCCATTGATGTGTGTCTGTGACAGGTACCATTTCCCTGATCCAGGAGCTCTCGCCTCTTATTGTATTATTACAGAAGACTGTTGCGTACGAGTTCTCGATCCCTGATGTGTCGGAGTTGGCTATCGCTGTTTCCATGATTGGGCCCAGATTCCCCTCCTTATTATTGTCAGCACTGGTACTAAGGCGCCAGGATCGGGGGAAATCTCTCAAGCACACAGACACACACGTACATCTGCATGAAGCATTTTTGCATGACATACATTCTGTTGCTTTTCCTAACCTTTAATGTTGCCAGGTTTTTCAGGTTCACAGGTTCCGAGCTGCCTCCGATCTCCAGGATTGATCAAAGACTCATTCACCGCTACTCAACTCGCGCTAATCAGACAAGGATAATGGACCAGGTGCAGTCAGATGTTCAAGAGCTTCGTGAACGGATGGATCGTTTTATGGAGCTGATGCAAGTGGTCGCGAATGGTCAAGACCAGCTTCGTACTTTGGTTCAACCTCTGATCTCCAGGGTTGACAGTAATGGCATACTTCATGGAGGGGCTGTGCCTACTCCTCCTCCAGTGGATGCTCCACAGAACGTTGTTCCTGTTGCCGGGGGCAACGATAGTGCTAACGACAATCTGATGACTAATATCGGGCTCAATGCGGCAGGCGTCGGCAATGGCAGTCTGGGAGCCAATGTTAACATAGGGCCGGTCAACGGCAACGCTGGTGTCGGAAATCTGTTGGTGCCCCAACCGTGGCTGGAGGACCATCAGGATGACGTATTCTCTCAGAGAGGTGTAGATGCAGAGTTGAATGCTGAGGCTCGACTCAGGTTCAAGGCGCTGGAAGACAAGATGAGAGACATTGAAAATCAGAATACGTTGGGCGTCGATATGTCCAAGCTCGCGTTGATTGCTGACTTCAAGGTACCTCATAAGTTCAAGGTGCCTGTCTTTGAGAAGTATAAGGGTACTACTTGCCCCCGCGTCCACCTCCGATCTTATTATAGAAAGATGTCCGCCTATTCTGACGATGAGAAGTTGCTGATGCACTTCTTCCAGGATAGTCTTTCTGGTCCATCACTCGAATGGTATATGGGCCTGGAGCCCGCTACTGTGCGCACCTGGAAAGATCTCGCAGAAGCGTTCGTCCTCCACTATCAATACAATAGCGACTTGGCCCCTAACCGAGTTCAGCTTCAGAATCTCTCACAGCAGAACAATGAAAGCTTTAAAGAGTACGCCCAGCGGTGGCGTGAATTGGCTGCTCGGGTTCAACCGCCGATGGTTGAGCGTGAGCTAGTGCAAATGTTCGTGGCTACCCTTCCTGGAATCTACTATGAAAAGCTGGTCAGTGGCATGTCTGGAACATTCTCGGCTCTCATCACTATGGGCGAGCATGTTGAGAACGGTATAAAGATTGGAAAAATTCAAGGCGAATCATCCTCGGTTGGAGGAAGTAGCAAGAAACCTTACGCTGGCAAGCGTCGAGAGGGAGAGGCCAGTGCTGTCACTAATGCTCGGAGAAAGGGCAAGGGCCCTCAGCAACAGATTGCTAGCATAAATATCCCAGCTGCTCCGCCGCAGCAGCAGCCCCAGCAGCAGAATCAGCAGGGGTATAGGAAATATCAGAACCGGGCTGCTTTGACAAATCGTCATTTTGAAACTCCACCTATGTCGTATGCACAGCTCTTACAAACTTTGATGCAGCTTCAGTTAGTTCAAATCGTCATTTTGAAACTCCACCTATGACGCCAATGCTACTTGTGATTTCCATACTGGGGCACCAGGCCATACGATTGAGAATTGCAAAGCTTTTAAGCACAAAGTGCAGGACTTGGTGGACGCCAAGGTTATTAACTTTTCTGATAGTGTGCCCAACGTTACCAAAAACCCTATGCCTCATCATAAGGGAGGCGGAGTGAATGCCGTTATCACAGAAGAGAGTTCAGACTTGCTGACTGATGTCAAAGATTTGAAAACGCCGCTTAGTTTTGTCAAGGCTAAGTTGCTGAAGAAGGGCTTCTTTCCTGGATGCAGAGAGTTATGTATGGCTTGTGCTACACTTCCTGACGGGTGTGAGCAGCTGATCGAAGGTATCCAAAGTCTGATGTCCGAGGGTATTTTGCAGTTCAGCCGGAGCATTGAAAGTGCATCAGGGGAAGTCGTACTGAAGCAGGCGGATGAAGTCGCTACCATTACTATTCCTCGTCACCCTATTACTATTTCTGCGCCCCGACCGCCTACAATCACTATCACCAGGGCCGGGCCAATCCCATTCGAAAGCACTAACGCCGTCCCATGGCATTATGGCGCCGAGGTCTATTGCAATGGTCAGAAGTTAGAGCTGGAGCCATACAGATCGATTGTGCAGAATCTTGCCGGAGTCAGTGGCATTACTCGAAGCGGTAGAGTGTTTGCGCCAGCAGAGGTTGCAGCAGAGAAAGTGGTCCGAGCTGACGCTGTGGATAAGGGTAAAGGCAAAGCTGTCGAAGAGGTCCCTTCTGGGGCAGAAAAAGATTTGCTAGTTAAAGATGCTGAAGAGTTCATGCGTTTAATCAAGAAGAGCGACTACAAGATTGTAGATCATCTTCACCAGACTCCGTCAAAGATCTCTATTCTTAACTTGTTGCTGTGTTCTGAAGCGCACCGCAACGCATTACTGAAGGTATTAAACGCTGCATACGTGCCGCAGGAGATATCAGTAAATCAGCTAGAGGAGGTGGTAGCCCATGTTAATGCTGGTAATGGGCTGGGATTCACAGATTTAGAGCTGACTCCTAAAGGAAGAGATCACAACAGCGCCTTGCACGTCTCAATAGAGTGCAGAGGCACGATCATGTCGCATGTCCTGGTGGATACGGGTTCGTCGCTTAATGTGCTTCCGAAGAAGGCATTAATGAAATTGGACACTCGTGGATTGCTTTGCACGCCCAGTGATCTGGTAGTGAAAGCCTTTGATGGAACCAAGCGCCACGTCTTCGGAAAGTTGACCCTGCCGATTCAAGTTGGTCCGGAGACGTTCAACACGGTTTTCTATATCATGGATATCATGCCTGCCTACAGTTGCCTCTTAGGTCGGCCATGGATCCATGCTGCTGGTGCCGTGACGTCCACGCTACATCAAAAGCTTAAATATGCTGTCGGGGGCAGCATAGTAACCGTCTGTGGTGAGGAGGACATCATGGTGAGCCACCTGTCGTCCTTTAAATATGTTGAAATGGATGGTGAAATCCATGAAACTCTCTGCCAAGCATTTGAAACCGTCAAGGTGAAAGAGGTGGCTCCGGTCGTCGTAGAGAAGCAAGAGATGAATCTCTCCTTGTTTAAAGAAGCTCGGGCCGTCGTCGAAGTCGGTTCCTCCCCAGGCTGGGGGCATGTTTTGGATATACCAATCAAGCAGGATAAGTTTGGATTGGGGTACTCTCCTGAAGCTGAAGCTTCATCTTCTTCGTCTAACAGTTCGTCTCGCGGGAAAGGGCCGATCCTATTCACCAAGGGCGGAGTGATTTTCGAAAGCATCAACGCAGCGTCTGAGGACAGCGGGGATAGCGATTGTGATCTTGACGCCTGGTTTCAACCGAGCAAGCCGAGCGAGCGCCTCAACAATTGGACCATCAAGGAGATTATCCAGCTGACAAGTGAAGAGATCCACATAACAGATGACATCGACTCTGGACCCTCTATGGCTCACTACGATTTTGATTGCCCGATCTATCAAGCCGAGGATGAGATTGATGAAGACGAGGACCTTCCGGAAGAGTTGGCCCGCTTGTTGAGACAAGAGGAGAAGGTTATTCTGCCTCACGAGGAAGATATTGAGATCATAAATATGGGTTCTGAAGAGCTCGTCAGGAATGTCAGGGTAGGGGCTGCGCTGCAGAATGATGTCAAGCATAGACTGGTCGAGATGCTTCGAGAGTATAGTGACGTCTTTGCTTGGTCATACGAAGATTTGCCCGGACTCGACACAGACATCGTGGTTCATCGTTTGCCGTTGCGAGAAGATTGCCCTCCGGTCAAGCAAAAGCTTAGGAGGACGAGACCAGACATGGCTATAAAAATCAAAGAAAAAGTCCAGAAGCAGTTGGACGCAGGATTTCTAGCCGTTACCACTTACCCTCCGTGGGTCGCCAACATAGTGCCTGTACCGAAGAAGGACGGTAAGGTACGCATGTGCGTCGATTATCGGGATTTGAATAGGGCGAGCCCTAAGGATGATTTCCCGTTGCCTCATATCGATGTGTTGGTCGACAACACAGCCCAGTTCTCCGTGTTTTCGTTCATGGATGGCTTCTCCGGTTACAATCATATTAAGATGGCACCGGAGGACATGGAGAAAACGACGTTCATCACCCCCTGGGGAACATTTTGCTATAAGGTAATGCCCTTCGGTCTGAAGAACGCAGGGGCCACTTACCAGCGAGCAATGGTAACTTTGTTTCATGATATGATTCATCATGAGATCGAGGTCTATGTTGATGACATGATTGCAAAGTCCCAAACGGAGGAAGAGCATCTGGTCAACTTATTGAAGCTGTTTGAGAGGCTTAGGAAGTTCAGGCTGAGGCTGAATCCTAACAAGTGCACTTTCGGAGTGCGGTCCGGAAAGTTATTGGGGTTTATCATTAGTGAACGAGGTATTGAAGTTGATCCTGCGAAAATAAAAGCTATCCAAGAAATGCCAGCGCCGAAAACAGAAAGAGAAGTTTGTGGTTTCTTGGGCCGAATAAACTACATTGCAAGGTTTATTTCTCAGCTCACGGCCACTTGTGAACTGATGTTCAAGCTTTTAAAGAAAGATCAGGCGATTACTTGGAATGAGGATTGCCAAAAGGCATTCGACAAAATAAAGCAGTATCTTCAAGAACCTCCAATCTTGATACCCCCAGTGGCTGGACGACCGTTAATCATGTACCTGACGGTTCTGGAGAATAGTATGGGGTGTGTTCTCGGTCAGCACGACGAGACGGGCAGAAAAGAGCATGCCATTTATTATTTGAGTGAAAAGCTCACTGAGTGTGAATCTCGATACTCGATGCTGGAGAAGACGTGTTGTGCATTAGCTTGGGCCGCCAAACGTCTACGACAGTATATGCTCAACCACACCACTATGCTAATTTCGAAGATGGATCCGATCAAGTACGTCTTTGAGAAGCAGGCTCTTTCGGGCAGGATTGCCAGATGGCAAATGGTGTTAACGGAATATGATATTCAGTACGTCTCTCAGAAAGCCATTAAGGGAAGCGTATTGTCTGATTACCTTGCCGAACAGCCAATCGAAGACTACCAGCCGATGAAGTTCGAATTCCCTGACGAGGATATTATGTTTCTCAAAGCGAAGGATTGCGATGAGCCATTGCCCGATGAGGGGCCAGATAGGAAGTCTCAGTGGGAGTTGATATTCGACGGAGCGGTTAATTCCTATGGAAGTGGTATCGGGGCTATCATCACGACTCCTCACGGATCCCACATCCCGTTTACTGCGAGACTGACGTTTCCAGTTACCAACAATGAAGCAGAGTATGAAGCATGTATTATGGGTCTAGAAGAGGCGATCGATTTGAGAATCAAGAATCTAGACGTATATGGTGACTCAGCGCTTGTAATCAATCAGATTAAAGGGGAGTGGGGAACTCGTCAAGCGAATTTAGTGCCGTACATGAATTATGCCAGGAGGCTGCTTCCTTTCTTTGATCGAGTGGAACTCCATCATGTACCCAGGGCTGAAAATCAGATGGCTGATGCCTTAGCCACGTTGGCTTCAATGTATAAAGTCAATTATTGGAATGAGGCTCCAAGAATTGTTCTTTCGCATCTTGACAGACCGGCATTTGTCTTTGCAATCGAGGATGCCGCCGACGGCAAGCCATGGTTCCATGACATCCAGACCTTCCTTATGACTAAGGAGTATCCTGCGGGTGCGTCAACCCAGGATAAAAAGACTCTGAGGAGGCTGTCTGGAAACTTTTATCTCAATCCTGATGGAGTGCTGTATAAGAGAAACCACGATCTCGTGCTACTCAGATGTGTAGATGAGAAAGAGGCAAGTATGCTCATGGAAGAAGTCCATGAGGGCACATTTGGTACGCACGCCGGCGGGCACGCCATGACGAGAAAAATCCTGAGAGCAGGGTATTACTGGCTGACTATGGAGTCGGATTGCTTCAGATTCGCGAAGAAATGTCACAAATGCCAGATTTATGCGGATAAAGTTCATGTGTCGCCGTGCCCATTGAATGTCATGTCCTCCCCTTGGCCGTTCTCCATGTGGGGCATCGACATGATAGGCAAGATCGAGCCCACTGCATCCAATGGTCATCGTTTTATTCTGGTAGCTATCGACTACTTCACCAAATGGGTGGAGGCAGCCTCGTACGCTAATGTGACCAAGCAGGTGGTAGCTAAATTCATAAAGAGGGACATCATCTGTCGCTATGGAATTCCCGAGCAGATCATTACTGATAATGGTTCGAATTTGAATAACAAGATGATGAAGGAGTTGTGCCAGAGCTTCAAGATTGAACACCACAACTCATCTCCTTACCGGCCGAAGATGAATGGCACCGTTGAGGCCGCCAACAAGAACATTAAGAAGATTGTTCAGAAGATGGTTGTGACGTACAAAGATTGGCACGAGATGCTGCCATTTGCACTGCACGGTTATCGTACGACGGTGCGTACGTCGACCGGGGCAACCCCTTTCTCCTTGGTGTACGGTATGGAAGTTGTCCTACCGTTAGAAGTGAAGATTCCTTCTTTGCGAGTTTTGGTTGATGTGAAACTCGACGAGGCAGAATGGATTACGAATCGTTTGAACCAACTCAGCCTGATGGACGAGAAGAGGTTAGCATCGATCGCATTTGGTCGCCTGTACCAAAGCCGAATGAAGAAAGCTTATGATAAGAAGGTGCGTCCTAGAAGCTTTCAGACGGGTGATCTCGTCCTGAAGAAAATTCTTCCGCCACACTCCGATCACCGGGGCAAGTGGACCCCGAATTACGAAGGGCCGTATGTCGTCAGCAAGGTCTTCTCGGGAGGAGCTTTGTTGTTATCCACGATGGATGGTGAAGATTTCGCATCCCCGGTGAACGCGGACGCAGTTAAAAAATACTTTGCTTGAAAGAGACCCGCTGGACAAAAAAGAAAGAGTCCAGACAAAAAAGGGGCATCCCGGCGAACCAAAAACAGAATAAAAGGTTCGGGAAAAAATTAGGGATATATTGAAAAAATGTACACCCGCGAAGTCGAAAACCTACACTGGGCGGCTTCGGCAAAAAAGGGTATCCCGGTGAACTGAAAACCCGTAAAGGGCGGTTCACACAAAAGTTAGGGATTTGAATAAGCAAATGACTGCGTTCCGCGCGTGGACTTTCATTGTTTAGTGGTTTGGAGGACCTGAGGGCCGTTTATCTGAATCAATATCTTCCGAAGCTGAAGCGTTGGAGAAGTATCGAAGTCGAGTGGGTCTTAGAGGGATCAACTCATGGTGTTCGTCTACGCCTCGGTGCCGACATTTGTATATACTGATGTATATTTATGTTTTATTTTGCGCGGCTTCCTCATTCCAGGAGTTTGCCTCTGTTGTAAAACATTTTTACCCATTCAGGGGTTTCACCATCAATAAAATGCACATTATTCGGCAATTCTGCTTGCCTGTTTAGCATTTATCTGTTTTGTTTGCGAATGAAAACGCCGATGTTTTTTGATAAAATGCGCATACATAAACTTACGGGCCTAGGCCCATTGATTGTTGAAACAATTAATTAACTGAATATTGTCACGAGATAATAACCTGGATAGGCCCCTTTGAGGAGGGTATCTTGTCTGTTTGTTTGTGTTGTCGCAGGTGTAGCACCTTCCAGAAGATGTGTCGTGCATCCCCGAAGCAGGGCGAGCCCTCCTTCTCCAGCAATGTTCAGTAGTCTCTCCTCCGCAGAATCTGAACGCAAGATAGTGAGCATTGATATGTCTCCCCAGGAAGAGATGACTCTCTTCCCCAAGCAGACGCATCCTGAAGGAATGTCATCTTCTCAGCTGAGTCGCACGCAGGAGCTCATTTCCCCAGCACCGGGTCACAAGTGCAGGTCTCATAGAAATGTTCGGATACCGAAGCTCACGTTTTCCCCAGTAAAGTCGCCGAAGCAGGATTCTTTCCCCAGCACCGGGTCACAAGTGCAGGTTTCGTAGGAAATGATTCATACACCGAAATATGCAGTAGCTAATGGTGCCAGACTGAAGTCTCCAGCGGAATTGAGATTCCCCACCAGAGCTGTATTCTCTCCCGAAGTCGGACGGTTCCCTCTTCCCCAGTAGAGTGTTGGAATAGCTGATGTTGTATTCCCCTGCATAGTTGTACTCTCCCCCGAAGTCGGATGATTCCTTCTTCCCCAGCGGAATTGAAATTCCTCATCAGAGTCGTACTCTCCAGTGAAGTAGAATGATTTCTCTCTCCCCGGCTGAGTTCGCCAACCCCAGAAAAGCGGAATCCTTGGAAGCAGTTGGGACCTTGAGTGAATGTTCCCTAGCAGAGCGTGGGGCAGCTGATGCTGTATTTCCCCAGAGTCGCACCCTCTCCAGCGAAGCAGAATGACTTCTCCTTCCTCAGTCGAGTTTGCAGTTGTCCAAGAGAGCCGAGTCTTTGGAAGTTGATCAGATCATGATTGGTTTTTCCCAGTGGAGTGTGAAGCAGCTAAAGTTGTTTCCCCACAGAGTTGTTATCCCCGAAGAGTAGCCGAGACGGCCACGCAGTCTATTCTCGCGATTGATATCAGCAGGTCCAAGTTCTTGTAGAGCTTCGTTCCCCTGCAGCAGTCAACTGAAGTTGTTTTCACTGCAGCAGTCAACGGAAGATCATTTCCCCAGACGGAGTCCGATTGATATTGGCGTGCGGTTTTCTCCTCAGCGGGATGATTCCTCTACCTGAGTAGTTCTTTCTCCTTGACAGGAGAATTCCCCTTCGGCATTTATTTTGCTGACGGGATTGCATAGCATGGTGCATGATCGCATAACATTGTGCATGATCGCACAGCATTTAGCACAAACGCATATCATTCCCACCGTGTGGGGCATAGCGCAGAAGCATATGCATCATAAGCATGATCTAGGTTACTATCATTCTTGTCTTACAGGTGTTCCACCAAGAGACCAGCTGCTCAGGATGATCCTTGACATTCTCCCCAACGAGGTCGCTTTCTTAAGATGATTCTTAAAACCCCGGTGTAATCCCCACAGTCGCTCGCTCAAGATGATTTTTGAGATCCCCAGCGAAGTCAGTTCAAAGCGACCCTTGAATTCCTCAGCAGGGCCGTTTGCTTAAGATGATTCTTAAGACCTCAGCGCAATTTCCCGAGTTGTTTGCTTAGGATGATGCTTGGGCTCCCCAGTAGCGTCCCCAGCAAAAGTTGCCCAGGAAGATTCCTGGAATACCCAGCAGAATAAGGTCTCCAGAAAGGTTATCAGTTCAGGATGATTCTTGGAGGTGCCCGACGGAGTTGTTTGTTCAAGATGATTCTTGAAGTCCCTAGCAGCGTGAAATGTTTGCTCCAACAGTGATGTCCAATCTGAAGATTGACTTCGTAAACGCCTGAAGGCGATATCAGAAGGTTCATGTGGATTCAGATTTCCTTGTTGATGAATCAACGTGTGTCTGAAGACAGAGTTCAGAAGTTGGTAAGTCCAATTTTTGTATGCAAGATGATCCGTGTTGGCCTGAAGACCAAGTCAGTTGTCCTGGGGTGATGATTGATTGCGATCAAGTGAATAGTGTTTCTTCTGACTGAAGTCGAAGATGTTTCTCCAGCTGAAGCGGAGTTTGCCTGAAGGCAAAAAAATGTTTGAATCCCCGTAGAGTCATGAATGGCTCAGGATACCATTTCTTTGACTGAAGTCACAGATTTCCCAAGCTGAAGCGAAGGTGCCTAAGGGCAAGGTTATCCCCAAGGTCATGAATGACCTAGGATTCATTTTTCGGACTGAAGGCCGAAGTATATCCCTGACTGAAGTCACGGATGCTCTATAGCAGAGGTGGAGTTGCCTGAAGGCATATCCATGTATCCTTGAAGGCCAAGGACCATTTCTTCAGACTGAAGTCGAAGATACCTCCTGCAGAGTTGCCGACGGGCAAAGTTTACATCCTTGAAGGTCAAGGATGTTTATCTTCAGAAATACTTGAAGATCTGTTCTAGCTGAAGCTGGAATCGCCGACGGGCAAGGTTTATATCCTTGGAGGCCAAGGATCCCATCTTCAGGAGTACTTGAAGATCTTTTCTAGCTGAAGCTGGAAGTGGCCAGGGGCCAGGGTTCCATATATCTTTAATGTTGAAGTTCTACAGTGGGATCATTGTGCAGTAGTATTCCGACGTTCGTTATGGTTCTGAGGGTGAACCCCAGACCAAAGTGTGCTCGGTTAAGTCTCTCATTCCCAGCGGAGTAGTTTCAAATACGCAAGTGTACCTTTTGTTCCATTTACCAGGGGTGAACCCCAGGTCAGATCAGGTTCGTGTTCGACGGCGAGGTTGGATATTTGTTTGACGGCGAGGTCAGATTATGATTGGTTCGACAGCGATGTTGGATTTGTTCGACGGCGAGGTTGAATGATTGTTCGACGGCGAGGTTGGATTTTTGTTTGACGGCGAGGTCAGATTATGATTGGTTCGAGGACGATGTTGGATTTGTTCGACGGCGAGGTTGAATGCTTGTTTTGACGGCGAGGTCAGATGACGTTTGTTCGACGGCGAGGTTGGATGTTTGTTCGACGGCGAGGTCAGACTCTTTAATCCACAGCAGAGATGATGTTTGTACAACGGCGATGTCGAGTGTCTCTCAGAGGATGTTTGTTTCCGACGGCGATGTCAGATTCAGTTTTCCGGCAACAATGTTGGGTATGCCAGAAGATTTAGTTCTCCAGCGGCGATGCGGGGTATTTCGATTGTCCGACGGCGATGTCAGATTTAGTTCTCCAGCGGCGATGCGGGGTATTTTGATTGACGTAGTTCTCCAGCGGCGATGCGGGGTATTTCGATTGTCCGACGGCGATGTCAGATTTAGTTCTCCAGCGGCGATGCGGGGTATTTTGATTGACGTAGTTCTCCAGCGGCGATGCGGGGTATTTTGATTGTCCGACGGCGATGCCAGATGGTTTAGTCTTCCAGCGACGATGTTGGGTATTGTGGTTGTCTGAAGGCAATATAAGAAGAAGTTAACATGGATAACTGACGGTGACGTCAGATCAGCATTTCTCCAGCTAGTTGCCGTGCAGCTAGTATTGCAGTATTCGAAGATTTGTTTCCCGCAGAGTATTATGTGCTCGTGAAGTTGGCAAATTTTCGGGTTTACCGGTATTCAATCGTCTCGCACCTTGATCGGTTGAGAGTCGTTCGCTTCTCACCCAGTCAGGTTCAAGCCGTTTGAATAGGGGCATCTGTTGCACCCCAAAATTTGACCAACAATTATTCATCCATCAAGTGTTTGAAGGTTGATACCTTCACCAGAAAGTTCAAGAGATCCTCAGAGGAATTGGTTGAAACCAAGGTTGTGTGCTTCATAGCTTGAGAGTTGTGGGTGATCCTCAGATGATTCTGAGACTTTGAGAATGAACTTGAAGCTTTGAGAAAGCCTATGAGATGTCTTGAAAGTCATCATGAAGCCCAGAGAAGTCATTGTGCAAGAATTCAGAAGATTCAACCATGAATGGTAGAATTAGGGTTTTGACTGGGTCAACCCTAGATCAGCTGAAGACTTGGAGAAGGTTGAGACCTAATCCAAGGGCCATGAGATCATGGAATGATGTATGGAGATGTTATAAAGATGATTCCTAGACCAACTCATCATGATTGAGGAGTTTGAGAAGTTTTGAGTTAGGGTTTCTGAGGATTGTCAGTGAAAAAACCCTAATTTGATCCCTATCTTCCAGGCAGATTTAGCTCAAGATGTGATTGATATGTCATCTTCCCCACAACATGAATGTTGTAGAGCTTGTTCTTAGCTTTAATTTGAGTGGTGGAAGTCCTTGATAGGAGTTGCAGAGCTCAAGTTATGGTTTTGACAAATTACAGGTCAGCTGAGGTGTGTGAATCTGGGTCCTTGAAAGTCACCCAACTTGCAGACAACGTTTTCCCTAGTAGGATGATTCCTATGATCTCTTGGTCAACATGAATGTTGAAGAGAATCTTCTTAGCTTTCTATAGAGTACTAGAAGTCCTTGATAGGATTTGTAGAACTCAACTTATGGTTTGAACAAGACAGGGGTATTTTGGTCATTTGGCAGTTATAGGTCATTTTAAGCAAAGGCCATATCTCCTATTTCCAAGCCTCAAATGGAAAAACTCAAAACATGAAAGTTGTTCAAAATGGCATTTTAAGCCTATAAAAGAGGTCATGAGTTGTTGGAAAAGCTCATAGCATGGAATGACAAAGTTTGGTAAATTTGAACTAAAAAAGGCATATAAGTTAATTCAAGTCAAGTTGAAATTTGGTTTGGGAGATCTATGAATCCAAAATAGGTCATCCAATATACCATTTTGAATGCAAATGACATTCTAAAAACTTTGGTTTAAACAGAATTTTGATTTGAGGCTCAAAAATGAAGGTTGCTTTGAAAAATTGTAGCTTGTATCTTAAGGCATCCTTGGAAGATTCTACACAAGGCAAGTTTGGCCTGATTTTTGCACATATGATCTCAATATCCCTTGTAATGAGATTTTGACACAAGTTTACAAGGCCTAACTCATGAGATATGGTATGTTCAACTTGTCACCAAAGGAGAAAATCCAAACTTTTCTAGTGGATTCTAAATGATTCTAGAAGCTTCCATGGATTGCTATTTAAAGAGTACCTCATAGTGTGATGAGAGGTTGGCAAGGTTGGTACATTGAGAGGGGGAATAGAGAGAATTAAGAGATTGATTCAATTGCAATGAATTGAGAGATCATCCATAATCTTCCATTTCTGTTCAAGCTTCTCATTCATCTTCAATCTTTGGTGTATTGTGAGTAGGAAGGAGCATCTTTCAAGGTCTGTCCATGGCATTTTGAGGAGCTAGCTTTCACAATTCAAGAAGACACATCAGAATTGCAGCCAAGAATCCAAGCTTCTTTCTCCATTTCTTTTGCAAACAGAAGGCTCAACACACTCCAAGGATCACCTTTGAGGCTGGCCAAGACCTCTAGTGCAAGAGTTCATAGCTATCCTCTTCAATCTTGCAGGTTTGCATTTTCATTCGTGCACCTTTATTTATGGCAAGTTAGAGGTTCTTTTTAGGTTAAAAGTGTTAGGATAGCATAGAAGAGCATGTACACTAACTGTTAGAGCAATCAATGATGGTTTGAGTTATGGCAGTTTTCCTTTCTTGACCAAGAATTCCCAATTCAAGGCATGATAACCTTAGCTTTTATGTTTAGAATGATCACCAATATGTGTAGATTACAATAGTACAAGTCTGAGCAAGTTCCATTAGCATACGTGTCAGTAACATTTCATGGTGCCCTAGGGTTACATCTATCGGGTTTGATGCTAGGGGAGGTTTTAGGAGAAACTGGAAGCAGGGTCGTGTTCAGGGAAGAAAGGAGAGTGTTTTTGTTTTTTATATCGAGGGATTCCATGGGGAGATGAAGGAGAACGAGGGAGAGAAAGATCAGTGCATGAGGCCTGGTTTTCCATGAAACCCTAGGCTGGAGGTTGAAGATAACCTCCCAGCCCTTGGATCACGCCCAAGACCATTGACCAAAAACCAATCTCACGGCCCAGATTTGAAGTGAATTCAGCGGGAAGCCTGTATGTCCTTAAAACGCCGCGTTTCATTTATTCTGAAACGTGGGCTTAAGACTAGTATCCTATCCACACCCCCACCAGCGGCCCAATTAGATTTTGAACTGCATTTTGATGCTATTTGCACCGTTGGCGTTCTATTTTCTTCTTAATTTTCCAATTGTTTTTCTGAAGCGCATGTGGGCCTAGTACGCTTGCTAATTGCACCCCAGCTTCCCAGCCCATTCAGAATAACAACTGGGGCGCCTTTCTTTTCTCACCCCCATCCCCTTTAATTAATTTCTTTTACTTTTAATTCCATTTATATTTTCCTGCATTTTAATAAATTCATAGAAAATAGGAAAATTAATATTTTCCAATTCTTGTTTTTTCTATAGGTTAATAAATTTGTCTAGAAAATATTAAATAAATAAAATTCTCATTTTATTTTCTTTTAATATTTTTAGAGTATTTTTCTTTTAAATAGCTTTTAAGTAGGATTAATATTGTACTCAATTTTGTAGAATTTCTTTTAGGGCTTTCCCTTAGGATTTTTAATTCATTCTTTTTGGTGTGATTAGATATTGAATCATAGTTCCCCATAGGATTTAATTCTTGATTTTTAGATTAAAATTTGATTAGTTTAATTAGGTTAGCATTAGGGTATCATAATTAGGGTTTAGGTTATGCATAGGTGAAATAATTCATTTTCTGTGGAGAGTTTTGATTTTATTTTTGGGTATGGGCATGTATGGATGTTATGGGTAGATGTTATAGACCCTTGTGAATAATTGTTAGAATTTTCCCCTCTTGTTTTAGTATTTTTAGATATTTTCTGAAGTTTTCTGATGGTTTTGACTGTTCTGTGGTTATCTGTTTATCTCCGGGGTTTATTTTGGGGAATTTGTTGTGGGGCTTAGTTTGAAGATCTTGTTGAAGAGCATGATGGGAGAGAAGATTGAAGATCAAGACTCAGAGACCCAGAGTTTGGGGATCATTCCCTGTCTGTGAGGTTTGAGATCCTGAAGTTTGAGGGAAGTTCATGGTACTTTCCTGAGGAAGGCACTATGAATGACTTTCATTCTTTCTTCTCACCTCTTTCTTAAGTATCCAATGATGTCGGAGCCAACTTGTGAGTTTAATTTCTCCTGAGGAGGAATGTAAACTGATCACAGTTGTTGAGCCACATGGGATACAATTCCTAAGTGGAAGCCTCCTAGTACTTTCCTGAGGAAGGTCCTATGGGTCTATTCACTTAGTTCCCTTAGTTCATCTAGGATTTCTTAAGTATCCAATGATGTTGGAGCCAACTTGTGAGTTTAATTTCTCCTGAGGAGGAATGTAAACTGATCACAGTTGTTGAGCCACATGGGATACAATTCCTAAGTGGAAGCCTCCTGGTACTTTCCTGAGGAAGGTCCTATGGGTCTATTCACTTAGTTCCACTAGTTCAGGTAGGATTTCCTAAGTATCCAGTGATGTCGGAGCCAGCTTGTGAGTTTAATTTCTCCTAAGGAGGAATGTAGACTGATCACAGTTGTTGAGCCACATAGGATACGACTCCTAAGTATAAGCCTCTTAGTGCTTTCCTGAGGAAGACACTATGAGTCTGCCTACTTAGCTCCCTTTCTTTGGTAAGCTTGTTTTGAAGCTTGAAGACTGGGATTGATTTCTTTTGGTTAGGGTTTTGCTTTAGGGCTTTGCTTAGATTTGATTAGGATTCTGTTATAGGGTTAGGATTAGAGATTAGATGTAGATGATTTCTTTCTCAAGCATGTGTTTTGTTTGCCTGATGGCATTTTCATTTCTTTTATCTGTATGATTGCAGTTTATCTGTATATTGCGTGATAGCATGTGGTTTATTTTTCAGTATGATTACTGTTATTTCATGACTGGCTTGAGGTTGAGATGGGCTTGTGGAGGCTGAAGCCCCACACACATTTCCTCCCTCACTTGCATTGCATGCATTTTACTGTTAAGCTGATGCTTTGTCTGTTTTGGTGTATCATTGACATGATCCCTTAGGACTCTCATTTCCTTTGATAAGGATTTGATGATAGACTTTTAGGTTGAAACCTATGCATGACAACATCTAGGAGTTCCCTGTTCAAACCTCAACCATAGGATGAATCCATGGCATGATAACAGTAGGACTTGATAGTCTCCCTCCTAGTTGGGCCTGTTCTCTTCTCATCTCAAAACAGTTTAAGATACAGTAATCATGAATGATTTCTTTCGTACGCTACGAGCCTTAAGCTATCTGAGAAAGGATTGTGGGAGAGTTCCTTTTCCACAGTCTGGATATTTAGTATGGTACCCTTTGGGTGACATGCGACGCATTCACTCTCAGGTCATAGTCTCTAGTGCGGTTGAAATCGCAAATACAATAAAAAACACTTTTTTCAGGAGATAACCCGTAGTTTCCCGAACTACGTTTGCTCTGATCTTCCATACTGTGTGGAAGTACGTAGGCATAAGATGCGACGTCCTAGCGAGCAACCTTCAACCTTTCCCCCATAACCCTTCGTAGGCCGAACTACGTTGACTCTGATTTCTCATTCTCTGATGAGAATACGTAGGCATAAAGTGCGACGCTTTGCCGAGTCATTTTTCTTTTCTTTTTTAGCCAGCCTTGATAGGTAGATAGAATAAAACCAACCCGTCCAAGTAAACAAACAAGCGTGGATCCCGTCGAGTACGACGGACGTGAGGGGTGCTAATACCTTCCCCTTGCGTAACCGACTCCCGAACCCAGACAATGGTTGCGATGACCTTGTCTTACCCTTTTTTCGTCAGGTTTTTCCGATCGTTTCCTTTCCCGCTCTGAGGGATGAATAACGAAAGGTGGCGACTCTTCTGTCATGCCGGCACCTTATTTTCGCGCAAGCGACATAGAGCATGCTGCTTGTAACACCCCATATTTTCATACAAGACATGACTAAGATATTATTTAAAAAAATACTTGTTAAAATTGAATAAAAGGTTTTAAAATTGACTAAACTCGATGATAACTCAGATTCATAAGAGGAAAACCACCTCATTTCTAATTCATTTGAAGGAAATAAATAAATAACTTAAAATATAATATGGTCAAGTTATAAACTGTTAGACGAAGGTAACTTATCTAGAGGGAGTGAAAAGATCCCAAAAAAGTTTATAGATGAAAACGGTTTTTCAAAATGTTGGTTAGCGGAAGTAACTTGGATCGAATCTAAACTTGAGCAATCTTTTCCAAAACCTTCAAATCCACACTTTGATTTTGAAGAAAACCCCACCTTAGTTTTCTTATTTGAAACCCCCCCTAAGATCTCAATCCAATTTACAATACCACAAGCTAAATTGGACCTTATCAACTTGATTCTAGATGGCACCCAAACAATGAATGATTATGTGTACGCTGTTTTTGTGTATGCATAAAACCAAGGTTGAAAATGATGACGACTTTTAGTATGTTCTAGGTTTCGTTTTTGTTTTTTCCAAAATCATTGAAAAATTATTATGCATGTAGCAGGTGTATATATATGCATGCATGTTAAGAGGAAAAAGGAATGCAAAATATTTGTGAAAATTATAAATTTTTGGAAATTTTCGTTGCATAAGTCGACCTATGAAAGTCATGTGACGACCTGTTCAACGCATAGGTTGGCCTGTATAATGTAAGAACATGATTTGGTTCTACATATGGCCTTTGAGTTTTGATGATAACTGCACATGTTATCTAAGAGAACAATTCTGTATGATATGATTTCTATTTAGTGTGTGACTATTGTTGTCAATATGATTCTGACTCTAATAAGAAGGCGTGTAACATCATCAGGTTCTGATTTAAACACTCTGGAAAGAAAACATATAATGTGTACAAGATAAAGTCAAGATTCAGAAATACTTCTAATGTAACGGTTCTATATGAGGGTTTGCCCTCACACATGTCCCCGTGCCATTGGCATTTTTCACACTTCTTAATGTGCTCTTTTGCGTCTTGATGCATGGTGGGCCAATAGTATCCACCAACGTGTTATGTGTTGATTTCTTCATGGATCTCTTGGAGTATGCTCGGTACTTTGGATTTGTCGACGCATTTGAGGAGAGGAATGAAGAATCCCTGCTAGTATAATTTTTCCTCGATTAAGACGTATGCGTAGGCTCAGTGCCTGACCACAACTGCCTCTTTGGCATCGCTGGGCAGCCGCCTTGTGGAGAGGTAGGTGTATGCAAAAGTCATCTAGCAGTTACTGTCACTGATAGCATTGACTTCGATGGTCGCTGTGTCCTTCTCGATGCTAGGGCGACAGAGAACCTTCTGGATTACAGACTTTTTCCACCCTTTCTCTTCGTGCTCGCTAGTTTTGACAGGATGTTTGCCCTGGTGTTGTGTTCGTGTGGAACATGTCGTACCTCTGCAAGATCGAAGCTTTTCATTTTTTCTTTTACCAAAGCGAGGTACTCGACGAGGTTGTCGTTCTTGGCTTGGTATTCTCCCCGTACCTAGGAGGCCACTAGTTGGGAGTCGGTAAAGATCTTTACTTCCTTCGCGCCAAGGTCTTCGACCAGGCGGATTCTTTTGAGGACACATCGTATTCATCTTGGTTGTTCGACGTTGGGAATGCTAAGGCGAGAGAGACTACTATCAGGATGCATTCTTCGTTTTCTAAGATGATGCCCGCTCCACTTCCTGTTGAGCAGGAGGCGTCGTCGACGAAGATGGTCCATTTATGCGCCTCTGGGGTCGGGGAGTCTGTGGAAGTCATCTACGCGACGAAGTCGGCTAGGACTTGTGCCTTGAGGGCTTTTCTGCTCTCTTATTGGACGTCGAATTCTGAGAGTTCGAGCTACCATCTGAGCATTCTGCCTGACATGTCTGGCCGCCCGAGTAGCTGTTTGATGGGCTGGTCGGTTCTGACCAAGATCGTGTGGGCCAGGAAGTAATGTCGCAACCTCCTATCCGCATTGATGAGGTCCATATCGATCTTCTCGATCACCTGGTATCTGAGCTCTGAACCTTAGAGAGCTTTGCTCATGAAGTATATCGGTTCTGCCCTTCGGGGGTCTCGCGAATCAGTGTTACACTGACGGCCTCCGTAGCAACGATAAGATACATGTAAAGGATTTCTCCAACCTCAGGCCTCGATAGTACTGGTGGTTCTGAAATGACTTGTTTGAGGTGGAGGACATCCTGCTCGCACTCCTCGGTCCATTTGAACTTGACCTCCTTGCGCAGAAGCTTTAAGAAGAGGAGGGCGTGTTGAGCAGACTTGGCGATGAAACGTGACAATGACGCGAGCATCCCATTTGGTGACTAGATGGACTTCTTTGTGTTCGGCGTGGCGAACACAGAGAAATCCCTGCACTTGTCTGGATTTGCTTCATTCCATGTTCCGTTAGGTAAAAACTGAGGAATTTGTCTGCTCGTATGCCGAAGGTGCACTTCTCAGGGTTGAACCTCGTCCTGCACTTTCTCGCCGTCTCGAAGACCTTCTTGATATGAGTGGTGTGGTCTATCTTTTCTCGTGACTTCACGATCATGTCATCCATGAAAACTTTGAACATGTCCCTAATTTCTCCCCGGAAGACCTTGTTCATCATTCGCTGATAGGTTGCGCTGATGTTCTTCAAACTAAAGGGCATTACATTGTAGTAATAATTTCCTGACTCAATCATGAAGGTCGTGTATTGTTTGTCGGCCTTCGCCATGGGGATTTGATTGTACCCTGAGTACGCGTCCATAAGTGGCAGCAGTTTAAACCCTGCAGAATTGTCGACGAGTTTGTCGATGTTAGGTAACAGGTAAGCATCTTTGGGGAATGCCCGATTGAGATCAGTATAGTCAACACACTGTCGCTACTGCGAAAATCGGCGCCGGCTGAACAGAAGAGTCGCCACCGTGCGTTATTTATCCCAAAGGAGGGAAAGGAAATGCTCGAAGTAAACCTAACGCAAAGAGGGAAAGGAATGGTCATCGTAACCAAATCCTGGATTCGGGAGTCAGTTACGCAAGGGGAAGGTATTAGCACCCCTCACGTCCGTCGTACTCGACGGGATCCACGCTTGTTTTCTAGCTAAGGGTGTGTTATTCTATCTACTCTACAGGTCTAGGGTTAAAAGAAAAGAAAAGGACTCGGCAAAGTATCGCACTTTATGCCTACGTATTCCCGTCTGGAACGAGAAATCAGAGTCAACGTAGTTCGCCTACCTACGGGAAAGGAGGGGAAGGTTGCTCGCTAGGATATCGCATCTTATGCCTACGTAATTTCATACAACATGAAAGATCAGAGCAAACGTACTTCGGGCTATGGAAGACACAAGCTTGTCTGAGTGTTTTTTTTATCTCCTTATGAAAGGGTTTTTCCTGATTAAGAGTCCAAGCGGACAAAAATGACACTTTGATGTTTGTTTTCAGTCTTTTACGCAAGAACTGTCTTTTATGATGTTTGCAATCTCTGACGCACTAGAGACTATGATTTGAGGATGACTACATCGTATGTCACCCTAAGGGTAACACACTAAGCAATCAGATTACTGAAGAGTGACCCTCCAGCAACCTTTCTCAAATAGCTTAAGACTCGTAGCGTACGACTTCGATTATCCTTATTACTGTGTTTTGAATTGTTCTGAGATAGAAGAAAAGTCTAAAAAACCTAGGGTTTGAAAATGGGAATCAAAACTACCCTAATGTTATCATGCATGGATTACAACCTAATGTCTGTCATAATTCCCTCCTGTACAAAGGAAATCAGAGATCCTAGGGGATAAATGGCAATAGAAACAGCAGATATACAGTAAACAGTAAAATGCATGAGATGCAATAAGCAATAGACAAAGGAGAAAGCAATAGGCAAGAGGAGACAAGCTCCACCTCAAACCTAAGGGCAAATCAACAGACAATACAACAAAGAAAATCACACCCAACACCAGCTCAGACAGCAACAACAGCTCCTACAACAAGCAGCACCAGCTCTGACAGCTACAGCAAAAGGTTGACAATAACAACTTTAGGCAAGATCCTATCTTTACTTCCCAATGATATTCAAGATTCAGGTAAGCTCTTGTCTCCAATAATCTTCAGCTTTAGCAAGCACTGAGTCACAACCAGTAGACATCTTCAGTTGGCAGTAAAACCCTAGCCCTCAACAGATATCCAGCTCTGACAGGCACAAGCTTCATCTTCTCTAGTCTTTAATGAAATTCATCCTCAATAGGCTTACAATCTCAATGCAGACACTCACAGGAGAGGATCAACTAACAGATGAGGTTGGAATGCTAAGATGCTTAATGATAACCCAGGGAAATCATCAAGATCTTAACACAGCAAGTGAAAGGTATCCTCAAGGTTCTACCCAATCAAAGCATGCTCTACATACCTCCTAAGGAGATATGGAACTATTTTAGGGGACCTTGTGTCATAGGATGGAATAGAGACACAAGAAGCTCTCTATGTTTGACAGAATAAATCAGTCTACTCTAGAGCTCTCCCTATGTTTCCTAGCTCCTAAGCCTTCATCAAGCAATCTTCAAGCACAAGCAACTTCAAGCTTCAAGCATTAGTATTTGTATTCAATCATCTTCCATGTCTTCATACCATCCCTAAGCCAAGCACAAGACCCAACACCCAAAGAAAAGGCCCAAAACCCAACAAACAAAGCAACTTCCCAAGAGCGAAACACACCAATATCAATCATCTTGCAAAAATCAAATAAAATGGAAATATTCATTATAAAATCCTAGATTAATTTCTAAGGGACCCTAGCTATGTACCCTATACCCCACATGAACCCCAAGGCCTAAATCAAGCTAAAAACCCAAGAACTAAGTGTTGAAATACACCTATGTCAAGTTGAAACCCTAATTCTAGCACCCTAAAGTTCCTTATTCAAAACTAATTAAAATTAAATCACAAAAATGTGAAATAATTACAAGGGGGACCTAATGCTCCAATCTAACTATGGTAAAAAGAATCACATCAAAATGTAAAATAAAATGGCTAAACAAAATTCAACAAAATGGATATACAAAACAAAATGCAATAAAAGCAATAAAATGTAAAAATTCACCAAAAATAGAAAAATGACTAAAATGCTAATTTTATTTTTCTATAATTTTCTTGATATCTTGATGGAAATGGGAAAAAAAACTCTCAATCAAAAATATTATGTTTTCAATTTGTTATGAATTTTTAAAGAAATTAAAATAAAGTGTGGAAATATAAGAAAATAAAAGAAAAATGGAAAATATGCGTGGCAAATAGCAACCAGAATCAATGCATTCATCAATTGGGCCCAGAAGGGGAGTGGTAATAAGAAAGCACGCTAGGCCCAGTATTAATCAGAAAATTAAGTGGAAAATATAAGGGAAAATGAAAAAAACGCGGTGAGAATAGCAAGCAAATGTAGTGCAAAATCTATTGGGCTTCTAAACAGGGGTGTGGTTATCAAGTCTCACTTAAGCCCAATGCCAAATGTTAAATGATACGCTGTGTTTTACTCCTCAGAGTCCTCTTCACCAATTGAGATTAAAACCTGGCCGTTGGATCATGATTCTAGTCAAAGTCTCCCTCTAATCTAAGGGTGCAGAGGTTGTCTTCAACCTTTTGAAAGTTGGAGGGAAAAGAAGATGCCATGGATGCAGAGCTTGAACTTCATCTTCCTCCCAATCGTATCTCATCAAATCCTCATCAAATGCAAAAATTCAAAACCCTAACATGCTCCAAATTTCACCAAGAATTCATCTATGGTAACCAAACACCTTGAAACTAATCCTATCTCCAAACACGATTCAAACTTCCGAAATTGGTCCATGATCAAAACTCACCAATCTTGAAATTGAGTGGCTCAATCTCTTCCCCACTTCATACTGATCATTTCTAACCATTAATCTAAGGCTATATCATCAAGAACAACAAGATACTTGCCTGAACAGAAATGGTGCCTCCCAACTAATTGCATCTAAATCAACCCTAAAGCTACCAGAAAGCTCCACATGATCACTTACAATGAATCTAACTAATCAAAACCAATTGAAACTACCTAAATCAAGCTATGGATTAAAATTTACCTACCTGCAAATTTGAGATGAACAGAGGTATGAAACCTTCAAATCAAGATTTGAGAACTTCACTACACCTTCAATGAGCCATAATCTTGCTTCTGTATGCAAAAGAAATGGTTTAAGAGGCTTGGATTGTGGAAACCGATTCTGAGTTGCAGATGAGAATTTTCAATGGCAAGAACACGATTCAGCCACCAATTTGCTATGATTTTGATCTGGAATCACTCACTAGTATCAATGGAAGCTATCACAATCAAAGTCTTGGATTGAAATGGATGAAATGCTTGTAACCGATTCTGAATTGCACATGGAAATTTCAACTTGCAATCTCACCAATCTCTCCCAATTCTCTCTAACTCTTGCTCTGAACTTCTTCATATGCATATATAGAGTGTGACTGAAGACTCTAGAAAGTTCCAGGATGATCCAATGAGAAAATTCCCATCACATGTTATTGTCGCACCTCGAAAATTCATTTTCGAACATACGACCCTCGCGCAAAAGGCGCGGAAATGCGGTTCGACAGAGTCGCCACCGAACTTTATTTTTCCCCAATAGACGGGAGAGGAAAATATCGAGGAAACCTCATAGAGCGGAAAGGAACACGGCTGTCGCAACCATATTCCTGGGTTCGGGAGTCGGTTACACGAGGGGAAGGTATTAGCACCCCTCACGTCCGTCGTACTTGACGGGAACCTCTTAATTCGAGTTGTTATGGATGTTAGCTAAACTTAATCTTCTCTTCTCACTACTAAATGCTAAAGGATACTATAAAGGATAAAGACGCTAGGGGAAAGGGGATGGTTAGAGGATAGGGTGCTCGCCAAGGATTGGGGCCCTTGTGCCTACGTATGCTCATTCGGACGAGAATGAGAAATCAGAGTGTCGTAGTTCGACTACGGGAAAGGATGGGGAAAAGTGGAAGATGGAGGGGACTGGGCTCGCCAAGATCATCGCAATCTTGTGCCTACGTATCTTACATTCAAGAATGAATGAAGAATCAGAGCGGTCGTAGTTCGTGGTAACGACCACGAAAGAAACGGGTTTGAATTGGATTTGATGTGGGTACGGATGACGATTACTCGAAGTTTAAGAAAGACTTCTCGGACCTAAGTAATCGGGAGAGTGAACCGAAGACTTGGAACACTCTCTTTTTCATCATGAAGGAATGATGTGTTTGAAAGGATAAGGTTGAAATAATGACGATCACTTGAAGCCTAAGAAAGACTTCACAGACCCCAAGTAATCGGGAAAGCGAATCAAAGACTTGGAACACTTTCTTTTTCATCGTAAAAGAAGGTTGTTTGAATTTGAAATGGTGTATAAAAGGATGAGATTGGTCGGATGACGACTACTTGAAGCTTGAGAAAGGCTCCTCGGATCCAAGTAGTCGAGAGAGCGAACCAAAGACTTGGGACACTCTCTTTTTCATCGTAAAACAAGTTGTTTGAAAGGTGAGTGAAAGGATGATTAATTGAAGGGTGGTTGAATGTTGTAGAGTTTGTTAATATTACTTAAAGGCGTCAATTGCTTACACACGAATAAGATAACTCGCATATAAACAACGGAAAGAAAGATCAAAGACTTGAACCTACTCTTTACACCTTGAAAAGAATTGAATAGTTGTTAGTTGATTGATAGTTTGTTTTGAAAATCCTCTTGACGTTGGATCAAGGGTTTGACTCATTATCGCGTGCAACGCGTGTTGAAAATGAAATTGTTTGAAAAAGAGACCGACTTGACTTACGCATCAAGGGTCGAGTTGTAATAGGTTGATGGCGAATGCGTATGAGCACTCGACTTACGGGTTATTTGAAAGATACCTGCAAATAACCAATGATACAACAGTCCACCAATTTGGCTTTTAGGAGTTTTGATAATTTATTAGGTATTTTCGAATATGGGTGAATGAATGAATAATGAGATATGATAATAAATAATATGAATAAATATGATAATATGAAATAATATGAATAATGTTTGACAGAAATTAAATTTAATGTTAGTTTACCGAAATAAAATCGAAAGAACAAAGGTGGTCTCAGATCCTTCGTTTCACGCCACTATGTGACGGTTAAACGGTGGAAGTCTCGCCATCGACCCTTAAGAAAAAAAAATCGAAAGTCAAATATAAATAAATATTAATTCAATTCTTTGAATCCTTTAACATAATATCACTTAAATCAATAAAATCTTTAAGTTAAAAAAAACTTAATAATATGAAAATAATTTATTGGTTCAAATGAGGAGTAAAAAAAAAATAATAAGTAAATAGAATCATCATGGGCCTGAGGTCCATTCATCTATAACAATAAAAAAATATTAATAAAAACAGAGAAACAAACAGCATACTAATGGGTTGTTTGATCCAAAACCCATCATATGCCAAAAACGAAGGAGGGAAAAGAAGAACTGCGAGGCGATATGGGCTTCAGACCAAGTCTTCATCAGCCTGACGCCCAAATAACAACACATAACAGGGGAGAAAAGCATGAAAACGAGATCCCATCATCAGAACTCAGAATGATTCACCAACAAAGCCTCCTCTCGGAATCAAAATAGAGCCACCACGCAATGAAAGAGTCAGAACAGAAGAAAAATATTTCGCAGAACATGGTGATGAATCTAAGCCATGGCAGAGCAAACGAAATAACCTTTATCCTTTCGTGAATCTTCCTCATCTTTAAAATGAACCAGTTTTGATTTGCGGTTAGGTCTCTCTCGTCTCAAAAATCGCTCAGTCTTTCGATTTGCGGTCTAATCTCATTTTCTCTTTCAATTTTGTTCGATTGGAATTTGGGTTTAGTTGAAGTTGATGGAGAAAGAAGGTTTGGAAGAAATGGGGTTTGCGGTTAAGGTTTGAAGGAGGGTTTTGAAGGAGATTGAAGTGTCTGTGTTATTTCATTTGATTCATGATGGGAACTTGTTCGTGTAGTTGGAGGAGATGAAGTTTGCGATGTTTGATTTTTGAGCTGGGATGGGTTAGATGATGATGGGATGATTATGGGTTTGTGTTTAGTGGAAGGCGAGGGGTTTGGAGGAGATAGAAGAACTGAAGGTGGGTTATGTTTCGGCTTCGCGGCGGTGTGGTTCTGGTTTGGAGTTTAGAGTTTGAACATGGATTGTTTGGTTTGTTGAAGTTGGAAGAAAGAGGTTTTTCAATTAAGATGGGTTGAGTGAGGTGTTGAGGGATTTGTTGTTTGTTGTTTTATGAAAATAGTTGAGGAAGGGGTTCAGGTTGAAGGGAGGTTGGGGTTGAATGATGAAGATAATGCTGAAGAAAGGTGTTTAATGTTGAAGGAGAAGCTGAAGGTTGAAGATTATGAGGTGTTTTGAGTTTGGTTCTTGTTGGTTGGTCGAAGGTGGTGAGTTGAAGTTGGATGGAGTTGAGAGGTGAAGGTTAAAAGGTAGTTTATGTTAAAGGAAATTAAAGGAGGGTTAGAGGTTAGAGAAGAAGAGTTTGTTGAGGATTGAAGGTGTTGAAGAGTGTTCTGTGTAAGTGAAGTTTTTTGAGGTTCTCCGAGGAGAGTTCAAGGTTTTTCTGTTTCTGTTTATGGAGAGGTTATGGTGAGTGGAGGGCTGATTGAAGGACATAGACAAGACAACTTTTTTTGTGGTTTTTTTTTTCTGGTTGAACTTTAAGGTGAAAGATTTATATCCAGGTCTCTTTGAATCCGAGTGATGCACCAAGTTTTTTATTGTGTAACTGAGGTTTGGTTGGTTTTGATGAGAATGGTTTTGGTGGTTTTTTGTTGTCACTTTCCTTTCAATGTTGCAGGAAGTTGTCTGTTTTGTGCAGGTCTGATGGTAACAGGTTTGTGGTGCTGGTTTGTCCTCTTGTGATTGTGCAGAGTAGCTGTTTGGTGTGGGTTTTGTGTAGCAGCTGGTTTTGCAGAATAGTACAAGCAGTGGTATGGCCTGTTATGTATGTTATCTTTTTTCATTTTTATTTTTTCTTCACAGCTTGATGTACTGGTGCAATTTTTATGGATTTTATTTTATTTTTTGTGAAATTATATGTTGACTGATGGTTGTTGTATTTTGAATCAACATACACCGCATTTCTACGTTTTGCTGTGATTGGGGTGGCCTGATTTCAAGTCGGTTATACGAAGTTTTTCCGCATGGGGCCATGTTGAACGGATTGGAAAGTGGTAGCAGAAATGAGTCGTGTAGCAGTGATGAGTATGTTTTGTGGGCACTGAAGCTTGAGGTAGAACCTTTGTTATTGTGGTATTGTGATGGCAACTTTTCTGTATTGGAAATTTGCATGATGTGAGGCGGAGAATGTGAACGTGGCTGCTGAATGGAGTTGTGAAAACTGTCGGCAACAGGGTAATTCTTGGTGAGTGGTTTCTCTTTGTGAAATAATTTTTGCTCTGCAATTATATGAGTTGTGGTTGAGGTTAGAAATGGCCTGTACTGTATGCTGCAGGTCATGGTTTGTAATTCCTCATGCAGGTTTTTATGTGGTGAAACGGCCAAAACAGGGTAGAGTGTACGGTTGTGTTGTCGGTGCTGCTACCACATGTTTTGTACGTTGTTCATACATCAATATGGTCTCTAACAGCCTGTTTCATTTATGCATTCCGCCTTCATCTTATTTCCATTTCGGGAAAAAAATCTTGTATTAATCTTACGCACTTTTCCTTTGTTTCGAGCTTTGTGGCTTGCATGAAGGATCGTACGATGATTTTGTTGCGGAATGAAAATGAACTTCTGCTTTTCTGTCCTGTGTATCAGCTGGAGGTGAGCTCTTTATAGTACAGTTTGTTGCATATTTTTTGTAATGTTGGCTATTTATTCCACTTGTTATTACTTTTGTGTGGGGTAATGACTATCGTCCCTTTGTCTATTGCAGAATTGCTCATGATGCTTTTTTTGGTTTAATCGGAAGTGAGTTTGATTATGCCGGAAAATGTGTGAAGCTTATGGTAATTCAAGCTGTGAACCAACTGGTGCAGGTTGCTATACGCGCAATGACTCGATGTCGCAAATCACGGTCATACCGGCTGTGAGTGAGTACCAACAGGTTTCTATGTCTGGTTGTGCGGAGCTGTGATTGTACGCTACAGAACATCGTGTCGTTTTGGATTGTCCTCCTCTCTCAATTCGTCTCGTATTGTTTTATACTGTGTGAATATCCTTTTGGCGTGTTGCTATGTGATGCGTAACGGTCGTATAGCAGGAACTTCACTTATTCACCCGGTGGTCCTAATCGTATATGCACGGTTATTCTTTCATCTGATGTGAAAATTTGATACTAGCAGAACTCCCTAACTGCACTGGCAAGAAACTAACCGACTGGTGGGGATAATGAGAAAGCTAGGCCCAAAAGTCAATCTTTGGAAAACTTGGAAACAAGCTCAAGGCCTTAGTAGGAAAACGATACACCAAATTCCTCTAAATTTGTATCTCATATATTAGGAATTTATGATTAGAGTTCAATTTGGGATCATGATTGTAATAATTTTTTTACTTGTATTAATGCTGTGTGAATTGCACGTCACAGTAACCTTTTAGTTTTGTAAAATGGCCATTGAGTCCAACTATGTGTTATTCTAACCGTGACTTATATTGGCTTATCAACTGTGATTATCTTCCATGATTTGGCCACAAAACATTTACTCACCAGCTCCATTATCTTTAAATTCTTGAAATACATGCATTCCAAACCCCTTAGATCACGTGCCATCTTGCTTTGATGATAAAGTTGAATGATCATCTTAAGATGTGAGTTTATCGAAACTTGGAATCATCTTGCAACATGGCTTAAAAAACATTGATCCATGAGACCAATTACAACAATTCATTCATGTTACCCTAAAGGCTTTAGTCACGGCCTTCCATTGTAATTGAACTAATTTAAAAACAAATATTAGAGTAAATGTATCCAAGGCTTTAACCTCTTTGACCACGTGGCCTTCGTATCATCTTGAAACATGACCGGTGATCATCTTGAAATATGACTTAACAAGCATTTGAAACCAATTACCCCCAGATCATGCCCAAAGGTCGGAGGATTATTTTGAGAAAGATCAGAGAACAATACAAACGCTTGGTATAGAAAAATAGTAAGGTAGGACAAATTTGGGGTATGACAGATGCCCCTATCTAATTGGCTTAGACCGAATAATATAAACGGCTATGGCGCTCATTCTTTCAAGGTAGAAGACAATAAGATATGAAGAAAGACCCTGAATTTGTCCGAAAAGAAAAGAGATGCCTAGACATTTGAAATACTGGATGAGGTATACCAATGAATACCTGGCAAAAAGATCTACATCACCAAAAGGATGATGGGATGAAATGCAAACAATATCGCACAATCTATCATTAATGACTATGATAGACCCCCCACCAAAAGGATGACGGAGCGACACTCACACAAACAATATCGCACAATCTATCATTAATGATTATGATAGACCCCCCCACCAAAAGGATGACGGAGCGAAACAGAAATAAACTATCGCACAATCTATCATTAATGACTATGATAGACCCTCCACCAAAAGGATGATGGAGCGAAACACAAACAAACTATCGCACAATCTATCATTAATGACTATGACAGACCCCCCACCAAAAGGATGACGGAGCGAAACTCACCAAATGAATTATCGTGTAATCTATCATTAATGACTATGATAGACCCCCCACCAAAAGGATGATGGAGCGAAACACAAATAAACTATCGCACAATCTATCATTAATGACTATGATAGACCCCCCACCAAAAGGATGACGGAGCGACACTCACACAAACAATATCGCACAATCTATCATTAATGACTATGATAGACCCCCCACCAAAAGGATGACGGAGCAAAACACAAATAAACTATCGCACAATCTATCATTAATGACTATGATAGACCCCTCACCAAAAGGATGACGGAGCGAAACACAAATAAACTATCGCACAATCTATCATTAATGACTATGATAGACCCCTCACCAAAAGGATGACGGAGCAAAACACAAATAAAACTATCGCACAATCTATCGTTAATGACTATGATATACCCCTCACCAAAAGGATGACGGAGCGAAACACAAATAAATTATCGCACAATCTATTATTAATGACTATGATAGACCCCTCACCAAAAGGATGACAGAGCGAAACACAAATAAACTATCGCACAATCTATCATTAATGACTATGATAGACCCCTCACCAAAAGGATGACGGAGCGAAACACAAACAACATATCGCACAATCTATCATTAATGACTATGATAAACCCCCCACCAAAAGGATGACGGAGCGACACACGCCAAACAATATCGCACAATCTATCATTAATGACTATGACAGACCCCCCACCAAAAGGATGACGGAGCGAAACATACACACAAGTTGCTATCACCAAAAGGATGATAGAACAAACACAAGTTGAAGGCTACCAACACCAAAAGGATGCAGGCTAGGTTGAACCGACGAAGTTCAACTATCACCAAAAGGATGATAGTAAGGCAATTGACAATAGTCACGCTTGCTAGATACAACTCATTGGGGAACACCCAAGAGGAAGATTGGGTTGAAATGAATCAACGGGGTAAGCCCGCCGTCTTGCTTGGAAATCATAATTTTGTTGAAATGATTTCATGGTTACGCCCATAAACTCTGAAGAGGATGCCCCTGACTGGGCTGATTTTTTCTTGATGTCTTGTCTTGCTCAACAAAATACTGAACAACTTCATGAGGAACGCTCACGGCTTTGCTGAAGATGCCCTTGCTCGGGCTGAATCTTGCACTGAAACTCTTGGATTTTCCCAACAGAAGGTTGAACAACTTCGTGGGGAACACCCCTGGTCTTGAACGGTATGCCCCTGACTAGGCTGAATGTTGATTCGAAGATTTGATCAATCACGAGGTTGAAATACGTCATGGGAGACGCCCATGGTCTTTGAAAAATGCCCCTGACTGGGATGAATCTTGCTTTGAATATCCTTGAATTTCGTGGGAGAAACCTACAATTGTAGAAGATTGCCCCTGACTGGGCTGATGATTGCTTTGAAGTTTCTTGAAACTCATGGGAGAAACCCACATTCTTGCGGAGGATGCCTATGACTGGGCTGATGATGGTCTTGGAAATCTTCAAGATTAATCCTGGACCTTGACTTGCATATATGAATGCTGGATGATAAATGATATTCCATACGAGTGGAAATGCAAATGCAAACGCTGACGCGCGGAGATGCAAGAGCTGGGGAAGTATGGTATGATTGGAGTATGCATATGATGCAAAATGCTTATGATTGCGATGCGTATGATGCATATGATTGTAGATAGGTGATTGGAAATGCAGGTGGAGACGCCAGCATGGTGGACTCTGGTAGTTGCCAATGCGGATTGGACTTCGGGTGGTGGGAGGGATTGACTTCCTCGACACGTAGTTTGTTGAAGACGCCATGATTGACACAGGCGAAGATACTCTATATGCCCCAAGTCTGGGTACTTGGTAATTTGTTGTGAATTTCCTTCAGAGAAGGTTGCAACTTTGCTTGATGGTCAGGACGACCTGGTCTTGCCCCAGTCTGAACATGGTAATGGTTTGCCCCTGCTCGAGCTCTTGAGCGATTTTCCCTAGTCTGTGGGTTTTGAGGTAGTCTTGCTTTGTGCCAACCACTGGAAGTCAAGTTCCTTCTTGATTTCCCCTTGCTGAAATGTCTTTGGATACCTAGCACTGTTTTGCAGTTAAAATTGAACATTCACAAATGGTAATAATTAATGCAAAGTTTGATGCAAGTTCGAAAAAGTATCGTTTATTTGGAAGTGTTGTGGTAGTGAGACGTATGAACAGTTAGCCCAAACGTTGTGCTAACTTTGATTGGTGTAAAAGATATTGCAAGAGGAATGACACCAATGCTGATGATTAGAAATCACGTGAGGAGTCAGGTTACGCAACCTCGCAATAGTATGCTTTCAGAATAAACCTCGCCTCAATTAGGTCTTTCGAGGGTTGTAACGTGGCCTGGTTTACGGTTATGAAACAAAGGATGTTAGGCTCAAAGTATGATTTGTACCCACCCCTTCTTCTTGATGATCTCCAGTCCTACGCTCAGTTAATTATGCACCTATCTTGACGATGTAAGCTTGAAGATTCAAGGTTTGATCGTCGTGGCAGTCACCTTATTTTGATGGGTGTCAGTGACCCCACTGAATCTTATTTTGTTTGAGGGTTTCGGGGTCCTCTTTTTTTGTTTTTGATCCCTAACTTTTGCATGGATTGACTTTACTTGTCAGATCCATCGGGATTGCCTTGATTTTGCCTAAGTCCCCTCTAAGGTGTTTGACTTAGCAGGATTTTTGATTTTTGATTTTTGAGAAGGTTGTGACTGCCATAGCATGGGTCTTTGATGAACCACCGTCTTTGGGATTTTGCTTTGTTGATTCAAGTGCGGGGTTGGATTATCTGAACACTACCCTGCCCCAGGTTGAGTGTAAGGTTTGAATATCCGAAAGAAACTGCTACTTCTAGGCTCGAAGTGGTTTACTAGGGATTAACTCTTTATATCTCCGGTGTTTGGGGAATTGAAGCAATGCTTGTACATCATTGACGAGATTCTATATGAAAGCATACGATTTGCAATTATGGGTATCTCGTTTTCATCATCCTCCCTCAAATCAAGCTAAACAACAGTGAATAGAGTGGAATGTGTCGGTGATAAGTGAAAATGAGTGAATATGACATAACTAATTCAAAACATGCATAAACAATACATTAATGAAAACCAAATACGAATGGCAATTGTTCATACAATACTTAAACAAACAAAGACAAAATATAAGAACTGCGAATAATGAAATGGCAGCATGACTGCCTTCTTCGAGGAATGAACTTGACTGGAATCGATCTGATGTTGGCACTAGTTGACTGGTGGCATCGGATTGTTGATGACATTTGGAGACTTCCCATTGAAGTTGATAGCATCCCTGTCAATCATGTCTTGAATTATGTGCTTGAAAGCTCTGCAGTCCTCAATGGTATGACCTGGAGCGCCCTTATGGAACTCACAATGAGCATTTTCATCGTAATCGGCAGGAATGACAGTTGGAGGAGCCAAATCTCTCGGAAAAACAACTTTCTTCTCCATCAACTGAGCAAAGATTTTAGCATATGTCATTGGTAGACGATCAAAGACTCTATCTGGCCTCCATGTTCTCTGCTGACGCTGTGGGCGAGCACCTTGTCGTTGCTGAGTAGCTTGCATCTGCTGTTGCTGAGGAGGATACTGATATCCTTGCTGGTTGTAGGCTTGTTGCTGAGGAGCCTGTTGCCGTGGCATCTGAGCTTGCACTGCTTGAACAGCTGGCTGATAAGGCGTTGGAGCATATTGCGCAGCAGCAACATACGGATACTGATAATAGGGAACTTGATAAGGCATAAGAGCGGGAACTTGTTGGGAAGCTTGCCCTTTTTGCACAGAGATTGCATTTGTTTCGCCCTCTTTCTTCTTGTATCCATTGAAAGGCTTCTTGGCATTGTCCTGATTGTTAGAACCTCCTGGGATATTTCCACTCTTCAACCCTTCTTCAATTCTCTCACCGACGATCACTAGGTCAGAGAATCCAGCAGAGACACTACCGATCAGCTTTTCGTAGTACTGGCCTTGTAAAGTACCCATGAAGATGTCAATAAGTTCACGGTCAACAAGAGGTGGATGCACCCTTGCGGATAGCTCTCTCCATCATTGCGCGTATTCCTTAAAGGATTCGTTGTCCTTCTGAGTCATACTCTGAAGTTGAGTATGATTCGGAGCAAGATCGGTGTTGTATTTGTACTGCTTGACAAATGCATCGGCTAGCTAGGCCCAAGTGCGCACACTGTTACGTTCCAGCTGCATATACCATTCAAGTGATGCCCCAGACAAGCTATCTTGGAAGCAATGGATCATGAGATTTTCATCTCTGGCATAGGCAGCCATCTTGCGACAGTACATCTTCAGATGAATATTCAGGCAACTGAGACCTTTGTGCTTCGAAAATTCGGGCACCTTGAACTTGGGAGGAATGACAACATCAGGCACCAAGCATAATTCTAAAGCACTGAAAGAATTTGAACTGTGCCCCTCCATGGCTCGGAGTTTCTCGGCTAGATCTCGGCACATCTTCATAGCTTCTGAATCCTGAACAGCAACAGGACTGACAATGGGAATAGCAGCATGATAGTTCTGAACATCGTCATACTGATCCATCAGAGTATCTTCGATATGAGGAACTGGGATTTGCACAGCAGTAGGCTGGGCCTGCGGGACAGCTCCAATGGTAACTCCGGGCTGGGGTTGGATGAGAAGTGTTCCCTTCGGCTGTGTTGTTGAAGTTCAACGGCATCCCATAAGGATTTGGAATTGGAACCAAAGGGACGACAGTAGACCCTTCTCCTTGACCATTGTTGTTGACGACAGCAGCGGCTTCACGCTGTTCTTCCTCTCTTCTGGCTGCGAGGATGGCTTCGAGGATCTGGTCGATCTTTCCTTTCATAGAATCCAACTATTCCCTGAAGGTAGCTTGCTCCTGTTGAATCTGCTCCATCATTCGTCTTGTATTGGCTCTAGTTGCATACTGGTGTCGAGGACTCAGCTTGATTTACTGGATATGAAGGAAAGAGAAACATGAGAAACTGATGAAGGAAGGAGAATGCAAGATGCACAACAAATGAGATGCAATGCAAATGATATGCAATGCAAGATGCAAGATCCAGGATCACAGGATCACAAATTCAAACAACTCTAAGATTAGTCGGGTGAACGGTTCAAGGATCACAGTCACTGCTCAAAGAAACCCCCACGGGTAGGATTCTAAAACTGGTAGGTGCCTAGAGTCATGGATATCTTTCAAAAATATTACAGCCGTGACAAAGCCTCATCATGATGATAATATCCTCAAAAGAATCTCCTCTAGGTGAGGTTCTCGTATCTTCCACGCGAGAAAGACTTCTCGGAGGCGTTAACTACACAACCATCGACACACGGGTTCTAGAAAAGGTTCTCAGAGTCATAGATCGAGGTTGAAAATATTATTGTAAGGAAGTAATACGTTCAAGGGATCTCATCTGATTGGGGCGTTCGTATTAATTCACAAAGAATTAACACTACCAACCACCATGGATAAAACGGTTTATGGTCCTTGGGATAAACAATTCAAACTCGAAAACATTATTTCCATGGCAAAGACTCACCACAACAACAATATTTCCAAGGAATCTACTCCAAGCGGGGTTTTCGCTTCAAATTAACGTGAAAGACTCCACGCAATTCTCCACTACACAACCACCATCCTAATCCTAGGGTTTTACTCAGACTCGGGTGTAGAGCCATCTCACAAAGTAACCATAAGCATAGCAACCCCCACAATACCTCAAGCACAAGTAACCAAGACAAGGATACCAACAAATAAGCGAAAAGAAAAGAAAAACAAAAAGCTAACAACTCGAGCTAAGATAGGCTCGACTCTCTCTTGCATGGAGCAATAGTCCCCAACAGAGTCGCCACCTGTCGCACCTCGAAAATTCATTTTCGAACATACGACCCTCGCGCAAAAGGCGCGGAAATGCGGTTCGACAGAGTCGCCACCGAACTTTATTTTTCCCCAATAGACGGGAGAGGAAAATATCGAGAAAACCTCATAGAGCGGAAAGGAACACGGCCGTCGCAACCATATTCCTGGGTTCGGGAGTCGGTTACGCGAGGGGAAGGTATTAGCACCCCTCACGTCCGTCGTACTTGACGGGAACCTCTTAATTCGAGTTGTTATGGATGTTAGCTAAACTTAATCTTCTCTTCTCACTAATAAATGCTAAAGGATACTATAAAGGATAAAGACGCTAGGGGAAAGGGGATGGTTAGAGGATAGGGTGCTCGCCAAGGATTGGGGCCCTTGTGCCTACGTATGCTCATTCGGACGAGAATGAGAAATCAGAGCGTCGTAGTTCGACTACGGGAAAGGATGGGGGAAAGTGGAAGATGGAGGGGACTGGGCTCGCCAAGATCATCACAATCTTGTGCCTACGTATCTTACATTCAAGAATGAATGAAGAATCAGAGCGGACGTAGTTCATGGTAACGACCACGAAAGAAACGGGTTTGAATTGGATTTGATGTGGGTACGGATGACGATTACTCGAAGTTTAAGAAAGACTTCTCGGACCCAAGTAATCGGGAGAGCGAACCGAAGACTTGGAACACTCTCTTTTTCATCATGAAGGAATGATGTGTTTGAAAGGATAAGGTTGAAATAATGACGATCACTTGAAGCCTAAGAAAGACTTCACAGACCCCAAGTAATCGGGAAAGCGAACCAAAGACTTGGAACACTTTCTTTTTCATCGTAAAAGAAGGTTGTTTGAATTTGAAATGGTGTATAAAAGGATGAGATTGATCGGATGACGACTACTTGAAGCTTGAGAAAGGCTCCTCGGATCCAAGTAGTTGGGAGAGCGAACCAAAGACTTGAGACACTCTCTTTTTCATCGTAAAAGAAGTTGTTTGAAAGGTGAGTAAAAGGATGATTAATTGAAGGGTGATTGAATGTTGTAGAGTTTGTTAATATTACTTAAAGGCGTCAATTGCTTACACACGAATAAGATAACTCGCATATAAACAACGGAAAGCAAGATCAAAGACTTGAACCTACTCTTTACACCTTGAAAAGAATTGAATAGTTGTTAGTTGATTGATAGTTTGTTTTGAAAATCCTCTTGATGTTGGATCAAGGGTTTGACTCATTATCGCGTGCAACGCATGTTGAAAATGAAATTGTTTGAAAAAGAGACCGACTTGACTTACGCATCAAGGGTCGAGTTGTAATAGGTTGATGGTGAATGCGTATGAGCACTCGACTTACGGGTTATTTGAAAGTGGCTCGATGATGAATCGAGAATCAGTTTGAAAATAGTTTGAATCCGCTCTAGTCCCTATGGGTGCTCCTAGGAGATAAACTAATAATCAAAGAAATGCGAAACATACATCGGAATGGGGAAGGGATACATGTAAGTTACACGGGATTGCATGAAATAAAGGGGTCTCATTGTCAGGTAGCCCAAGAGAAAGCTGTGTGTGTGCATTTGTGTCCTAAACTACGCCTTGAGAAAAGTCGGGCACGACTTAAAATTAAGATACCTGCAAATAACCAATGATACAACAGTCCACCAATTTGGCTTTTAGGAGTTTCGATAATTTATTAGGTATTTTCGAATATGGGTGAATGAATGAATAATGAGATATGATAATAAATAATATGAATAAATATGATAATATGAAATAATATGAATAATGTTTGATAGAAATTGAATTTAATGTTAGTTAATCGAAATAAAATCGAAAGAACAAAGGTGGTCTCAGATCCTTTGTTTCACGCCACTAATGTGACGGTTAAACGGTGGAAGTCTCGCCATCGACCCTTAAGAAAAAAAATCGAAAGTCAAATATAAATAAATATTAATTCAATTCTTTGAATCCTTTAACATAATATCACTTAAATCAATAAAATCTTTAAGTTAAAAAAAATTTAATATATAAAAATAATTTATTGGTTCAAATGAGGAGTAAAAAAAAAAAAGTAAATAGAATCATCATGGGCCTGAGGTCCATTCATCTATAACAATAAAAAAATATTAATAAAAACAGAGAAACAAACAACATACTAATGGGTCGTTTGATCCAAAACCCATCATATGCCAAAAACGAAGGAGGGAAAAGAAGAACTGCGAGGCGATATGGGCTTCAGACCAAGTCTTCATCAGCCTGACGCCTAAATGACAACACATAACAGGGGAGAAAAGCATGAAAACGAGATCCCATCATCAGAACTCAGAATGATTCACCAACAAAGCCTCCTCTCGGAATCAAAATAGAGCCACCACGCAATGAAAGAGTTAGAACGGAAGAAAAATATTTCGCAGAACATGGTGATGAATCTAAGCCATGGCAGAGCAAACGAAATAACCTTTATCCTTTCATGAATCTTCCTCATCTTTAAAATGAACCAGTTTTGATTTGCGGTTAGGTCTCTCTCGTCTCAAAAATCGCTCAGTCTTCCGATTTGCGGTCTAATCTCATTTTCTCTTTCAATTTTGTTCGATTGGAATTTGGGTTTAGTTGAAGTTAATGGAGAAAGAAGGTTTGGAAGAAATGGGGTTTGCGGTTAATGTTTGAAGGAGGGTTTTGAAGGAGATTGAAGTGTCTGTGTTATTTCATTTGATTCATGATGGAACTTGTTCGTGTAGTTGGAGGAGATGAAGTTTGCGATGTTTGATTTTTGAGCTGGGATGGGTTAGATGATGATGGGATGACTATGGGTTTGTGTTTAGTGGAAGGCGAGGGGTTTGGAGGAGATAGAAGAACTGAAGGTGGGTTATGTTTCGGCTTCGCGGCGGTGTGGTTCTGGTTTGGAGTTTAGAGTTTGAACATGGATTGTTTGGTTTGTTGAAGTTGGAAGAAAGAGGTTTTTCGATTAAGATGGGTTGAGTGAGGTGTTGAGGGATTTGTTGTTTGTTGTTTTATGAAAATAGTTGAGGAAGGGGTTCAGGTTGAAGGGAGGTTGGGGTTGAATGATGAAGATAATGCTGAAGAAAGGTGTTTAATGTTGAAGGAGAAGCTGAAGGTTGAAGATTATGAGGTGTTTTGAGTTTGGTTCTTGTTGGTTGGTCGAAGGTGGTGAGTTGAAGTTGGATGGAGTTGAGAGGTGAAGGTTAAAAGGTAGTTTATGTTAAAGGAAATTAAAGGAGGGTTAGAGGTTAGAGAAGAAGAGTTTGTTGAGGATTGAAGGTGTTGAAGAGTGTTCTGTGAAAGTGAAGTTTTTTGAGGTTCTCCGAGGAGAGTTCAAGGTTTTTCTGTTTCTGTTTATGGAGAGGTTATGGTGAGTGGAGGGCTGATTGAAGGAGATAGACAAGACAACTTTTTTTGTGGTTTTTTTTTTCTGGTTGAACTTTAAGGTGAAAGATTTATATCCAGGTCTCTTTGAATTCGAGTGATGCACCAAGTTTTTTATTGTGTAACTGAGGTTTGGTTGGTTTTGATGAGAATGGTTTTGGTGGTTTTTTGTTGTCACTTTCCTTTCAATGTTGCAGGAAGTTGTCTATTTTGTGCAGGTCTGATGGTAACAGGTTTGTGGTGCTGGTTTGTCCTCTTGTGATTGTGCAGAGTAGCTGTCTGGTGTGGGTTTTGTGTAGCAGCTGGTTTTGCAGAATAGTACAAGCAGTGGTATGGCCTGTTATGTATGTTATCTTTTTTCATTTTTATTTTTTCTTCACAGCTTGATGTACTGGTGCAATTTTTATGGATTTTATTTTATTTTTTGTGAAATTATATGTTGACTGATGGTTGTTGTATTTTGAATCAACATACACCGCATTTCTACGTTTTGCTGTGATTGGGGTGGCCTGATTTCATGTCGGTTATACGAAGTTTTTCCGCATGGGGCCATGTTGAACGGATTGGAAAGTGGTAGCAGAAATGAGTCGTGTAGCGGTGACGAGTATGTTACTGAAGCTTGAGGTAGAACCTTTGTTATTGTGGTATTGTGATGGCAACTTTTATGTATTGGAAATTTGCGTGATGTGAGGCGGAGAATGTGAACGTGGCTGCTGAATGGAGTTGTGAAAACTATCGGCAATAGGGTAATTCTTGGTGAGTGGTTTCTCTTTGTGAATTAATTTTTGCTCTGCAATTATATGAGTTGTGGTTGAGGTTTGAAATGGCCGGTACTGTATGCTGCAGGTCATGGTTTGTAATTCCTCATGCAGGTTTTTATGTGGTGAAACGGCCAAAACAGGGTAGAGTGTACGGTTGTGTTGTCGGTGCTGCTACCACATGTTTTGTACGTTGGTCATACATCAATATGGTCTCCAACAGCCTGTTTCATTTATGCATTCCGCCTTCATCTTATTTCCATTTCGGAAAAAAAATCTTGTATTAATCTTACGCACTTTTCCTTTGTTTCGAGCTTTGTGGCTTGCATGAAGGATCATACGATGATTTTGTTGCGGAATGAAAATGAACTTCTGCTTTTCTGTCCTGTGTATCAGCTGGAGGTGAGCTCTTTATAGTACAGTTTGTTGCATATTTTTTGTAATGTTGGCTATTTATTCCACTTGTTATTACTTTTGTGTGGGGTAATGACTATCATCCCTTTTTCTGTTGCAGAATTGCTCATGATGCTTTTTTTGGTTTAATCGGAAGTGAGTTTGATTATGCCGGAAAATGTGTGAAGCTTAAGGTAATTCAAGCTGTGAACTAACTGGTACAGGCTGCTATACGCGCAATGACTCGATGTCGCAAATCACGGTCATACCGGCTGTGAGTGAGTACCAACAGGTTTCTGTGTCTGGTTGTGCGGAGCTGTGACTGTACGCTACAGAACATCGTGTCGTTTTGGATTGTCCTCCTCTCTCAATTCGTCTCGTATTATTTTATACTGTGTGAATATCCTTTTGGCGTGTTGCTCTGTGATGCGTAACGGCCGTATAGCAGGAACTTCACTTATTCACCCGGTGGTCCTAATCGTATATGCACGGTTATTCTTTCATCTGATGCAAAAATTTGATACTAGCAGAACTCCCTAACTGCACTGGCAAGAAACTAACCGACTGGTGGGGATAATGAGAAAGCTAGGCCCAAAAGTCAATCTTTGGAAAACTTGGACACAAGCTCAAGGCCTTAGCAGGAAAACGATACACCAAATTCCTCTAAATTTGTATCTCATATATTAGGAATTTATGATTAGAGTTCAATTTGGGATCATGATTGTAATAATTTTTTTACTTGTATTAATGCTGTCTGAATTGCACGTCACAGTAACCTTTTAGTTTTGTAAAATGGCCATTGAGTCCAACTATGTGTTATTCTAACCGTGACTTATATTGGCTTATCAATTGTGAGTATCTTCCATGATTTGGCCACAAAACATTTACTCACCAGCTCCATTATCTTTAAACTCTTGAAATACATGCATTCCAAACCCCTTAGATCACGTGCCATCTTGCTTTGATGATAAAGTTGAATGATCATCTTAAGATGTGAGTTTATCGAAACTTGGAATCATCTTGCAACATGGCTTAAAAAACATTGATCCATGAGACCAATTACAACAATTCATTCATGTTACCCTAAAGGCTTTAGTCACGGCCTTCCATTGTAATTGAACTAATTTAAAAACAAATATTAGAGTAAATGTATCCAAGGCTTTAACCTCTTTGACCACGTGGCCTTCGTATCATCTTGAAACATGACCGGTGATCATCTTGAAATATGACTTAACAAGCATTTGAAACCAATTACCCCCAGATCATGCCCAAAGGTCGGAGGATTATTTTGAGAAAGATCAGAGAACAATACAAACGCTTGGTATAGAAAAATAGTAAGGTAGGACAAATTTGGGGTATGACAGTTATGAGATCTCATGTCATGCTATTCACTCACACCATCTCATGTTTTGGCTTGTAATTGCACTTATTCTGAGTTGAGAATCTCTCCAAATGAGATATTGGAGGTGTATGGATGGAAAGGAGCCTTGTATTTGCCTTGCCAAGTGGTTTTGCAATGGTGCCTTATGATTCAAGTAACCAAATTACAAAGCAAGTCCTAAAAGTAACCCTCAATTCAAAATTTTGGCAATGTAAATGCTCTTAAAATGCCTTTTACAATCAAATTTGTATGTCATATGCCTTGGTTTGGGTGTGTAAGTCAAAAATCCCAATTTCCAACTTTGGTTCATTTAAAATATACCTTCATTTTAGGCCATTTTGGTGATTTTGTGAAGCAAGCCATTCCAACCTCTCATGACTTCTTATCTAGCCTAAAAACATCATTTTGAGCACATATCATGTTGGACATTTCTTCATTTGAGGAGTGGAAGATGGAGATTTGGACCTATGTTGAAAAATGACCTGTAATTCAACTTTCCCAAAATACCCCTGGGTTGCCAATACCATAACTTGAGTTCCACAAATCATATTGAGGACTTATAGTACTCAAATTAAACCTAAGATCAAGATATACAACTCTTATGTTGGCCAAGAATCCATTTGAAAACTCCTTGATGGGCAAAAGTTGCTTGGAAGTCAAGTGACTTTCACAGATAAATTTCAGTGTCCTCTGAGGACCCATAATTTGCAAGAACCATAACTTGAGTTCTACAAATCTTATTGGAGACTTCTAGTACTAAAATTAAAGCTATTGAGAAGCTCCACAAGTTTCATGTTTACCAAGAATTCATTTGAAGCTTGTATTTTGACTTATCTGGCTTGGAAGTTTGACCTAAATTAGGGTTCTTACATTGAAACCCTAATTTAACAACTCCTCTTCTCCTTGATTTCTCTTGATTTCTCCTTGGCACAACACCACACATGTATCCACATATTAATTCATGAATCCCACATTTTCCAAGTAGGCCTTTATGCTCTTCAATCACTCAGTTGACCTAGGGTTGACCCAGATGAAACCCTAGTTGACTGCACTTCAACTCTAGCTCTGGTACTTGTATTAATGATTTGTCTCATATTCAAAATGACCCTCTAGGTCTTCCATGATCTTTGTACACCTTCCATGGCTCACACACTCATTGATGATCTTCAACATATCCCCCAGATTGGGAGAGAAATCTACTGGTTGACCTTCAAACTTCTCAAAGCTTCAACTCATTTCTTGATTACTTGGATGGTCTTGATCTTGAATAAAACCCCTTGATGGGCCTCTTTCTGATGAAAATGGCACTTGATCCCTTGTTAGATGCCTTGTTATGCTATGTTATGCAAATGATTAGACTATGTACATGACTTAGTATGCAAATGACAATGCAATTGAAACATAAACCAAGTGAAATAGGTTGAGCAAATTTTAGGGTGCAACACACACATCCTCCATTTTCCATTATGTTTCTTAACTAGTACAACCTTGGACAACCAGGTTGTGTACTAGGCTTCCGATATAAAATTTGCCTCTATGAGGTCTTTTACAGCTTTTTCAGCAGCCTCCGCTTTCTCGGGAGACTGCCTACGCCTACATTGAGCTATGACCCTAGTGGCTGGATCTATGGTTAAGTGGTGGCATGCTACATCGGGGTCGAGGTCGGGCATCTGCGCAATGCTCCACACGAACAGGTTGGAGTTCTCCCGAAGGCAGGCTTTAAGCTGCTTCCTTGCTAGGTCGGGGAGTCCCGTGCCAATCTTCACACTTCTTCCTGGGTCATCTCTAAGTGTGATGAGCTCGAAGTCTCTATCTAGAATGGGGCACGTTGGATGGGACAGTTGCCCGTTGTCTGTTGGAGGCACATCTTCAGATTCCACGCTCTGCTCCTGCTTGCTGGGGAAGCAGCTGTCGAGGTCGACGTGGGGAAGTGTTTTTTGCTCATGTCTTCCAGTTGTCTTAGAGGTGATGTTGATCGAGTTGAGCCCTTTAATTTCCACTTCGAAACATATCCTAGCCACTTCAATGTCCCCGTGGAGGTGACGAATCGACCTCTGGTCGTGTAGTACTTCATCTTTAGGTGTATCGTAGATGGTACCACGGTCAGTTCAACTAAGGTCGGCCTTCCCAGAATGCACTGGTACAAAGAGGGGCATTCGATCACCAATAATCGGACCTTCACCTGTCTGGTGGTCTCCTCGGCTCCGAACATGATGAGAAACTCCATGCATCCTTAAGGTTTTGTGGTGGTGTCGTTGAATCCCTGTAGGTCGGAGCCGACATAGGGGGTCATGTGGCTCTCGTCGAGCTGGAGTGTTATAAACAGATGGGCGTACATTATGTCCACCGAACTCCCTTGGTCGACTAGAATTCGACGTATGTCGAAGTTTGCCATCTAGGCCCTGATCAAGAAGGGGATGCTGGAGTTGGGCGCACCCTCGGGGAGCTCCTCGAGGTAGAAGGTAATCAGGTTCGATTGAACTTTGAACTTGTCGAGGGTAGCGTTCATCTCCGAGCTCTTATCGACCAGTTCTTCGAACTTCCTCTTGATCGACCCGACTGAGAGCTTGTTGGGTTCCCCGCCGGATATGACCAAGGTGGCAGCGAAGTCCTCCCATGGACTATGGGCAGGAAACCGTTTGGTGGGCTCGCTAAGGAGAAATCCTCTGGCCGAGAGATACACAAGGTGACCTGTAGTCCAGCTTCTTCAGAGGGTGGTGACACTTCCTCGACCCACTTGGCTTCGCGGGTCTCTTATCGAGGAGCCTCATTTCTCCTTGTGTACTGTTTCAGGCGCCCTTCCTTAATTAGGATCTCGATTGCATCCTTGAGATGGATGCAATCTTCTGCGGCGTGTGTCGCAACTGCGAAAAGGGCTGACAGAAACAAAAGATGATTCGCCACCGAACGTTATTTATCCCAAAGGGAGGGAAAGGAAACGATCAAAGAAAACCTAAAGAACGGGAAAAGACAAGGTCATCCCAACCAAATCCTGGGATCGGGAGTCGGTTACGCAAGAGGAAGGTATGAGCACCCCTCACGCCCGTTGTACTCAACGGGATCCATGCTTGTTGTCTAATCTATAGGTGAAAGTTATCTAAGAGCTACTACTAAGCGGGGGTGAAAAAAAGAACAGACTTGATAGGACATCACCGCCCTATGCCTACGTATTTCCTCGTGCAATGGGAAAGTCAGAGTCAACATAGTTTAGAAAACTACGGGTGATGGGGGGAGGTTGTTCACCAAGACATCGTTGTCTTGTGCCTACGTATCCTCATCTGGTATGAGAAATCAAAGCAAACATAGTTCGGGAAAACTAGACCACTAGTTGGTTAAGAGTTTTTTATGAGTGACATTAAGCTTCCATTCCAGCAGTTAGGGACGATTCCTGTTTGCGGTAAAACGGAAAAGTAACGTACTCTTTTCTGAAAATGAAGTTTTAACAGCAACCCGAAGGATGAAAAGGTTTGAATTTTGTTTGTGAGTTTTAGTGAAGTGGATTGAGTTAGTTTGAGACTCACGTTGCACTATTGCCCAAAGGGCATGCGTTAAACACTCTAGACAAGCGAGGAGAAACCCCCCACTCATCATTCCCTATGTACTTAAGGCTCGTAGCATATGACGTTCGTCATTCTTTATTAAGTGTCTTAAAGAGATTTGAAGTGAGAAAAGAGAGATGCACACAAAGACCTAGGGGGAACTAAACCCTAACTATTGTCATACAATGTGGCCCTAAGGTCAGGATTAGGAGGAAAGTCTACCTAATGTTGTCATGCTTGGATTGAAAGCTTAATGTCTCTCCTACCTCAAACTTAATTAGAAATTAAGTCGAGCTAGGAACCCTAAAGGATCATGCGAATACAGGAAGTAAACAGCAAGTAAACACGAAGTGACGCAATCACAAACAGCGTCAAGTATCGGAGCTCAAAACAAGTTGATTAGATGAAATGGTTCAAAAGAAATGGGATATCATCTTAATCACAAACTCGTGTTAATTAATCGAGGGAAACCTCTCACGATCCCAAAGTATAGAAAAATGATCCAAATGATCATTTTCTACATATTTGAAACAATGAAGGTTATCAACCTTGAAAACTAACATTCGCGAATCAAAAGACATCATAGATCGAAAAAAATAAATAAAATCGAAAAAATGAAGAAGAAATTGAAAGAGAATAGAAGGTGGTCTCGGACAAACCGTCATCTATCAATAATTTGACCGATAATGATTTTAGAGGTCTCGTCATTCACCGAAACGAAATAATATGAAAATAAAACCTCAAAGATAAATAAAAACACTAAAATCTAATTTTAGAAAACTATATTAAAAAACTCTAAGAACTAAAATTAAAAAAATATTATAAAACTTCTAAAAAACTAGATTAGAAAAAATATATAAAAATCTAAAAAAACTAATTTATAAAATATATATTAACAATCTAAAAACTAATTTAGAAAATAGTTAGAAAAAACTCTAAAAAAAATAAATTAGAAAAAATATATATATAACTTCTAAAATTAATTTGAAATAAAGGTAAATTAAAAAAAAAAAACTCTAAAATTAACTAATTAGAAAAAAGAAGTCTTAAGAAATCTAAAAAAACTAATTAGAACCAGTATATTAAAACTTCTAAAAAACTAAATTGAAAAATAATAAAACAAAAATAAAAACTGATTCAAAACCATGGGCCAGCAATGAATGGAGCCCAAGATCACAGGGTTAAGGCCATTTTTTGGACCCGGTCCAGTTGAATGGGGCGGAGCGACCCGTTTAGGGTCTTAAACCAACACAAAGCCTAATTCTAACACACAACCGATGCAATCGAGAGAGAAACGTGTTTTTTCGGCGGACGAATTCCTCACCTTCTCCTTCTCCGAACACGATCCCCTCCATGATTCATCGTTCTCTACTCATCTCTCTCTCACCTATCTCCATCATCTTCCTTGCGATTCTCTGCGTGTTGATTCAAGCTCTTTCTCTTCCTCTATTCACTCATTCTCAATCTCTTTCTATTTTGTGTTGTTGTTGTTGTTGTTGTTGTTGTTTTCTGTGGTTTTTTCCTCACCTTTTTTGAAAATATCTTTCCACCGTTTTGAAGATGAGAAAGTAGCGATGGTTGAGGATTCAGTTATAGCAGGTGAAGATTCAGGTTGTGAAGATCCGGGTTTTGGATTCAGGTCTTTAACTAGTGGGTCCGGGTTTGATGGATCAGAGTTATTTGTGACATGGATAAGGTGGAGGGGAAGGAGTACACCATTGACGAAGAGTTCATCGGTGGTGAGAAGATTCGGTTGTGGAAAATACCAGTTTCGGAGCATCTAGAACTCGAATTCGGGTGAGTTGCAGTTTGTTCTTTGAGGGTTTTGTTAGAATGAAGGGAAATGGAGTATTTTTGGGAGTGTGTGAGAGAAAATTGGAGTGGAGGATGATTGAAGGAGGTCAGAGGAAGGGTTAGTGGTGGAGGAGATTGTAAGACTGCTTTTTTTTTGTCTAGTTTTCTTTTCATTTAGTGTGTATATATCCAACAGTTCTTTTTCTTCTACTCTTAAGTTTTATCCAAACTTGTTTATTATGTGCAGATTTTTTTCTTGTTATTGGTACACTGCTGCTGATTTTATCCTGTTGTGCTGCAGATGTTGTCTGGCGTGCGAGTTGAATTGGATGGCATGGTTTTAGTGCAAGATAGTACGTTTGCAGGTTTGCTGGAAGTGTGGTTTTGGAGTGGTGAAGGTTATGCAGGTAGAAGTGGTTGTTTGTGATGTACGGTCTTATTAAAGAAAAGTTTGTCTGGTTGTGTGAAGCAAAATTTGCGGTGTATTATGTTGGGAGCAATGCTGTGTAGCAGGAATATGGTTTGCAGCAAATTGTGATGTTGCTTTCAATTTTGGAGTGTTGTGATTTATGATGCAAGTGATAATTTGGGCTTTGCTAAAATTTTTGAATTTTGCCTTATGATTTGGATTTAAAAATAAAATAAAATGAATATGAATTAGAAAAGGGAAATGAATTGGAAAAAGGGAAATAAATGAAATGGATTTGGTAAAAATGAAAGAAAATGGTTAGTAATTCTAAAAAAACGGGTATTGGATTAATAATGGATTTAAAAATAGGCATGTGATAATTGGATAAAAAATGGTTATGTAGAACTGGAAATGGATTAATTTAAGTAAGTGGACTTTGAAAAAATGGTTTAATGGATATTTGAATGTGGGTTGAGGAAAAATGGAGTTAGAAAAATGATTTATGGATTTGAACTTTAAAAAGTTTATGGATTAATGGTTATGGATTGATAAAAAATAGACATGGAAATGGATACGAGGAAAATGATGACATGGATATGGATATGGTTCAATGTACTTGTATCCTAAATTCCAGGTAATCCACATGGAATTCTCTAAACACTCTCGATTTCAATCAAACTTCCAATCCACACCAAACTCTTATCCTCAATTCAAACAGTAAACTCAATCAACCATGACCCAATACCTTTCAAAACAATCCACAAATGCCTTGTCCTGATGACCACACATCCTCTTAACATGAAACCCTAATCCCACGGTCTTTTGATTGATGACCGTCCACAAACCCACACTTGAATGAGAAAACCATGATCCTCATCGAATGCACAACAAACAATCCCAACTTTTCCACAAAGCAGCTGATTGAATGCACGCAACAACCACTGAACAACTTACAGCAGAAACAACCATCCATATAAGTCCAAATAACTTCGAATCTGTCAGAATGAATCTTTGGGGAAATAAATCCACAAACTGAACCTATGAACTTGACTTTGGATTAAACTTCTCGTGAATCATTGTGTGATAACCTGTCAGCTCCCACCACATGACAAACGGAAATTGGGGTACACACCACATCGTCCTTGATGGACCTGATCTCCTATCTATGATGAGAAATAAACCCTGATCATGGGCCAGCTGGATATAACCTTGCCAACAAACTTGAACCCAAGGACTAATGAAGCCATAGGCCCTTGATGCCTGACAAATCTAGAATAAAGTAAACCTGATATCTAATGATCTGATTTAGAGAAAATTCCTAATCCCATGTCTTAGAAGACCAATGCAGAGTATGATTATGAACTATGAACTTATGATGATGCAAATGAGCGTGAAGCAAAAGTCAGCTAGGGTTAGAAAAAAAACCGAGGGAAAATTTTAGGGTGCAACAACGTGTCCATGGCTCCGATGGAACCAACAACATTTGGATTTGTCGACGTTGGTGTTGCACCCCAAAATTTGCCCAACCTTTTCTTAACTTGGTTTATGTTTCATTTCATTTCTTTCTAGCATTTGCATTGCATAGCATGTTGCATTGAACAGGGGATCAAGAGTTTGTGCACCTCAAGAGGAGTCTACTCAGAGGGTTGAGCCTAAGCAAGGGGTTCTACTCAAGTTTGGATGGTAATCAAGTCATCAAGAATGGACAATGGTCTTATGAGAGAAAGGATGGATGTATGTGGGTCAGCTCCTAACTTGGAGGCCAGTTCAAGATAATCATGGGTTTGTGAATTCATGGGTTACAGATGAAATGTTGAGAGAGCTCATTGAGTTACTTGAGGGCCATTGTGGAGCTCATCCAAGTGTTTGTGCCAAGTGTGAAGAGTTGTAGTTGAAGTTGATGCATTTAGGGTTTTCATCTGACTAATCCTCAGTCAACTGTACAATTGAAGAAGATTAAAACTCAATTCAATGTCTCTATGGTCATGGGATGTTGCGTTAAGAAATATGAGATGTAATTTCAAGTTCAATTCATCAAGGGTTAAGTGTGTGAGAAGTTACTAAATCAGGGTTCTCAGGGTAAAATCCCCTATTTAGTGCCTGACTTCAAGACCACCTATCTCAAGATACAAGTTTCATCTCAACTTTTGATCAACATGGAACTTGTAGATCATGTTCTTAGATTTAATTTGAGTACTAGAAGTCCTTGATTGGATTTATAGAACTCAAGTTATGGTCCAGACCAGTTACAGGTCATCAGAGGGATGTGATTTTTGTCAACAAAAGTCAACCAACTTCCAAACCATTTTTTACCTATAAGGATGTTTCTCCTCAACTTTTGGCCAACATAAAAGTTGTAGGTCTTGATCTTAGCTTTCCAAATTGTACTATAAGTCTTTCATCTGATTTGTAGAACTCAAGTTATGAGGTTTACAAGTTAGGGGTATTTTGGGAAAGTGAGATTACGAGTCATTTTCATTATAGGTCCATTTTACCAACTTGCACACTTCAAATGAAGATTTTTCCAACATCAAATGTGCTCAAAATGGTGTCAATTGGTCAATCAAACATTGAGAAGTCATGGATTTGGCTTAGAATGAAGAATTGGTATTTGAATTTTCATGGAAGAATGATTAAAAGGGCAAAATTGGAATTAATTCATGGTAAATCATTTTTGTGCAAATAGGTACATATTTTGAGTGGAAATCATGTTTTAAGAACATTGGCAATATTAGAATTTGCATTTGAGGTGTTTTTGTGAGCCATTTCCAAGATTACTTCACCATGAAGTTACATAATCAAAAACAACCGTTGGATGGGAAACAAGGGCTGAATCTTGACCATTCATACTCCAAACACTCCCAGCAGTTGAAATGAAGCAATTTGGAGCCATTTTCGAGCTCCTCCATGAGTGAAAAGTGGTGAAAATGTGAAAATTCATTTGGGCTCTATGGACTGAGTTTGGGCTTCATTTTGATCAAGGTCCATCATATATAACATTTCCAACCTTCACAAAGCTTCAGAATTCGAATTTGGAGCCAAATTGATTAAGAACAACTTTGAAAAAGTGGTGAAATTTTGAATTTTGAATTTGGAGATTGAGGACGTTTCAAGGAAAATCGTGAATTGAGAAAGCATTATTGGAGTTTATTGAGTGATTCTGGACACTTTTCTGCAGCTCCATCAAGGTTTGAAGGCTCAGTGGAAGTTCTCCACTAGGTAACTTGAATTCAACCTTACACTCTCAATATGCCATGATTCTTCGCCATTTTTGTTGCATTGCGATCCTTGAAGCATGTAGATCATTTCTGGATGTTAATTGTTGATGTTCATGACGTTTGATAAATGGAGCTTCAAACTTGGTTGATTTTGTATGAACTGTTTTTGCATGTTTTTGCTTCAATTTTCGTGGATCTATAACCTACATAACATGTAGATGATGTTAGGATCAATTTGGATGAGTTTTGGAGACTTCGAAATTTTGTGCATCTTGCTTGTTGTTCGATTTTCTCTTTAATGGTGAGGTTTCATTGCAAACTAAGGTTAGATTCTTAATCCTTGCGACGAGAAGATGAATTTCCATCTAAAGTTTATGCAAAACGGTGAAGAAACGAAGAAGTTGTGTTGTTGGAAGCAAGTCGCGGTGGCCGGAAATTCGGGGAAGACGACCGGAAAATGCAGTCCGGTCGGCCGCCTCCCCTCAGCGAAAATGCATATGTGGAGGCTTGTGGTTCATCTGTTGTGATGACTTTGCGCGCGGACGGTTGTGATCTAGAGTGTACCGTGTTCCATCTTGACTTGCTACACATGATTATAACTCAAATTCATTTAATGACATGGCATGCTGAATTTTAGAGAATTTCGTTGGGCCTTGTTCCCTCCTCACTATGCACACCCCCTTGTTGGCCCAGTCCACACTTTTGCCTTGATTTGTTTGCTATTCATACCACATGTTTGTTATTTAATTAGCATTTTCGTTTTAAAATTCTGCTTTGTATGCTGTTTCATTTTAATTCAAATAAAATAGTTCCAATATCCTAAAAATTCCCCAAAAATATTTTTCGTGAACTTTGAGATGTCTAGTATTTTTTGGATATTTTTATTTTTTTTTTGATTTTATTTTCTATTTTAAAATGAATTAAATATTGGGACTGTTTTAGTTGAATTAAATTGAGATATTGTTTGTTCTTTAAATTGTTTCTCTCATTTCTTTTTGGTTCAATGAGTGAAAATCAATCCTCATGTTCATCATGAGTTGAGGGATTTTTGAGGACCATTTTGCCCCTGGTTGTTGACTTTTTAGTTGACTTTTGTGGCTTTTCTATTTGCTCTTGTTTCTCCCATTTCAAAGTGGTACCTCCTAATGATTAATTTTTTTGATGGTGCTTTGAAAGGATATTTGGCTTGTGCTTGTGGTCTCTGCTTTCCAACTTGTTTAGCTTGTTTGTGTATTTTATTTGGTAATTTTTTAGCCTTTTTCCTATTTTTGAAGTGACTTACAAGTTAAGACAGTCCATAGGACAACTCACACAAGTATATGACCTAGTTTGAATTGGAGATGACTTTTATAGGTCAAAATTATGTTCAATGCTTGTTGAATTGTGTGTTTCTTTTTGTACTTCCAACTTGAACTCTTATGTGGTGTATGCTTGCTTCCTCCATGTTTTTGCTTGCATTTCTTTTTATCTTGCTTTGATATTGATTGTGAGCTTTCTCCTCTTCATCTCCCTTATGTCCAATGACCTTGGAGTGTCATTTAAGGTGGCTTGGTCCCTTCTTTGGAGGTATTTGAAGCATACCTAAAATGAGGAATCCTTGAGGACACTTTTGGTATTTCTTTTTGTTTGATAAGTGATGCTTATGGTTGAGTGCCTATTATGGGGTCCTTGCTGCCCTCATTTGGTCTCCTATCCTCACTTGGATATGGAGTTTGATTTCCATTGTGTTTGGTTTGATTTTATTGGTGTGGTTGATATTTCTTGACTTATGTCATTTCATCCCACTTTTTGGTGCATCTTTGTGAAGTTTACTTGTGTTTGTCTAATGTTCTTCTTGTGCACTTCTTCTTCTCTTTTCTTGCATTTCCATATGCATGCTTGATTGAGATGAGCTTGTGGTGGCCACTGCCCCACACTATTTTCCTCCCACTATCATTCTATGTGTTGCATTTTGTTTGCATTCTCATTTGCATATGCATTTCTTATTCTTCTTCTTCTTCTTCTTTTTCTTTTCTTTGCCATGTTCCCCATAAGTTCTCTAACCTCTTGAGGTTATGATAGACATTAGGTGTCTAACTATGCATGATAACATTAGGTAGTTCCCTTTTCAAACTCAACTTTAGGTTCACTTTGCATGATAACTTTTAGGATTGACTAGTTTCCCATTAGTGTTCCTCCTTCTTTTCTCATCTTCAAACATTCATAAAACACTTAATAAAGAATGACAAGTGTAGCACGCTACGAGCCTTAAGCTATTTGAGAAATGGTAATTGAGGGGCCTCCTCTCAAGGACCTAGAGTATTTAGTGTACACCCTTTGGGTGATATGCGACGCATTCGTTCTTAGATCATAGTCTCTAATGCGACATGAGTTGCAAATCAAATTCAAAAAAACACTTCTTCTCTTAAAAAACACAAAAACAATTCAAACTCTTTTTCACCCTTTGGGGTTCTTAATCAAGGAAAACATTTTCACAACAAGAGTGTCGTTAACTCTTAGTTCTACCACAAACGGTAACGCCTAAGTCTCCAAAGGTCGAGCTTCATACACCAACTACTAGAACTATCTGTTAACCCTACTCGGGCCTAAAAAACTGTTGAACCAACCTGTGGTCCTTTGAGCCCGAACTATGTTTGCTCTTATCTTTCGTACCAGACGAAAGTACATAGGCACGAGGCGCGATGTCTCGGCGACCAACCTTTCCCCCTTCTTTAGTTGTAGTTAGTCGAACTACGTTGACTCTGACTTTCCCATTGCACGAGGGAGTACGTAGGCCTAGAGCAGCGATGCTCTGTCGAGTCCTGTCCTTTATTTTTATTTTGTCTTTAAGCCTTTAGTTAGATAGTTTTAACACACCCTTTTAGATAGACAACACATGCGTGGATCCCGTCGAGTACGACAGACTTGAGGGGTGCTAATACCTTCCCCTTACGTAACCGACTCCCGAATCCAGACATGGTTGCAATGACCTTGTCTTTCCCTTTTTCTTTAGGTTTTTGTGATCGTTTCCTTTCCCTCTCCTTGGGATAAATAACGAAAGTGGCGACTCTTCTATTTTTTCCGCCAGTTGTTTTTCGCAGTTGCGGCAGTTGGGCTTCAGGGGTGTCGGTTTCGGGAAACAGACACTGCCTCTCTGAAACTTTGAATTGATGCATTCGGACAGAATGCCCTTGCGGGAAGATGTGAGTAGCGTGTACTCGATGAACCTGCTTTTTGGCCTCCTCTGTTTGCGGCGTCAGTCCTCTCTTTTGCTTTCCCCGCCTCTTCGAGCAGGCGCGACATCCTCATGCCTGGCGCCCCTGATGCCTTGATTCCACGTGTCGCAGGCTGCGTGAGCGGTCTCTATTTCCTCATACTGGATGTATGATTGGTCCTTGAGGAGGAGAGCATTCAAGGTGTGGGGGCGTTTGATCCCAACGACTTTAGCAAAGTCGGAGTGAGGTCGTATTCCTCTCTTGATAATGAATTTCTTCATGTCGTCCGTGGTGGACACCTGGACATCTTCTCAGTTGAAACTCTCTATATAATCTCGAAGAGGTTTGTTCTTCCCCTAGATGATGGTTTCCAGGGCTGCCTCTATCTTTAGATGGCACCGAGAAGCTGCGTAGTGCCTGGAGAACTGCCTCTTCAGTTCGCCCAAGAGGTGATGGACTCAGGCGCGAGGCGCTTGTACCACGTCATGGTACCCTTTCTCAAGATAGTTGGGAAAAACCTGCACTTGATGGCTCCCTGTATGTTTCGACAGTCGAGCATCGTGTCGATACTTTCTATGTGGTCGTCCTAGTCGGTCGTGCAATAGTATGTTGCCAAGGAGAAGCGGGGTTTCCTTGATGGCCCTACACAGCGGTGGGCGCTGGTCATCCTCGTTGCTCCTGACAGGTGACCGTGATGGGGAGACTAATCCTCGATTGTTTCTGTTCTGTCGAGGAGGATTCCTCGGCCGGACTCTTGGCTTGTCGATGTCTCCTTCAGCTTTGTTCCTCTTTTTAGCGGGGGAGCGTCGCTCCTTCCGGGGAGGTAACCGGTCGCGCTTCTGAGAGGGCATTGGCTGTGGCCGCTCCAAGCGAGGGCGCCACCCGGACAGCCGGTGAGAAGGGCTCTGAGAGTCGTCGTGTTGCATCTTCCGCTGGGGAGGAGAGGGGCTGCAGGAAACCGGGCGAAGATGTCTCCGCGGGGGAGAGCATGATGGTTGCTCTTTCTTGAGCATCCCTATTCGCTCATTTTGTTGGAAGATCATCATGTTGGTCTGGTTGATTTCCGCAAACATAGCCTCCATGTTAGGGTCGGCGTCGAGTTGCACCGGGATGGGATAGTAGACAACTGGGCTATCGAAGTGTCAGGAGGTGTTGAAGGCTGCATCTTCAAAGGAGGGAGAGGCGGTGTGCCCATCCTTGTAGTCTCCCTCGTCAATATGAATGGTCACATTGGGGTCGTGGTCGTCACCGTTGGTGACTGGAACGAAGGCGGTTTGCGGAGCATTATTATGGCGTGGATTGGCCATGATCAAACGAAAGTTGAAAGTTTCTTTGGTTCTTGAGATTTTATGTTTGGATAGGAAAAAGAATGGGGGAGCAAAGGGTTCCCACAGGCGGCGCCACTGATATGACCTGGTCATAAAAGAATCAGTAGCCTGTCATGCATCATGATTTCATGTGTTCACCAGTGTCGTAGAGGAGGACGGGGTGTACCTGCAAAGGTACTCTGATGCTTAAGTGAGTAACAGAGTTAGAAAGCATAAGTATAGAGAAAATAGGTGTAAATAATGGAATACCTGACCCTCTAGTGAAATGGGGTATTTATAATGTGCCTCCAACGCAGGGACAACGATTACTTTGCATTGGGTTAGGTTGCAAAGCTCAATACGAGTAACTGTCAGGGCTTACGTGGTGTAGGGAAGACCAGCACCTGGTATTTTCCCTGGATCAACGCCCTGTGATCTTCGAAAGGTGGGTTGACCATTTCTTTCGGAAGTGGATAGTTGCCTGATTACGTGTCCCCACGTGGGGGCACGTGGAGTCCGTGTGGGAGACGTGTGAGAGCTCCTCGTGCTAAGTAGTGGTCAGCCCGACTGAGGGGCCTTGTTGAGAGGTGTGTCTGACATGGGAGGATTGGGCCACCTCAAAGTAGCATTGGGGGTTGGGCTTGCTCGACTGAGGAGCATACATCGACCCACTCCATATCACTTGTGTATTTGGTAAATCCTATAGAATGAAATTTAACAAAGGTAATAAAGAACACATGGATCCCTTGGTTATATTCATGCTGATCTTTGGGGTCCTGCAAGAAATCCTTCACACTCAGGTGAAAAGTATTTCCTATCCATAGTTGATGATTATTCCATAAAGTTATGGGTATTCATCCAAAAGACTAAGGATGAAAATTTTGAAAATTTCAAAAGTTTGAAGACTCGGGACGAAAACCAAACTGGCAGGAAGGTCAAGAGGTTGAGGACCGACAACGGTCTTGAATTTTTCAATGAGGCTTTTGACATATATTGTGTGCGTCTGGTATTACAAGGCACAAAACTACTACATGTACTCCTCAATGAAATGGTTTGGTTGAAAGGTTTAATCGAACCATTCTGGGAAGGGTTAGGTGCATGTTGATAAATGCAGGATCAAAAAAGGTGTTTGGGAAGAAGCTGATATGATTGCAACATACTTGATAAATAGGTGTCCCTCGACAACCTTGGGAATGAAGACACTTGAAGAAGTCTTGTCGAAATATCCATCTAATCTCGACAAACTTAGATTATTTGGATGCTTAGGATATGCTCATATTAGGCAAGACAAGGTCAAACCTAGAGCTCTGAAATGTATGTTCCTTGGATACCCTGAAGGAGTAAAAACTTATAGGTTGTGGTGCATAGAGTCAGGTCATAGAAGGTGTATCACAAGTCGAGATGTAGTTTTCAATGAAGTTGAGATGACTTTCAAGAAAACTGATGACATTGGTCAAAGTTCTAAAATCTCTGAAGAAGAGATGGAACAAGAAGAGATTCATGTTGAGGTGGAGCATAATGATGCTGAATTGCATGACCCAAATGAAGTCGAAGAAGAAGCAGAAGCTACTTTCTAAGCTGAAGAGGCTGATAATGACTACCTATTGGCATAAGACATTTTTAGAAGAGTCATCAATCCACCTCAGAGACTTGGTTATGTAGATCTCACAGCTTATTCCTTAATCTCTACAAGTTAGGTTTTTGACGAAGAACCTAGAGACTATAAGGAAGTTATGAGGAGTCGAAATAAGACCGAATGAATGAAATCCATGGATGATGAGATGAAATATCTCCATGATAATAACACTTAGAAGGTGATTGAGAAATCTGTTAGAGCCAGGTTAGTCAGTTGTAAGTGGATTTGCAAAGTTAAGGAAGGAATCAGAGGAGTGATGTCGAAGAGATTTAAGGCATGATTTATTGCTAGGGGGTTTACTTAGAAAGAAGGTGTCAAATTCAATTATGTGTTCTCACCAGTTATAAATCATAGATCGATTCAAATGCTGCTTGCTATGGTGGCGAAATTCGACCTAGAACTTGAACAAATTGATGGAAGAAAGCCTTTCTGTATGGTGATCTAGATGAAATAATCCTGATGAGGAAACCTGAAGGGTGTGGAGGAAAGGGAAAGAAATATTATGTGTGCAATCTAAATAGGTCTTCATATGGCCTGAAACAATTTCCTCTACAATGGAATATGAGATTAGACAAGTTCATGACACACATAGGTTTCACTAGGAGCCAGTTCGACCACTATGTTTACTTCAGATTTTGACCTGGAAATTCACTTGTTATTTTGTTGCTTTATGTTGATGACATCCTCATAGCAAGCAACAATGTCGAAGATGTTATGAAGGTGAAGGCTGAACTCGATAAGGAGTTTAACATGAAGGATTTGGGACCTGCCTCCATGATTCTTAGGATTGACATTCGGAGAGACAAAAAGCAGTCAAGATTGTGCATATCTCAAGAGACATACCTAAGAAAGATTCTCTACAAGTATGGTATGTCGAACTCAAAGCATGTTGTAACACCGACTAATCCTCAATACAATTTGAGTATGACTCAAAGTCCTAGTACTGAAGGTGAAATAGCCTATATCATCTCAAATGCTAGTATAGTAGGTTCTTTGATGTATATTATGGTATGTACGAGGCCAGACATAGCATATAGAGTGAGCCTTGTAAGCAGGTATATGGCCAATTCTAGGAAGACGCACTAGAAAGCATTAAAGAGGATTCTTAGGTACATCAATGAGTCTCTGAGAAGAGTCCTGATTTATGGCGGAGCCTATGGTGATGATATCAAAGTCACAATCAAAGGATTTTTTGACTCTGATTATGCATGTTGTATGGATTCCATAAAATTCATTTCTAAATATGTGTTCACTATGTTTGCCACAACAATTAGTTGGAAAGCAACACTTTAGAAGGTTGTTGCCTTATCAACCACTAAGGTGGAGTATATCCCTCTCACTGAAGTTATAAAAGGAGCATTGTGGCTTGAAGGATTTGCTAATGAGATGAAACTTCAAGGTCAAGTTATCACTGTTAAATGTGATAGTCAAAATGGAATAGAGCTGTCGAACAATTCAGCCTATCATGAGCGAACCAAGCATATCGATGTGAGGGTGCACTTCGTCAGAGAGATAATCGAGCATGGAGCAGTCCAAGTGCTGAAGGTTTCGACTGATGATAATGCTGCTGATATGATCACAAAGACATTACCAAGTAGCGAGTTTTTCCATTGTGCGCAGTTGATAATGTTTCATGATGAAAGCTAGTTTATTCCCTTTTTAGTATAGAGTTTGTTCCAAGGTGGATATTTGTGGTATTTGGATAGAACTCTAGTGTCGAAAAGGATATCTTCATGGTTCGACAAGAGTTGTGCATACTGTAGTCAAAGTTTGTTCAAGCATGTTGTCAAAATATGTTTTGTTTTAAAGCATATTAAATTGGACCTTACTTGTAAGTCCAATTGTTAAGTTAACTTATAGCCTAAATTAGCTTAGTAGTTTATAAATAGACTAGTTCTCTCAGGTTGTTGAGAGAAGTTAATTGTTGGTTTTCACTTGTAACCTTTGAACCCTTATTGAGAAATTGAATAGTAAAATAATTTTAACCAATTCTTATTCTACTTCTTCTTCTTCTCTCTCTTTCACAAAACCTAATAGGTTTCCTTCTGTTTGTTTAAGAAATCTAATATTTATCTCATAAGTTTGTTCTGTTATTGACGACATTGTTTCACAATAATATATAATCGAGTTGACTCATGAACTTAACGATTCGAACTATACATAGTTCAAATTCAGTTCATTTAGTTAACAAATTTTGTTTTGTTCATATTCAACTCATTTGGTTCATAAGTCAAGTTTAATGATTTAGTTTTTGAATCGAATTTCAAACTATATTCGAATTGGTTCAGTCCATTGTCCGCCCTAGACTAACACAAAAACCCCTAATAAATACTATAATGAAATATAATAATAAAAATGAATTTAAAAATATGTAAAATAACTTTAGTTAGACTAGACCGAAACTTAATGTATGAAAACCACCCCGCTTCATTAAAATTCTTTAAAAAAAACAATGGGATTTAACATAAATAACAAAATTAATAAAACCTATTAAAAGTTAACCTAGTATATTATGAGAATTTTTTACCCAAATAACCCAAGTTTTAAAAAAAATCCCAAAATAACCCACATTTCAAAAGTATTCCCAAAGTACTCCAGTTAGGGTTTGGGATTACACAAGGGAGCCAGATGAATTGGCAACACCTTGTTAAGGTTATAAGGGAGTCGTCAATTGGTCTGGAGACTCCTCATGCAGTCTCCAATCCAATTGGCGACTGGGTGTTGTACTTACAAGGGTGTCGCAATTCATCTAAAGATCCCTTATATTTTGATATTTTTTTCTATAAATAGAGGTGTTCTGGTCATTTACTTCCACATTTCATCTGATACCTTGTTCTGCTGATGACATGTATCGTCGCCAGTGGTGGAAAGTCTTCTATTCGAGAGAGAAGCCTCCGATGGATATGTTGTTTTGGAACATACAAAGTTTCAATCAACTTAAGAGGGAGCTGAATCGGTGGTTGGAAGGAGACGTTGGTAAAGGGGAAAAGATCCGTAATATCGAGAGACTTGATCGGCTGTGTGGATGGATTCGTGTTAAGACAGACAAAGATGCGAGGGAAGTCATGTTTGGACCGAATGAAAATATTTTGATTGTTGTAATCAGTTAGGAATATTGTAATCACCTTGTTAATGTTTTATGTTTTATGAAATTAGTATATGTTGTGTGTTGTTAAGACCGTTGTAACAAAGACTCATCAATATATGAAAATATTTGGTTACAACAAATGAAATGATAAGAGGTTTTGCATAAGAGGTTTTGCATTCTGCAAACCTGTTATTCAAATTGATAGAACATGGCTCTACGAAAAATACAAGGGCACCTTTGTTAGATGCCAAACTTTTCTTATTTGATCTATCAAATGTTGGCATCTTTCATTCTTTTTGTAGGTGAATTGAATTAAATCACCTATGTTTTCTATGATATACTTCATTATTTGAAAATGTCTTGGTTGCTTTGATTTGTGTGCTATTGTGCAGGAATTAGGCACAAAACAAGTGAAGATTAAGACACAAGAAATTGGGCAAGGAAACCAAGACAGCAGAAAAACATCATAAAACTCGCCGTGCGAAGCTCCCAGCGAACTTCCCCAGAAAAATCATCACCAACTTCATACAGCGAACTTGCCAGCGAAGACCCTTAGGGCACTGGCTACTGTTCACTCAGAGAGAAAAGAGATTGAAACTCGCTGTGTGAAGAAGCTAGCGAAGGCTTTGCAATGCTAGGAATTGCTCGCGCAGCGAACTTCAGATATTTCTCAAGGGCGGTTTAACTGTTCAGAGGCGCCTCAGGTGCCTAATTTTCTATTCGCTAGGTGAAGGATCTGTTCATAGTGCGAACACGACAGATCCTAAATGTACTATATAAGTATTTTTCTTGCTTTTTAGGTGGGCATGTAATATTTTTTACATTAGAACTTATCTCTCTTCATTCCAAGTTTATTTTAGAGAGAGAAATACAAAACCCTAAGAGGGAAGAGGTAAGATCTTTGATCTCTTGTTGGGGTTTGAATGTAATCTTTTGATACCTTATGTATTTCATCTAATATATTTTTGTGAGCTAGTTTGGATTCTCTATTGATTGATTATCTTTGATTGCTTATTTGTGGGTCTTGACAAAACCTTTTCACATCTTTGATCTAAGATTTTCATCTATCAATGAACAAACTTTTGACATGGTTTTGTAAGTTGATATTCATTGTATATTCTATTTTTTGTGTTGATTAAGTAGCATAAGTAGCATGAGTAGGATCAATACGATATTGTGCAGGTGCGTGATAATAGTGATGAAGAACGATGTTCACAACCATTTGGCAGATTAGGTGAATACATGTAAAAAGGGTTACGTGTATGTACGTATTCTGATCATTGTGTTTTATATAAAGCAATCATTTATCTGATATGGGTGTCATCTTTGTTTACCTGTTTATCTTTGATTTGAACCACTATATACATGTACTCTTCAGATCTGGATCTGGGATGATTACCTGTTAGGTCCTAAACTTTAGACATAGATCTAGGCTTAGCATTTGCATGAGTATCAGTTCTTAATGCTCTATGTTGTGTTTTTGTTGTGTGAGACAACACAGTTGTTCTCTCGACGTTGCGTTAGAGATGACCTCTGTCGTGGGTGATACGTGAGGATATTAGACGAATGATTGAGTTGTGTTTAACATGATCAGAAGAATGCAAGTGTTATCAATTGATGAGATCCAATCCCAACAAGGCTCCGTTTATATTTCACCCTTTACTCTATATTTTTCGTCTTTATATTTTTTTCCTTTTATTCATGGTTCCTTGAACCTTTTAAACCAAACCTTTTGAACAACAAGCTTAGAAATGTGGAGATCGTTGGACAAAGTTCATTCATCACACCGATCCCTGTGGAGACGACAAAACTGGGTACTTAATATTTTTGCTTGCTGCTTTACCGCTTCAACAACCTTGCTTATGATTGTTGCACAAGACGGTAACAATAATGTCTTTCCCATATCCTTTGCTCTAGTTGAGGGTGAGACTGCTTCTACTTGGAGTTTCTTCCTTAAGAATCTCAAAACACATGTCGCTCCACAAGCCAACCTGTTTGATTTCAGACAGGCATGCTGCTATAGAGAGTGCGTACAATAATCATGATAACGGGTGGCATAATCCTCCTTCTACCCATGTGTATTGCATTAGACATATTGCACAAAACTTCATGCGTGCAATCAAAGACAAGAACCTTCGCAAAAAAGTTGTGAATGTCGAATATGCTCTAACTCAACCAACATTTCAATACTACCTTAATGAAATTAGGATGTCAAATGCAGATGCAGGAAGCTGGTTAGACAACATTCCACTCGAAAAGTGGACAAGGGCTTTTGATGGTGGATGTTGTTGGGGCCACATGACGAAAAACCTTGTGGAATCCATGAACGGGGTATTCAAAGTAATTAGAAACCTTTCAATCACCGCTTTGGTGAGATCAACACATTATAGGTTGGCATCACTTTTCGCAACAAGAGGCGAGAGATGGAGTGCAGTGTTAACGTCCGGTCAGGTATTCAGTGAAAGCATTATAAAATTGATGAAAGAGGATACTATCAGAGCCAGCACACATGCAGTTATACTCTTCGAACATCATAGGCAAACATTCAGTGTACAGGAAACAATGGACCATAATAAGGGGAGGCCCAATTTATCATATGTCGTCAGACTAAACAGATGTTGGTGTGACTGTGGCAAGTATCAGGCCTTCCGTGTACCTTGGTCACATGTCATTGTGGCATGCGCACATGCTCGTCAGGATGCTTATGGATATCTATCTGATGTCTACAAGGCGATTAATGTTATGAACGTATACAGCGAAGGCTTCGCAGTGCTACCAATGTAGGATTATTGGCCTCCATAGTTTGGCACAACGATGACATGAGAAGAAAGAAAAAGGGACACTCAAACAGTAAACGTATAAGAACCGAAATGGATACGACTGATAAAATGATAAGATTGTGCAGTATATGTCGTCAGTCCGGACACAACCGAAAAAAATGTCCCAATGTCGGAGGCACGTCTGCATCATGATTTAGCTTATCATTTCATTTTTGTAACCAAATATTTTCATATATTAATGAGTCTTTGTTACAACGGTCTTAACAACAAACAAGACTAACAACACACAACACATACTAATTTCATAAAACATAAAATATTAACTAGGTAATTACGACATTTCTAACTGATTACATCAATCAAACTAATTTCATTCAGTCCAAACATGACTTCCCTCGCATCTTTGTCTGTCTTAACACGAACCCATCCACGCAGCCGATCAAGTCTCTCGATACTACGAATCTTTTCTCCTTCACCAACGTCTCCTTCCAAACACCGATTCAACTTTCTCTTAAGTTGATTGAAACTTTGTATGTTCCAAAATAACATGTCCATCGGAGGCTTCTCTCGAATAGACAACTTTTTCCCACCGGCGACGATACATGTTATCAGTAGAACAAAGATCAGATGAAATGTGGAAGTAAATGATTATAACACCTCTATTTAGAGAAAAAAATTCAAAATACAAGGGATCTCCAGATGAATTGGCGACACCCTTGTAAGTACAACACCCAGTCGTCAATTGGATTGGAGACTGTATGAGAAATCTCCAAACCAATTGGCAACTCCCTTATAGCCTTAACAAGGTGTCGCCAATTTATCTGACTCCCTTGTGTAATCCCAAATCCTAACTGAGGTACTTTGGAAATGATTTTGTATGTGGGTTATTTTATAATTTTTTTTTAAAATTTGAGTTATTTGGATAAAAAATTCATATTATGATTCAAATCATTCCGAATAAAGTTAGACAAATTATTTCACCAAGTATAGTTAGTAACCGAGAAACCAATGTTGACCATTTTATCAACCCACAACACTTTCCCTCTCGAAAAATTTAAAATGCATTTGAGAAATACAAAACATGCAATTTCTCCATCTATATTGAAGGGCTTAGAGAATAACGTGAGGTATCTTGAAAGGTAATGTAACAAGCTTTGAATCAGTTTATTGCCAATATTATGTCAAGTTTTAGCAAAAACAGTTACAATAGTTAAAATAGTCTTCATCAACTCTGAATAAAGAGCAAAGGAAATGCTAATATTGGACGCATAACAAGCTAAAAAGTTAACGTAATGGTATCTGAAAGCAAATATACTAGATGCAATGACAACACTGCTTGATCCATCTGATTTGCATTTTATCCAATATATTATAGGAGGGTGCCCCAAGATCTCTTTGACTTTATGACACTTAAGAGGATGCATCTTTACCTCAACAAATTTAACAATCATAAATTGTGTCATGTTAGGAGCATCAGATACCTAATATATTTTTTACCTTGAAATCTGAAATTGTTCCTACAAAATCAAAGTGTTAAATATGTTAATGATAACACTATGGATGACAAGTTTGCATTAGCCAAAACAAGTTTGTCATAAGATTTAAGGTTATGGTGCATAAAACTTATGTCAATAGAAATGACAATGATATTTTGTAGCCAATTCTAAAGTTGTTGACCAAAAGGACACAATCATAAAAGATGTAAAGGTGATTCCAGGATAGTACCACAAACATCACATTTGGAAATAATGGCACAACCTATAGAGCACAAGTTGTAAATACTAGACAACTTAGTATAAAATAATGTCCATATAGTTATGAACTTAGACGGTGAAATATTTGTGTAAATACTTTTTTTTCATTAAAGTATCTGACCAGGAGGCCTTTGAAATTTATAAGCTACTTTAAATTGAGAGAGTTATCCAAACAAAAAATTATACCTTAGAAAAAATTATTTTGCTGAGAAATTTACAAAGATTAGGAATTATGTGCATAATAGAAATGGGAATTCATAATAGTGTTATTAATTAGATTCAACTTTTCCATCATTGACTAATAGGATAATACAATTAGATTACATATTTGTATCAAACACTAATTCATTCAAGCCCTCCAAAATCTTATTGGGCCTTTTATTTACTATATAAAGTCCAGCAAAAAAACATTTCCTAAATATCACAAACATCTTTTAACCAAAATATCCAATTAAACCATACTATATAAAAGCCACACCACATATTTATCTTATCATCATCATCACATTCTTCACCAAAAAGTAACAACACTTGGCTCCACTATTATCATCACTCATGTGTTCATCTGTTACCAATGTCTTTGAGACTGGCAAATACACCACTCAGCTACAAACTGTTGATTCTTGTTCATATAAACAACATGGTACAATTCTAATCAACTCTTCTATTATAAGATCTCCTTTACTTAATCATAGTTTTTTTACTAATTTTTTCTATACATGTTAATCAGCTCCACCACCGAAATCTCTTTTGATTGCAACTCCTGTTGAAGGTGGAGAGTTCCCAATTCTACTTTTTCTTCATGGATATGTTCTTCTAAACTCATTTTATTCTCAGCTTATTCAACATGTGGCTTCTCATGGCTTCATTGTCATTGCTCCTCAAGTTAGTTCCCATTGCACCTTTTTTTATAGTTTAAAAATAGTGATTTTTTAAAAGAAATATTAATTTTTTTTTGCACTTAGTTGTATACAGTGGCTGGACCTGATATAAGTGATGAGATATATTCAGTGGCTGCAATAACAAACTGGCTATCAGAAGGACTTTGCAAGATTCTTCCACCAAACATAGAACCTAATTTTCACAAGTTAGCCCTCGGCGGCCATAGTCGCGGCGGCAAGACATCATTTGCAATAGCTCTAAGAAAACTAAACATCACAACTGATCTAAAGTTTTCAGCCATAATAGGAGTTGATCCAGTTGATGGAATGGATATAGGAAAGCAAACATCGCCACCAATTCTCACTTATGTTCCTCATTCGTTTGACTTCGATATGGCAACATTGGTTATAGGTTCTGGTTTAGGGGATGTGAAAAGGAACCCTTTGTTCCCTCCTTGTGCACCTAAAGGTGTTAACCATGAGAATTTTTTTAGTGAATGTAACAAACCTTGTTGGTATTTTGTGGCTAAGGATTATGGTCATGTGGATATGTTGGATGATGAGACAAAAGGAATTAGAGGGAAAGCTAGTTATTGTTTGTGTAAGAATGGAGAGTCAAGGAAACCTATGAGGACGTTTGTTGGAGGAGTTATGGTTGCATTCTTGAAAGGTTACTTGAATGGTGATAATGAAGACTTGTTGGCTATAAGAGATAAGAAGATGAGTGTACCTGTTGAGATCAAATTTGATCATTATGTATGAGAATTAGAAAGATATAGGAAATTTATGTTTCTGACATTTTATTTTACTTGTAAGTCAAGAAATGACACAATAGCTATCTCTATACATTTTACATGTACATGAACATATGTGTTTTCTTTTATAAATGTTTTGTTTTATAAATGTACATTACAATTGGTATAAGAGGCCCACACAGGGTTTGGTTAAACAAAAAAACTGCATTTTTTCTTTCTTTCTGGTGGTGAAGTTTGTTATAGGTTTGTTCAAGATTCATCTTATTTGGGAGTACATGCACATGAAATATTAGGGCTCTACCAAGTTTAAGAGGCACATTTGCTAAGCCTTTGCAATGAAATTGAGATTCTTAGAATGATGGAAGGTGGTTGTGTGTATGATTACTTTTCCTAAACTTTTGCAATTACAAATATGAAGACTAAAGGTGAGGATATGGATCAAATTGTGAAAATTGAGAAATTGTTTAGGTGGATGATGTTGAAATACGACTAAGTGACGTGTTCCATTGAAGAAACCAATGATCTCACAATATTGTGAGTTGATGAGGTACAAAATGTTTTACTTGTTCATGAGAAACAGATGAGGAGTCACATAGAAGGATAAAACCCTAAAGATTTTGAATTATGGTAGAGTAAATGGTTGTTGCAGGGGTCACACACTTAAGAGAACGAAGTTGTGGAAGGCAAAAAAAATCATGTAGGATGCTACAAATGACACAAATTAGAAAATTATCAAAATGGATGTCAGTTTGATGAGGAAGAGGAAATATTGTTAATGGCTTAAGAAGATTTTTTTTTTTTTGTTAGAAGTTGTAATTAATGTTTTATCGAAAGTTAGAATTCAACTATGTTAAAAAGTAGCTAGTTGAAGGTGTAGAGTCACCTGTATTCTATTGAGTTGAATACAACATTTAAGTTGTCGTGTCGAAGCCAAAATATAATTTGTATATTTTGGGTTTGCGTCATTTTGTATAGTTTTGGGTATGAGCTTTAGTTGTCTATATAAAGATATTGTAGAGTGTAAATCCTAATCGGTTTATTCAATAACATTTTCTCTTTTACAATTCAGTTTCTCCCTCTTTTCTCTCTTCTTCTTCTCCCATCTTTTTTGAAAATCCTTTTGTTCCAACAAATTGGTATCAAAGAATCCGGGTTGCGATTCAGATAGAATCTGTAATGGAAAACAGATCAACAACATCAAAGCAATTTCCAGCTAATCTACCGATTATCAAAGGTGAGAACTACGAATGGTGAGTTGCACAGATGAAGGTCATCTTCACATTTCAAGATGTGTCTGAAATCGTGAATGATTGAGTAATGACATTGGAAGCGGATGCAAATGATGTTCAGAAAGCTGCGCACAAGGGTCAAAGGAAGAAAAATGGAAAAGTTATGTTCTTGATTCACCAGTGTGTGGATCCTAACATGTTTAATAATATAATTGAAGAAGAAACGACAAAAGGAGCAGTGACAAGTTAAAGAAATTGTACAACAAAGCTAAACAACTGAAATGGGTGAAGTTGTAGATGTTGAGAAAGTAATTTTAGATGACTCAGATGAAGGAAGATGAAGTTGTCTGAGAATATATTTCATGTGTGGTGTTGCTGATAAACTAGATGAAGGCGTTGAAGGTGAGAAAATACTTAGAAGGGGGGTTGAATAAGTATGAAGATAAAAACTTAGTAATAAAAACTCAAGTATTTTTATCCTGGTTCGTTGAACTCAACTACTCCAGTCCACCCTTCCTAGAGTGATTTGCCTTTCTCAAACAAGGACTTAATCCACTATTTAATCAACTGATTACAATAGTAAGCACTAAGAACAACTGTTCAAAGTCTTCTCAAGAACTACTGATCCTAACTGGATCTTCTTAAGGTTTTCTTACAATCAAATGTAATAACAAATACAAGTGTTAAAATGCTTCTAATAAAGCTTTATCACAACTGTGATTTTTCACTTAAGATTAAGAACAAAGAAATTAATTCTAGAAAGAATATGATTTGTATGAGAGCTTTGATAATGAATTCTTTTCAAGTAAAACGTCAACTGAAGAAGATGGGTGGAGACTTGCTTTTATAGGCACAGTGATCCAAGAGTATTTCACGTTGAGAAGAGTGTACCAAAAGGTCTGAGCCTTTTTGTCTTCACATCAAGTGACCTTTCCTAGAAGAAGAAAGCACAGAGAAATCCTTTTTGTCTGTGTTCTTGTGTCTAGCATAAATAAGGAAAGAGTCGTTTGGATATTCCAACGGACATAATCTTTGAATTCTTCTTCAACAATTTTCAGCAAGAATCATCAGAGTCTAATTTGATCAGAGCCTTCTGATGTTGATCAGAGTTTTGCTGAATCAGAGTCTTTGCAGCAAGTGTGCTTTTAGCGTGTATAAGTTCAGAGCAGAGTTTTGAGTCAGATCCTCAGTACTGGTAGTGTTAGTACTCTCAGAGTCTTCTGAAGTAACTATGCTTGAAAACTCTTCATACAGAATTCTTCTTTGGTTCAGATGCTTCTGTCTTGCTTCAGATTCTTCTGGAGCTTCTGCTTCAAATCCTTCTGGAGACAACGCTTAGGATCATCTGATGGCAGCATTCAGAATCTTCTAATGAGTGCATCTGACGCTTCAGAGCTTTGCATATTTCTTATGTTCAGATCTGATTTGCTTCTGGAGTGATATTTACTTTAATATCTGCAGCAAACATTCTTAAGCAAATTTTAGAGTATATAATTCTTAATTACAAAATTTCATAATAGTTATCATCAAAACATAGAGATATTATTAAGAACCAATCTGTGTTCTAACAATCTCCCCCTTTTTGATGATGACAAAAACATCAGAAATTTTTTTTAATTGAAAATAGAATAATTATAACTCCCCCTGAGATGATGAATCTCCCCCTGAATTAAATATAAATAAGGAATAGAAACTTCCCTTTTGTCTTGAGTATTTTTCAGAGTTAGAGCTTGATTGTTCTTAACCATTTGAGGGTCAGAGTGTCTTGCATATTTCAGAGTCTGAGTCTGATGATTGTCAAATGATCTGAGAGTCTCAGAGTTTCTTTTACAGAGTATACTTATCAAATATTCTGAAATACTCAGATATTATGTTAGATAAAATTTATATGTCTGAAGTTTCATTTTGGTAAAGTATAATTAAACAGTTCAGATCTATTTTCTCCCCCTTTTTTGTCATAAGCAAAAAGTAAGAACTTTGAAAAGACAAAGAAAAGGAAAAAATAAACGAGATAAATCATGTGGAGAAAACTTTGAAACATTCATTCATTCAGAGCAAAAAGTACAAACAACAGAAAATATTCAAGTACATGTGCAAACATTAGATGCAAACATCAGAAGAAAAAAAAAATAAGTAAACTAAGATTGTTTTGACAAAAGCATCTTCAACAGATCCGTGATCTCAGAAGAAAACTGTTCTTGTTTTGACATCCACTTAGCCATTGTTTCATTCTTCTGATCTTGTTTGGACATCCACTGAGCCATGTCTTCAGACTTCTTATCTTGCTTAGCCATCCATGACTTGATTTCTGATTGACCAGCTTCCAGAACTGCAATCTTATCTTCAAGATCTGGATACTCTTTCTTGATCTCAGATGAAGAAGGTGGGACAGTTTCTGAAGCTTGAACAGAGTCAATTTCAATAGGGGCTTTGGAGTTGGGAGCAGTAGATCCAGAAGGATGTTCTACCAGAGTCATAGCAAGAGGATTGTCTTCAGATGCAGATTCAGTATTCTCTTCTGATGATGAGGGAGCATCTGTAAGAAGCAATGGTCCAGATCTCTTAACAGTCCAGAACAGACTTCTAGCAGTTTCAGCAAATCTGAGCTTCACATCATCAGAACATACGTTCTTCATATTTGATGCTACAGTATTGAATCTGTTTATGAAGCCATTCCAAATGGCATCAGATTCACTTGCATCCATTGTTGATGAACACTTCCTCTGTACAGATCCTAAATACATCTGTATTTCTTGCAAAAAACTTGTAAATAAATGATCAACATTCAGTCTAGGTCTTGGGTGTAAAAGAGTTTCCAATGTTATTGGCCTGGGTTGGGGAGAAGGTGGAAAGATGGATTTATGAATGGTGATCATAGGAGGAGGGTAGTATGGTATGAATGGAGGTTCAGATGAATTGCCAGGTTTTGATCTAGTTAAAGCATTCAACAGACATGGTTTTACAGTTGATGCATGGGAAACAACATCAAATGGTTTATCAGAGTAAGGTTTGAATGCAGATTTAGCAGATTTAGCAGAATATGGTTTTGGATCTAATGAAGTTACTGCTGGCATTATTTTAATGTACGTTTGAAGAACAGAAGGTAAAATGATGGTAAGTTTGGGTTTAAGAGGAGTGATAGTGTCAGATGGTTCAATTCTGGTGTAAAAATGTTTTAAGGTGAAACCAGAGGGAAGTTTGTTAGAGGAAAACAGTTTGCACGAAGTAGAGGGTACAAGCTCAGATGTTCTTGGCTTGGGTGTATGGGTAGGATTGGGAATGGGAATTTCAGAAGATGGCTTAAGTGTTGGAGTAGGATTTTGAATGATAATTTCAGAAGAAATAGGTGGTTCTGGTTGGTTTACTTCAGAATTTCTGTGAGAGGGAGATACCAGAAAATCTGGGTGTATATCAGATTCTGATGAGTTTGATGATGTGGTTGAAGTGTAAGAGGTAGAGGACACTTCAAAAACAGTTTTGAGAGGTGTAACATTTAGAACCTCTGTCTCAGGGATATGGGTTTCAGATGGGTTGGTTGATTCTGATGGATTCTCAGAAGGTTTTGATGAGGGTTCAGATGTAGGTGATTCTGATGTAGGTGGATCAGATGTAAGTAGTTCAAATGCAATAGGATCAGATGTAACTTTTATAGGTTCAGAAGTAACTTGTACAGATCCAATAGGTTCAGATGTGTTTGATGGTGGTTTTTCTGGTTGTGGTTGTTTTTCTTGTTGTTGTGGTTGTTGTTCAGATTGTTTTTGTTGTTGTTGTTCAGATTGTTTTTCTGGTAGTTGTTGTTGTTGTTCAGATTGTTTCTCTGGTTGTTGTTGTTGTTTTTCTGGTTGTGGTTGTTGTTGTTCAGATTGTTTTTTTGGTTTTTCTGGTTGTGGAGTTTGATTTGCTGGTTTTGTTTTTGTTGGTGTTGGTACAGATGATTGAGTAGTAGAAGGTTTTACAGGTGTGATGGAAACAGGATTAGATGATTTTTGTTGGGAAGGAACAGAGATATGAGATGGAGCAGGAACAGATTGTTTCTGAGTAGAAGGTGGTTTTGGAATAGACTTAAATGTTGAATCATTTAAAACAGTATTATTGAAAGAAGATACAGAAGATTTGGTGCCTTTAATCTTGATACGCTTTGTGGGAACAGAAGGAGCGTCTCCAGATGCTTTCCTCTTGATCAGCTTCTGAGGTTTGTCAGCAACTTTGGGCTTCTTCTGAACAGTCACATCTTCTGCTTCTGATTGACCTCTTTTCCTTGTGATCTCATCTCCTCCATCAGGCATTGGTTCCCTTGCTCTTTTCAGAATATCTGCAGAGATTGGGGTTCCATCTGCCTTGCAAGAATCAATGTACCTTACAATTATTTCCCTTGGTTCTTCAGCACAGAACAGTGGGTAATCTTCAACTGGGATTCTCTTCTGACTGAGTTCAGAGATATTTAACTTCTTGGGTGCTGATGTGATTTCTTCTACAATTATAAGTCTCTAAAGACTCTTGGCATTCAGAGGTTTCCCAACAATAGATTCAAGTTCCTCCTTGACTCCAGCAGCATACAGAGCAGTCATTAATCCATTTTCTGTTAGAATATCTGAAATTAACCTTCCAAAGGGAATCCATGTTCTGATCTTCTGACCCTTGTCTTTCACAGATTCTCTGGAGGCATTAATATGATTCCATAAGTGCATGAACAGAATGTAAGGAAGATCTACCTTGGTGCTCTGACTTAAACAGTACATGAAGTAGAGTTGTTCATTGTTCACGTAATCTGGAGAGTTTGTAGATTTTCTGTGATGAATGCATCCCATGAAAATCTTTGCCCAGATCTTGTAGTCAGGCTTCAGATTTTTAAACTTATTAGAGGTTTGTCCCGCAGTCATGACTTATTCATAAACTTCTTCCATATCTACACGCCTAGTTGGCAGATGAGATACTCCATCAGTCTCCTCATATCCTATGAGTTTCCTGAACAGATCTTCAGTAATGATTATCTTCTTACCCAGAACAGAAGACAAGATGAATTTAGGGTATACAGAAGCATGTATCCAGAACTCTTTCACCAGATGGGGGTAAACTGGTCCTAATAATCTGTCAAAGTATTTTACCCAGCCTTGAGCATCAACTATTCAACGAAATTCAAATCCATTTTCAGCCAATGAATCAAATTCCACCATTGATTCACAGAGAACTTCCAGTTTGTCAACAGGTGTTAACAAAGTTCTTTTAGGGGTCGTATATGGAGCCACACCCATATTTGCAGAAGTAATTGCAGCCATGGTTGATTGAAACTGTGCAGCTGTGGAGGATGAGGTTGCCATTGAAGATGATTTTGTCAAAGGTTTAGGGTTTTTGTGAAGAGAGAAAAGAAGACAGAAATGCATAAACATTCTTGAGATGTGAAAAGTGTGAAAGTGGTGAGAGATGTGGTATTTATAGTAAACAATTAGGCATACAAACAGACACACAATGCACGTTCACACATAGCAATTAATGAAAAAGAATAAAAATCATTTCAAGCATTAATTGATTCTGACAAATTTGGGGGGAAAATCAAGATTTTCACTATTCAAACTTCACCTCAAACGTCTCTTCAGTAGTGTACACGCCATCTTTGCAGATTTAGAGTGACACGTGTTTGCTTGCATGTGCTTCTGAATTCTCTTGAGAAATGAAACGTTAACCAACGTTCAGATCCTCTGAGTATTGTTAGTTCAGATTTTCACAAATAAAATAATTTAAGGAAATGAATAAATAATCAGATGAAATACTTCAGAGCATTAAACATTTTTGCATCTGTAAAATTTGCTTCTGACAGATATTATTCTAGACACAAATCCATACCAATATTTTTCAGAATAAATTTGAATCTATCTTCAACAAGGGGTTTTGTGAAAATATCTGCCCATTGATGATCTGTATCAACAAAGGCTAAGTTTATAATTCCCTTCTGAACATAGTCTCTGATGAAATGATGCTTAATTTCTATATGTTTTGTCTTAGAGTGTAAAATGGGGTTTTTAGACAAACATATAGCAGAAGTATTATCATAGAATATAGAAATGTTACTTTCAAATATCTGATAGTATTCTAATTGACTTTTCATCCAGAGCATCTGCGTGCTACATCTAGAAGCAGAAATATATTCTGCCTCTGTAGTTGATAGTGCAATTGTGGGTTGCTTCTTGCTGTACCAAGAGATTAGATTTCTTCCTAGAAATTGACAACTTCCAAAAGTACTTTTTCTTTCCACTCTGTCTCCAGCGTAGTCAGCATCACAGAATCCAACTAATTTGAAATCATCAGATTTTCTGTAACACAAACCCACATTAGAAGTACCTTTCAGATACCTTAGAATCCTCTTAACAGCTGTTAAGTGTGATTCTCTAGGATCTGATTGGAATCTAGCACACAAGCATACACTGAACAATATGTCAGATCTAGAAGCAGTTAAGTAAAGAAGAGATCCTATCATACCTCTGTAGAGTTTCTGATCTACTTTCTTGCCATTCCCATCAATGGGATGAACATATCCATCTATGACCAAATCCCATAAATCAGCATCATAACCAAAGAAAAAACTTTCAATCCTGTCTTTCCAATAATCAAATTTCTCCCCATCAAACATAGGGGGTTTAGTGATGATTATGTCCCTTTCTTCATATTTGTTGTTAATGTTAGACATTGAATTATCAGCCATAGTAACAACCAAATATATATCAAAGTTTTTCTCACTGGATCTTTACTGTCACTGTGAAGTGGTAGCACACACAGAACCGGAGCTCTGATGCCAACTGAAGGTTAGAAAATACTTAGAAGGGGGGTTGAATAAGTATGAAGATAAAAACCTAGTAATAAAAACTCAAGTATTTTTATCCTGGTTCGTTGAACTCAACTACTCCAGTCCACCCTTCCTAGAGTGATTTGCCTTTCTCAAACAAGGACTTAATCCACTATTTAATCAACTGATTACAATAGTAAGCACTAAGAACAACTGTTCAAAGTATTCTCAAGAACTACTGATCCTAACCGGATCTTCTTAAGGTTTTCTTACAATCAAATGTAATAACAAATACAAGTGTTAAAATGCTTCTAATAAAGCTTTATCACAGCTGTGATTTTTCACTTAAGATTAAGAACAAAGAAATTAATTCTAGAAAGAATATGATTTGTATGAGAGCTTTGATAATGAATTCTTTTCAAGTAAAACGTCAACTGAAGAAGATGGGTGGAGACTTGCTTTTATAGGCACAGTGATCCAAGAGTATTTCACGTTGAGAAGAGTGTACCAAAAGGTCTGAGCCTTTTTGTCTTCACATCAAGTGACCTTTCCTAGAAGAAGAAAGCACAGATAAATCCTTTTTGTCTGTGTTCTTGTGTCTAGCATAAATAAGGAAAGAGTCGTTTGGATATTCCAACGGACATAATCTTTGAATTCTTCTTCAACAATTTTCAGCAAGAATCATCAGAGTCTAATTTGATCAGAGCCTTCTGATGTTGATCAGAGTTTTGCTGAATCAGAGTCTTTGCAGCAAGTGTGCTTTTAGCGTGTATAAGTTCAGAGCAGAGTTTTGAGTCAGATCCTCAGTACTGGTAGCGTTAGTACTCTCAGAGTCTTCTGAAGTAACTATGCTTGAAAACTCTTCATACAGAATTCTTCTTTGGTTCAGATGCTTCTGTCTTGCTTCAGATTCTTCTGGAGCTTCTGCTTCAGATCCTTCTGGAGACAACGCTCAGGATCATTTGATGGCAGCATTCAGAATCTTCTAATGAGTGCATCTGACGCTTCAGAGCTTTGCATATTTCTTATGTTCAGATCTGATTTGCTTCTGGAGTGATATTTACTTTAATATGTGCAGCAAACATTCTTAAGCGAATTTTAGAGTATATAATTCTTAATTACAAAATTTCATAATAGATATCATCAAAACATAGAGATATTATTAAGAACCAATCTGTGTTCTAACAGGCATGTGGTGAATTAATCAATGATTTACAAAAGATTAAGAAAGTGTTGAGATCTCTAATTGCGAATTTTAATTACATTGAAGAACCCAAGAACCTAGATGAGATGAAGTTAGAAGAACTTCAAGCTTCATTGGAGGCTCATGAGATGCGGCTAAAATAGATGAACTCAAAAAGGGAGAAGATGGCTGAATAGGCATTACAAGCAAGATTCATCAAGAAATCTAGCATAGAGAAGGAAAAGATGGGAAAGAATCTTGCTAATGATAAGAAGTCAAGCAAGAATTCAAACAATCACTATGATTTGATCAAGAAAGGCATGGGAAATAATTATTCTTGGAAGAAAGTAGACATGAAGAAGGTGTAGTTTTACAATTGTCAAGGATTTGACCACTATGCTTGAGACTGTCGAAGAAAGAAGGAAGCATGAAGAAAAGATAATGATGAACTATATTATGTACATGCTTAAGATAATGATTCTGATGATATGCTACTCATGTCCAACACTTAGTAGAACAATGAGCAAATTAACATGTGTTACTGGATTCATGATACAATAACCACATGACTAGTAATAAAAATTAGTTCACCAAGCTAGATGAATCACTTGAGAAAGTGATAAATTTTGCAGATAACATGCATACCAAATTAGGTGGAAAAGGAGATTTCTCTGTTGTCATAAAGGATGGTTGTAAATCCTGCATCACCGATGTGTTCTATGTACCTTCGATGACAAAAAAACTTGATAAATGCATGTTAATTAATCGCAAACGGGTACAACATGAAGCTAGAAAAGAATCAGATGTAGCTATATCATGATGATGGAAGGTTGATTCTGAAGGCATCATTGGAAGACAACAGAACCTTCAAAGTAGAGCTTGACTCGGTTGATCACAAATGTCTTGCTTCAACTCTAGAAGAAGACAAGAACTAGCTATGGCATCACATGTATGTACATTTAAACTTCAGAATTTTAAGTATGTTTAACATTAATAAAATGGTGTATGGCCTACCTCAGGCGAAGGAACCAAGTCAGGTATGTGAGGAATATTACAAAGAAAAGCAGGCTAGGAAAGAATTCAAACATGACATGCCCATAAGGTCGAAAGAAAAACTGGAGCTAGTTCACTATGATGTGTGTGGACCATTTGAAGTAAGGTCGAATGGAGAAAAGTACTACTTCTTAACCTTCATAGATGAATCTACCGTATAGAAAGGAAGAGTGGGGTATTCACATAGTTCAAGAAGTTCAAATTGCATGTTGAGAAGCAAAGTGGATACAAGTTGAAGAAACTGAGAACTGATAGTGGTGGTGAATACACCTCATGATGATTTGCTACATTTTGCAATGAGGAAGGTATAAAACAGGAGGTCATTTCACCATATACACCTCAGCATAATGACATAGCTGAGAGGAAGAATTGAAGTATACTGAACATGACAAGGAGGATATTGAAAGCTAAAGATGTGCCAAAGATATTTTAGGGTAAAATAACTTCGACAACAATATACATTCTAAATAAATGTCCAACCAAGAAGATACTCGAGAGAAATCCTTATGAGGCTTGTATAGGTGTGAAGCTGAATTTTAGTCATCTTAGAGTGTTTAGATCAATGTTTTTTAGGCATGTACCTGAACAATTAAGGAAGAAATTATATTATCAAAGTCAGGCTATGGTGCTCATAGGTTATAATTTGACTGGTGAATACAAGTTATATTCACCAACTGATGATAAACTTGTGATCAATATAGATGTTCTAGTGGATGAAAGCAAACGGTTGAATTGGTGTCATAGGCCAGTTCAACAAGAGTCAGACACATTTACAACTATGTTTGAAGAAGACCAACAAACTAAAGTCCCAACCAATCAAAATAAAGAACCACCTGAGCAGATTTTTAGGAGATTTACTAGAGCAAGAACTGGGTCAAAAAGGATGGCTTGATATGATAGATTTCCAGATCAAGCAATTGATACAGATGGTGACTTAATAGAAGAAGCAGGGATGATGGCTGAAGCATAACCAATCAATTTAGATCAAGCCATGAATGATTTGAATTGGGTAGCAGCCATGAAAGAAGAACTCGGGGAAATCGAGAAGAACAAGACTTAAGAGTTTGTCAAAGAGTCAGTCAAGAAGCCAATTGATGTGAAATAGGTTTACAAGCTTAAATGAAGGCCAAATGGTGAAATTGCCAGGCATAAGGCAAGACTAATGGCGAAAGATTTTCTGTAAAAATTTGGTATTGATTTCAAAAAATTTTACGCGCTTGTTACAAGGCTGGAGATAATTAGAATTTTTGTGTCGACAACAACATCCAGAGGGTGGAAGATACATTAGTTGGATGTAAAATTAGCATTTCTGAATGGACATATGGGAGAAGAAGTCTACTCCAGTCAACCACCAGGATTCGAAATCAAAGGGTAGGAGTCGAAGGTATATAGATTGAGGAAGCATCTATATGGTTTGAAGCAAGCCCTGAGAGCTCGAAATAAGAGAATAGATAACTTCCTGATCAAAGCAGGTTTCACAAAGTGTGTGTTTGAACATGGAGTGTATGTCAATGGTGCAGACAGGGTCAGTCAAATTATCTTATGCTTATGGGCAGATGACTTGTTGATTATACGTACAGATGAAGTAGAGATAAGAAAAGTCATGTCAAAGCTGATGCAAGAGTTTGAAATGATCGACCTAGGGAATTCCTCATATATCTTAGGGATGGAATTTAATGACACATATGAAGGAGTTGTGAGTTCCTTTTGAATTTTGAATTATGTCAAAACTAGGATAATATAGCGTTAATGTACATTGGACGATAGTATATAAGTTTAGATGTGCATCTTAGCATTAGGGAGCATTAAAATGGTTTGGAAAAGTTTCATACAACATAAATGCCTTAAAAACATGGTTTTGGCAAAACATTACAACATAGGTTGACACATGCAAGTATAGGTCGACCTATAGAAGTTTTCACCTCAGTATAGATCGACACATAAATTTCAAGTCGACATCCACACATCAATATTAAAGCCTATAGCTTTTGTCTAGTGTGCTGACCAACATAGGTCGACACAAGACATTGACAGGTCGACTTAAGACCTTATCAGGTCGGCTCATCTGCTTTGATAGGCATACCTATGACATACACACATCGACATACACCATGCATTCTTTCAAAAATCTTATTTTTCCCTCAATCCATTTGCATTTTCTTTTGCTCCATACTTCTCATACTTATAAATACTCATGTATGCATCATATTCTAGTAAGGTACTAGTGTAAAACCTAAATGAAATTAGAATTACAAAGTAAATCCACCATCTTCAACCTCTCTTCTATGCATAAACGCAATCAAACTACACATAATCATTTTTTGATTAGGTGACCATGTAGATTATGGTTGATAATGTCCAATTAGGTTGGTGTAACAGAGAATATTGGATTGGGCCCTTTGTGTGTTTCAAATAAGAAAGCCAAGCTAGGGTTTTCCTTTAAGATCATTAGGATTTGAAGGTTTTGGACAAGATCACGCAAACACAGATTCAATCGAGTGAAGAGACCTTGGGACCAGGTAGGTGGTACCTTGCAAGGGAGTAGCGTGAAACAGTGGATCGTGTTCGTGAATCTTGGGTTCAAAAAGTGTGTGCTAGGGATTAATCTGGCCGAGCGAAAACCTTGATGACGAGGAGGTCTTGCAAGCTAGTAACAAGAACCGGTGGATTGTAGCAGCATTGTTGGTTACTTGATCAATCTTTGATCAAGGGTTTTGGAGGTGGTAGAATCAACAATAAACAACAGGGTTTGTGGGGTAAGAGTTTTTCATCTCTTGGGGAACTTCCTAAACAAATCCTTATGTATGTGTGCGTATATATGGGTAAGAGTTCTTCATCTCTTGTATGCGAATTCATGTCAACTCTGTTGATAAGGGTATATGGGATCCCATCAAAAATGATCCAAATTAAATAATCACGATCAATGATGAAGATGTTACATTACCTAAATTGGAAGCACAGTGGGATGCTAAGGATTGGAAAATTTGATCACATGATTAGAAAGCGAAAAATATTCTCAAATCCGCTTTAGGTGTTGATGAATACTATTGCGTTTCTCATTGTGAGACCACCAAGGCTATGTGGGACGCATTAGAGGTTGTCAATGAGGGTATTAATGATGTTAAACAAGCTAGGATCAACACATTAAATCAAGAGTTTGAATTGTTTTGTATTGAGCATGGTGAAACCATTGTGAACATGCGAAAAAGATTCACACATTTTATAAATCGATTAAATTCACTAGGTAAGCATGTTTCCGATGAGATTGCTACTAGTAAAGTTTCGAGATGTTTAAGTAGGGAATGGCAGCCCAAGGTCACCTCCATCAAGGAGGAAAACGATCTTAAAATGCTTGATTCACGGCTTTGCTCGATAAATTAGAAGAGCATGAGAAAGAACTCATTTTCTTAGAAAAATATGAAAAAGAGCAAGAAAAGAAAGTGAAGAAGGAGAAAGACAAAGAAAAGGAAGAAGGAAATAAGTCCATAACTCTAAAGACTTCGAGCTCAAAGTCCTCACATTATGATCTAAGTGATAGTGAAAGTGAAGATGACAAGGATTTTTATGAGGAGGATATGGGATTGTTTGTCAAACGATACCATAGGTATATTAGGAGAAATGGAGTTAGACACTCCGACAAAAACATAGCCAAATTTAGAAGGCTAACAAACTTCTCAAAGGACGATGAGGATAAAAAGAGTAAGCTTAGAAGATCTTGTTATCATTATGGTGAAGTTAGTCATCATAGATCAAAATGCCTTGTGAGGAAGAAGGACAAAGAAAAGAATCATCATAAGAAATCGAGAAAATATAGGAGAGCTTATGTTGCTTGGGAGAGTGAAAGTGACTCCTCTAGTGATAAAAGCATAACGTCAAGCATTGAATCGACTCAAATTTTCCTTATGGCAAATAGAAAGAAAAATAAAAATGTAAGTCCCTCTAATCTTGAATCTATTAAGCATTTATTCTACTTTCAATTACAAAAAGCCTTTGAAAATCTTCATAGAGAGGCCTTAAGAGCTTTCAACAAGTTAGCTTCACATGAAAATTTCATTTTAAAATTGGAAGCTAAAATGTTAGAATTCGAAAGTAAATTTGAAGCTATTAAGAAATCTATTATAGATATTCAAAGTGACAAGAATGAGGATATAAAACCACCTAGGTTTGGTTCTGAACATTGTCATAATAGACAAGAGGAAGTAAAATCTTTTCAATTCAAGTTAGATGATGCCTTGAAACCTAAGGTTTCATTTGCTATTGATCCTTCAAAAACTGAAAAATATTTGAAGCATTTAAACAAAAGGCATAAACTTGTGCATAAGGATTCAAATAGCAAGGATAAATCTCATCATAATCTATTTTGTTCTTATTGTTGCAATAAAGGTCATACAATTTAAAATTGCAAATTTAGGAGACTTTTTGTCCCTAAAGGAGTTGTTCAATGGTTGCGCAAATGCAACCTTGTTTTCACTCACCCCCAAGGATTCAATGAAGATTGGGTACCTAGCACTATTTATTAATCATGCAGGAAAAATGTCTTGGCTCTATGAAGAGAGTATAGGATATCATTTATGGAGGCTCAAGGCTTAATTAAGATGACATGTCCTTATTGTGTTGACTATGTGACAAATAAGGCGTATTGTGTTACTACGAAGTTTAACGTTTGGTGTTCTTTAATTTGTAAAAGCGTGTTGATTACTATTAATGTTTTATTCGGGAAATTTTGGGATATGTGTTTCTTTTCATGATATAGGTATATATTCATAAGACATTCTCAAAGAAACAGAAAAAGGAATTGATTAGCCTAAAGCGGTGGAACATGAGAAAGAAGAAGATAACAATTGTGAAAAGGGGAAGGTTGAAAGTCCAGCTGCAGTGGACAATCTTCTTTTGACTTGGAGAAATTCCAATAATTATAAAATCAATAATCTTCTTGGATACATTATTAATCACACTTTCAAGTACTTTGACACAAAGAAAAGTGGTAAGATCATTGTTTTCTAAATAATTTGTGGCACATTTTGCATTTATTCCAACTTTCATTTGAGAGTTCTTTGTGAAATGCATGTACATCCTCCGTCATTTGCATGGTGAGGTAATATCTTTTCAACTCTAGATTTGTATAGAAGTTATTTCTTGTACCTGATTATTTTTCAATTCTTCCTGTTCAAGTTTATGTCGATGATATAATTTTTGGATCCACTAACATACAACTTATAGAGGAGTTTTTTCTATGATTATGCATGGTGGTTTTAAGATGAGCCTTATGGGGGAGTTGAATTACTTCCTTGGTCTTCAAATCAAACAACTTAATGAAGGGAATTGGGGATACTTGATATCTCAAATATTTCCTAAAATATGATTTATTTCATGCACTTTATATACTTTTCCTATAAACTTCCTTGGAAGTTCTATTCCATAAAAGTGCATCCTTTATCAACTCATAAGCGATGTAATATTATTCTATTTTCCCTCTTTGAGTGTAAGCTTTTACTTTTGCATGTTGTTTATGTTCCAAATAATTGATATTCTTGATGTATGAGATAGTTCATGAATGTTCACTTCCAAAATTTTATGTTGATGTATGTCAATTATATGCTTATAGTAACATTTTACTATTCCATCTATATGCTTGAAATATATTCTTAGTGTATATGACTTGTTATCTATTTGTGCATGAACCATGGTTGAACATGTTATGATGTTAATAATATTCTTGTTGTATGTCATTATTATTGTTACATCTCTATTTTTGGTTTGAGTGGTGATAAATTTGTATTGCCTTGCTAGAGCACATGCGTGTGCAGCAATTTGGGAGCACCAAAGGCTCATGTTCATGTTTTTTATGTTATTAGGCATCAATAAGTGGAAATTTTGCTCTATTGTTGCATTATTTGCTTGTATTTGTGTTTAGAGTATTCTATTTCAATGTGAATGTCATTCTATGTGAGTGTTATCATGTTGACAGTCTTATCTTGGCAAATTGCCTATGTGTAGTATTTTTGTTTGTATGAGATTTAAGATAATTCTCATAGTTTGCTTGTTCTCTTTTTTATGTTGTCAAAGGGGGAGAAGTATGCAAGATGAATTTGGATGCACATATTCAGGAGGAGTCTTCATGAAGACATAAACTTAGCAAAACACATCGTCTCATGTTTTGCCATCATCAAATAAGGGGAGTATGTGAGTGCCTTTTGAATTTTGAATGGTGCCAAAACTAGGATACTGTAGCGTTAATGTACATTCACTACTATGGAAAGCACACATTACAACGGTTGGAAAAGGGATACCACCACGCGGCTCCAACCATTGTGAGGTAAAGTATGATTGTATGTATGATGATTTCCACCACGGTCGTGAAACCGTGATTGTATCCAAGTAATGCGCTACCTACCACAACAGTTACTTTAACCAACCATTGTGATATTATTTAATGCAACATATTTAATCACGATTGTTCTAAACAACCGTAATTAAATATAGACTTGAGTTTATTAAAAATTATGTGGAATGCTTATTTCACCAATGCTCACTAAACATATAACATTCCAATCTGCACTAGAACATTATAATATGACAAATTAAGTTATATTATAAGAGTAAGTTCACATTCAATGTTTAACAAGCGATCTCTAACACCTTATATGTATTTTGTTCTTTGACAGTAAGAACTTCGTTTAATAATCCTAGTTCTTCAACCGCCCCTGACTTCACCTCTAATTGTTTTGGTAATATATTATTTACTCTGTATACAAAATTAGTGGTGGAGAGAGGTGTGGTTGAAGATCTAAGACCATTAAACCAAGTTCTAACGGTCACAGAATAACATGCAGTTAACAGTGTAAAGAATTTCTGTCAAGAATCGAACATGTGCTTAATTTCTTATACAATTTTATCTATCATATCATAATTTTCTAATATAGTTTAGAAAGTGATATATTCGGTAAGGGATTGGAAAACACTCAAACCACATAATATATAATAAACTCATCTCTTAAACAAACATTAACAATAACATTCATAAAAAACATTGATCAACAACAAACCATAAACAACTAAAATGATACAACAAACATATCAAGTCATAAAATGCTTCAGAAACATATCACACATGTCCCATAAAGGTGTGTTGTCAGTGAAATAAGGATGAAGATAAATTTAGACCTGCAAACTTGTGTAGAATATGAATGGATGTCATTCTGGATCTTTGACACAAGTTTGTAAGGCTAAATTTATCTTCGTCCTCTTTATTGAAAGAAGCATCCATGCTTACAAGTCAAAACAAGAAAGAAGTTCAAACATAATGAAACAAGCTATTGAAACAGATTTTGAAAACAAAACTATAGAGAAAATGAACCTGTAAATATCCATTGGCTAAGATTTGTTGTTATGGTTTCGTTTTGGGGTTTCCATATGAGAGAGAAAAGTGAGAGAGTTGTTAGGGTTTTGTTTTGAGATAGACGAGTGAAAGAGTTGTTAGAGTTTTATTTTGAGAGATACGGTTGTAATGTACTAAAGTGATAGATAACTCCACTTATATATAAATAAAGTATCACCTTTCATCACGGTAGTTAATAAAAATTGTGGTGATATACAAATTAAATGACATTTTTATCACGATAAATGGCTAATCGTAGGTGTTGGGATTCGAACCATTTCACCTCGTGTACCTTTTCACCATGGTTGCTTCATTTGACCGTTGTGACATGTCCTTTAGTAAATACAAAAAAAAAACGCCTAGAAATAAAGTATTACCATGATTAACTCTACGACCGTTATGAAATTGGTGTTATGAAAGGTATATTTTGTAGTAATGATTGGACGGTATCCTCTAAGTCTAGATGTGCATCTTAGCATTAGGGAGTATTAAAATGGTTTGGAAAAGATTCATATAACATAAATTCATTAAAAACATGGTTTTTGGCAAAACACTACATCATAGGTCGACACATGCAAGTGTAGGTCGACCTATAGAAGTTTTCACCTCAGTATAGGTCGGCACATAACATTTCAGGTCGACACTCACACATTAATATTAAAGCATGTAGCTTCAGTCTAATGTTCTGACCAATATAGGTCTACACATAGTCGACACAAGACATTGACAGGTCGACTTGAAACCTTATCAGGTTAGATCATCTGCTTTGATAAGTCGACCTATGACTTACACAGGTCGACACGCACGATGCATTATTTCAAAATTCTTATTTTTCCCTCCATCTATTTGTATTTTCTTTTTCTTCATACCTCTCGTACATATAAATACTCATGCATACATCATATTCTAGTAAGGTATTAGTTTAAAACCTAAACGAAACCATAATTATAAAGTAAACCCATCATCTTCAACCTCTCTTTTATGCATACACACAATCAAACTACACATAATCATTTTTTGATTGGGTGACCATCTAGATCAGAATTGATAACGTCCAATTATGTTGGTGTAACCGAGAATATTGGGTTGGGTTCTTTGTGTGTTTCAAATAAGAAAACCAAGTTGGAGTTTTTCTTCAAGATCATTGAGATTTGAAGGTTTTGGACAAGATCACACAAACACGGATTCTATCGAGTGAAGAGGCCTTGAGACGAGGTAGGTGGTACCTTGTGTAACATCCATTTTAATTATTTAGTCTTTTGGTATTATTTTATTTTGGTGTGTCCTTTGGGGGGGTGTACCGGAGCGCGTGGGTGGATGTCCTTGAGTTATAAGAGTTATTTAATAAAATATAGAGTTTAATAATAATATAATATAATCAATAATGACGATAATCTAATAATTAGTAATATTATTATTATTAATAAAATAAGGATTAAAAAGGGGTATTATAAGAGTTTGGGAGAGAAGGAGAGAATCAGAACACGATAAGTCAGTTTTAGAGAGAATAGGAAAGAGGAAGAACAAGGAGGAAGAGAAGAAAGCTAGGGCTAACATTTCTTCAGAGTTCTTCATCAATCGGAGCATTAATCGAGGTAAGGGGGAGAAACTGATTAGGATTGGTATTTACATGAAATTGGGTAGTGGGGATTCCTTAACCCCGTAGGGATTTTGATGAACATGTTTGTTATATTGAAATGTTGATGATTGTTGTTGTTGTTATGATGAATTGGATGTGCATTGATGTGTTTATAAGCATGGTTGCCATTGATGACTTTGGGTATGTGTGGTTATGAGATTGGTGAAGTTCTGAGTAACTTCTGTAGTTCTGATGATGAACATAGGTGTGGGTTCTGGAGTTAAAATTGATAGGAAATGATAGATTAGTGTTTATTGGTTGTAGTATTGATAGGACTGAAGATAGAAGTAGAGTGATAGGCTTGAATTTGAGCAAGATAACAGTTCTAGACTGTGAGGGTTTTGAGAGATCGCAGAACTCGCTAAGCGAGTAGCTAGCAACCGAGCTAGCGAGCAATTCGCTAGGTAGTTCGTTAGGCGATCTAGTAGCGAGTGTTCTCTAGGGCCTCGCTAGGCGAGTGAGGTAGCGAACCCTTCTAGTAGCTACTGTTTGCCTTCGCTAGGCGAGCAGCTAGCAAGCGTTTGCTAGGGCTACGCTAAGCGAATGAGCCAGTGAGCGTGACAGAATGTGTGTTATGCTGTATTTCATTGTGATTCGTTTTGTAAGATCCCTTAGGTTGGGACAGGTACATATGTGGTGTTTAGTGGTGTAGGGTATGTACTTGGTGTTGGTAGGTGGAATTATGCAGTATTGAATTTAATCAAAATAATTAAATTGATGTGTGAGGTGTGTATGGGGTATGGTGAGGTGATCAGGGGGGATCGTGTGACTTTAATTAAAATAATTAATTAATGAACAATGTGTATGTATGATGTATGGTGATGTGATCATGGGATCGTGTGCACCTTGTGTGCTTGAGTTCATTTGTTGTGCATTTAGTGTTATGCATATCATGGTGTTGGTGGGACGAATCATTGCTCAAGAGGAGTGTAGGTGATTCATCCGTACTCCATTGCGGAGAATGTTGGGGATAGATCATGGCCAAGGATGGGTGTATGTGATCTATCTGGGGTTCGATTGAATGAACCAATGAGTCGGTACCACATGCATGGTGTTGAGTTGCATATTTGCATTATGGTGTGTTGTGTTGTTGTTGGACAGTAGGTCGTTTTTTATGAATGTTGGGTGCTATTTTATATAATTTCTACCTTTATTTCATGTACTGTATTAACGATAATTTTGATCATGTTTTCTCACCCCTTTGTTGTTGTTGTGGTCTGTGCTTCTTCGGAAGTACAGATAATCCAGGTACTTAGCTAGCTTGGATAGTGGTGTGCGAGTCGAGTCTTAGGATGCTCTGATACGTAGCACGGGACTTGGGTGTTTATTTGTTTTTATGCTGAACTTATTTTATTTCCTGTGACGTATCATGTTGGTGAACATTTTCATGAATCTTTTTATGTAATTCGGAGGATGGCCGAGAATGGTGAACTAATGAATATTTTCAGCTGTTTTGTTTTGAAAACCTTCTAATGAAGTGTATTATGGATTATAAGATGTGATATCCCACTTGTTGAGGGAAGACTCTGATGTTTATTTGGATTAATCGTATTTTATTTTAATGTTGGGAAGTGGGGTGTTATAATTAGTATCAGAGCAGGTCGGTCCGTCCGGCCAGTGTAGTTGTTGAGTTTGTCCTTAGGATAGAGAATGTGTATCTTTTAACCTGGTGTTGTTATTGTTGAGCAGTATGGCATGAAGGAACGATGCTGCTTTGGTTGCTGCTATGCAAGCGATGGCGCAGGTGGTTGCTAATCAGAACCAAGTTGCGGGTGCGCAATTTGGGGATTTCGCACAGTTTTGGAGTAACAAGCCGCTGACGTTTGAAGGAGGAGTTTTGGATCCTGAAGCTGCGCAGAAGTGGCTGAAAGTGATTGATAAAAATTTTAGGACAATGGGTTGTAGTGATGAGCAAAAGGTGAGGTTTGGTACTCACATGCTGGAAGGTGAAGCTGAGGCTTGGTGGGACAATAGTCGCCAAAGATGGGTGACTGCAGGAACTGTGATCACTTGGGATGTAGTTCGAAAGGATTTTCTAGAGAAGTACTTTCCGGAAGACATACTAAGTGCTAAGGAGATAGAGTTCCTAGAGCTGAAGCAGGGTAATCTGACTGTAGCAGAGTATGCTGCGAAATTTGAAGCGCTGATGCAGTATTGTCCTCATTACAATACTGAAGATGCGATGACCTCTAAGTGTTTGAAATTTGAGAATGGGCTGCGTCCAGAAGTTAAGTTGGGGATTGCTTGTCAGAAGATCAGGAATTATCCTGAGCTGGTAAGCAGAAGCAGGATCTATGATAATGACAATCGGGCCAGGATTGCACATTATAAGGTTGTGAATGGTTGTAAAGGTAAGCAGAGATTTGGTGGTACTCCCTGCAATGTTCCTTTTGATAAGGGAAAGCATAAGGCTACTTCTGATAAGAAGTCCAGAGAAGGGAAAACATCTGCTGATTTGAAATGTTTCCGGTGCGGTGGCGCGGGTCACCGTGCTAATGAATGTCCTAATGAGGTGAAGAAGTGCTTCAGGTGTGGTAAGCCAGGCCATGTAATAGCTGATTGCAAAGCCACTATGCCTACCTGTTATAACTGTGGTGAGAAAGGTCATATTAGTACGCATTGCGAGAAGCCGAAGAAGTCTCAAGCGTCTCAGGCCAGTGGTAAAGTGTTTGTTGTAGTGGGAACGCAAGCTGCCACTGAAGAGCGTTCTATCAAAGGTACTTGTTTCATCAATAATATTCATTTGACTGCTATTGTTGATACGGGTGTTGATCGTGAATTTCTATGTCTAACTGAACTAACTGCAAGTGCACAGTCTATCGCGTAGTAATATAAGATATCGATCCCATAGGGACTCGTAATCAAGCTAGTATTTTCGGGTGTTACTGTGTTTAGCTAGGTTGGTATGGTTTTAGGGGAATAAAAGCAAAATAAGTGTGCAGACTATAGGGGAACTAAAAACGTTACTTAAGGTATAAATGCTTGAATCGGTATGCAATATGTTGGTTCTTCAAGGATTCGACAAGTCACCGGTGTTTTGGGTGTTTTCAAAAATAGTTTAAGAAGAAAATGACGGTTTAAAGACCTTTGTCTCATGATGGTTGTTGACGCTAGTCGCAACTCTAAGGCGAAATGTATGTTGTCGCTATCCCGTTCGCAGTTAAAATTACTTTTTGAAAACCATTAAGCTCTAATCCTTTTTAAAGCGTTGTCGCTGTTTTTAAAACGAATGCTTAGTTTTTACTATCTGGACCTAACCTCAGTTGTCGCTTGTTGGTTCGTACCTTTATGAATTTCCCACTGTCGTGGCAAAACTGCTTTTAAATAGGTTCTCGCTGTCGCGAAGAACATTTATTTTAGAAAAATCGATTTAAAAACTAAAGCCATAAATAAGTTTGAAAAGGAAAGTATACACTGGTTATTATCGAATCCCATCTGACTACCTATTACATACCGATTACTTTAATTTAGCCGGACATGGAATATAAACTAAGAACACGTAAACAATGGTAGAATATATAAACATGCATCATAATGGGAAATAGAATTCAATTAACGATTATAATAAGAACCTGTAAATAATTCAATTGGCCTTTGGGAAATCCTCCAAAATGTCGGCAGGATTTAGTCTTGGTGCCAATTACTCGTACAAAATAGAATTTGAAAAGTAAAACACAATTGCAAGGAAAGGAAAGAAAAAGGAAACAATAAGAGATTCTGAAACTCAAAAAATTGCTCTGAAAATAAATTGGCAGCACTTCGTGTCTTCAATGCAGCTCCCTTTTTCTGGTACCAGCTCCCTCCTTTTATAGACGGAATTTCCAACGGTTAGTTACCTCAGGAAGTGGGATTGATCTCAGCAAAAGTAGGAGCTAGTGGTCCACTCCTTTTGGTATTTGAAAGCACTTATAGCACGTGCAATATTTCTGCACTTTTTGTCTGCATGACGGTCGTCATGGGTTTGTGACGATCGTAACACGTATGACGGTCGTAATGGGCTTGTGACGACCGTCACATCAGCAAAATTCGTATTTGCTATTTTTTTGTCTGTTTTTCATCTGGTTTTCATCTGTAATTGCTTGTTTTCTTCATCTTGCTCCATTTGAACATGAACTTTGAATACCTGCAAAATACTGGACAAATAACGTGGAAATACCCGAAATCAGAGTGAAACTAGTCACTGATTAGTAAAAATGTATGTCATTATATATATACGATTTCGCGTTATAAAACTCCCCTAAACTTGAATCTTTGCTTGTCCTCAAGTAAAGGTAGGAAAAATTTACAATTTGGCAAGTACGCGGCACGCTCTTCTTTCGATAAGATTTCTCAGACGTCAAGTTAGGAAGCCGGGGGTCAAATGGAAACAAAACGTATACGGCGATGACACTGAACTATAAGTCTTCGAAGGCCTCTCTTTTATGCAAGCCAGTCCCAATCATGTTACTGCAGTTCGGCGTCAAGTCTCCTGCAACAAGTTTTACCCGGTTTCGTTCTGGCGCAATCATATTAAGCTTGTTATCCATACATGTTCATGGTAGGTAAACCTGTAAGTGACTATGATCTCTTTGCTCAATTGATTTTTCTTCGCACATATGCTTATTCTATTATAAATCTTGAAGAGTTTTGTACCGTTGGGCTAAATGCTCGGGTGAGGAGCACCTAACTTAGAAGGAACGTGTCTCTGTACTCAGGCTATATGGCTTTTCTTTTTCATGATTATTCATTTCATACTAGAGATCACGCACTTATTTGCATCGGTTTCTTACTTAGAAGTGTTTAGGATGGTGTTGACTGCTCGTATAAACTACTGGGGGCTCCGTTTGAGGCGAGACTTGAGGCTTTGGTACAAGTAAGTAGTGAAACTGACTCGCATAAACCAGAGGTCTAAGGTGTCAGGGCGGTAGTGGCTTTGTTAGAATTTTCTTCTCGGGAATTCCAAACTTGGTTAAGCTTTGGCGTATCACATGATGCTTTGAAAAGGATAAAAGTTTCTTTGTATATGTCGGATAAGGCGCGGGGAAGGGAGTTCATGTAACGGAGAGATATATATAAATGAGCTTTATTTGCCAAAATTGAAATACTTTAAATTGAAATTTTGAATGAAAGTGCAGGCGGAATAGAAGTACAAGCGAAATAGGAAATAACAGGGAAAAAGGGAAATAATGCTCCGCTCCCACACTATCTCAATCAGTGTCCCCACTGATTTGAAAGAATGCAGAAGGGAAAGTACAAAGAAAACAAAATACAAGAAATGAAAAATACTACTAGTCCCTTCCTCTTCCTCTGTCTCTACCTCTACCTCTGGCTCTTCCATCGCGTGCCTCGAGATTCAAAGCTCCTATGTGGTAAATGTAGTCGCGGAGGCCGTCGAATCGCACAGTGAGATTGGCCATGTCGTCGATCAGGCTGGCCTGGCCATCCTGGAGCTGCTGCATAGATGTCCTCATGTGACCGATTTGTTCTCTCTGCCAAGCTTCGAACTGTTCAGCCCTTCGGTTTTGTTGTTCCATCATAAGCATCATCTGATTCTGTTGTTTGATGGAGCAGGGGAGATCCGCGTTTGTAAAATCGGCTTCAGGACGGCGGCGGCGACGTGAGGAAGGACCTTCGGCAGGAGGTGGTTGTGATGGCTCATCATGGTCAGCTCTATCCAACTCTTCTTGAACTTCATCCATGGGCCCTTGGGCATTTTCCTGAGTTGGGGCAGCAGGAGCATTCGGATCGAAGAGCCAGTTGGCTCTGTCCTGCGGATGCATTCGGGTGCGAGAGGGCATGATAATGCTTTGGATAGTGTGACCTCACACTACCGGATGATATTTCTCATCTGCTCGGGATCTGATTAGGTAAGAGGCGCGGCAATGGTCGGTGTCGAGGAAAACAGGGGGCATCTGGCGAAGGTTCTGGAGGTGGTTGCCAAGACCGAGGCCTAAGGCGATAGAAGTGATGATGCCACCAAAATAGAATGGTTTTGAGCCGCGGTTGCAGTTGGCTTGAATGTGAGCCAAGAGGAATGGTGCGGCGTCAACGGGTTCCGAAGCAAACACGCAACGGAGAAAGAACAGCTCCTTCGAGTTGACTTTGTGGTTACTGTCACGAGCGAAGATGGTGTTGCTCAACACGCGATGAAAGTATCAGATTGTTGGATTGTGGATGTGGGTGGCATTCAGAGTCTCCCAACTTTCAGCAGTGGTGCCGGTCAGTTGGTTCCATAGAGTGAAAGCTTCATGGTAGAACTGATCGGAGGGGCGGCGATGAGCGTCGTCGCCGTGAGGAAACTGCAGCAAGTCGGCGATGTGGTCCTGGTTGATTTGATATTCGGTGTCGAACATGCGGAAGCAAGCGGCGCCGGTGAGCTGATTGGTATCGCCGGGTGAAGTCACGTACGTGAAGGAACTGAGAAACTCCAGTGTGAGTTGCTCGTAGGTGGGTTAAGGGTTGGTGCAAAGATGCCAAATGTCGGCCCTCTGCAGCATCCAAGTGACACCATCCAGAATTCCCAGGTCTGTCAAAGAGTCTATGTGAGCATAGCGGGTCGGTTGTAGCGATCGTTGACGGAAAGCTATGTAGTTGGTCCTCTACCTTTCGCCGAACTCGCCTTCTCGGAAAAGGATATTGCTCAAGTTGGGGTTTTCACGATTTTGCCTAGCCACTTTTTGTGAGAGAGGTGCAGAGATGGAAAATAGATAGTTTATGTGGATGGAGAAGTAGGGGAATGCAAAGGTCAATATATAGGAGTGAAATGGAAGTTGAAATGGTGGAGGATTAATGGGGAATTCGGAAGGTTGTAGTGGGGTTTGAATGTGTGAAAGTGGGAAGTTAAGAGAGTGGGGGTGGAAGGGTTCGTAACCCCTGTTTTGACAGAATTGGGGTTTTATTCGTGTGACGACCGTCAGGGGTGTGTGACGGTCGTAATACGCGTGACGACCGTCATGGATGTGTGACGACCGTCACATCAGCAAATTCTGCAGAATTGCAGAAGTTTGCTTATGGGGTGTTTTCCACAGTTGAAGATGTGATTTTAATTCTATTGCAGTATGAGAGACTAGTTACAAAATAGAAAATAACGGGAAAACAAAATTAAGGGAATACCGAAATTAAAATAACATTGAATCTAAAAACGAGTTTAATGTAATACAATACTCAAAAAGAAACAATTGCAAAATTTAATAATGGGGAACAACGTGAAATGCAGTAAACGAAACTTAAAAAGAAACTAAAACATCACTCCTTTGGTTTCTTCAAGTTGTTGATCTGCTGAATAACGTCATTAAATTGGTCGCTAACTACGTCCATAAAAGTAACGACATCCATGTGAAGTTGCGTTAGTTCATCTTTTATAGTGGTTAATTCTAGCTTGAAATCGTCCATAGTTCTCAGAACAGTGTCCAACTTGTCTGTGTCTTGTTCAGGAGTAGGATCAGGAAAGTTATGGTAATTAGGAGGGGTCTCAGGATCTGTCTCCACTTCGGACTCATAATCTTTGTAGTACATATAGTCATGTGCTTCTGATATGTGATCATTTTCGTACATGTAAGCCTGGGGTGTGGAGTGAGGTGATGGAGGTCCCATAGGCTCGTCCAATTCATAAAGCCAATTTTTTCTGTTGTGGATACTCGTTAGCTCGTGGTTGGGCAATGTGAAAAGGTGGACAGGTTGATCAGCGATGAGGTATTCGTAGGCTCCTGGTCCTAAGGTACCTAAGATACGTATGTTGAAGCAAAATTGGATGTCCATTGATCTGAGGTTGCCGAAACGAATAGCTCTGTTCAGGTGGTACCTCAGGCCAATTTCGTGGGCAATCATGGTGACTAAGCCTCCTATTAAGATGGGTGAATGAGGTTCCTGATTAAGGCGTGTGAATGACCTCATCATAAAAGGGACAGCATTGACAGGGCGGCCTTGTGAAGCACAGAAAAGGATGAACAACTCTTCCTTGGAAACTGTTGTAATGTTTTCCTCCTTCCCAAAGAGGGTATGGGCTAAAATCCTATGAAAGTAACGGAGTGCTGGATTATGTATCTCGTTATTGTGCATGTCATTAGGTTCAGGGTGATAGTTACCCGTGATGGTACCCCAGAATTGTTCTAACTCGAGATCAAAATCCTCTTCAGTGTTGGTAAACACATAAGGTCCGCTAGGGAATCCTAGGGTGTTAGCTAACAATGTACGGTTGTGGATGTGGTCCATTCCAAACATTCTAAAGGTTATCAGCTCTTTGGTGGATCCATAGCCATGTTCGGGTAAGTAGCTTAAGGAGCTAAGGAATTCGAACGTGAGTTCGCGGTAGGTAGCAAATCGGGTCTTTAGAGCAGTTTGCTCCCAGCCTAATTGGTTAAATAGATACTGAATGCTATCCTGGATTCCTAGCTTATCCATGGTGGATCTATCGTAGTACAGAGTCGAAGCGATGCTTCTCTGAGTCAGTGCCTCAAATCTGGCCTTGTGAGCTTGTCCTCTAAATATAATGGTCGTAACATCGATGTCAACCATACTCGGAGGTTAGTCGGATAAAAATGGGAGGAAGGTAAGACGGCTTTAAAATCCTGGAAAGGTTGAAATCACATTTACTCAGATTAGATTTTTAAGAAGCAAAAGGTGATAAAAGATAGAAAAATAAAATAAAGGAAATAGTAGAAAATAAGAAAATAGAATTTTATGGAAATTAGAAATTAAAATGAAAATATAGTTTTAGTAAATTTAGAAGGGAAAAACGGGAAAAAATTGGGTTGCCTCCTAATCAGCGTTGTTTTTAACGTCAAAAGCCTGACGATAGCTTGGTTGCAAGCTATTCGGGGGATTGAGCGGGAAGCTTGAGCAATTGCACACTGCTCACGTGATGGCTATTTTCGTTTTGATTATAATGCTTTAAACATTGTCCGTTTACTATAAACGGTTCGTTGATTGTATTGCTGATTTCAACAGCTCCACTTTTAAGGATTTTGGTTACCTCAAAAGGTCCAGACCATCTAGATTTTAATTTTCCAGGGAAAAGTTTTAATCTTGAGTTGAATAGGAGCACGATGTCTCCCACACTGAATTATTTCCGGATCGAACATTTATCATGCCATTTCTTGGTTCTTTCTTTGTAGATGCGGGCATTCTCATATGCGTCCAACCTGAGCTCTTCCAATTCGTGAAGGTTCAAGATTCGTTTCTCTCCTGCCGTAGTGTAGTTGAAGTTCAGCGTCTTAATAGCCCAAAAGGCTTTATGCTCTAATTCCACCGGCAGGTGACATGATTTTCCGTAAACCAATTTAAATGGTGTGGTACCTATCAGCGTCTTAAAGGCGGTCCTATAGGCCCATAAAGCTTCGTTCAGTTTTGATGACCAATCTTTCCTGGAGGTTGCGACAGTCTTTTCCAAAATTTGCTTTATTTCTCTGTTCGAAACCTACACTTGTCCACTAGTTTGTGGATGATACGGTGTAGCTACGCGGTGTTTGACTCCGTATTTGGAGAGGATTTTGTCAAAGATTCGCAATATGAAGTGCGAACCACCGTCACTAATGACGAGTCTGGGCACACCGAATCTAGGAAAGATTGTGTTTCTAAAGAGTTTGACGACTACTCGCGCGTCATTTTTTGGAGCGACAACGGCCTCTATCCATTTGGATACATAATCGACAGCGACGAGTATATATTTGTTTCCAAAAGAGGACAGGAAAGGTCCCATGAAGTCTATTCCCCAGACATCAAAGATTTCTACTTCTAAAATTCCTTTCTGAGGCATTTCATCGCGTCGTGAGATGTTGCTGGTGCGTTGGCATCGGTCGCATTTGAGTACAGCGATATGGACATCCTTTCAGAGGTTGGGCCAAAATAGACCAGATTGTAGAATTTTAGCGCACGTCTTTGAAGTACTAGCATGACCACCATAAGGTACTGAATGGCATTGGAAAATGATGTCTTTTATTTCTTCCTCTGGGACACAGCGACGGTATATGTTGTCGGCGCCTCGTTTGAAGAGTAGAGGTTCGTCCCAATACTAATGCTTTAAGTCGTGGAAGAATTTCTTCTTTTGTTGATAAGTTAGGTCCGGTGGAAGCACGCCTGCGGTCAAGTAATTATCGATGTCGGCATACCAAGGCAAGATGGCTTGGGCATAAACAGCTTCTACGGCTTTTTCAAGTTCTGGTTTTTCCGAGGTTAAGTTGGACATATCGCTTTCCAATTTGGCTATCAGACGTTCGTAAGGAAAATCGTCATTGATAGGCACTGATTCTTGTTTAATGCCCTCTATTCGGGATAAGTGATCTGCAACTACGTTCTCGGTCCCTTTCTTATCTTTAATTTCTAAGTCGAATTCTTGTAATAATAGGATCCATCTCAATAATCTTGGTTTGGCGTCCTTTTTGCTTATTAGGTACCTAATGGCAGTATGATCTGTGTATATGATTATTTTGGCTCCTACCAAGTAGGAACTGAATTTGTCAAGTGCAAACACAACTGTTAGAAGTTCCTTCTCCGTCGTGGCGTAGTTCATTTGGACAGGGTCTAAAGTTCTACTGGCGTAGTAGATTGCGTGAAGCTTCTTGTCTTTCCTTTGTCCTATAACTGAGCCTACAACATAATCACTCGCATCACACATGATTTCAAATGGTAGCCGCCAACCTGGGGGCTGCATGATTGGTGCGGTAATGAGCGTTGTCTTTAGAGTTTCGAATGCTTCTAAGCATTCTTTGTCGAAAACGAACTCGACATCTTTCATTAACAAACCTGTAAGAGGTTTTGTGATTTTCGAGAAATCCTTTATGAATCTTCGGTAGAATCCAGCGTGTCCTAAAAAGCTTTGTATTTCTCATACGGTTTTTGGAGGTTGAAGATCCTTTATGATCTCTATTTTAGCTTTGTCAACTTCAATCCCTTTTTCAGATATGACGTGTCCTAAAACGATGCCTTGTCGGACCATTAAATAGCATTTCTCCCAATTAAGGACAAGGTTCACTTTAGCGCAACTTTTGAGTACCATTTCTAAATTTGACAAGCAACTTTCAAAGCTTTGTCCGCATACAGAGAAGTCATCCATGAACACTTCCATGATGTCTTCTATGAAATCCACAAAGATTGCCATCATGCATCTTTGGAAGGTTGCTGGAGCATTGCATAGTCCGAACGGCATTCGACGATAAGCAAAAGTGCCATAAGGACAGGTGAATGTTGTCTTTTCTTGGTCATCGGGGTGAATAGTAATTTGAAAGAATCCCAAATAACCATCTAGATAGCAGAAGTACGAATGTTTTGCTAGTCTTTCCAACATCTGGTCTATGAAAGGTAAAGGGAAGTGATCTTTCCGAGTCGCCTTATTCAGTTTTCTGTAATCAATACACATCCTGCTTCCGGTCACAACTCTTTGGGTTATCGATTCACCTTTCGCATTCTTCACTACAGTAACGCCTCCTTTCTTTGGCACTACGTGCACTGGGCTGACCCATTGGCTATCGGAAATCAGGTATATGATTCCTGTGTCTAGTAACTTTTTCACCTCGTCTTTGACTACACTGCTTAGGATCAGGTTTATCCTTCTCTAATGTTCTCTTGAAGTTTTGCAGTCTTCCTCTAGCATGATACGGTGCATACAGATGGAAGGATTTATGCCTTTTAGATCGCTTATATTATAGCCTAACGCAGTTGGGTATTTCCTTAGGACTTCTAGTAATTGCTCAGTTTCTGACTGTCCTAAATTTGCGTTGACTATTACTGGTCTTTTGAATTCTGTGTCTAAGAATTCGTACCTGAGGGTTTTAGGTAGTTCTTTAAGTTCTAAAGCTGGGTTTTTCGGACCTGGCATGTGATTTGGAGTTAGTGCTAAGATCTCGCTCAGCCTATCATCTTTGTATGGCGCACGCCAGTTGTCGTCTTCATGAATAGCATGGATTTGGATCTTCATGATTTCAGAATATGTAATTTCTTCCTTCTCTAATTCTCGTATGCATTCGTCAATGACATCTACTATATAGCATGTGTCATCTATAACTGGTACCTTCAAGAACTTAGTAAGGATGAACTTTATCTTTTCTTCTCCTACTTCGAATGTTAGCCTTCCTTTCTTTACGTCTATGATAGCTTCGGCTGTCGCTAGGAACGGTCTTCCTAGGATAATTGGGGTAATAGAGTCCTCTTTGATGTCCATGATTATGAAGTCGGTTGGGATATAGAATTGGCCTATGGGTACTGGAACGTTTTCCAGCACACCGACGGGATATTTGACTGATCGGTCAGCCAATTGCACGGACATTTTAGTTGGTTTGACTTCTCCCATATTCACCTTTTTGCATATAGATAAGGGCATGACACTTATACTGGCTCCTAGATCGCATAGAGCTTTGTCTATGACGAACTTTCCTATGATGCAAGGTATGGAAAAACTACCTAGGTCTTTTAGTTTAGGAGGCGTGTTGTTTTGAATGATTGCGCTACATTCGGCAGTAAGTGTAACTATTTCGTTATCCTCGATTTTCCTTTTGTTAGACAAGATTTCTTTAAGAAACTTAGTGTATGACGGGATCTGAGTTATCGCTTCTGTTAAAGGAATAGTGATATTTAGTTGTTTCAGAAGTTCAATGAATTTCTTAAATTGTCCTGAAGTTTTGGAATTTATGAATCTTTGAGGATAAGGGATCGGTGGTTTATATGGCGCTGGAGGCACATATGGGTTTTCATCTTTGGCGGCCTTTTGCTCGTCACATTCCTTCTTTTCTGTTTCAGACTCCTTTTCTGTTGGTTTATCAGATTTCTGATGCATGGCTACATCTTCATTCCTAGGATTTGTTGGGCCTTCCAATTCTTTTCCACTTCTCAATATGACAGCATTTGCATGACCTTTCGGATTAGGTTCTGGCTGACCTAGAAATGTCCCAGTTGGTGCGGCTGTAGAGGCTTATTGTTGAGCCACTTGTGATATCTGCGTTTCGAGCATTTTATGATGGGTGGCTAAAGCGTCTACTTTTCCGGTCAGCTGTTTAATCTGCTCGCTAGTGTGTATGTTTTGATTCAGGAATTCTTTATTTGTTTAAACTTGAGTAGCTATGAATTTTTCCATCATCACTTCGAGATTTGATTTCCTAGGGGTAGTCTGGGCAGCAGCGGCTGGTTTCTGATATCCTGGCGGAGCAGCTGGTGCTTGCAAGGCATTATCGCTCTTGTAGGAAAAGTTTGGGTGGTTCCTTCATCCTGGGTTGTAAGTATTTGCGTAAGGATTTCCTTGAGCATAGTTTACTTGGTCAGGTGGAATTCCTGCCAATAATGGGCACTCGGGCACATTATGAGTGGCGATTCCACATAACTCGCAATTTGGAGTTACAGCAGCTACGGTTGCAGTTGGGGTAACGGTCAGACTGTCGATTTTCTGCACTAGAGCATCCACCTTAGCGTTGAGCTTTTCAAGACTGCTGATCTCGTACATCCCACCTTTCGCTGCGGGTTTCTCTGCTGGAGTTCTTTCACCTCCCCATTGGCAGTGGTTCTGAGACATGTTTTCGATAAGTTGATAGGCTTCGTCGTATGGCTTATCCATAAGTGCACCGCCTGCGGCGACATCTACCGTTAATCTGGTGTTATATAGAAGCCCATTGTAGAAAGTATGGATTGTCACCCAGTCTTCTAAACCGTGGTGAGGACATGCTCTCATCATATCCTTAAACCTTTCCCATGCTTCATAGAGAGATTCAGCACCTTTTTGTCGAAATCCGTTGATTTGAGCTCTAAGCATAGCAGTTTTGCTTGGCGGAAAGTATCTTGCTAAGAAAACGTTCTTCAATTGTTCCCACGTCGTAACGGAGTTGGATGGTAAGGATTTCAACCAAGTCCAAGCTATATCTCTAAGGTAGAAAGGAAAGAGACGAAGTCTTATTGCGTCTGGAGTTACTCCATTTGCCTTCATTGTGTCTGCGTATTGCACAAACTTCGTTAAGTGTTCATTCGGATCCTCAGTTGCATTTCCTGAGAATTGATGTTGTTGTACAGCTGACAGCAATGACGGTTTCAACTCGAAATCGTTCCGATTGATAGCGGGGGCAACAATGCTACTTCGAGGCTCCAGTTGAGATGGGGTAGCGTAGTCCTTCAGCGGTTTGTTCTGAGGTCCGTCAGCCATCTTTGATTCTTCAACAAGAGGATGAGCTAGAAGATCAGGAATATTGTGTTTTCGTTGATATTCGAGGATGTGCCATCTTAAGTGTAAGAAGCGCTCTAGTTCGGCGATTGTAGGTTGTAAGATATCGCCTTGTGAGCGAGTACTTGGCATACAACCGAAGAACAAGTAGAGGGAGAGAGAATGGTTAACCTAGTTTATACTGTGTAACAAAGGATTACACTATTGACTAGACTGGTCCCCGGCAACGGCACCAAAAACTTGATCGCGACTTTCTATGTCTAACTGAACTAACTGCAAGTGCACAGTCTATAGCGTAGTAATATAAGATATCGATCCCACAGGGACTCGTAATCAAGCTAGTATTTTCGGGTGTTACTATGTTTAGCTAGGTTGGTATGGTTTTAGGGGAATAAAAGCAAAATAAGTGTGCAGACTATAGGGGAACTAAAAATGTTACTTAAGGTATAAATGCTAGAATCGGTATGCAATATGTTGGTTCTTCAAGGATTCGACAACTCACCGGTGTTTTGGGTGTTTTCAAAAAATAGTTTAAGAAGAAAATGACGATTTAAAGACCTTTGTATCACGATGGTTGTTGATGCTAGTCGCAACTCTAAGGCAAAACGTATGTTGTCGCTATCCCGTTCACGGTTAAAATTACTTTTTGAAAACCATTAAGATCTAATCCTTTTTAAAGCGCTGTCGCTGTTTTTAAAACGAATGCTTAGTTTTTACTATCTGGACCTAACCTCAGTTGTCGCTTGTTGGTTCGTACCTTTATGAATTTCCCACTGTCGTGGCAAAACTGCTTTTAAATAAGTTCTCGCTGTCGCGACGAACATTTATTTTAGAAAAATCGATTTAAAAACTAAAGCCATAAATAAGTTTGAAAAGGAAAGTATACACCGGTTATTATCGAATCCCATCTGACTACCTATTACATACCGATTACTTTAATTTAGCCGGACATGGAATATAAACTAAGAACACGTAAACAATGGTAGAATATATAAACATGCATCATAATGGGAAATAGAATTCAATTAACGATTATAATAAGAACCTATAAATAATTCAATTGGCCTTTGGAAAATCCTCCAAAATGTCGGCAGGATTTAGTCTTGGTGCCAATTACTCGTACAGAATAGAATTTGAAAAGTAAAACACAATTGCAAGGAAAGGAAAGAAAAAGGAAACAATAAGAGATTCTGAAACTCAAAAAATTGCTCTGAAAATAAATTGGCAGCACTTCGTGTCTTCAATGCAGCTCCCTTTTTCTGGTACCAGCTCCCTCCTTTTATAGATGGAATTTCCAACGGTTAGTTACCTCAGGAAGTGGGATTGATCTCAGCAAAAGTAGGAGCTAGTGGTCCACTCCTTTTGGTATTTGAAAGCACTTACAGCACGTGCAAGATTTCTGCACTTTTTGTCTGCATGACGGTCGTCATGGGTTTGTGACGGTCGTAACACGTATGACGGTCGTAATGGACTTGTGACGACCGTCACATCAGCAAAATTCGTATTTGCTGTTTTTTTGTCTGTTTTTCATCTGGTTTTCATCTGTTATTTCTTGTTTTCTTCATCTTGCTCCATTTGAACATGAACTTTGAATACCTGCAAAACACTGGACAAATAACGTGGAGATACCCGAAATCGGAGTGAAACCAGTCACTGATTAGTAAAAACGTATGTCATTATATATATACGATTTCGCGTTATCAGGTGCAACCCACTCGTTCATTTCTGTTGATTGTGTGAAGAGGTTAGGATTGGTGTCGTCTACTCTTGATCGACAGATGACTATTGAGATTCCCTCTATTTGTTCAGTGACTACTTCTTTAGTGTATTTGAAGTGTCCACTGACTATTTTCGGTAGAGACTTTGGGGTAGATCTGATTTGTCTGCCACTTGGTACTTTGGATGTTATTCTGGGTATGAATTGGTTGGAGTTCAACTGAGTCTACATCGATTATTTTCGGAAGGTGTTGTTGTTTCTTACTCCAGAAGAGGAAGCATTGGTGGATTCCTTGTCTAATAAGGAATTGAGGACCCTGTTGGAGGACGAAGCTAAGATGTTTGCTTTATTTGCGTCATTGTCTGTCGACAGCAAGACATCAGTGAAAGAGTTGGTTGTGGTGAATGAATTTCCTGAAGTATTTCCTTATGATATTACGGAATTACCTCCGAAGAGAGAAGTTGAATTTAGCATTGATCTTGTTCCTGGTACGAGACCTATATCTATGGCGCCGTACAGGATGTCGGCAGTGGAATTGGCTGAATTGAAACCTCAGATTAAAGAATTGTTGGATAGAAAGTTTATCAGACCGAGTGTGTCGCCGTGGGGAGCTCCAGTGTTGTTGGTAAAGAAGAAGGATGGTAGTATGAGTCTGTGCATCGATTACCGTCAGTTAAATAAAGAGACCATTAAAAATAAATATCCTCTTCCAAGGATTGACGATTTGATGGATCAGTTAGTAGGAGCTAGGGTGTTCAGTAAAATTGACTTGAGATCGGGTTACCATCAGATTAGAGTGAAAGAAGGTGATATTCAGAAGATGGCATTTAGAACTCGATATGGACATTACGAATATGCTGTGATGCCTTTTGGAGTGTCTAATGCGCCGGGAGTGTTTATGGAGTATATGAACCGAATTTTCCATTCTTATTTGGATCAGTTCATTATTGTGTTTATTGACGATATACTGATTTATTCTAAGTCTGAGGAAGATCACGCAGGACATTTGAGAATTGCTTTGCAGATGTTGAAAGATAATAAGCTGTTTACTAAACTGTCAAAGTGTGAATTCTGGTTGAAGACAATGAGTTTCTTGGGGCATGTAATATCCGGTGATGGTATATCGGTGGACCCATCGAAAGTGAGTGCAGTGTTGCAGTGGGAACCGCCGAAGACAGCAACGGAAATTAGAAGCTTTTTGGGTTTGGCAGGATAATATCGAAGGTTTATTGAAGGGTTTTCTAATTTGGCGTTGCCATTGACTCAGTTGACAAGAAAGAATCAAGTTTTCGTGTGGGATGCTGCTTTTGAAGAAAGCTTTGAGGAGATGAAAAAGAAATTGACTACGACACCGATGTTAGTGTTGCCGACTCCGAGTGAACCTTTTGTGGTGTACTGTGATGCGTCTAAGATGGGATTACGTGGAATTCTTATGCAAGATGGTAAGGTGGTAGCGTATGCTTCGCAGAAAATGAGGGTGCATGAAAGGAATTACCCTACTCATGACCTTGAGTTGGCTGCGGTAGTTTTCGTATTGAAGATCTGGAGGCACTATTTGTATGGTTCGAGATTTGAGGTGTTCGGTGACCATAAGAGTCTGAAATATCGGTTTGATCAGAAGGAGCTAAATATGAGACAGAGAAGATGGTTGGAATTCTTGAAAGATTACGATTTTAATTTGAGTTACCATCCAGGAAAGGCAAATGTGGTAAAAGATGCTTTGAGTAGGAAAGCAATTCATATGTCAGCTTTAATGGTGAAAGAGATGGAACTAATTGAGCAGTTCAGAGATCTGAGCATGGTATGTGAGACTACGGCCGATGGTGTGATGTTGGGCAAGTTGCAGGTGAATAATGATTTCTTGGATTTGATTAAGGAAAGCCAAAAGCTAGATGTGAAGTTAGTAGATTTGATGCCTGGGGTGGAGGGCGACCCCAGCAGTGATTTTAAGTTGGATAGTACAGGTGTGTTGAGATTCAGAGGCAGGATTTGTGTGCCGGATAATGAAGAACTGAAAAAGTCAATTTTGAAGGAGGGACATCGTAGTAGTTTGAGTATCCATCCGGAAGCTACGAAGATGTACCATGATTTAAGGAAGTTATTTTGGTGGTTCGGTATGAAAAGAGATATAGCTCAATTTGTTTATGCCTGTTTGACATGTCAGAAGTCGAAGTAGAGCATCAAAGACCTTCTAGATTTATGCAACCGTTGGAAGTTCCGGTTTGGAAATGGGATTATATAACCATGGATTTTGTTACGGGTTTTCCGAACACGGCGAGAGGATTTGACGCTATTTGGGTAATTGTAGATCGACTTACAAAGTCTGCACATTTTGTACCGATTAATATTAGCTTTCCGTTGGTGAAGCTAGCAGAGACTTATATTCGTGTAATTGTGAAGCTACATGGTGTTCCGTCGAGTATCGTGTCGGATAGAGATCCGAGGTTTACTTCCGAATTTTGGAGGAGTTTGCAGGAAGCTTTTGGTACTAAGTTGAAGCTGAGTTCAGCTTACCATCTGCAAACTGATGGTCAGTCATAGAGGACTATTCAGTCGCTGGAGGATTTGCTGAGAGCTTGTGTGTTGGAAAAGGGTGGTGCGTGGGATACTCATTTACCATTGGTAGAGTTCACGTACAACAACAGTTACCATTCTAGCATCGGAATGGCACCGTTTGAGGCTTTATACGGTAGGAGGTGCAAAACTCCTCTGTGTTGGTATGAAACAGGTGAGAATGTGGTATTAGGATCGAAAATTGTCCAGCAGACTACTAAGGCCATTCAGATAATTCGTGAGAAAATGAAAGCATCTCAGAGTAGGCAGAAAAGTTATCATGATAACCGAAGGAAAGAATTGGAATTCAGTGAAGGTGTTAAGTTTATTGGACCATATCAGATTTTGCAGAGAATTGGTGTTGTAGCTTATAGAGTGGTGTTACCGCCTGAGCTTTCGAATTTGTATGACGTGTTTCATGTGTCGCAACTTTGAAAGTATGTCTCAGACCCATCTCATATGATTCCGAGAGATGAGGTTCAAGTCCAGGAGAATCTTACTGTTGAGGCGATGTCGTTGAGGATCGAAGATCGTAAAATGAAACAACTCCGAGGGAAGGAGATATCTTTGGTGAAAGTAGCTTGGGGAGGTGTTGTAGGAGGCAGTGTGACCTGGGAATTGGAAAGCAGGATGCGAGAAGCGTATCCAGAATAGTTTCCATCAGATAATTTTCGAGGACGAAAATAATTAAAGTGGGGGAGAGTTGTAACACCCATTTTAACTATTTAGTCTTTTGGTGTTATTTTATTTTGGTGTGTCCTTTGGGGGGAGTGTATCGGAGCGCGTGGGTGGATGTCCTTGAGTTATAGGAGTTATTTAATAAAATATAGAGTTTAATAATAATATAATCAATAATGATGATAATCTAATAATTAGTAATATTATTATTATTATTATTATTATTATTATTATTATTATTATTATTAATAAAATAAGGATTAAAAAGGGGTATTAGAAGAGTTTGGGAGAGAAGGAGAGAATCAGAACACGATAAGTCAGTTTTAGAGAGAATAGGAAAGAGGAAGAACAAGGAGGAAGAGAAGAATGCTAGGGCTAACAGTTCTTCTGAGTTCTTCGTCAATCGGAGCATTAATCGAGGTAAGGGGGGAGAAACTGATTGGGATTGGTATTTACATGAAATTGGGTAGTGGGGATTCCTTAACCCCATAGGGATTTTGATGAACATGTTTGTTATGTGGAAATGTTGGTGATTATTGTTGTTGTTATGATGAATTGGATGTGCATTGATGTGTTTATGAGCATGGCTGCCATTGATGACTTTGGGTATGTGTGGTTATGAGATTGGTGAAGTTCTGAGTAACTTCTATAATTCTGATGATGAACATAGGTGTGGGTTCTAGAGTTAAAATTGATAGGAAATGATAGAGTAGTGTTTATTGGTTGTAGTATTGATAGGACTGAAGATAGAAGTAGAGTGATAGGCTTGAATTTGAGCAAGATAACAGTTCTGGACTGTGAGGGTTTTGAGAGATCGCAGAACTTGCTAAGCGAGTAGCTAGCAACCGAGCTAGCGAGCGATTCGCTAGGTAGTTCGTTAGGCGATCTAGTAGCGAGTGTTCGCTAGGGCCTCGCTAGGCGAGTGGGGTAGCGAACCCTTCCAGTAGCTACTGTTTGCCTTCGCTAGGGAGTTTGCTAGGCGAGCAGCTAGCGAGCGTTCGCTAGGGCTTCGCTAAGCGAATGAGCCAGAGAGCGTGACAGAATGTGTGTTATGTTGTATCTCATTGTGATTCGTTTTGTAGGATCCCTTGGGCTGGGACAGGTACAAATGTGGTGTTTAATGGTGTAGGGTATGTACTTGGTGTTGGTAGGTGGAATTATGTAGTATTGAATTTAATCAAAATAATTAAATTGATGTGTGAGGTGTGTATGGGGTATGGTGAGGTGATTAAGGGGGATCGTGTGACTTTAATTAAAATAATTAATTGATGAACAATGTGTATGTATGATGTATGGTGATGTGATCAGGGGATCGTGTGCACCTTGTGTGTTTGAGTTCATTTGTTGTGCATTTGGTGTTATGCATATCATGGTGTTGGTGGGACGAATCATTGCTCAAGAGGAGTGTAGGTGATTCATCCGTACTTTATTGTGGAGAATGGTGGGGATAGATCATGGCCAAGGACGGGTTTATGTGATCTATCTGGGGTTCGATTGAATGAACCAATGAGTCGGTACCGCATGCATGGTGTTGAGTTGCATATTTGCATTATGGTGTGTTGTGTTGTTGTTGGACAGTAGGTCGTTTTTGATGAATGTTGGGTGATATTTTATATGATTGCTACCTTTATTTCATGTATTGTATTACCGATAATTTTGATCATTTTTTCTCACCCCTTTGTTGTTGTTGTGGTCTGTGCTTCTTCGGAAGTACAGATAACCCAGGTACTTAGCTAGCTTGGATAGTTGTGTGCGAGTCGAGTCTTAGGATGCTCTGATACGTAGCACAGGACTTGGGTGTTTATTTGTTTTTATGCTGAACTTGTTTTATTTCCCGTGACGTATCATGTTGGTGAACATTTTCATGAATCTTTTTATGTAATTCGGCGGATGGCCGAGAATGGTGAACTAATGAATATTTTCCGCTGTTTTGTTTTGAAAACCTTCTAATGAAGTGTATTATGGATTATAAGATGTGATATCCCACTTGTTGAGGGGAGACTCTGATGTTTATTTGGATTAATCGCATTTTATTTTAATGTTGGGAAGTGGGGTTTTACACCTTGCAAGGGAGTATCATGAAACGGTTGTTCGTGTTCGTGAATCTTGGGTTCAACAATGTGTGTTAGGGATTAATCCGACCGAGCGAAAACCTTGAAGACGAGGTGGTCTTGCAAGCTAGTAACAATAATTGATGGACTGTAGCAGCATTGTTGGTTACTTGATCAATCTTTGATCAAGGGTTTTGAGGTGGTAGAATCAACAACAAACCATAGGGTTTGTGAGGTTAGAGTTATTCATCTCTTATATATACATTGTTTTGCAAAGTAAGGTTATATTGCAACTATCTCAATTCGAATTCGAATTGAGCGCAGATGTACCCATAGCAAGGTCGATTAGGGAACTGTCTAAATAAATCCTTGTGTGTTTGTGTGTGTATGCCTCTCTCTCTCTCTGTGTGTATATATATATATATATATATATATATATATATATATATATATATATATATATATATATATATATATATCGTTAATTGTTGTACTTACAAATTATCGAATCTTTGTTGCTTGGATCAATTCGTTTGGAAATCAAATTTTTTATTCTGTTTTGAATTATGATTTTTTGATATAATCATAATCACTTTGATTGTGATTGGTTTTAACATCAATAAATCAAATTAAATTTTCAAGCGTTATTGATTCCATGCAAGGTGTTCGATAAATTATTTCAATTGCTTTTAATTGAATTTTTTACAATTAGAAATAAGCTTTACGTGTAGCTTAACATTTAATTGATTTGTGAACTAATTTTTGTTGAACAATTTGTGTTCATTATCATCCTATTGGTTTACGTTACACATATCTGAGCTTTTTGATAGTAGGTTCCGTTAGACGATTCGATTCAAGTTATTTTCATTATGCCATAAAACTTTTGAAAACCATTTTTGCCAAAAGTTAAATTTTAAATTTGTGATTTATTCACCCCTCTAGATCGAAGTCTATCGTCTAACTGGAGTGTTCCTGCACCAAAAGAAGTATGCTCAAGATATCTTGAAGATGTTCAAGATGAGCAATTATAATGCAGATGCCACACCATTAGAAATAAGAGAAAAGTTGAAAAGTAGACAAATGATGAATTTGTAAGTGTCACATGGTATAAAACAAATCATTGGATCCTTGAGGTATCTTTGTAATACCAGGCTAGATATATGTTAAATTTTGAACTGTTGAGCAGATTCATGGAAAAACCTCAAGAATGTCATCTCACTGCAGTCAAGAGAGTGTTTAGATACATCAAAGGTAAGATTGACCATGGTGTATTGATGCCAAGATGGAAGAAGACCAACACATATGCAAAGGTATATGGCTACACTGATTCAAATTTTAGTGGAGACCAGGACGAGAAGAAGAGTACTGTAGGGTATATATTCATGATTGAAGGTACTCAAATCTCATGGAGCTCAAGGAAGCAAAGCATTTTGGTTTTTCATCATGTGAAGCTGAGTACATGGCCACATCATATGCATCATGTCAAGTAGCATGGATAAAGATGTTGCTTGAAGAGCTCAAGATAATGAAACTTAAGAAAATGTAGTTGCTTGTCGACAACAAGTCAGCAAGCGACTTGGAAAATCATCCAGTGTGTCATGGCCGCAGTAAACACATAAATAGGAGGTACCATTTTTTAAGGGATCAAGTTAACAAAGGAAAAGTGGAACTAGAGCATGCAAGATAGGATGACAACTAGATGATATAATCATCAAACCCCTGAAGAAAGTCAGGTTCGACGAGTTGAAGAGAAACATCAGGATGAGAAGTCTCAAGAACATGAATTAGAGGGTGTGCTAGAAGTTGTAATTCAACGTTCAATCAGAGGCTAGTATTTAACTATGTCGAAATAGCTAGTCGGAGGTGTAGGAGTAAGCTATATTTGACAAATACGAATATTACATATAATTATTATGTCGAAATGTAACTTAAAGTTTTGTACTTTGCACTTTATAAAGTTTTGGGTTGACGCTTTAGTTGTCTATATAAAAGCATTGTATGATGTAAAACATAATAACTCCACTCAATAAAATTTTCTCTTTTATAATTCAGTTTTTTCTCTTTTTTCTTTTTTTTATTCTTCTTCTCTTATCATTATTGAAAGTCCTTTTATTTTCTGATTTTTCTACAAGTAAATTTGAATACAGAGGTATGACACTTTTAAAAAAAAGAGTTGATACTTTTAAAAAAAAGAGTTGATGCTCGTATTGAATCATAATATGGAGTTTTAGATAAATTTATTTAAAAAATAAAATTAGAAATTTAGACTATTGCTTCTCTAATAAGCATGTTAACTATGAAGATATCAATAATATAGTTATAGATAGAAATAAAAAGATAAATTTATTAGAAGATGTTAACAATATAGGTAGAGTTCACATCTTAGACAACAATGAGAATATTATATATATATATATATATATATATATATATATATATATATATATATATATATATATATATATATATATATATATATATATATATATATATATATATATATATATATATATATATATATATATATATATATATATATATATATATATATATATATATATATATATATATATATAATAGAAAAATATCAAACACAAGTTTGAGAGATTTATTTAATAGTAAAAGATTTTAAATAAATAGAAAAATATTAACACAAGTTTGAGAGATTTATTTAGTAGTAAAAGATTATAAAAAAGTTATTGATATAGCTAGAATAATATTAACAATTTACTTTTTCTGTTTCAGCTGAAAGAAATTTTTTTAAATTAAAATTAATAAAAAAAATTATTCAAGAATAACAATCTCTTAGTCAAGATGAAATGAATTGACGGAAAAGAATTTTAAATTACAATAAGTTAATAAACGATTTTGTATCTTAAAAAGTGTTCTGGACTGGACTGGAACCTGCCCCTCAGTCGGGAAGGCCCAAACCAACGCTACGTTGGGGAGGTCTAGTAAGGCTCAATCCTCCCATGTCGGGCACGAGTCTTAACAAGGAATATCTGTCGGACAGACTACCCCCTTGACGGGGAGACTCACATGTTTCTCCCACGTTCTCCACGTGCTCCCCCCCCCCCCCCCCAGGTGTTGCACCCCGAAATTTGCCCAACCTTTTTCTTTGGCTGGCTTATGTTTCATTTCATTTCTTTCTAGCATTTGCATTGCATAACATGTTTTCATTGAACAGGGGCTCAAGAGTTTGTGCATAGCAAGAGAATTCTTCTCAGAGTGTTGAGCCTAAGCAGAGGTTTTACTCAAGTTTGGATGGTCATCAAGTCATCAGGAAGTGGACATTGGTCTTGTGAAAGAAAGGATGGATGTATGTGGGTCAGCTCATAACTTGGAGGCCAATTCAAGATCATCAGGGGTTGTGAAGCCATGGTTATGGATATAAGAGGTTGAGAGAACTCATTGAGTGCCTTGAGGGTTATTATGGAGCTCATCCAAGTGTTTGTGCTAAATGTGAAAGGTTACAGTTGAAGGTGTTGCAACTAGGGTTTCATCTGGCTAATCCTCAGTCAACTGTGCAATTGAAGGAGATTAAAACTCAATTCAAAGTCTTTATGGTCATGGGATGTTGTGTTAAGATATGTGAGATATTATTTCAAGTTCAATTCATCAAGGATCAAGTGTGTGAGAAGTTACTAAATTAGGGTTCTCAGGGTAAAATCCCCTATTTAGTGCCTGACTTCAAGACCACCTACCTCAAGATACAAGTTTCATCTCAACTTTTGACCAACATGGAACTTGTATAGCATGTTATTAGATTTAATTTGAGTACTAGAAGTCCTTGATTGGATTTATAGAACTCAAGTTATGATCCAGACAAGTTACAGGTCATCAGAGGGATGTGATTTTGGTCAACAAAAGTCAACCAGCTTCCAAGCCATTTTTGACCTAGAAGGATGTTTCTCCTCAACTTTTGGCAAACATCAAAGTTGTAGGTCTTGATCTTAGCTTTCCAAAATTTACTAGAAGTCTTTCATCGGATTTGTAGAACTTAAGTTATGAGGTTTACAAGTCAAGGGTATTTTGGGAAAGTAAGATTACAGGTAATAAAATTATAGGTCCATTTCACCAACTTCCACCCTTCAAATGGAAATCTTTTCAACAGGAAACTTGCTCCAAATAGGGCCATTTGCATTACCAAATCATCTCTTGTCATGTTTGGAGCTTGGATTGAAGATTTGGGATTTGAACTTTTCATAAAGGAGGCTTAAAATGAGAAATTGAGATTTAAATGATTTTGAACTTTCTCAAGGAAAATTTGTGCATTTTCTGAGTGAAAATAATGTTCCAAAGACATTGCCATTTTCAAATTTGAGATTTGAGGTTTTTTAAATTGGCCATTTTCATGTTTTCTTCCTCTTGAAGTAACAAGTTGGAAATCTACCATAGGATCAAAAACAAGGGCTAATTCTTGACCCTTTGATTAACCAAAGCCATGTGCAACTGATTTGAAGAAAAATATGAGCATGTGCAGTGGGAAATTCGTGTGGGATGGCAAGCAAAAAGTGAGTGAAAATTGAAATTCCATTCTTCCAAATTAACCACAATTGGACCCCCATTTGATGTTAAATCCAACATATAAGTATTCTAGATGAAGATTGGATCAGAAATTAGGTCATTTCGTGCAAGAGGAGCAAGAACACATGAAGAAAAAGTAAGAGCAAAGTGAAATACGAATTTTGGGATTCATCCATTTTCAGACCAAATTGAGCATCCAAACATCTTTAATGGAGTTCATGAAATGATTCTGGGCATTTTTCATTAAGCTTCAGCATAGTTTCAAGGCCTAGTGGAGGCTCTCCACTAGGTAAACTACCTTTCAAAATTTCTCTCAATTCATGATGCCATTCTGTGCCATTTTTGCTTGTTTGTGATCTTTGAGTTGTATAGATCGTTTATGTCCATGTCTTGTTTTGGTTGGTGACAATTTTTGTTGATGGCTTGAAACTTGTTTGGCTCGGTTTGGGCGATTCATGGCATTTTAGGTTTAGTTGATGTTGAATTCGTGATGTACATTTCATGTAGATGATTTCTGGATGTTTTTAAATGATGTTTGAGAACATTTTGGTTTTGAGCATGAATATGTTTGTCTTCGATTTGAGCATGTCATGAGGAATTAATGAAAATAGAGCCTAGATTCATGTTCCTTGTGAGCTATAGATAATTTTCCATATAAGATTTGTTCAAAACGGTTAAGAATTAAGAACGGTGTGTGGTGTTGTGCTATTCGCGGCGGTCGGACTCATGAAGAAGATGACCGGAAAGTTTTTCCGGCGACTGGTTTTTCAAGAGGTAGGAAATGACTTCTGAACTGTGCGATGAGATTACTTTTCCTGTTAATGGTCTTGATCAAGACCCACGGTACTCCATGTTTGACTATGCACTACACAACCACATTTGAAATTCATTAATGCATTGGCATTCTGTCTACCCTTTGATTTGCTTACTAGAACGATCAAGCGCTCCACAAGGAATTCCACCGTGCGCCTCCTTTGACCAGCCTCATGCAATTGTTGTTTGACCTCAGATTTTTGTTTGGGTGCTTGGGCCTTAATCGCTACATGCACCCCCCTGATGGGCCCAGTCCACTTTTCAACTGAATTCTCTTGCTATTCACACCGTTGGCTTAGTTATTTTCTTTTATTTTCTTTTCTTTTTGTTTTAATTTTCTGTTGCAATTTAATTTATCATAATTAATTTCCCAATTATTTAAATTCACCAAAAATAGGTTTTAGAATTTTTGATTTGGCTTTTATTTTATGGTATTTTTATTTTATTTTTTTCAGTTTATTTTCATTTAAAAAAGAATTAATTAGTTGGGGATGTTTTATTTGAATTAAATTTTGGCATTGTTTTCTCTTGATTTTATTTCTAGGTGTAAACTCTTTATTTTTGCATGAAAATATTTGAGCATTGCATTAACATGTTGAAGTATTTTTGCATATTTTTATTTCTATTTTTTATCAAGTTTTGTTTAAGGTTTTGGTTTGGTTTTTTGAACCTTTCCTTTTGCCCTAGTTTAGGGCGTACCTTGTGTGTTTGCCTTCAATTGAGGTAGCTTTGCTTTGAGTTTTGATCTCTAATTTGGACCCCTGGTTCCTAACACCTTAGGGGTCCAATGAGATTTTATTTGGTATTTTTAGGAGCTGTTTACTATTTTTCATTCCTTTTCCATTTCATGTCTACATTGTGTGTTTCCCTTTTGCATATGTGACTTAAGTGTTGACTTGCTTGCTTGCTTTTGTGCATCTTTTTCTCCTTTCTCTTTGCATCCTCATATGAATGCTTGGTTGAGATGAGCTTGTGGTGGCTACTTCCCCACACACATTTTCCTCCCACTTTCATTCTATGTGTTCTTACTTGTGCATTTGTGTTTGCATCCTTCATTCGCTCCTAGATCATAGTCTTTAGTGCAACATGAGTTACGAATCAAATTCAAAACACTTCTTCTCTAAAAAACACAAAAACATTTCAAACCTTTTTCACCCTTTGGGGTTCTTAATCAGGAAAACCTTTTCATAAGCAAGAGTGTTGTTAACTTTCAGTCCTATCGCAAACGGTAATGCCTAAGTCTCCAATGGTCGAGCTGCATACACCAACTGCTAGAACTGTCTGTTAACCTTACTCGGGTAAAACTTTTGAACAGCCTGTATTCTTGTAAGCCCGAACTACGTTTGCTCTGATCTTTCATACCAGATGAAAGTACGTAGGCATAAGACGTGGCGTCTTAGCGAGCAACCTCCCCCCTTCTTTAGCCGTAGTTAGTCGAACTACGTTGACTCTGACTTTTCCATTGCACGAGGGAGTACGTAGTCCCATAGCAGCGATGCTATGTCGAGTCCTGTCTTTTCTTTTTTCTTTTGTCCCTAAGCCTTTAGCTAGGTAGTTTCAACACACCCTTTTAGATAGACAACAATGCGTGGATCCCGTCGAATACGACGGATGTGAGGGGTGCTAATACCTTCCCCTTGCGTAACCGACTCCCGAACCTAGACATGGTTGCGATGACCTTGTCCTTTCCTTTTTCTTTAGGTTTTTGCGATCATTTCCTTTCCCTCTCTTTGGGATAAATAACGAAAGTGGCGACTCTTCTGTTTTTTCCGCTAGTTGTTTTTCGCAGTTGCAACAACGGGGATACATCATTAAGAAACTACCCACCTCCGAAAGAGTTGCTCATCCCACCTTTCAAAGATCACGGGACAGTTGATCCAAGGAAAAGACCACGTGCTGATCTTCACTACGTCATGTAAGCCCTGGCAGTTACTTGGGTTGGGTCTGGCAGTCTGGCCCAATACAATATAATTGTTGGCCCTGTGCTGAGAGCATACTATAAATACCCTCTTTCACTAGAGGGTCAGGTAACTTCTTCCTCACACCTAATCTTTGTGCTTGTTATCTCTCTAATCCTTTACTCACTTAAGTATCAGAGTGCCTTGTAGGCATACCCCCTCTTTCTTCACAACTCCGATGGAATCAACAATCCAACGACGCATGGTAGACCATTGATTCTTTCTGATCAGGTAAGATCAGTGGCGCCGTCAGTGGGAACCTTTTGCTTCCCCGTCCCTTCTCCTATCCCAGCATAGCAGCCTAGGGACCAAAGCAACCTCCAACATTTTCATCTCAATCATGGTCATCCTATGTAATAACAATGCGTCGAGGTCCGCCTTTACCCCTTTCTTTAATGGGGACGGTCGTGACCCCAACGCTACCGCCCATAATGAACAAGATCACCAGAGGGACGGGCGCACTGCCTCTCCATCCTATAAGGACACGGCCTTCAACGCCGCCCAACGCTTCAACAACTTGACGGTCTACCAGCCCATTCTAGTTCCGGCGGGCGATGAACCTACCATCCAGACCCTATTCGTGGCGATCAATCAAACCAACCTGATGATCTTTGGGCAGAACAAACAGATTGGGATACTCGAGAGGGAATAATCGTCGTGCTCTCCCCCGCGGAGACACCGCCGCCCAGTTTCTCCCAGTCAGTCTCCTCCCCCACGGAGACACCGTCGAAGGAACTCTGTCAGCCTCTCTCCCCTGAGGCGACACTGTCGACAGTACTTTGTCAGCCTCTCTCCCCCGCAGAAACACTGTTGTCAGGCTTCCATCAGTCAGTCACCTCCCCCACGGAAGCCACGGTACATAGAGGATTCCAAGTGCCCATCTCCCTAACCGGCAGGGTGCCGTCCCCAGCTTGAGCGATCATAGCCGATGGTTCCTCACAAGAGGGACAGGTCACCTCACCGAGAAGAACAACACTCCCCGGTGCAGAAGAGGAACAAAGTCGCTGCAGCCCCCTCCAGACCGAGGACCCAGCCGAAGAGTCCATGTCGGCGAAGAAACCACTTGGACACAGCCTCCCCCTCGTCGTCATCTGTACGGAGTGACGAAGATACCCGACACTCACCACTATGCATGGCCATCCAGGAAGAGCCATTGCCCATTGGGATGGAAAAACCCCCGGTCCTGGCAACCTACGATGGGCCGACCGACTCGGACGACAACATCGAAAGCATAGACGCGATGCTGGACTACAGAAAACGTCCGGGGAGCTATCAAGTGTGTACTGTTCCCCACCACCTTGAGGAAAGGGGTCATGGTGTGGTACAAACGCCTTGTCCTGACTCCATCGTCTCATGGGGAAAACTAAAGCGCCAGTTCTCCAGGCACTTCACAACATATCGATGCCACCCGAAGACAGAGGCGGCCCTATAGGCCATTATCCAGGGGAAGAACGAGCCTCTTGGAGATTATATTGTGAGGTTCAATCACGAGGCCGTCCGAGTATCCACGACGGATGACATGAATAAATTCTTGATCCAGAGAGGCATAAGGCCACACTCTGACTTCGCCAAAGCCGTTGGCCTCGCACGTCCCCTTACCTTAAACGCTCTTCTCCACATGGCTCATTCACACAAAGAGTATGAGAAGATAGAGGCTGCAAACACCGCCCGGGCCAGGCGCGACTAGGAAGCCCCTAAAGGCACGAGGCGTGAAGAAACCCTGCCTGCTCCTCCTCGATGACACAAGCAGAAAAGGTGCGAAAATCGCCCCCGCGAGCAGAGGGGACCAGCAGGTCGGTTTACTGAGTACACGCTACTCACAGCTCCCTGCAAGCGCATCCTGGCCGAGTGTATCAATTCGGAGTTTTAAAGGGGCGGTGTCCGATTCCCGAAACTAACAGCCTCGAAGCCCAACGCGGACAAGTCCAAGTACTGCCGGTTCCACCGAAGCCATGGGCACGTGACGGAAGATTTCATTCACCTTAAAGATGCAATCAAGATTTTAATGAAAGAAGGGCATCTGAAACAATACACCCGGAGAGGAGAATCCCCCCGGCCAGAAACCCGCGAGGCGAAGAAGGTCGAAGAAGCGTCAATCCCCTCCGACAAAGCAGGACTGCAGGTGGCCCTATGCATCTCCCGACCAGAGGATTTCTTCTTCAGCGAGCCCGCCAGATCACTGACCGCCCTCAGCCTATGGGAGGACTTCCTGGCCACAATGGTGATATTGGGTGGGGGCCCCAACCAGCTATCAGTCGGGTCTGTCAAGAGAAAAATTCGAGGAGCTCATCGACAAGAGCTTGAAGATGAATGCTACCCTCGACAGGTTCAAAGGGCAATCGAACCCGATCACCTTTTATCTCGAGGAGCTTCCCGGAGAGGCACCCAATGCCAGCATTCCCCTCCTGATCAGAGTGCAGATGGCAAACTTCGATGTACGCCGAATCCTGGTCGACCAAGGAAGTTTGGTGGACATCATGTAGGCCCATCTATTCACCACACTGCAGCTGCACAAGAGCCACTTCACCCCGTACGTGGGCTCCGACCTCCAAGGCTTCAACGACACAACCACCAAGCCTTGGGGGTATGTGGAGTTGTTCGTCACCTTCGGGGCCGAGGAGACGGCCAGACAAGTGAAAGTCCATTTTTTGATGATTGAGTCTTCCTCGTTATACTAGTGCATCCTGGGACGGTCGACCTTAGCCAAGCTGACAGCAGTACGGTCGACAGTCCACCTGAAGATGAAGCACTACACAACCAGAGGGCAGGTCATCACCATCCAAGGAGATATTGAAGCAGCCAGAAGATGCTTCGAGGCGGCATTCAAAGAGCTCAACTCCATCAACGTCGCCCCCAAACCGGTCAACTGTGCAGCTCGAACTAAAGAGCCAAATCCCCTCCCGCACGTCAACTCTGTCGACCTCGGCAATCGTTTCTCCGGAAAGTAGGGACAAGGCAAAGACCCCGAGGACACACCTCCAGAGGAAAACAGGCAGCTCCCCCACCCAACACGCCCCATCCCAGACGGAGACTTCGAGTTCATCATGCTAGGAGATAATCCCAAAAGAGGCGTGAAGGTCGGCACGAACATGTCCAACCTAGCGAGGAAACAGCTCAAGGCCTGCCTCTGGGAGAATGCATACCTCTTTGCATGGAGCGTTGCCGAGATGCCCGGGCTCCAGCCCGATGTGGCGTGCCACCACCTCTCCATAGATTCGGCCGCTACTGTCATAGTTCAACATAGGCGTAGGTAGTCTCCCGAGAAAGCGAATGCTACTAAAAAAGCTGTGAAAGACCTCCTATAGGAAAATTTTATTTTGGAATCCCGGTACACAACCTGATTGTCCAACATTGTACTTGTTAAGAAAACTAATGGAAAATGGAGAATGTGCATTGATTATACTGATCTCAACCGGGCGTGTCTTAAGGACGCTTACCCGTTGCTTAACATCGACAAACTCGTCGCCAATTCTGCAGGTTTCAAGCTCCTGTCGTTCATGGACGCATACCCGAGATACAATCAAAACCCCATGGCGAAGTCTGACAAGCAGCATACGACCTTCATGACCGAGTCGGACAACTACTACTACAACGTAATGCCTTTCAGCCTGAAGAACGCCAGGGCAACCTATCAAAGGATGATGAACAGAGTCTTCCAAGAAGAAATCAGCGACATGCTCGAAGTCTACATGGACGACACGATCGTGAAGTCCCGAGACGAGGTCGACCATACCGCTCACCTCCAGAAAGTCTTCGAAACGGCGAGGAAGTGCAGGATAAGGTTCAACCCCGACAAATGTACCTTCGACGTACGAGCAGGCAAGTTCCTCGGCTTCTACCTAATGGAACGAGGAATAGAAGCCAACCCAAACAAATACCAAGCCTTCTCTGAGTTCGCCACTCCGAACACAAAAAGGTCCATCCAGTCACTAAACGGGATGCTCGCGTCCTTATCGTGATTCCTCGCCAAGTACACACAACACACCCTCCTTTTTTTAAAATATTGCGCAAGGAAGTCGCGTTCAAGTGGACCGAGGAATGCGAGCAGGCTCTCCGCCACCTCAAACAGATCCTCTCGGAGCCATCAGTACTATCAACACCGAAGGTCGGGGAAACTTTATACTTGTATCTCGCAGTCGCCATAGAGGCCGTCAGTACGACGTTGATTCACGAAACACCGGAAGGGAAGAAGCCGATATACTTCACGAGTAAAGCTCTCCAAGGCCCCGAGCTCAGGTACCAACAGATCGAGAAGATCTCCCTGGCCCTCATAAATTTGTCCAGGAGGTTGCGACATCACTTCCTGGCCCACACGGTCGTAATCAGATCTGACCAGCCCGTCAAATAATTACTCGGACGGCCAGATATGTCAGGACGAATGCTCAGATGGTCGCTCGAACTATCTGAGTTCGACATCCAGTAAGAAAGCGGGAAGGCCCTTAAAACCCAAGTCTTGGCCGAATTTGTCGTTGAAATGACTTCCGCAGACTCTCCAACACTCGGGGTGCACAAATGGACCATCTTCGTCGATGGCGCCTCCAACTCGACGGGAAGTGGAGCGGGCATTATCTTAGAAAACAAAGAAGGTATCCTGATAGAAGTCTCCCTTGCCTTGGCGTTCCCAACATCAAACAATCAGGCCGAATACGAAGCGTTTCTCGCGGGCCTACGTCTGGCCAAAGATCTGGGTGCCAAAGAGGTGAAGATTTTCACAGACTCCCAGCTTGTGGCATCCTAGGTGTGAGGGGAGTATCAAGCCAAAAACGAAAACCTCGCCGAGTATCTGTCCTTGGTAAAAGAAAAAATGAAGGGCTTCGATTCCAAGGAGGTAAGACATGTCCCGCGCAAACACAACACTTGAGCATATATCTTGTTCAAACTAGCCAGCACAAAGAGGAAGGGCGGGAACAAATTCGTGATCCAGGAGGCCCTCCCTTTCCCCAGCATCAAGAGGGACGCAACACCCACCGAGGTAAACGCCATCGGCGACAGCGACTGCTGGATGACCCCGGTGTATATGTACCTTCGTACGGGAAGCCTTCCCGACAATTCAAAGGAGGCAAACATTGTTAGGCGTCGGGAATGTTCTTACATCTTGGTCAAAGACAAACTGTACAGGCGGGGATTCTCCATTCCCCTCCTTAAGTGCGTCGACGAATCCTAGGTGTCGTGCATACTCCAAGAGATCCATGAGGGGATCAACGCCCAACACCTAGGCGGGAGAGTGATCGCCCGCAAGGCATTGCGAGTAGAGTACTATTGGCCCACCATGCAGCAGGACGCAAAAGAGCACGTCAAGAAGTGCGATAGATGCCAATGGCACGGGGACATGTACCTCGCCCCACCTAGCAAGCTGAAAACACTTTCATCGTCGTGGCCATTCGCCTGGTGGGGAATGGACATCCTCGGACCCTTCACCATCGGGTCCTCTCAAAACAAATATTTGATAGTCGGCGTGGACTACTTCACCAAGTGGATAGAAGTCGAAGCTCTGGCTAAAATCACGGCCCAAAACATACTCCATTTCTACAAACGGAACATACTTACCCGATTCGATGTGCCCCAGGCCATTGTCATCAACAACGGGACGCAATTCACCGACAAGAACTTCCAGGACTTCGTCGCCAGACTAGGCACGATACATCACTTCACATTGGTTGAACACCCGCAGACGAACAGGCAGGCGAAAGAAGCGAACAACGTGATTCTGCGTGGGCTGAAACGTAGGATAGGAGACGCCAATAAAGGATGGGTCAAGGAGCTGCACAGCGTCCTCTAGGCTTACAGGACCACTCCACACTCCACGACCGAAGAAACCCCATTTCGAATGACCTACGAGACAAAAGCGGTGATCCCTATCGAGATAAGAGAACCCTCCAGGAGAACCGAATCCCCTTTGCCCGATGAGGCAAACGACGAGGCGCTCAGGGAAGAACTCGACTTGGTCGAGGAGATCAGGTCGGGAGAATCCCTGCGAGAAGCTTCCCTGAAACAAATGATAACTTTACGCCATTGCAGCAAAGTCACCAGGCGCGAATTCCAAATGGGCAGCTTGGTCTTATGAAGAAACCAAAAGGACTCACGCGAAGGCAAGCTCGCTGCAAGCTGGGAAGGCCCCTATCGCGTCTGGGTCAAGTTGAGCAACGAGGCCTACTACCTCGAAAACCTACAAGGGAACAAAGTTGCTTGACCATGGAATACAGAAAAACTTAAATAGTATTACAGTTAAACACTGCGCGCGACTCGTCGGTGTCGCGAAACAGGGGCGCGACATGGTACCACTGCGACTCCTAATTTTAAAAAACAAAAAGACAAGAGTCAGCTCTTTCTGTATGCGGGCACGACCTTTGCTCCAACAGGGATCCCTCAACCGAGCTCCACCACTGTCGTACCAGTAGGGCAGAACACCCAGCTCGCGATGGGAGGTTCACACCCGAGGAAGGGCCTTTACCTAGGACCTTAACCCTTAACAGGTCGGGTATCATCTCCGACCACCCGACTAGTTCCCCACACAGTTGGTTACACCGAATGTCTAGCAAGTAAACAAACAACATTCATACATAAAAGAAAATAATAAACATATAAGTACACGCAGTAGAAAATATCAAGATTAATTCAAGGAAAGTGGGCATAAACCATTATACATAGTTACATAAAAAGGGAACGTCGGCCCAAAAATACATCACAAAGTAAAAACAGGCGCGCAGGCCAGAAAAATCAACACGAGCACGTAGGCCTAAAAATAATAAAACAAACCCTAAGAGGTCTCCTGCCCATCTCGCTCTTCCTCCCCGATAACCGGGCTGTCGCCATCATCCTCGGTTCTAGTCGCTACCACTCGTCCGTCGACAACCTGATGATAGAGTCCCGTTCCTTCAATGATGAAAGTAACCTCGAGGTTCACTATATTGAGCTTCCCTATGATGCTCTCATAGCCATCCTCGACAGCCCCTAAGCAATCTTTCTCGGGCTCCCAAATCCTCGCCACCAGTTTAGCCTGAGAAGTCAGAAGCTTCTCCTTATCGGTCTCTTCTTCGGCAGGACGAAGGGCAACCTCCAGCTCCGTGATCTGCGCCCGCAACTTCAACTTCTCCTCCCTGATGGCCCTCACTTGCTCCTCCGCCTCGTTGTTCTGTTTACGCTAGGCGGCGTTATCCTCCCTGGCTAAGTCCAGCTCGACAACCAATTTGGTCATCTTCGACTCAGCAGCTGCGAGGTCCCCCTGCAGTTTGGCAAGATCAGCAGAGGAGAAACTTCTGTCGCTCAGAGTCAAGGCCGTCGAGAAGACCCGCATCAGCGTAACCAAGTCCTTGGTCAGTCTCTGTCTTCTCGTCTCCCAGCTGGGGCCGAGAACCGCCTTCGCCTCCACGGCAGAGACAGCAGAAGACCTGGCCCCGTGGAAGAAACCAAAATGCAAATGGCAAGGGGAAATCAGGAACCCCTCCTCAGCGCCGCCCTCAGTAAGGTCGATGACAGTCTCTGGCCCATGGATCCTCACCCTCTTCGGAGTCCCTTGCGACAGGGGAGATTTGCTCCCCTGTTGTGACGCCGAAGAGCCTCATCCTCCTTGCTCGGTATTAGGCAGCTGCTGCACTTGGGCGAACCTCCCTTTTCCACCCTTCGTCCCGCCTCTGGTGGCCGCCAGACGCTTCACACATTCTTGCATGGTCGACATACTCCCTGCAAAAAAAAGAGCAAAGGGTTAGCAAAACACAAGAATAACAGAGCCCAGAACGGGCCGGGCAGAAGATAACCCCATGACAGGCTGGGAAGAAGACGACCCACTACCTAACAAACGCAAGGCCTCCTTATCAGACGCACATTCGAGCAAGGCCTTCGTATTGATGAGCCTCGACTCTTGGAGAATATTCCCGAATCTGTCGAGGATGAAGTTGCCGTCGGGCGTCACACATTCCGCTGAGGTGAAGCTGGCCACGAAGGACACAACCTTTGGTAGCCCACCTGATCCTCCGCGTCTAAAGTACCTTCCCGCATGATATAGTGATTTGTGCTCTGTTTAAAGTGCTCCTCTGTCCAGTCCAGTGGAACCCTAAACATCATAACCTCTTCCTATTGCCTGTCCACCTCCTGGACCTCACGACGGAATAGTAAGGTGCAGGCCTGATGAGACACGTGCCTAACCACGAAGAATCGATCCTTGAAGGTCCAGAAAAAATCCATATACGCCCGACATAACCTCCTCGCCTGCTTCAAGGACACCCAGCCTTGTCGACCGTCGACCGTTTTCCTTTGCAGATGAAAGATCCAAAAGAACAGAGTGAGCACGGTCTTGATCCCAAGGTGCCGGCAGACGAGCTCATATGCCCTAACAAAGTCAATTGCGTTGGGGTGCAACTGCGAAGGCGTCATCCTCAGCCAGTCAAAGAACCTCATTTAAAAATCTGATAAGGGAAGTCGGAGTCCCGCCTCCCAAAAGAAAAATTCATACATGGGAAATCGCATCTTCCCATAGCTCGAGCATATCCGATAGTGGGCCTGCAGCCTGTACACTTTCCAATTCACAGTGGAACCCTCACGACAATCCTCGACCGTGGCAAACGCGTCGGAGTCATCCTCGATAAAACGAGAAGGCGTACTCAAGGGCTCCTCTCCAACCCAATCCTCGACTATCTGATTCTGCCCCTTGACGGGTGGGGCCGCCGGACACTCTGGTTCTTGGTCGACTTCTATTACTCCAGGTATCCATGCAGCCATATTTCACCTGAAAAGTAGAGGAAAATGGTGAATTCGACGTTTAACATCAAATCCACCCTTCCACCACAACTCAAGTGAAAGAGCGAAAGGGAAGACATCTACGACCTAGGCTCCTTCAACCTCGACATCTGCTTCCCCCGCGTAATTTACTATCGTATATCCCCGGGGCATTCATCTATATCCCTAGGGCATTCATCTAGACCTATCATATGTCCCCAGGGTACTCATCCAGACCTATCATATGTCCCTTGGGTACTCATTCAGCCTTATCATATGTCCCTGGGGTGTCCATCTAGAACTATTATGCGTCCTTGGGAGCGTAATCCTAGGCCCACCCTTGGTCAAGGGAATCCCGCTGTAATCGTCGGAAAACCCGCAGCCTCCTCGGGACACTCATCGTGTCCACTGCAGGAGTTGTCGGAAAATAAAGAAATAGAAGGAATGGATGAACAGACTTACTTGGTACAGTAGTTTGAGGAGAGATAAGGCAGACTTCGCGGCGGACGGTACGACAACAACGATTGTACGACAACGTAGACGGTGGGGGAGCAAGAAAGATTTCGTTCGTTAGGGTTGGGAGCCAAAAGTGACAAAGGGGCAGGCCCCAACCTATTTATAAGCCTAGCATGGAACTCGAAGCTCCCCTAGGCACTCAAGCATCCCTACAGCTAACCGCCTTAGGAGGGACAATTGACACCTGACACGTGGCAACCGTGACTGACCGTGCCCCTTCATTTACCCTCGAGCTTAGAAAGCTAATGCCCGATCATCTTTCGCCTCCCCAACGTGATGTTCTGATGAGCACGACTCTCGATCCCATCTTTCAGGCACGAGACCACCTTTCCCATTTATCCTCGACATAGGCTTATCCTTAAGTCGTCACTCCTCCACCTCGGAGCAACGACTTAGAGGGCTCCTGTTCTGGACTAGGCCGGGACCTGCCCCTCAGTCGGGCAGACCCAACCCAACGCTATGTTGAGGAGGCCCAGTAAGGCCTAATCCTCCCATGTCGGGCACGAGCCTCAACAAGGCATATATGTCGGGCAGACGACCCCCTTGACGGGGAGACTCACACGTTTCCCCCACATGCTCCCCCACGCGGGGACATGTCATCGGGCAACTACCCACCTCCGAAAGAGTTGGTCATCCCACCTTCCGAAGATCACAGGACATTTGATCTAGGGCGAAGACCACATGCTGGTCTTCACTACATCACGTAAGCCCTGACAGTTATTTGGGTTGCGCCTGGCAGTCTGGCCTAATACAATGTAATTGTTGGCCTTGCGCTGGGGGCACACTATAAATACCCTCTTTCACTAGAGGGTCAGGTAACTTCTTCCTCACACCTAATCTCTGTGTTTTCTCTCTCTCTCTCTCTCTGATTCTTTACTCACGTAAGCATCGGAGTGCCTTGCAGATACACCTTTTCTTTCTCCACAACTCCGGTGGAATCAACAATCCAACAACGTGTGACAGACCATTGATTCTTTCTAATCAGGTAAGATCAAAAGGTAAAATTTAATTAAACATAAATTAATTCTATTATTAATTTAAAATATCTCCATTTTAAATTCGATTTGGGTCTCACAATTAATTGAACCGACCTTGCTCTTTAGAAATCACTTATAATAGAGTTATTGTTTAACGTTAAACCATTTATTAACGTATAATGCATCACATGAATTTTTTAAAATATATTTTTTTTAGATGCATCTTCGATTGTAATTTAATATATATATATATATATATATATATATATATATATATATATATATATATATATATATATATATATATATATATATATATATATATATATATATATATATATATATATATATATATATATATATATATATATATATATATATATATATATATATATATATATATATATATATATATATATATATATATATATATATATATATATATATATATATATATATATATATATATATATATATATATTATTCGTTTTTTTAGTTACATTTTAATTTTATGAATAAATTTATTTTGAAAACGTATTTTAGAAAAATTTCTAAAAATATATTTTCAAAAATTAATAAGTATGTTTCTTTGCATTGTTTTTCATTTTTATGTCTCTATTAGGTAAAACTAACTGATAGTTGATAAGTTAATTGATAATTGATGACTAATAGTTAATAACTTATAGCCGATGACTTTTATATGATAAACTAATTTGAGTGTTTGGTAAATTAGCGGTTACACTAATTGATAAATACGTAATGAAATAAAAGAGTATTCTTAATTAAAAAAATAGTGATCCTATTTATTAAATTAATTTTTATTCAATAAAAATATACATATTAATAATAAATGCAAAATATTTTAAATATAAATATAAAATTAAACATAACACAAAAATATATTAAACACTTATATATAAATTTTGTAATGAAATTTAAATATCTAAAATAATAATATTGTAATTTGATCTTATATTCCAATGAAGTGCATATTTCCTTCTTTTTCTCTCTCTCAAAATCCATGATATGCCTACTAATAAACAAATATAATCAATCATTCAGTATTATATTTATAAAAATATACATTAATAATAAAAATTCAAGTAATAAATAATTAAAACAATAATTTAAAAGTAATTAAAAAATTCAATGTAATGAGTCAAAATATTCCATTAATAATAAAATGGAAGATAACTTGCATCGTGAATTTGTTCAATAGAAATAACCACAAATATTTCTTATTCCTTCCACTAAAACATAATTATTTTAATTTAAATCATAATAATATAAAGAGTAAAAATGAATTTTTGATAAAATTGTGAGGGTACAAATAAAAGAAAAAGTCTTAAGCTAAAAGCTATGAGCTCAAAATCTACTTTAAGACTCTGTTTGGTAAGATATTTTTTGAGCTTATAGCTTATGGCTTATAACTTATAAGCTCATATGACAATAAAAAACCTGTTTGATAACGGTATTTTCATCACAAGCTTATAGTTTATTTTTTATACGCTATTTTAAATAGCATTTTAGCTTATAGCTTATAACTTATCATTTTTCTTCCATTTTTACCCTTATTATTTTAACTAAAATCCACCACTATCCTTTATAATTTATTATAATTTAAAATAAAATAAGAATTATTAAATATTTTTTATGTCATTTTATTTTATTAGCTAATTAAATCGCTAATTTTATCAAACACTTCAATTAGTTTATCACCTCGTCATCAACCATCAGCTATAAACTATAAGTCATCAGCCATCAGCTATAAACTATAAGTCATCAACTATCAGTCATAAGCTATCAGTTAACTTATCAAGCAACCGCTATTATTACCAAACTAAGCCTAAATAACTTTTATAAGAAATTAAATATTAATAAAAAAGTTAAATTAAAAGGTAAATATATATAATTTTTTTTAAAATTAATATAAGTTAAAAAGATATCTATACAATATATAAAAGGAATACTTTGTTTTGATGTGACCTATTTTTCTATCATTTTTATCCTTATTTTATTGTGTAATTTACTTAATAACTTTTTATTATTAACTTTAAAATAACTTATTATTTTTAACTTTCATATAATTTTTTATTATTAAATTCCACATATTATATTTTTTTAAAAATTTATTTTAACAAAAATATCGTTTATATTTTTATATGCGCATTAAAAAAGTGGACAGACGGGCACGCTAGTAAATTATAAACTAAACTTTTTTTTCTTACTAGAGTATCTTTAAAAATGGTCTTAACATTATCGTACAGTGATTACTATGTAATTAATAAGTACATGGCTAAGAGCATCTTTAATGGTAGTAAACTAAATGGGTAAACTAAAATAGTTTTTGTGGGCCTAAAGTGTTTTGTAGGATTTAAAAAATTTATAGTTGATTTGAATAGTTTTTACTTTAATGATGGTTGTCTATAAGAAACCAAAACTTGACCCACCTTTATAATCTTTTATTCAAATTACCATTAATTTTAATTACTTTATGCCGTTGGAATATTTTATTAATACTAAATAATATTATAATATATTTTTCATTGAATAATTAACTTAATTATATAGATGATGAAAACTAAACTTTAGTTCATTAGATGTCATGTCAGTTCTACTATAATGTAAATTCTTTATTACTAATGTAAGCTATACAGAATTTTGATTTAACAACCCTGCGCTAAAGTCGCTCTAAGAGTATCTTTAATTTTGACGTTAAAATTGCATTAAAAACTTACCAATTTTATATATTTTTATATTTATAAATAATCTTAATTTATTAAGCCTATCCGACAAATTTGACCGAAATGGAGTTTACTGGGATCCATTAATTAACTCCCGTGTTTAACCCTATCCACCTCATTACAACATACTAGATAAATCCATTTAATCATCGTCATCATCTACTCATCATCATCATCATCATTACAACTGTAATAGCAGTTTCAACCTCCAATAACTCTTTTTTACTGTTTCAAAAAAAAACTACAAAAACCAAAAACTCTCTTCTCTGTTTTCACTTTTCTCCCGTGAGCATCCATTTTTCATTCAGAGAAAAAGAAAATTAAAAATGTTAGCGGTTTTCAACAAATCTGTGGCCAAAAGTCCCGAGGGTTTACAGAGTCCCGAATCAAACTCAGTTTCATCACTCAAAGATGATTTCTTGGGTCAACATTTCGCATCTCTTCACCCTTCTTCTGTTAACCTTAACCTCGCTTCTTCCGCTTTCTTAGCCTATTCTCTTCACAATAACAACCCATTACTTCCAAGGTATAAATTTCGAACCTTTTTCCTATTTATGTTCAATTGCTCGTTCTTAGATTGTGATTTTAATTTTTTTTTTTTAATATGGGTATCTTTGAAGAGATCAAAGTTTGAACCTTTTTTGATTTTGTATGTCATATACAATAAATGTTTTTTTCTAGCCTTTTGATCCATTCAACATTTGGTGATCACTATATTGTTGTCTTTGTACGGTGTAAATATGTTTTTCTGTTTTATCTTGTTTAAGGTTGTTTTTGTATATGATACAATACAATGATGTTTCTCTTATTGTTTGTTCTTAGATCTTAACAATTGTATATAGTTTGTCTTTTGTCTATTGTCTTTATATCTGTAGCTTTCTGCAGAATCATTTGTTAATCTTTATACCATGGCCTGATGGCCTTCATCTGCTTCCTGTGATTGCAGGCTGTTTGCAGTTATGGATGACATCTTCTGCTTGTTTCAAGGCCACGTCGATAATGTTGCTAATCTTAAACAACAATATGGATTGAACAAAACAGCAAATGAGGTGACCATTGTCATAGAGGCTTACAGGACGTTAAGGGATCGGGGTCCTTATCCTGCTGATCAAGTTGTGAGAGATTTCCAAGGCAAATTTGCGTTTATCCTGTTTGACAGCAGTTCGCAAACTGCCTTTGTTGCGGCTGTGAGTAATCGTAGGGTTTATATTTGTTTTCCATGTTATATTTTCCAATACTTTTCTGCTCTTACCTGGCATGCCATTGCGGCTGTTTTTAGGATGCTGACGGGAGTGTTCCTTTCTTCTGGGGAATTGATGCTGATGAAAGTTTAGTTCTTTCAGACGAGATCGATATTGTTCGCAAGAGCTGTGGCAAATCTTATGCTCCATTCCCTAAAGGTAATAGCATGATTTAATCAGTTCAAAAAATAAGATTAAACATGTTCAACTAGATGAACCTCTAAGCAGGACTGTCTTTGAGGGTACGAGTTAACTTCACTTTCTTACTCAGAATCTCTCAAAAGTTTGAGACAACTCTGCCTTTAAGTAACCAAGTGGTTGAGTGCTAGTTATTAATGAGTTTCAGTATGTGTTTGTATATGTTTAGGATGCTTCTTTACAACATCGGGAGGTTTGAGGAGTTTCGAGCATCCACTTAACGAGTTGAAGCCCATACCAAGGATTGATAGTTCTGGTCAGGTGTGCGGTTCAACTTTCAAGGTGGATGCTGATTCTAAGAAGGAAGCAATTGGCATGCCAAGAGTTGGAAGTGCTGCTAACTGGTCATCTAATTACTGATTGCAACTCTAGTTTGTTTGAACTATTTAAGCATCAATCTGTTCCTTTTGTTCTCTGGTGAGGCTTGCAATGATAAGTAGATACTTTCTTTGCACAGATGATGTATAATAATATCGACTTTCACATTAGTTTTTCATGAAATGTTGACTATTTGATGTTTTTATTTGATCGTTTTAACTCCTACATAAACTGTTAATGTGATAAACATATGCTTAAATTGTGCCAAACAATGGATGTGATGCTAAGAGTAAGTTTAAGTGATAATTGAGCTTACTAGAAAATGTAAACCAAAATAGATGGTTACCTTGGAGGATCTTAAAGTTAGTGATAGCAAGAATTAACATGGTTATTACAATAAAATGATATTTTCAAGGCTGTCTTTGAGGATGTGTATGACAAATGTTTTTGAGGATGTGCAAGACAGATTATTGCATATGACTTTAAATTTGTTAGAGTTAAACTATAATTAAATAGAATTTTATAAAATATTTGTCAGATTAAATCGTGATTAGATAAGATCTCTATTTTTTCATGTTTAAATTGTGGCTAGTTTATACAGGATTTGAGTTGATAAAATATTTACTAGATATTTACTAAACTAAAATGTTCTCAGTAAAAATACAAAAGTAAAAATTACGAAAATTACAAGGAAGGAATATGCATACTGTTAAAGCTCTTATTTGATATTTATACACCGTATACTAATTTTAAAGTTTCAGGTTTCGAGTGCTTGCAAGATTGATAAGTGCCCTTACAAACAAAAACAACTATTTTGGTGTATTTTAAAAAGAATTGTAAGAGGACATTAGTATAAAGGATTTGGATTCTTAGCTGTTACTTTTTTTAAGCAATATCAGAATTGGACCTTCCGTTTCAGAATGAACAATCGGGATTTCATACGGTGGGAAACTATTGAGATCTGCACTGTATATTTAGAGCATTTGGATTGCTGATTGGCAATAGAGATTTATTATGGGGTTACTTTTCTCTTTCTGGAATGCAAGTTTACCATAGTGAAAAGTCATAAAAAATTTTAGATTTTAGAGATGTATATTCAAACGTATTTAAATTATACATTCTAACGATTTTCTGAATAAACTATTCTATGTTGTTCAAAAAATGTCTGGAGATCTATCTCCCTATCTATATTAAGGTTAATCCGAAAGTGCATATTTGTAATAACCTTTATTTCAAAACACTAAAGAGTTTTATCTGTAATCATAAACCACAAATCAGTAACAGATGGATGCACAAAGTTGAAGAAAACCTTACTGATCTAGAGTGATCAGAATGGATCATCTTGGCCTTCAACGTACGGCAACAACAATGGTTGTAGAAGAGGAGGTGGTGTACCTGCAAAGTACTCCGGTGCCAAAGTAAGTTTTGTGAGGGCAACCCTCCTTTCTACATAGGTCGACCGCTCGTGCGTTTTCAGTTAAAATTCTGTTATGTGAAATTGTCTTTGTGGTTGTTATGTTGGTTAATTGTCTTTGACTTGCATATATAATGAGTTTTGCTCATTCTTCAAAACAACAAGAAAAGTGAAAATAAATACTCAATGTTCTCATCATCTTCATCCTCTTCCTTGCATTTTCTCAACAACTACACATAATCATTTTTGTTGTGCATTCTGCTTGTTAGAGGTGATAATGTCCAAACATAGGATTGGTGTAATCGGGTTTGGGTTGAGAATCAATAGGTTTTTCTTAAATAAAACCGTTAGGGTTTTGTCCTCCAAGAATCTTAGATTTTGGGGGATTTTTGCACGAATTGGTCCATCACAGATTCAACCAAGCGAAGGTAATCAAAGAATGGGTTGTTCTGCTGGTTTAGTAGCGGTAACCGGAGGATTGTGAGAGGAAGATTTGGGTCCGAAGCGTTAGTGATTGAAATCAGTCGGGTAAGATTTGAAGACTGTGAGATTGTTCAAAGGGTGTGCCGTAATTGGAGGTTTATTCACCATGTTTGAAGGACTTGATTCAGCTTGAATCAAGGGAAGAGAAGGAATATGCTTTGCGTCATCGTCTAACAAGTGGTATCAGGAGCACCAGTTCATTCCGTGCTTCACATATAACTTCTTAGAAAATGGCTAACGAACCAAAAGGGGCTTATAATAGAGCACCTGTTTTTAATGGTAAAAACTATAGTTACTGGAAAGACTGTATGCGTGTGCATATAAATTCCATTGACAGGAAGGTATGGAAAGTTATTTTGGACGGTCATATGGAAATAACCATGACCGATGAAAATAACATGATTATGTCTAAGCCTGAAGCACAATAGAATGATGAAGACGAGAAAAAGTACAATTACGATTGGAAGGCTAAAAATATTCTGATCTCCGCCTTGGGAGTTGATGAATACTATAGAGTTTCCCATTGTTTGACTGCTAAGGCTATGTGAGTCTCATTACAAGTTGCCCATGAGGGAACAAATGATGTCAAACTAACCAGAATCAATACTTTGACACAAGAGTTTGATCTCTTTCACATGGAGTAAGGGGAAACCATTGTTGACATGCAAAAGAGATTTTCTCACCTAATCAATAGACTAAATTCACTTGGTAGACCAGTTTCCAATGATGTTGCTACTAACAAAGTCTTAAGATGTATTACCAGAGAATGGCAACTAAAAGTCACCGCCATAAAGGAAGCAAATGATCTTATGACCTTGGGCCTTACAACACTCTTTGGAAAGCTTCAAGAACACGAGCAAGTGCTTCTTAGTTTCGAGAAATTTGAGAAAAGGGAAAAGAAGGAGAATACCAAAAATGTGTGTCGTACCTCGAAAAAAGCACGATCCTTTGCGAATGGTCGTAGAAAACAGAGTCGCAACCAAATTTTATTTATTCCAAGGTGGAATAGGAAAATATCGAGAAAACCTTTAGGTAAAGAACATGGTCATCGCAAGCAAGTTCTAGGTTTGGGAGTCGGTTACATTAGGGGAAGGTATTAGCACCTCTCACGTCCGTTGTACTCAACGGGAACCTCTTGATTTGATTCGTGAGAAATGTTAGGTCATATTGTTTGTTTTCTTCTAAGGGAATAAAGCGTAAAGGTAAGGTAAAAAGGTTTAAATTGCTACGGATAAATGAGTGATTTTAGATTAGGGTGCTCGCCAAGGATTGAGGTCACTGTGCCTATGTATCTTCACTTGTAAGAAGTGGAAAATCAGAGCATTCGTAGTTCGTGGGACTACGGGAGAAAGAAATAGGAGATTGCTTGCTAGGATCTCGCAATCCTATGCCTACGTATTCTCATTGACAAATGAGAAATCAGAGCATCTGTAGTTCGGACTTCTATGTCATTTAATCTAATTGTAGAAAACATTCATCAAGAACAAAAGAGAAAAGAGAGAAGGAAGTCGAGATAAATGGTGGACATGAGGATATTGATATTTGGTATATTTGTAACAACTTCTCTAATTTTCTCTAATTTAACTTTAATTTTCTTTAATTCTGATTTCTTTTATTTAAAGGTTATCTCATGTAACATGACAAAATTGGAAAAAATACATGGAGTTATTCAATTGCGTGAAGTTAGAAGAATTGGGTGTTGTAACGTTAAAGGTATAATTATTGCAATAGGGTGTCATTGGTTTTGATACAAAATTTTAATACACTGCTACTGTTTTGTTGATTGTGGTCGAGGCGAATACCCATACTGTTTTTATAGCAGGATTGTTTCGATTATTTTCCATAACACAAAGTATAATTGTGTTACTAATTGCTTCAATTATGTGTTTGATTTGTGGTTTGACTAAATTATGTTAATGTCGGATTCTGAGCACTGTGATAGTCTTTGTTATTGATGTTAATGTTTTAGTTTGCGACGGTTTGCATTTGAGTTTAATTGCATAATTGATTTAAACAGAGTTGTTCTGATGTTGTTATACTGCTACTTGCGTGTACGTTTTAAATGTTGTGTTTATGCTGCTTGGGTTACGGTGTCATGATAGAATATTTTGTGACTGATTCGTCTTCCTTGCGGAGAATGTCTTATTATTGTTATGAGAAAGACATTTGCTTATTATTTACTGATGATAACTTCTTCTTTCAGTATGTATTGTTGTGTGTTGAACATCATTACCTCTAGCTGTCGCGCTAGACTCATAAATAGTTCCCTAGATTTACACCATAACAAGTTCAGTTTTTCTATGTGCGTTTACGTAATTGTATCTCATTCTTGATGAGTATTATATGTGCGTAAAAAATGTGGTGCGGTTTATAGTTGTTGTTACTATGTGTTCAAGCTGTGGAATTTAAATATTGTCGGCAGCCTCAATGCGAAACAAGTTTCGATGGTGATACTCTTTTGATTACGGCGATACGAACTTGAAAATGTTTTGTTTTTTTAATTGTTATTTTGGTGTTGCAGAGTTCGTCGATTGAGGATTTTTTTTATTTGCTATTTTGATGACGGCAGGCGTGTCAATGTTCATAATCATAATCATGCTTTTATTTCCTCCACAATATTCTCTCCACGGTTACTAACCAAATTTTCATCAAGCAGCGTTGTGGAGGCCTTAGTTATGCATGACAATAATACAAACAAGGCATTGACACATTTCCTTAATGGCTCATCGTGAAACCTCATGACATATCTGTTGTAGGTATCATTTGTCTATAAAAAATGTGTTCCTTTTGTATAATGAAAAATTCTAAGTAATTGTCAAACATAGGTAGAGTAATAATGGCAATCTCTTATTGTCTGTTGTGGGATATTGGTTTTAGGGATTTGGTGTTTTTAGAGGGAACAAATACACATGATTATTACTCATTATTTTACTTGAGACATACCCTTTTTATGGTCAAAAAGTTATTGTAAATTATCCTTTTATTTTAAGTTTTGTCAGAATGCAATGCATCTTGTGTTCTCTAAAATTAGTGAAATGTGTATCAATGGCTGAGATAGATTATGCCATTACTTAGCATATGTTTGTTTCAGCAGTGCATTTATCAAACCCACTGGAAAAAAACCAGGTTGCTTTGTAGCTTCACATTTTCAGGCAGTAATAATGCCTCAGGAGCGATAGATGGAAAACACTCCCTATTAGAGCATAAGTATCGTCTGTTGTTTATAAAGTTTCTACACAACAATCAAACCTACTGTGACAATTTCAATGGGTAATTGAACAAAAACATCGTTACTACATTCGCAAACATTGTTACATTAAACAACATAGTTGAATTGCCTTTCGCAAACGTTATTACATGAGAGAGCGTAGTTTAATTGTCAGCTGTAATTGCAACACTAATTATGGGATTTGATAGGATTTATTTTAGCATTTTTGATGGATTGTATAGATATTTGGAAAGTAAAGTTGAATTGTTTAAAATAATATAAAAAATTAAATATGATTCATTTAAAGAACTCAATTGGATATGATATAAGTCATGTTAAAAATGCATTGTTATTAATTTTAATCTGTGTTTTATTAGCAAACCATTAACCTTGCATATTGTTTTCCAACTTATAAAACTATAGTCTACTCTACTAGATTTTGAACTATCTGGTACCAATTTCATAAAAATTTGGTATGCTTGAACGGAAGAATGTGATAGTTTCTCATAAAATTACATCATGTAGGAAGTTATTCTCTGTTTCTGGTACAGGTGTGCCTAGGATAGTCTTGACACTAATATTGATCATATCCCATGCTATAACTTTATGACTAGAGCTAGCCTAATCTTCTTTAATAATGTGGGTGTTAGACTATATATGATATTTGGATATTATGTAGTATATTATAGTTTACTGAGCCGGATTAGTTATTTATTTATTTATTTTTCAAAATCTCTATCTTAGATTATCTTGCAAGATTAGCTTCCCTATTTTGTATGTATTATATTATTAATGTCATTTGAGTTTTATTATTAAGCTTACTTTTCATTGTTTTGGGTGCAGACAACTTACTTGACATCGCAAGAGAGTGTGGTATTCACAAAGGTACATTCTATATTTTAGTTGTTGTTTTAAGTTGGAATTTTTTTTTTATTTAGGACAAATATATGACAATATCATGAAGGGAAATGCTTATTCTCACGAAAGATTATTTCACGACAAACTTGCGATTGACAATATAAACAAGTGTATAGGGCATGCTTTTTTTAATTGAATTCTACATATTACAACTTTATGATATTCATAATATTTATAAAAAATTAGGAAGAATTATTTCTTTGAAATTTTGTATTTAGAAAGAGGATGAAGTAGATGGAATCACGTGAATTCAAGTTTTGGTGGGTCAAAATGATGATGTCGTGTTTTTAGACAACACAAGTGGGTGGTAATATATATAAAAAGAGCTGTATAATATTAATTGATTTGGAATTTATGGGAGAATTTTTTTTAAGAAGTAGAAGAATGATTATATGGAGAGTGAATTAATAATTAAACATTGTTGGGTAATTGTGAATTGCATTATGTCATATCGTATCTATAGTACACGACAAATTCATTTTTGTACACGACCCATTCATTTTTGTATTATAATTTTTTTAAATATTACATTTAATTTTACAGATAAAATAATATAATGGAAAATATCCGTAGTCAAGATTTAAGAGAGCGTCAAAGGGAAATACGAGCACAAAATGCAAGAGATCGAAGACAACGGATGAGTGTTGAGCAAAGACAACAAGAATTAGCTAGAAGGCGTTCGAATTACAGACAAAATAAAGACAAAGGGAAACAAGTTCAAACAGATAATACTTCTAATGTGAGAACCATAATGCCATTTCAAGACTTGACGAATGACAATCTTGCTTCTCAATTGTTTCCGATGGCACATGACAGTGAAGCTGAACCGAGTAATGCACATGTCAGTCGCATTCCATCCCCGGGTTAGAAACTTTAATTTTTGTTATACATTATGCTTTAACACATTAAATTTAAAAATATTAATTAATTATGCAAAAATGATTGTCTGGTCTATTAATTCAAAACTAATTTACAGATCAAAATTTTCCATGCCCAATTTTTCAACAAACTGATAACAACGAAGCAAGACCATCTATAAGAAATATTGATGGCAATGATTGTGGTAAGTATAATTCTGTCAATAGTAATCACATTAATAGTAATACATATTTAGATTTATACATTATTGTTATTTTAAAACTATAACTCTATATTGAAGTTAATACTTTATTTTGTAGAATCACCTTCGCAAAATATGAATCCAGCGGTTGAAACTCACGAAACACAGTCAGTTTTTGATCAAGGTACGATTATGTATTTCTAATCTATAATATATATTGTATGTTTTTATTTAAATTATACTAGCGTCCAGACGGGCACTCGTGTGCCTGTGTGCCCGCTTTTTAAATGCACACATAAAAGTTTAAATGACATTTTTTTAATATTAATTATAAATTTCATGTTAGTAAGCATGTATATAATAAGTATGCTTTTTTTAATGGATGTTTTAAATGTAATAAAACACAGAATCACGATATGTTTTTCAAGCAAGACATAACATTGCTAGAAATTTTCGAAATACTGTTATGACAATCAAATCCCTACTGCCTACTTCAAGTGAGTGTAGACGATGCACTACAAAAAAATTTCATAAAGAATCTCAAGACATGTGTTGCAAGGGTGAAAAGGTGACAATTACACAGGTGCCTGCTCCTGACGAGTTGTTACAGTTATTCTCAGACACTTCTACTGAAGGACGACATTTTAGACAACATATTAGAAGTTACAACCATGTAATGTCGTTTACTTCACTTGGTGTCCACGTCGACAAAAGTTTGGTTACAACTGGTCGTGGTATTTACACATTTTGTGCTCAAGGCACAATTTATCACAAAATAGGAGGTTTTCATCCGAATCAAGGTTCAAGGCCACGCTACTTGCAACTATACATTTATGATACTGATCATGAGCTTCAAAATAGGATGAGGGAAAACCCAACACTTAACCAAGCCATAGTGTATAAATTGCAAAAAATACTCCATCAATGCAACCCGTTTGTTATCATGTTTAGGCAGCTTGCACTAGAGCCAAATGTTGAAGAATGTAGGTTACTCATTAAAGAACGTCCGTCAAATCAGCCACAATATAGTCTCCCTTCAGCTTCTCAAGTTGTAGCAATTGTTATTGGTGGTGGTGATGAAGATACAATAGAACGTGGAAGAGATATAAATGTCATCAGCTGTGATGGAAATCTAACAAAGGTTCAAGAAACAATTGGGTATTATGATCCTTTACAATATCCTATATTGTTTCCGTTCGGAACATACAGTTGGGACATAGAAACAAAAAATAATGTTGGAAAAAATGTTACATGCCGAGAGTACTACAGTTATGTGCTTCAGGTACATGCTAAACTTTTTTTTAAAGAAATTTACTTCTAAAACTGTAAAAAAATAGGTCATGATTGATTATTTTTTTCAATGTAAATTCGACATAATGATCAATTTGTTTTGTTAAAATTGGGTCAACTTTTACAACAGTATGTTGTCGACAATTATGTAAAGATTGAAACAGGAAGGTTGAGATGGATTCGAAGAAATCAAAATAATATTCGGTCTGAGGTATATCAGGGGTTACAAGACGCATTGCACGATGGGGAGAATAACGCGGGTATTTAATATAACATGTTAGATTTATACATGAAGAGCATCCACTTTATGTTTACCATTATCATTTTTTTTATAATTTTCATATATTTCTATAGATAATGTTGGACAAAGGACAATATTACCATCATCATTTATTGGAAGTAAGCGAGACATGACACAAAGATATCAAGATGGTATGGCTATTGTTCTTAATGATGGTAAACCAGATATATTCCTTACAATGACATGCAATCCTTCCTGGATTGAGATAACTTCCGAATTAGGAATCCATCAAACTCCACAAGATCGACCTGATTTGCTAACAAGAATTTTTCGATCAAAACTTGAGCAGTTGAAGGATGATGTCATTAATAAAGGAGTCTTGGGGAGAGTTAGAAGTTATATGCATGCAACGGAATTTCAGAAACGTGGACTACCACATGTGCATATGCTACTCATCTTGGATACTGATGACAAGTTACGGGAACCTGAAGAGTATGATAGTGTGGTGAAAGCAGAAATACCACGACATGAGTCTGAGCCAGAATTGTATGAAGCGGTGTTAAAACACATGATCCACGGTCCATGTGGAGTATTGAATCAAAAATCTCCATGTATGAAGAATGGTCATTGTAAAAAAAGATACCCAAAAGAATTTTGCGAAGAAACGCGTCAGGGAAATGACGCATACCCGGAATACAGAAGAAGGTTTAGTGATCCAATTTTTCTAAATAGAAATAAGTCTATTGATAATAGATGGGTGGTTCCTTATAACCCATGGTTGTTGTTGAAGTATGATTGTCACATCAATGTCGAGATTTGCAGCAGTATCAAAAGCATTAAATATTTGTATAAATATGTTTACAAAGGTCCTGATCGAGTTGCAATGGAAGTTCACAGAGGTACAGGTTTGGATGAGATTCAACAATATGTTGATGCAAGATGAATTTGTGCTCTAGAGGCATTGTGGAAAATATTTAAATTCACACTTTACAAGTTATATCCCTATGTTGAAAGACTACAAATCCACTTGCCAAATCATCATCAAGTGCGGTTTTATAAGCATCAAAGAATCACAGATGTGCTAAATGATAACCAAAATGCAGTAACCATGCTCACTGAATTCTTTGCACTAAACCAAATGGATCCACATGCTAGGAATTATTTGTACAGAGAGATTCCAGAGCATTATTGTTGGCTAAAAGGGGTCAAAAAATGGAAGTGAAGACAGAGAAACCGAAAAGTTATTGGTCGAATCTATACAGTATCCCCTTCAGAAGGTGAGAAATTTTACTTACGTGTTTTGTTGTCTCATTTAAGAGGTCCAACAAGCTGGGAATACCTTCTTACACATAATGGTGCATCTTTTTTCACATTTAAAAAATCAGCTGAGGATTGGGGGTTATTAGAGAGTGATAATAATATCCGTGAATGTTTGCTTGAAGCATCAAATATGCGTATGCCATATGCTTTATGAAGGTTGTTTGTGACTATATTAATTTTTTGTGAACCAACTGATGTTAGAGGCCTATTTAATGAGTTTTATCCCTACATGGTGGAGGATTATCAAATGACAAATGTTGTTGTGGGGGATAACTTTGAAAATATGTTATTGCGGGAATTGAGGGATCTTTTGTTACTGCATGGAAAACTAATAAAAAACTACGATCTTCCAATGTTGACAACGGAAACAAATGAAATCGGGGGAGTGCTGTAATACCCCAAATTTTGCCCTAAGATTTGTCGTCGCATTTCATTGCATTTAATCAATTACTAACAAATTTGTGTAGTCGTTTGACTTTTTGCAGGTAAATATCATATGGCATGTATTTTTTTTCTAAAAAGTAAAAATGGCACAATTGGCAAGAGGACATGTGTAAGGAGTTGTGAGTGTGAGAGGTTGAGAGTTCGAATCTCACCTTAGTCACTTTTTTGTTTTTTATTATTTTTACTCTAAATGTTTCTATCTCTCATTAAAAAATAACAAAAATAGTTTTTTATTATTATTTAATTATTATTTTCGTATTTTAATTAAATCATTTTTTAAAATATTATTTTTTTCACCTTTTTGTAAATTATTCACAAAAATATCCAAAAAATCATAAAATAAAAAATATTGGAAAAAATTTTGTTCTTTTTATAATATTTTTGATTTTAGGAATCAATAGGATTATTAGTTTTTATTTTAAGTTTATTTTAATTATTTTAAATTATTTAAATTTTATTTTTTCTTAACTAATTATTTAGTTTGGGCTTTAAAATGGGCTTTAGGGACATTATTGACAATTTGGTGTTAACCCTAATTTGTTCCCTATATATACATGTGTTGCCTTGTTGAAAAAGGGGAGAATGAAAAAAACCTAAGAGGAGTGAGTGCCGTTTACCGTTATTTCTTTTTCTTCATCTATTACTGTTGTTTCTTTTTCTTCATCGTTTACCGTTATTTCTTTTCCTTCATCTATTACTGTTGTTTCTTTTTCTTCATCTTTTACCGTTATTTTTTTTCTTCATCTATTACCGTTATTTCTTTTTCTTTATCTATTACTGTTACGTTTATATATTTATAATTTTTAAATTGTTAGAGTTTATATATATATATATATATATATATATATATATATAAGATTAATTTTTGATCGAATTATATCGATACGATGTTTGCAAATTTGTGTGCATGACGCGTGACATTTGTGTTAGTTCGATCTGGTTGCGATGATCGCATTTTTGTGTGAGCAATAATACTGTTTTTTTGCTTAATTTCCTTTTCTTTGCGATAAATTTTGTTTCGTCCGATTTAGATCTGGTTGCGCTGAGCGCATTTCTGCGTTAGCAACATTGTTGGGTTATTTGACACATTTAAAATTCATTATTGCTTTATTATTATTATTATTATTAGTATTATTATTATTTATTATTATTATTATAATTATTATTAGTATTATTATTATTATCATTATTTATTATTATTATTATTATTATTATTATTATTATTATTACTATTATTATTATTATTATCATTAATTTATTAAAACTTGTTATAATATAAAAATTTGTTTTTAAAATAAATAACATTAACATCTTTTCCAAATTAATATGAAAACCTATTATTTTTAAGAAAAACTTTTTTTTAGATAAATTTAAAATAATAACTAAAATCTTTTTTTAAAATAATAACTAGAACCGTTATTTATTTTATTTTATTATTGTTCAATTCAAATTTCATTATCATATTGTATCTGCTCCTCTCATGTAACCTCGCGAACTTAACAATCGCTCTTTAAATTCTGCCTTTAAATTTCTGCTTGCATGGTTTAAATTATGACATTATCTCTCTGTTTGCATAATTCAATTATCTCACGCGTTTACCATTATTTCTGTCACATTGCACACATCCGAAGGTTAGGTCTAACTGTTTGGCCGCCGCGCCAATAGTCCGTAAAACTTCACACATTCAATTTCAAATCCTCAAAACTACAAACTACAAACCCTAATTTTCACAAATGCCTCGCCGCAGGCCAAATTACAATTTTACCCCTAGCATTAGGTCAAAGAGCCGCCGCACTCATTTTAGGGTTTCCCGCCGCGGAATCCCAAACCTAACCCTAATTCACTTAACAATTTACAACGTAGATATTGGAGTTTCTACACTCCGCGTAAGCGTGTCCCTAAGATACGTTTATTCCCCATTGAAACCTTGGCCACAGTCAAGACGTTTCTAACCTCCCTTTTGAGGGGAACTACAGTTACTCTGATTCCATTCTCGTAAGGATATGTAGGCACAAGATGCGATGTCTTGCCGAGTAAACTTAGAATTAACCCCTAAGTCTTTTTTAATTTTCAATCCTTTGTATATACCCTAAAGCAAAATAATTAATGAAATAAATTAAAAAAAATAAACAAAAGGTTCCCGTAGAGTACTACGGAAGTTTAGGGTGCTAATACCTTCCCTAAATTTAACCAACCCCCGAACCTTAGATCTCTCCCTTTTAGGTTTTTCCTTTCTTTAACCTTTCCTTCGGATAAATCAAAGACCGGTTGTAAATGAATTAAGATTCAAGTTAATCAATAGCTTGACATCCAAATTTTACCGCAACAGAAAATGGCGACTTCACTGGGGAGTCCTAACTATTGAGGGTTATCCCTATTTTGTTTATTTTTCATTATATATTTGTTTCATTAATATTTTTGCTCATTTGTATATATATTGTTCAGGGGTACCTTACTTGGAGTTACTGTGTTGTGAGATAAGTCCTACACCCGGACTTGAGCGACCTTATGATAGGATGGCTGATATATTCGACGAGGCTTATAGGGAGTGAGTCCCGACTAAGCTAAATCGAGAATCACCGCTCAGTTGAGACACTTTCGAAAATGGTTCGGTTGATCGAGTGTAGTCGTGAAAACTTTTACCGTTATCGATTGGAGTCTGTGATACTGGGAACCGTAGTACCTTTACACCATCTTGGCCTTATCTAGGACGTAGTGCGGGAACTATGTGGGAGTAGTCCTACAATGGTTGCTACGCGATACTACACTCGGACGAGGTTCTCTTGAGAATATTATCGACCCTTGAGTCAGTCGAGAAGTTGATAATATCCAAAAGATGGGCTGATGACTTTGGGCACTTTTTAGAACCCTTATTCTGCAGGTACAATTAACCTATAGTACACACCACTTTGGGAAGGGTAGACCTTGACTCCTTTCATTGTTCCTCTAAAATTAGGACCTTTGTTTGCTTATGTGCGTTTGTGCTTTGCATCCATAAAGCATCATATCATTTCTAGTTTCAAGGAATTCAAAAGTCCTTTGCAAATTCAAGAAGTCCTACATTTTAAAGTCTAACAACTTTTCTCACTTTCCTAAAAGGGAATGTTTGCAATCGACCGTTGAAATTCTTGAGACCATTGCATGGCATTAGCATCACATTTTTGCATTGCATTTATCCCCCAGTTTCTCCTTCTTGGTCATATCGTCTTCTAGTGTACCTTTGAGTCGTCAAGCTGATTCCTCGACACAGATATCAGACCAGAAACGGAACAGGAGTCACTTTGATCCTATTCCCATGACTTACACAGAGCTGTATCCTGACTTAGTTCGACAAGGGCTGATCACTACAAAGGCTTTACCACCCCCTCTTAATCCTCCAGTTGGATTTAGGGCTGATCTAAAGTGTGCTTTTCATGAGGGTGCCCCAGGCAATGACTTAGAGCATTGTTTTGCATTGAAGGCTAGAGTATGTGAATTGGTTAGAACTGGAATACTTGATTTTACAGACAGTCATCCGGATGTTCAGAAAAATCCCTTGCCAGTACATCAGAAATGAAGTTTTGTCACTAGGCCTTTTGTTTCTCGTTGTTTGCACTTTCCTTATTTTGTTTAAGTTGTTTGCTTTTAATTATGTTTGTACTTTCATTAATGAAATAAGCCTTGCGACTTTTGATTCAATTCATTTCCGTCCATTTATTTGCATCTTTATGCTTTATTTTTCAAATGTTTACTTCTTGTCCAAAATTTTGATATGCTAAGATTGGAGGGAGGATGATGAAAACGTTATACCCATAATTGCTGTCAGTATGCTTTCAATCAAACCTTGTTGACGATGTAAGGCATTGTTTCAATTCCCAAACACTGGAGAAATAAGGAAGTTAATCCCTCGTTACCCCCTTCGAGCCTAGAAGTTGGAGTTTCTTTCGTTACAAAAAAACCCACAATTTTAACCTTGGGATGGGTAGTTCTCAGTTAACTTGGTTGTGTGTTCATACGATACACCTTTCATTAAAAAATTTTCCTTCGCACACGTCAAACAAGTGTCGAAGATGTTTTCTAATCAAAAGGTCGATGATGGTTCACCGTAATCATTAAAATCAAACAGTCACTTTCCTTCACACAAAAAAATAATATAAAAAAAGCAAAAGAAGCCCGCTAAGTCAAAACCTATGAAGGAGACTTAGGCAAAACTGGGGCATCCCGCTGACTGTAAACTCTAAAATAAACAGTTCAGGCAAAATTTAGGGATAATACAAAGAGACTTTTAAATCCTTATATTGAAAATCCTCAATGTCAAAACAATAAAATGTTATAGGGGAGTAGTGGCTGCCTTTTCATAGGTCCCTTTGACTTCTGAATCATCACTGCGGCGATCAATGAAATCCCTAACTTATGGGAACCTGAATGCATAGTATGAGTTGACTGAGCATAGGACTGAAGATCATCACGTAGATTGGGTGGGTACAAATAAATTTTGAGCCTTTATCTTTTGTTTCATAAACCGTGAACCAGGCCACGTTACAACCCTCAAAAGACCTAATTGAAGCAAGGTTATTTTGAAAGTATACTACAGCAAGGTTGCGTAACCTGACTCCTAAAGATCTTTGTGAATCATTTATTTTGGCAGTACACCTTTGTTTTAAACTTTGAGCGTCTTGAACCGTTGTGTTCTGACTAACGACTCATGTATTTTCCATCTTTCAAAAATAATTTTGATTTCAAAAGTCGCATGAACTTTGCATTACCATGTTTGTATGAATATTTTTGTTTGCAAACTGGCTTTCCTCTAAGGAATTTTAAAACAATGAGAAACTTGGTCAAGTGATCTTATCGGGGGCAAGTTCCTTTTACATCCTGTCAAAGAATCAGTTCAAGATTTGTTCAAGGAAATATCTTCTCAGATTTGGTTTATCCAGAGAATTGTTCAAGACTCAGACTGGGGCAAGCCCTCCGAGGATACAGCAAAACAGTTGATTCCACGAATCAGACAGCTGAAGCAATTATCAGTTCATTTGACCTGGGGCAGTTTACTCGCATAATCCCTAAGCGGTTATTCATCATTCCTACAGTGACTATCAACTTGATACAGTTTAACAGAATGACAGTGATCTCCGTGTTGAGGAATCAGTCCTCCAGTTTTGTCATCTCACCAAAAGAGTCGAGCCTTGTCGTCGACGTCTGCATTTGCATTTGATCATATGTCATAGCATAATTCCTATACATGTGCATATCTTGGGTGCTTTATTCCCCATTTACATTTCTATCTTGGGTGCTTTACTTTACATTTCTATCTTGGGTGCTTTACTCCCCATTTACATTTCTATCTTGGGTGCTTTACTCCCCATTTACATTTATATCTTGGGTGCTTTACTCCCCATTTACATTTCTATCTTGGGTGCTTTACTCCCCATTTACATTTCTATCCTGGGTGCTTTACTCCCCATTTACATGTCTATCTTGGGTGCTTTACTCCCCACTTACCTTCTATCCTTGGGTGTTTTATCCCCCATGTACCTTTATCCCGGGTGTTTTATTCCCCGTTTACCAGATATTCCTGGGTTTACCTAACATCATGGTGTTTTACCCCCATTTACTTTTTTTTTTCTCCCTGAGGTCGTGTTTTACTCGCGTCTTACCTTGTGGGCAAAATTTATTTACTTGACATCATGGGTGTTTTATCCCCATTTGCGTTTTTCTCCTGAGCTCGTGTTTTACTCGCGTCTTACCTTGCGGACAATTTCTAATTTACTTGGCACCTATCAACAATTCTGTGTCGTGTCTACCCGACGTTCTTCCAGATATGACATGTCTTCTTCCCTAGTGCAATTCCTCGGTGGGTCGTCCCCTGTGACGTTGTTTCGTCTGTATCCGTGCATTTGTCATTTTCATCATACGCATCATATCAGATTCATATTATATTTAGCATTATAGTTCGCTTTGTTTTGTCCATATCATTGCATAGCACTGCGTCTAAAGGCAAAAATTTTTGTTATCTGTATTTAAATTCCTCCACCACGATTTCTCGAGTCTCCGTTGCTCGAATCACCCGGTGAAGTTATTTAAATAGGGGCAACTGTAATACCCCAAATTTTGCCCTAAGATTTGTCGTCGCATTTCATTGCATTTAATCAATTACTAACAAATTTGTGTAGTCGTTTGACTTTTTGCAGGTAAATATCATATGGCATGTATTTTTTTTCTAAAAAGTAAAAACGACACAATTGGCAAGAGGACATGTGTAAGGAGTTGTGAGTGTGAGAGGTTGAGAGTTCGAATCTCACCTTAGTCACTTTTTTGTTTTTTATTATTTTTACTCTAAATGTTTCTATCTCTCATTAAAAAATAACAAAAATAGTTTTTTATTATTATTTAATTATTATTTTCGTATTTTAATTAAATCATTTTTTAAAATATTATTTTTTTCACCTTTTTGTAAATTATTCATAAAAATATCCAAAAAATCATAAAATAAAAAATATTGGAAAAAATTTTGTTCTTTTTATAATATTTTTGATTTTAGGAATCAATAGGATTATTAGTTTTTATTTTAAGTTTATTTTAATTATTTTAAATTATTTAAATTTTATTTTTTCTTAACTAATTATTTAGTTTGGGCTTTAAAATGGGCTTTAGGAACATTATTGACAATTTGGTGTTAACCCTAATTTGTTCCCTATATATACATGTGTTGCCTTGTTGAAAAAGGGGAGAATGAAAAAAACCTAAGAGGAGTGAGTGTCGTTTACCGTTATTTCTTTTTCTTCATCTATTACTGTTGTTTCTTTTTCTTCATCGTTTACCGTTATTTCTTTTCCTTCATCTATTACTGTTGTTTCTTTTTCTTCATCTTTTACCGTTATTTTTTTTCTTCATCTATTACCGTTATTTCTTTTTCTTTATCTATTACTGTTACGTTTATATATTTATAATTTTTAAATTGTTAGAGTTTATATATATATAAGATTAATTTTTGATCGAATTATATCGATACGATGTTTGCACATTTGTGTGCATGACGCGTGACATTTGTGTTAGTTCGATCTGGTTGCGATGATCGCATTTTTGTGTGAGCAATAATACTGTTTTTTTGCTTAATTTCCTTTTCTTTGCGATAAATTTTGTTTCGTCCGATTTAGATCTGGTTGCGCTGAGCGCATTTCTGCGTTAGCAACATTGTTGGGTTATTTGGCACATTTAAAATTCATTATTGCTTTATTATTATTATTATTATTATTATTATTAGTATTATTATTATTTATTATTATTATTATTATTATTATTATTATTATTATTATCATTATTTATTATTATTATCATTATTATTATTATTATTACTATTATTATTATTATTATTATTATTATTATCATTAATTTATTAAAACTTGTTATAATATAAAAATCTGTTTTTAAAATAAATAACATTAACATCTTTTCCAAATTAATATGAAAACCTATTATTTTTAAGAAAAACTTTTTTTTAGATAAATTTAAAATAATAACTAAAATCTTTTTTTAAAATAATAACTAGAACCGTTATTTATTTTATTTTATTATTGTTCAATTCAAATTTCATTATCATATTGTATCTGCTCCTCTCATGTAACCTCGCGAACTTAACAATCGCTCTTTAAATTCTGCCTTTAAATTTCTGCTTGCATGGTTTAAATTATGACATTATCTCTCTGTTTGCATGATTCAATTATCTCACGCGTTTACCATTATTTCTGTCACATTGCATACATCCGAAGGTTAGGTCTAACTGTTTGGCCGCCGCGCCAATAGTCCGTAAAACTTCACACATTCAATTTCAAATCCTCAAAACTACAAACTACAAACCCTAATTTTCACAAATGCCTCGCCGCAGGCCAAATTACAATTTTACCCCTAGCATTAGGTCAAAGAGCCGCCGCGCTCATTTTAGGGTTTCCCGCCGCGGAATCCCTAACCTAACCCTAATTCACTTAACAATTTACAACGTAGATATTGGAGTTTCTACACTCCGCGTAAGCGTGTCCCTAAGATACGTTTATTCCCCATTGAAACCTTGGCCACAGTCAAGACGTTTCTAACCTCCCTTTTGAGGGGAACTACAGTTACTCTGATTCCATTCCCGTAAGGATATGTAGGCACAAGATGCGATGTCTTGCCGAGTAAACTTAGAATTAACCCCTAAGTCTTTTTTAATTTTCAATCCTTTGTATATACCCTAAAGCAAAATAATTAATGAAATAAATAAAAAAAAAATAAACAAAAGGTTCCCGTAGAGTACTACGGAAGTTTAGGGTGTTAATACCTTCCCTAAATTTAACCAACCCCCGAACCTTAGATCTCTCCCTTTTAGGTTTTTCCTTTCTTTAACCTTTCCTTCGGATAAATCAAAGACCGGTTGTAAATGAATTAAGATTCAAGTTAATAAATAGCTTGACATCCAAATTTCACCGCAACAAGTGCCAACAATTATTCAGGAAGAGTTATCGGTCTAAATTCCAAACGAAGACGTTCAGTCTGTTGTGAAGTTAAATAATGACCAGATGAGTGCTTACAATATAATTATGAACGCCATCCACCAAAAACAATGTCAAATTTTTGTTGTTGATGGTCCTGGAGGGACAGGTAAAACTTTCCTTTATCGAACTATAATGGTAAATTTGAGGCGTAATAATGAAATTGTCTTAGCAACGGCTTCCTTTGGTATAGCTGCTACATTATTACCTGGTGGTAGAACTGCACACTCTCGATTTGGGATCCCCATTGATATAGAGCCCCATTCTATTTGCAAAATAGCAAAGAATTCTGACCTTGCAAAACTCATTAGAATAACCAATGCAATCATCTGGGATGAAGCACCCATGATAAATAAATATTGTGTAGAAGCATTGGATCGACCACTTCAAGACATCATGAATAACCATGCTCCATTTGGTGGAAAAATAATGATCATGGGCGGAGATTTTCGTCAGGTGCTACCAGTTATTGAAAAAGGAAATAGAGGACAAATGATTTCATCATGTATTGTTAGGTCTCGATTATGGGCCACCACAAAGGTCCTACATTTGCGCAGAAACATGCGATCAATTCATGACCAGGACTTTACACAGTTTCTAATGAGGATTGGAGATGGTAATGAACCTACTAAAGAGGATGACATGGTCAGAATGCCTGCTGAAATTGTAATACCTTGGGAAGGAGAAAGCTCCATACAAAAGCTTATACAACATACATTCCCCCAGTTAGAAAACCATGGATGGGATGCTTCATATATGGTGGAGAGAGCCATACTTACTCCAAAAAATTGTGATGTGCATATGTTGAATGCCATGATTTTTGATAAATTCCCTAGAGATGAACATATTTTGTTATCTTTTGATGAGGTTGAGGGTGATACTCATAATCTATATCAACAGGAATACTTGCACACGATTGCTCCTGGTGCTTTACCGCCACATATTTTAAAGATAAAAATAGGGGCTCCATTGATGTTGTTGCGAAACATAGACCCTAAATTTGGGTTGTGTAATGGGACAAGGTTGTTATGTCGTGGTTTTTTTTATGAATTTGCTTGATGTTGAAATACTTACAGGCCACAATGCTGGAAAAAGAGCTTTCTTGCCAAGAATTAAGCTCAAAACCACTGAAGGTGCGGGACTTCCTTTTGTGCTTATTAGAAAACAGTTTCCTGTCAAACTAAGCTTTGCACTCACTATAAATAAATCCCAAGGACAAACAATTCCAAATGTCATAATTTATCTTTCACGACATGTTTTCAGTCACGGACAATTGTATGTTGCTTTATCAAGAGGTGTTTCGCAGGCTGCAACAAGAGTGCTAATTAAAGACGGAAGAGTAAGTGGGGAAGAAGGGGAGTTTACAAAAAATATAGTTTTTAAATAAATTTTGTTGTCACAAACTCAAGTATTTATCTATTATGTTTAATCATTCAACTATACTTTTGCAATCTCACGTTAGTCGTGTACTTACTAGATTACACTATACCGTTGACTACTAAAATTTACTTCATTTGTTTTGCAGTGAAACGAGAGATATTTCTGATTTTGATTCCATGGTTGACCATCCTATTAAGCAATAATGTAACTCAATATCCGTGTTAATGTTTATGTTTAGTTGCTTAATAAATTGTGAGAAAGATTTTTGTTCTTCTTCTATCTAAATCTTCTTATGGTTTTGACTAATCTATAGCAATATATAAATACAAAACTTAATGTTTCATCATATAAATAGTAAATATTAAAATCAATTTAAATAGTTTATGGTAAAATTAAATTTATAAAAAAATACGCTGTTAATATTTTTGCGCGTTAGCGCAATAAAAAAAGCGGACAAACAGGCACGGACGTGCCCGTTTGGATGCTAGTATAAGTTGTGGAAGTATGTTTAATGAGTTATGAATATTTTAAAGAAGACAATTGTTCGAGCGTAAAAAAGGATCCTCGGGTCCGAACAATCGAGGAGAGAAATCGAAGACTCCATTTCAACTCCCTTTTCATCTTTTATTGCAATATAGTTTAAATATAATTAAGTTTATTAAGTTGACTTTGAGAAAATACTCGATGTTGATCGAGGTTTAAATTTTTACGAAAACGATTAAGGGTTTGAACTAAATGGAATTGAGGACCTAATTGACTAGGGTAAGGTCGATGACAAGGCAAAATCGCTCGACTTACAAGGGTAAAAAAAGACTCGATTAAATCGAGGATTATTTTAAAAAAATGATTTGAGTGTGTAAGTGAGATCAATATCAAGATATATCATTAAGCACGAGCACATCTTAATAAAAATAGCAAGGTAAATAGAAATTGACAACCACACAATTGAATTGATTCAAATACATGCACACAATCATCGCCTAAAAATAAAAAAATCCACTTAAATTAATAAAAAAAAGTTAATAAAATTAAATTAAATCAAAATAAATAATAATGTAATTGGTCTTCTAATCATATTATAAAAAAAATAAAACAAATAAATTTAAAAGAAAGAAATAAGAAATAAAAGAAAATTAAGAGAAAAAAGAAATAAAATAAAATAAAAAGGGTTGGGCTGTAATGAGGAAAGAGGGTGTGTGAATAAAAAACAAAAAAAGGCCCTAAAGTATCTGTTAGTTCCTGGTTGGCAGACATTTTGGTAAAACTAGGAGTAATCACAAGATGTCCTACAGGATGTTGTGACATCTGTATTTAAGGTTCTGCAGGTAGCTTATATGATGTAACAAGACTCTTCTCAGGATGTCAAGCATGATGTCCTAACACTTATGAACAAAATATTTTGTGTTTGTTTATTTGTTTTGTGTGCAAACTTGTTGCACTGATCTGGTGCAAATCTGCAAGGTTTTTGGTGTTTTGCAAAGGCGCTTTGGATTCACTTATGAGGATCGTGTGGAGCTATTCTCAGAAGGTTCTCTTGGAGTTTTGAAGAGAGATTTGTAGGGTGATTTGATTGGATATGATTGATCAAATCAAATCTGTTTTTGAAGATTGATCAAATCAAATCTCATTCTTTGAAGCTATTCATGAAGATTGATTTCGTAACAATTTGCTGTTACTTTTGCCACAACCCAAGCCCGTTCAGTATTGCTATTTAAGGAGGTGCAAACCCTAGCTTTAAATGAAGAGAAGCTAATATTAAAGTGTGTGTGCATTTGTGTAAGGTTTATCCTTTGTGTGTTTGAGTAATTTGTGAGCCATTCACTCATTAACTTAATGTGTGAATTGGTCTAAGTTTTGCATTGTAAATTGTTCACTCAAAGCTTGTAAGCAAGAATGTATTGTACTTGATTGAAGCTTTTAAGTAAGATCAAGTTGTGTCTTTGAAGAGTGTCTTCTAAAGTTTTATTAATTTGTTGGTGTTATCACTACTGTGATTGACGGGGAGTGAGAGGTGTCTCTTATCTAGGTGGGTCCTAGGTAGAAATTGCAAGGGTAAAGATTAGGTGAGAAGATGGTAAACTAGAGAGAGTCTACTGTATATCTTCAAACTAATTCTACTTAGTGGATTTCCTTCCTGGCTTGGTAGCCCCCAAACATAGGTGTCTTTTCACCGAACTGGGTTAACAATTGATGTGTCTCTTTAAAATTGTTATTTGTTTATCTTTGTTCTTATTATTGATTGAACATATATTTGTGTCGTAAACATCGCCTTCGACATCTAATATCTGATATCAGAATTTCAGTTGGTATCAGAGCTGGCATCCTGCTTTGGTTCTGGGTGAGATCTAGGGATGATACTTTCTGGTACCTTGGGCAAAGAAGGAGGATTTGTGAACAGACCACCTGTTCTTGATGGAAATAATTATGACTATTGGAAACCATGTGTGGTTGTTTTCTTGAAATCTCTGGACAGTAAGGCCTGGAAAGCTGTCATAAAGGGATGGGAGCACCTTGTGATTATTGACAAAGGTGGAAAGGCTACATCTGACTTGAAACCTTAGGAAGAATGGACAAAGGAAGAAGATGAATTAGCTCTGGACAACTCCAAAGCTTTGAATGCCTTGTTAAATGGAATTGATAGGAACATATTCAAATTGGTTAACAACTGTGAAGTAGCTAAAGAAGTCTGAGAGATACTGAGAACTACTCATGAAGGCACATCCAAGGTAAAGATGTCTAGACTTCAACTGCTGACTACTAAGTTTGAAAACCTGAGGATGAAAGATGATGAAAGCATACATGACTTCCATATGAATATTCTTGAAATAGATAATGCTTCAAGTGCCCTAGGAGAAAAGATGACAGAAGAAAAGCTGGTAAGAAAAATTCTCATATCTCTTCCCAAGAGATTTGACATGAAAGTAATTGCTATAGAGGAAGCACAAGACATCTGCAAGATGAGAGTTGATGAACTCATTAGGTATCTTTTAACCTTTGAAGTAGGAATAAGTGACAAAGCTGACAAGAAGAAAAACATAGCCTTTGTGTCAAATGCTGAAAGTAGAGAGGATGAATCAGATGAAGATACAAATGAAAGCCTATCAAATGCCATAGCACTTCTTGGAAGACAATTCAACAAGGTTATAAAAAGAATGGATATGAAGACAAGACCAAATATCAAGAACATCTCACAAGACATCAATAGGTCCAATGATGCAGGAAGAAGAATCAGAACTAAAGAAAAACCCACAAATATCAAAGGGATACAGTGCCATGGTGTCGCTACTGCGAAAATCGGCGCCGGCTGACAGAAGAGTCGCCACCGTGCGTTATTTATCCCTCAGAGCGGGAAAGGAAACGCTCGAAGTAAACCTCGCAAAAAACGGGGAAAAGGTATGGTCATCGCAACCATAGCCTGGGTTCGGGAGTCGGTTACGCAAGGGGAAGGTATTAGCACCCCTCACGTTCGTCGTACTCGACGGGATCCACGCTTGCTTGGGTTGTCTACTGGACGCAAAACAATCTATCTACGACTGCTAAATCTAAACGGAAGGGAATTGACTCGATAGAGCGTCGCACTCTATGCCTACGTATTCTCAAGAGAGAAAGTCAGAGTCAACGTAGTTCGGGACTACAGGGAAAATTGGCTCGCCAAGACCTCGCGTCTTGTGCCTACGTACTTCCACTGGATGGAAGATCAGAGCTTTACGTAGTTCAGACTAACTACGGCTAAACAAACATTCTCACACAGCAGTTGAGAAAAACAACTGGTTTCACAGGGTCGGGAACCTATGGTCAAAACTATGGCTCGGTCTCAAATGCCCTCGAGCAAGAGAGAAAAAGGGTATCAATTAATCGTCAGCGGGAAAGTCTCGATCGCACAGCAGCGAGAGAACAACAGGTTAGTTGTTAGTGTGCTCGCTAGGATATCGCATCCTATGCCTACATATCTTCGTCTGGTACGAAGAATCAGAGCAGCTGTAGTTCGGCTACTTCGGGACCACAACTCAAATCTCGTTTTATTAATCTCTGAAAAATGGTTACAATGAGTTGAATACTGAAATAAATCTCCTAGGAAGTGCTATCCTATTCTATCTTGAAAAATCGAATGAAAAATAGCCCCCTAACAAATGGGCCTCTAAACTATCTCTAAAAGGAAAATAACTTCTATGAAAAACCTAACCTAAAAATGCTTAAAAAATATTAAACCTACTTTAATATTTTTTCTTTTTTCTTCTTTTCTTTTCAACATATTTTTCTCTATATTTTTCTCTATTCTTTTTTTCAATATTTTTCTCCTTTTCTTTTTCTATATATTTTTTCTCCATTTTCAAATATCTCTTTTCTATTTTCTTTTTCACAATTTTTTCATAATATTCTTTTCTTTTCTTTTCAAACATTTCTTTTCAATTCTTTTTCTATTTTCTTTTTCTCTTCAAATTTTTTTCAAACGTATTTTCTTTTCAATTCTTTTTTCTATTTTTTTTCACAATATCATTTTTTATACCATTTTCTTTCTACAAAAATAAACAACATGGGAAAAATAAAGGAAAGAAAAACAGGGGGTACTGGATTACAGGGGGTCAGTAAGCAGAAAAAATAACACAAAACAACAAACTAAAGGGCCCAGCCCAATGTGTCTGCAAAAAAAAACGGAGGAAGGACACAAAAAACGGGGGGGGGGGGGGTGTTGCTGGGAAATGTTGGGCCCAGCCCAGAAACACAAGCAAAAACGGAGAGGAGTGTGTGTCAAAAAAAGATTGGGCCTGAGGCCCACGACCCATCCTCTCCTTCTCCCTCTCTGAACGACCAAACCCTAATCTTCTTCTCTCCTTCCTCATCAGCGCCGCCGCCAACTTCTCAGACTCCTCCTTATCTCCTCCGTTCACAAACTTCACCAGAACGAAGAACACCGCCTCACACGAATTAATAAGATCATCCCCATCCTGATCTCTCCACCCTTTCGATTCCATCCTCCTCTAACTCTTAACAGCAACTCAGGTGGATCTGGAGAAGTTCTAATGGGTCTTGGTGAAGAAAATCTGGAGAAGGTTCATGCGAACCTTGATTGGAAGCCATTAACGACAGCTCCTGATCTGGAGATCTATTCTTGAGAACGAACGAAGTTGCGATCGAGTTTTGGTGAATCTTGAAGCGATGTAGAGTTGACAAATCAGAGGATGAACGATGAAGATCTAGAAGAATTCTATGAAGACCACTCAAGATTGATGAAGCTGTTTGGAGTAATTTCTGGGAAGTGTTCTTGATACATGCGTGATTGGTGATTTTCTGGAGATGAAGATCGAAGGCGCTTTCTGGAATTTCTGGTGATGATGAATCTGGAAATTGGTTGAGCGTTGGATCCTGAAGTTTGAACGGTTGAATGATGATTCTGGGTTGAGGACGATGAAGAGGGAGGTTTGAGGCTTGTTGGAGCTTCTTTCTGGAAATAGCGCTTGGATGACGATGATGATGTTCTTGGAAGCTTTCTGGGAATCTGATGAAGCTTGTGGAGAATTCTGATCTTGATGATGGAGATCCGTCGGGGAAGAAGAGGGTTGGAGATTGAATTTCTGGTGATCTTCTCTGCAGATTATTCTGGTGTTGTTGATGTTGAGGGAAGATCTTGGATGAACTGAGTTTCTGGTGGTTGGAGGTTTCATGGAGCAGGTTTCATGGAAATTGGATGAGGAGGATGGTCGGAGATGGTGGTTGGTGGAGGTCACGAAGATGAAGACGGGAGGAAGAAGATGAAGGTGGTGATCAGAATCTGGGTAGCAAGTGATTTTCCGGTGAGGGGCGGTGGCCGCCGGCCATGCAGGCCGGCCGGTGGCTCCTTTCAGGCGAGGGTTGCAGGGGTGACGCGTGGCCGCAACTGGTGGAGTGGTGGCGTGGTGGTATGTATGCAGGCCACGTGTCTTGGGAGAGAGAGAAGGTGGGGGTTGAGCTGGCCTGCATGCAGAGTGCATGCAAGAGTGAAACGTGGGCCATCCCCTGGCTCAACACGTGGAGCTCGCATTTAAATGCTGAGGGAATTGCTGGAACCTTCTAGAAAGTTCTGGAGAAAACTGGACAAAGCTGGAAGCTCTTGGACAATTCTGGATATTTTCTGGACCATATTCTGGATTGGGCTGCGAATGATGGAAGGATCTGGACCCTTTTTTGGAGACTGATACAAACTGAACTTGGACAAAAACAATCCCTGGGCCTGCGAAATTGGGCCTACACGAAAATGAATTAAAAAACTCAAAAAAAACTGTAAAACAAGATTAAAACCTAATTATCATCTAATCCTAATTAAACTCAATTAACTATTAATCTAATAATACTCTAAAGAAAATCTAATAAACCCACTAATATACTTCTAATAAAATTCCATTATTATTAATAAAAGAAAAATCTATATTCCCTATTAAACCTATTTAATATCTAATATTCTAAAAATGAAAAATCTATTCCTTTATTATTTCTATAAAAGAAAACTCTATTTAAAAATGAGAAATCTATATTATTCTATATCTAAAATTAAAAACAATTAATTTCTATTAACAAAACTATTCTATATTATTTAAAAATATTAAAATCTATTTAATCTATATTAATATCTAAAATGTCTAAATTCTTATTAAACTAATTAAAAGAAAATCTAAACCAAAATAAAATCTATAATATTCTAAAAAATGCTATTTATTTCTATAAAATTCTAAAAAGGATTAAAACTATTAAAAATATCTAAAATGATTAAAAATCTATTTAAAAAGAATTAAAACTATTTAAAAAATCCTATTAAATCCTAAAAATGATTTAAAAGCTATTTGAAATCTAAAAAATGCGAATAAAATCCAGAAAAATCACAATAAATCCCAGAAGAACAAAATAAGCACCGAACGACACAAAAATAATCGGTAAAAATAAACGGGCACCGAAATATCCCAAAAATCGATTCTACCTATTAAACTGATTAAAAACACCCGAAACACGAGACGAGAGCTGTGATCCCAATAAAATCAAACAAAAATGAAAAATGCACTGTATGCAATATGCAGATGCGAATGTGATTATGCGTCGAAACGTCGAGCCAGATACAAGACCCGGTTGGTCAAATTTTGGGGTGCAACAGCTGCCCCTATTCAAGCGGCTTCGACTTGAATGGGTGAAGAGCGCTCAGCCTTCAAACATTCAAGGTAGATGACGGTTGAATACAAATGGAACCCTGAAATTTGCCAACCGCGGGAATATACTGCAAAGCTGCTTGAGGAAAAGCTTCCAATAGACTGAAGTTTGGTTGTCACGGCAACACCTGATCAATTTTCTGATAAATTTTCTTCTCCTTTTCAACACCTGTGTAACGCCACAAGTATTGAAATAATGCTTCGGAAAAGCAAACGACTCGATTCCCATTTCTCTCATGGGATCAAATCTGGTCAACTCACAGTTCACTGCGAACTTGAGGACAATTCTCCTGGGGGAATTCTGAATCGACTGCTTGGCACCCATTCTGTCAACAGGCCGCAGCTTCAGAAATCTGATATATGTCAATCTTCGTTGTTGTTGTTTTTTCGATGCTGATGTAACAACCAAATGAAGAATCACTCCGCTGGGGAAGAAGGTAAGCTGAACTACACAACTCTGCAGGTGAACAAATTCGAAATCCAATAGGTAACCATTCTGGTCTATGTTTCGACATGCGTATGCTTGATAATGATGCGATGCCCTATATGACATGTAAATGTTATGCGTTCTGTTTGAGAATGCGATGCCCAGACGACATGGATACACTATATGTTTGTATAAATGCAATGACTATACATGCAAATGCTAATGCAGGCTCGAGCTGCCAGAGAACACCAGGTCTGAAAACCACTTGGCAAAATAAATGCCGAAGGCGATGTCAACTCTACTGGGGATGAACCGAAGTCACAGAATTGTCTCAGCAAAATAAATGCTAGAAACGAGAAATCAAATCCACTGAGGATAACTGTCCTGTTTGACGACTTCACTGGGGAAAGAAAACAACTCTGCTCGGGGATGCTCCCTTCAAACCATTGGCAACTGCTTGTACTCTGCGGGGATTGACCCAAACTGAGGTTGATTACGCGCGGCACACTGCTGGAAATGCCCTTACTATCAAGGATATCAATCTTAATCTGCTGAGGATACTCCTGATCCTACTCTGATACGGGGTACAATACAATTTCGACTCTCCCGGAGATAATACGCAACTTTCATCTGCTGAAGAGTAGCAATTCTGATTTAACAACATCCGCAAGGGATTCAAATATTACTCGGAGCACTGGTATCTGCCGAGCTTCGTATCGGGGAACATGACAACAGGCGGGTCATCGGGAAATACTGTGTCAGATACCTTTTAGGTTTTTTGTTTTTTTGGTTTAGAATAAACACGGATTATGTACACAGTGAAAGATATGGAAATACTAGACGAGAACTAGCATCCAAAGGTAGACTACCAGGCGAGAACTGATAGGTAAGGTAAATTGAACAAACATTGATTTGTTTTTTGGACATCAGACGGGCTGACTGGATAACAGACTGAGGTATAGACAACCAGGCGAGAACTGGCTGAAAGCTGACGTACACCAGGCGAGAACTGGTATAACACATAGGGTTAAAACACACGATGACCAGACGAGAACTGGTTACGTGACGACATGTACCAGACGAGAACTGATACAACGCTTGAAGAAACGGTGACCAAACGAGAATTGGTTACCAATAAACTGCACCAGACGGGAACTGCTGCTTACAATAAACTGCACCAGGACGGGAACTGATGCTTACGATAAACTGCATCAGACGAGAACTGATACTTACAATAAACTGCACCAGGACGGGAACTGATGCTTACGGTAGGGTAGGCCAGACGAGAACTGGTTACCGGTTTGCCAGGCGAGAACTGGACTTTGGAAACGACTGGTTACTGACACGCAACAAGTTTAAACTGCAGGATAATGATCCAACGTCAACAAGACCTTCTTATTTGAAAGGTTCAGGTTTTTGGTAAGGGTACTGACATGATTCCCCGATACTCCACTCCGGCTGGGGATAAACAGACTGGTTTGAACCACTTGCCCCAGTACACTCAGCTGGGGATAGAAAGACTGACGTGCACAACTTGCCCCAGTACAATTCAACTCGCCCCAATCTAACTCTTGGGAATACCTGCTCTGAACAGCTTGCTACGAGAAGACTTCGAGAATATTTGCCCCGGCATCTGCACGACAACAGAATTCAATCTCCATTAGACGCCTATTACCCTGAATGGTTTCATCATTTCTGAACTGACTTGCCCTTGAAAGAGCGATGAGCGACTCAACCCGATCTGATTATCCACTGGAAGCATCTGCTTTCAAATCTCAATGCTCTGAATAGCTGCCCCTGATTGGCTCTCAAGAAGACGCACTTCTGATCAACTGCTTCTCAAGCAAAACTGCCCCCGCTCAACTGAAGCTTCGGGACTTGTCCTCAGACTAACTGATTCTGAACTTACTGGAAGTCAATGCCCCTGATTCACTAGGCTTCACAACATTCACCATTATGGTTCAGATTGCTGAATTACTCAGTCCTGCTCGATTATTCCCTGGTGGAATTTCTTTCATGTCGACTACTAACCTGCAATTAAAATTGTCTGTCCACGAATGGTAATCTTAATGCAATGGTTATGCAGATTTTGAAAAAAATTTGAGCTGTCACTCATTTACATGCATATGATTGTGAGTGACGAATGAACCAAAGTTCAAACGTAGTGCTTACGTGGTCAGTGAAAATACAACAAGGATGTGACTAGCAAGTCAAGAAGGAGTCAGGTTACTCAACCTTATCGTAATGCGCTTCAGACTAGCCCTACCTCAATTAGGTCTTTTAAGGGTTGTATCGTGGTCGGGTTCACGGTTCGTGAAACAAAGGATATTTGGCTCAAATTTTGATTTGTACCCACCCCGTCTACGTGATGATCTCCGATCCTAAGGTTCAGTTAACCTGGCACGAGCGCTCGCCTCTTTGAGGGGTATTGTTGAATGGTAAGAACCCACAGTTAAGGAACTCACAAGGCTTTTCTTCTAGAGTGATAGTTACTCCTTCTCGCTTTCGGTGTCTGTGTACACGACTTTGTGATTTGCTGGGGAAAGTTTTCTTTTTTTAATCCCTCTTTTTCATTCTTTTGATTCCCTAACTTTTGCCTGGACTGACTCCTTTTGAGTTCTTTTCGATTTTTCGATTTCTTTTGAAGTCCAGCGGGATGCCCTGATTTTTGCCTAAGTATTAGCTTTCTAGCTTTTTCTTTCTTTTTACTTAGCGGGCTTTCTTTCTTTCTTTCTTTCGGAACAAAGTCGTGTGACACTGGTTGTCTTGATTGCTCTGAAAGGATTGTAACTGTCTCACTCCTGATTGGTGAGGTTTGACCTCTTGAAAGGTATAAACTGTTTGGTCCTCGAAAGACAACACTGCTCTGTAAGACTTGAACGCTCGGTCAAGCTAACTGACAACTACCCTGCCCCGGGTTAAGATGTGAGGGTTAAAAAGTCCGAAAAAACTTCTACTTCCTGGCTCGAAGTGGTTAACAAGGGACTAACTCCTTATATCTCCAGTGTTTAGGGGAATTTGAAACAATGCCTTGTACGTCATCGGTACGGTCTTATCTGAAAGCATACAATCATTGGTTATGAGTTTCAGTTTTGTCATCCTCTCTTTTAACTTTGCTAGTCGCAGCGAAAAAGTGGAGCGAATAAAAATGCAAGTGTCAGTGCAATGCAATAAATGAGCGACAGCGACATGACTAATTCAGAAAAATGCATAGTCACTTTATTATTATCACCATTCAAAACATACAATGCTTAAAGCAGGTAGTAACTAACAGAAAGAGAAACTACAAATGCAAATGATGAAAGAGTCTGAAGACTGCCAATGCTGAGGCGTCCGCCTGTCTGGATCACTGGCTTCTGCTGGGGAATACTTTCCGAGTCTACGAGCTTAGACAGTTGAACGGCTGGGATGAACAAACAGAAATCCTTCCCGAAAGGAAATGCGATCCTGATCAATCAACTGCTGTACCTTCGCCTGAAATGCTTTACAATCTTCCGTTGAATGCCCCGGAGAGCCACCATGATAACCACACTGAACGTGGGGATTATACCCAGGAGGGTAAGGTTCTGGAACTGGCTTAAGAGCTTTCGGCTCCACCAAAGACTTCTGAATCAAAGATGGTAGCAACTGGCTATACGGCATCGGCACTGGGTGAAAAGGAGCATTCCTTCGTTCCAAGTTGCTACGAGGTCGGTTCTGATTCTGACGCTGATTCTGATAACCTTGACCACGAGTTCGCTGCTTTGCAATGGAAGCGACATAAGATTCCTGATGTGGTGCCCCAGGTACGGCTGTCTGTTCAGAATAACGAGACGCAGAAGATACTGACCGCTGAGAAGACGGAGAACCAACAAATTTCACCGATTCGACTTGAGGATATCCAACATCTGTCAGGACCGCATTGATCATAGCTTCATCTTCAGATTGAGAGCTACAGAGAGATTCAGTTTCACTGGCCTGACCTCTTGAAACATACGGGATTCTTCCAGTCTTTACACCATACTCGATGTGCTCTCCTGTCCTTACCAACTCCGTGAAATTTGGTGCGGCGCCAAGCATTCTTTCGAAGTACGGGCTCTGCAAGGAGTTTACGAACATGCCTTTCAGCTCTTGGTCTAGGAGCGGTGGTTGCACTCTACCAGCAAATTCTCTCCATCTCTGAACATATTTCCTGATAGGTTCATTGATCTCTTGAGACAATTCTTGCAGCTGCATGCGAATAGGAGCCTCATCAAGATTATAGTCGTACTGCTTCAGAAAAGCAATGGCTAAGTCCATCCATGATCGGATCTGATCACGCTCTAACTGCATATACCAACTCAGAGGTGCCTTAGTCAGACTATCTTGAAAGCAATGAATCATCAGCTTGTCGTTGTGCACAAATGAAGTCATTCTTCGGCAGAACATCACCAAATGTTGCTTCGGGCAACTATCTCCTTTGTACCTTTCAAACCTCGGCATTCTGAACTTCGGAGGTAACACTAGGCCAGGAACCAGACACATATCTGCAGCACTAGGAGTAACAGCGTCTTTACCTTTCAAGGCTTTGAATCTCTTCTCTAATGCATGAAACCTTTCAGCATACACGGGAGCCAATGGGTCTTCATTCTTTGCTGTTGGGACCTCTCTTCGGGGCTTTGGCACAGGGAAGGCAAAACCCTGGTAGTCTGAGACATCAACAGAAGGAGAACGTTCACCTCGGACAACAAACTGCTCACGCAGACCTTGGTCTTCAGCAGATGGCTGCACAAGCTGAGCTGCAGTAAGGTTGTTTACTTGCGGAAAGTCTTCGTCGCGCGGAGATCCATACAGAGGATTGGACGTCACGGTGAAACCTGACAAGGTATCAACAAACTGGAAGCCGCTCTCTGACATAGCTATCAACAACTGTCGGCTGACTTCGATGCTCGATTCTGATCAAATCTACTTTAACTCTGCTTCAACCCCTTGGTCGTCTTCAATACTCACCTTCAGAATCAAAATAACAGCTGGATAAGAGCTCTGACTAGCTGGCGAATGGTATGCAATATGATGCGAAGATGCCTATGCAAATGCAATGCAATGCAACAAACACGGGATCACAGCTCCCACACAATTTAAATACTGCTGCACTGCTGACAGAGAACGGTTGCTCTGAAGAGAAGACCAGAATAACGGGTAGGTTGGAAGTTAAGTTTCCTGCACAAAAAATCCCCCCACTCACAGGTGTGGACCTATATCTGATAAGGTACGGCATCCTATGCGGTCGTCAGCGTCACAGACTTTCAAGACTAACGATACGATTCCCAGAAGGAGTGGCATCATCGAGTCCTGAAGAGGCCTCACTTAGCTAACTTCCAAATGATCGGTTCCCAGAGTCGACAATCCACCAAACCAGCAACCGTCTCAACCCAAAGGGTTGAAAGTGAAGCCAACCGGATGAATCTCGTCTGAGCGTGGATTTCATGAGACACTAGTGCCTACAAAGCAAGCACGCGCCCACTAATTTCCACTCTAAGTCTAAGGTGCACTCCAAGCCCAGGTCCGGCTTACCTCTCATCATAGAACACCCGCAACACCCCAATAGCAACAGATAATATCTATAAATAAGCCCCAAACAAGCACTAGGATTGACTCTCTCTTAGGGGACGTTGGACCCCACAATTGACTCGCTTTCGGGACGTTGGATCCCTAGGAAACTATCAGTCCCCAGCAGAGTCGCCAGCTGTCGCTACTGCGAAAATCGGCGCCGGCTGACAGAAGAGTCGCCACCGTGCGTTATTTATCCCTCAGAGCGGGAAAGGAAACGCTCGAAGTAAACCTCGCAAAAAACGGGGAAAAGGTATGGTCATCGCAACCATAGCCTGGGTTCGGGAGTCGGTTACGCAAGGGGAAGGTATTAGCACCCCTCACGTCCGTCGTACTCGACGGGATCCACGCTTGCTTGGGTTGTCTACTGGACGCAAAACAATCTATCTACGGCTGCTAAATCTAAACGGAAGGGAATTGACTCGATAGAGCGTCGCACTCTATGCCTACGTATTCTCAAGAGAGAAAGTCAGAGTCAACGTAGTTCGGGACTACAGGGAAAATTGGCTCGCCAAGACCTCGCGTCTTGTGCCTACGTACTTCCACTGGATGGAAGATCAGAGCTTTACGTAGTTCAGACTAACTACGGCTAAACAAACATTCTCACACAGCAGTTGAGAAAAACAACTGGTTTCACAGGGTCGGGAACCTATGGTCAAAACTATGGCTCGGTCTCAAATGCCCTCGAGCAAGAGAGAAAAAGGGTATCAATTAATCGTCAGCGGGAAAGTCTCGATCGCACAGCAGCGAGAGAACAACAGGTTAGTTGTTAGTGTGCTCGCTAGGATATCGCATCCTATGCCTACATATCTTCGTCTGGTACGAAGAATCAGAGCAGCTGTAGTTCGGCTACTTCGGGACCACAGCTCAAATCTCGTTTTATTAATCTCTGAAAAATGGTTACAATGAGTTGAATACTGAAATAAATCTCCTAGGAAGTGCTATCCTATTCTATCTTGAAAAATCGAATGAAAAATAGCCCCCTAACAAATGGGCCTCTAAACTATCTCTAAAAGGAAAATAACTTCTATGAAAAACCTAACCTAAAAATGCTTAAAAAATATTAAACCTACTTTAATATTTTTTCTTTTTTCTTCTTTTCTTTTCAACATATTTTTCTCTATATTTTTCTCTATTCTTTTTTTCAATATTTTTCTCCTTTTCTTTTTCTATATATTTTTTCTCCATTTTCAAATATCTCTTTTCTATTTTCTTTTTCACAATTTTTTCATAATATTCTTTTCTTTTCTTTTCAAACATTTCTTTTCAATTCTTTTTCTATTTTCTTTTTCTCTTCAAATTCTTTTCAAACGTATTTTCTTTTCAATTCTTTTTTCTATTTTTTTTCACAATATCATTTTTTATACCATTTTCTTTCTACAAAAATAAACAACATGGGAAAAATAAAGGAAAGAAAAACAGGGGGTACTGGATTACAGGGGGGTCAGTAAGCAGAAAAAATAACACAAAACAACAAACTAAAGGGCCCAGCCCAATGTGTCTACAAAAAAAAACGGAGGAAGGACACAAAAAACGGGGGGGGGGGGGGGGGGGGGGGGGGTGTTGCTGGGAAATGTTGGGCCCAGCCCAGAAACACAAGCAAAAACGGAGAGGAGTGTGTGTCAAAAAAAGATTGGGCCTGAGGCCCACGACCCATCCTCTCCTTCTCCCTCTCTGAACGACCAAACCCTAATCTTCTTCTCTCCTTCCTCATCAGCGCCGCCGCCAACTTCTCAGACTCCTCCTTATCTCCTCCGTTCACAAACTTCACCAGAACGAAGAACACCGCCTCACACGAATTAATAAGATCATCCCCATCCTGATCTCTCCACCCTTTCGATTCCATCCTCCTCTAACTCTTAACAGCAACTCAGGTGGATCTGGAGAAGTTCTAATGGGTCTTGGTGAAGAAAATCTGGAGAAGGTTCATGCGAACCTTGATTGGAAGCCATTAACGACAGCTCCTGATCTGGAGATCTATTCTTGAGAACGAACGAAGTTGCGATCGAGTTTTGGTGAATCTTGAAGCGATGTAGAGTTGACAAATCAGAGGATGAACGATGAAGATCTAGAAGAATTCTATGAAGACCACTCAAGATTGATGAAGCTGTTTGGAGTAATTTCTGGGAAGTGTTCTTGATACATGCGTGATTGGTGATTTTCTGGAGATGAAGATCGAAGGCGCTTTCTGGAATTTCTGGTGATGATGAATCTGGAAATTGGTTGAGCGTTGGATCCTGAAGTTTGAACGGTTGAATGATGATTCTGGGTTGAGGACGATGAAGAGGGAGGTTTGAGGCTTGTTGGAGCTTCTTTCTGGAAATAGCGCTTGGATGACGATGATGATGTTCTTGGAAGCTTTCTGGGAATCTGATGAAGCTTGTGGAGAATTCTGATCTTGATGATGGAGATCCGTCGGGGAAGAAGAGGGTTGGAGATTGAATTTCTGGTGATCTTCTCTGCAGATTATTCTGGTGTTGTTGATGTTGAGGGAAGATCTTGGATGAACTGAGTTTCTGGTGGTTGGAGGTTTCATGGAGCAGGTTTCATGGAAATTGGATGAGGAGGATGGTCGGAGATGGTGGTTGGTGGAGGTCACGAAGATGAAGACGGGAGGAAGAAGATGAAGGTGGTGATCAGAATCTGGGTAGCAAGTGATTTTCCGGTGAGGGGCGGTGGCCGCCGGCCATGCAGGCCGGCCGGTGGCTCCTTTCAGGCGAGGGTTGCAGGGGTGACGCGTGGCCGCAGCTGGTGGAGTGGTGGCGTGGTGGTATGTATGCAGGCCACGTGTCTTGGGAGAGAGAGAAGGTGGGGGTTGAGCTGGCCTGCATGCAGAGTGCATGCAAGAGTGAAACGTGGGCCATCCCCTGGCTCAACACGTGGAGCTCGCATTTAAATGCTGAGGGAATTGCTGGAACCTTCTAGAAAGTTCTGGAGAAAACTGGACAAAGCTGGAAGCTCTTGGACAATTCTGGATATTTTCTGGACCATATTCTGGATTGGGCTGCGAATGATGGAAGGATCTGGACCCTTTTTTGGAGACTGATACAAACTGAACTTGGACAAAAACAATCCCTGGGCCTGCGAAATTGGGCCTACACGAAAATGAATTAAAAAACTCAAAAAAAACTGTAAAACAAGATTAAAACCTAATTATCATCTAATCCTAATTAAACTCAATTAACTATTAATCTAATAATACTCTAAAGAAAATCTAATAAACCCACTAATATACTTCTAATAAAATTCCATTATTATTAATAAAAGAAAAATCTATATTCCCTATTAAACCTATTTAATATCTAATATTCTAAAAATGAAAAATCTATTCCTTTATTATTTCTATAAAAGAAAACTCTATTTAAAAATGAGAAATCTATATTATTCTATATCTAAAATTAAAAACAATTAATTTCTATTAACAAAACTATTCTATATTATTTAAAAATATTAAAATCTATTTAATCTATATTAATATCTAAAATGTCTAAATTCTTATTAAACTAATTAAAAGAAAATCTAAACCAAAATAAAATCTATAATATTCTAAAAAATGCTATTTATTTCTATAAAATTCTAAAAAGGATTAAAACTATTAAAAATATCTAAAATGATTAAAAATCTATTTAAAAAGAATTAAAACTATTTAAAAAATCCTATTAAATCCTAAAAATGATTTAAAAGCTATTTGAAATTTAAAAAATGCGAATAAAATCCAGAAAAATCACAATAAATCCCAGAAGAACAAAATAAGCACCGAACGACACAAAAATAATCGGTAAAAATAAACGGGCACCGAAATATCCCAAAAATCGATTCTACCTATTAAACTGATTAAAAACACCCGAAACACGAGACGAGAGCTGTGATCCCAATAAAATCAAACAAAAATGAAAAATGCACTGTATGCAATATGCAGATGCGAATGCGATTATGCGTCGAAACGTCGAGGCAGATACAAGACCCGGTTGGTCAAATTTTGGGGTGCAACACATGGGTGTGAAGGTTTTGGTCACATCAGATCTGAATGCCCAACCTATCTCAAGAAACAAAAGAAGGGTCTAGCTTTTTCTTGGACTGATGAAGATTCTGAAAGTGATATTGAAGAAGAGTCAGTTAAACATGTAACTGCTTTAACTGGAAGATACTACTCTGATGAAGACTCCAGTGAAGATGAATTAACATTTGAAGAACTTGCAGCTTTCTACAAAGAGCTGTGCCTGAGAAGTGAAGAGGTATGCCAACAAGGTGAAAAAAAACTCATCATCAAACTGAAGACTGAAAAGGAGGAACACCTTAAAGTTATTAAGGAGTTGAATGATGAAGTTGCTGAACAGTTTAAAATTATCATTAAATTAAATAAGGAAGTTGATCAACTGACTTCCCAACTTGATCAAATGGGAAAGTCTGTTAGAATGATAAACAGTGGTACCAAAACCTTGGAAGAGATTCTTCAATCTGGAAGAAGGATGGGAGACAAAACAGAGTTAGGATTTAATGAAGAGAAGAAAGCTTATACAAACAATAATCCCACTCCTCAGCACAAGCCTTCTGGATCCAAGCAGAAGATGTTCCATCAAATGTCTCAACATCACGAAAAAAAACAACCCAGACAACCAAGAAGATTCCAGAGATGGAGATGCCATCATTGTGGTCGCTTTGGTCATATAAAGCCTTTCTGTTTCAGACTACATGGATATCCAAATTCTATACCTCAAGCTAGACTTGATCACAACATTCAGTCCTCTAGAAAACAATGGGTTTAAAAAGATTCTGCTACAAAGCAATGGGCTCCTAAAAAAGCTACTGCTAGCTTCATAGCTCATATGTCCCTGAAAGTCTCTACTAAGGAAGACTAGTACTTTGATAGTGGGTGCTCAAGACACATGACAGGGATCAGAAATTTCCTAGTTGACATCAAACCTCACTCAACCAGCTATATGACCTTTGGAGATGGAGCCAAAGGTGAAATTAAGGGAGTTGGAAAACTAAACTGCTCAGGAACACCTGATCTTGATAATGTTCTGCTTGTCAAAGGATTAATTGCTAACTTGATCAGCATTAGTCAACTGTGTGATCAAGGTTTCAATGTCAACTTCACTAAACTTGAATGCTTGGCGACTAATGAAAAGGGAGAGATAATCATGAAGGGAGTCAGATCCAAGGACAACTGCTACCTATGGGCCTCTCAGAACTCCAAATATGCTCTTGCCAAAGAAGATGAAGTGAAACTATGGCACCAGAAACTTGGTCATCTACATCTGAAAGGAATGAAGAAAATCATATCTATGAAAGTTGTCAGAGGAATTCCTAAGATGAAGATTGAAGAAGGGAAAATATGTGGTGAATGTCAAATAGGAAAATAGACAAGGATGTCACACCAAAAGATCCAACATCTCACTACCTCTAAAGTATTGGAACTTCTTCACATGGACTTAATGGGACCTATGCAGGTGGAGAGTCTTGGTGGAAAGAAGTATGCTTATGTTGTAGTGGATGAATTTTCTAGATACACCTGGGTGAACTTTGTTAGAGAAAAATTTGAGGTGTTTGATGTGTTTCAAGACTTGTATCAGAAAATTCAAAGAGAAAAGGAAAGCAAAGTTGTCAGAATCAGGAGTGATCATGGGAAGGAATTTGAAAATCAAAAGTTTGCTGAATTTTGTTCTTCTGAAGGAATTAGCCAGGAATTCTCTTCTCCTATTATTCCTCAACAAAATGAAGTTGTATAAAGGAAGAATGGAACCATCCAAGAATCTGCCAGAACAATGATCCATGCTAAGAAACTGCCTTACCATTTATGGGCTGAAGCCATGAACACTGCCTACTATGTTCATAACAGAGTTACCTTAAGAACAAGAACAATGACCACACTTTATGAAATTTGGAAAGGAAGAAATCCTACTGTCAAATACTTCCATGTGTTTGGGAGCAAGTGCTACATACTTTTAGATTGTGATTATAGAAGAAAGATGGATCCTAAGAGTGATGAAGGTATATTCTTGGGCTACTCTATCAACAGCAGAGCCTATAGTGTGTTCAACTCTAGAACTAAGACCATGATGGAATCTATCAATGTTGTTATAGATGATGTGCATAAAGAGATTGATGTCCCAGAAGATGTTGGAACATCCTTTGATATCTCAGCTGAGTCTGAAGACAGAAACAATGATTCTAATCCTACCATCACTGAATTTGAACCTGTTAACAAAGGACCATCCACCAGAGTCCAGAAAGACCATCCTATGGATCTCATCATAGGTGATCCAAATAAAGGGGTAACCACTAGATCTAGAGAAATTGTCTCAAGCTCTTTGTGTCCAATATTAAACCTAAAAACATCAAGGAGGCTTTAATTGATGAATTATGGATAAATTCCATGCAAGAGGAGTTGGGTGAATTCAAAAGGAATGAAGTTTGGGATCTTGTGCCAAGGCCTGAAGGAACAAATGTGATTGGAACAAAATGGGTTTATAAGAATAAATCTGATGAAAAAAGGAGTGGTCACTAGGAACAAAGCCAGGTTGGTTGCTCAAGGATACACACAGATTGAAGGAATTGATTTTGATGAAACTTTTGCCTCTGTAGCTAGACTTGAATCCATCAGACTCCTTCTGGGATTTGCTTGCATTCTGAAAATCAAAATGCTTCAAATGGATGTCAAAAGTTTCGTTTTGAATGGTTACCTAAATGAAGAAGTTTATGTGGAACAGCCCAAGGGGTTTATTGATCCAACCTTTCCTAACCATGTTTTTAAGTTGAAGAAAGCTTTGTATGGCCTGAAGCAAGCTCCTAGAGCATGGTATGAAAGACTAACAAAGTTTCTTGTTGATAAAGGATATAAAAAAGGTGGTATAGATAAGACCTTGTTTATCAAGGAAGAAGAGGGAAAACTCATGATTACTCAAATCTATGTTGATGACATTGTCTTTGGTGGGATGTCAGATGAGATGGTTCAACATTTTGTGCAGCAAATGCAATCTATATTTGAAATGAGCCTTATTGGGGAATTAACTTACTTTCTTGGGCTACAAGTCAAACAAATGGAAGAATCCATATTCCTATCTCAGAGCAAGTATGCCAAGAATATTGTTAAGAAGTTTGGAATGGAAAATTCCAGCCACAAAAGAGCTCCTACTCCTACCTATCTAAAATTATCAAAGGATGAAAAGGAGTTGATGTGGATCAAAGTCTGAGTAGAAGCATGATAGGGAGCTTGTTATATCTTACAGCAAGCAGACCTGACATTGCTTTTGCTGTGGGAATTTGTTCCAGATATCAAGTTGAACCCAAGATTAGTCACATTAATCAAGTCAAGAGAGTTTTGAAGTATATTAATGGGACAAGTGAATATGGGATGTTGTATAGTCATGGATCTGGGTGTGTGCTGACTGGATATTGTGATGCTGATTGGGCTGGAAGTGCTGATGACAGGAAGAGCACATCTGAAGGTTGCTTCTTTTTGGGAAACAACCTCATCTCGTGGTTTAGCAAGAAACAAAACTGTGTATCCCTGTCTACTGCAGAAGCAGAGTACATAGTGTTGCACCCCAAAATTTGACCAACATTTATTTATCCATCAAGTGTTTGAAGGTTGATACCTTCATCAGAAAGTTCAAGAGATCCTCAGAGGAATTGGTTGAAACCAAGGTTGTGTGCTTCATAGCTTGAGAGTTGTGGGAGCTCCTCAGATGATTCTGAGACTTTGAGAATGAACTTGAAGCTTTTAGAAAGCTTATGAGATGTCTTGAAAGCCATCATGAAGCCCAGAGAGGTCATTATGCAAGAATTCAGAAGATTCAACCATGAATGGTAGAATTAGGGTTTTGACTGGGTCAATCCTAGATCAGCTGAAGATTTGGAGAAGGTTGAGACCTAATCCAAAGGGTCATGAGATCATGGAATGATGTATGGAGATGCTATAAAGATGACTCCTAGACCAACTCATCATGATTGAGGAGTTTGAGAAGTTTTGAGTTAGGGTTTCCAGGGATTGTCAGTGAAAAACCCTAGTTTGATCCCTATCTTCCAGGCAGTTTTAGCTCAAGATGTGATTGATATCTCATCTTCCCCACAACATGAATGTTGTATAGCTTGTTCTTAGCTTTAATTTGAGTGGTAGAAGTCCTTGATAGGAGTTGCAGAGCTCAAGTTATGGTTTTGACAAATTACAGGTCAGCTGGGGTGTGTGAATCTGGGTCCTTGAAAGTCACCCAACTTGCAGACAACTTTTGCCCTAGTAGGATGATTCCTATGATTTCTTGGTCAACATGAATGTTGAAGAGCATCTTCTTAGATTTCTAGAGAGTACTAGAAGTCCTTGATAGGATTTGTAGAACTCAACTTATGGTTTGAACTAGACAGGGGTATTTTGGCCATTTGATGATTATAGGTCATTTTAAGCAAAGGCCATATCTCCTATTTCCAAGCCTCAAATGGAAAAACTCAAAACATCAAAGTTGTTAAAAATGGTATTTTAAGCTTAGAAAAGAGGTCATGAGTTATTGAAAAAGCTTGTAGAAAGGATTTTCATGGTTGGGTAAAAATGACCTAAAAATGGCTTATAAGTTAAAAAAGTTGAAATGGAATTTTGGTTTGGGAGATCCACAAATCCAAAATAGGTCATCCAATATGTCATTTTGACTCCAAACATTATTTTAAAAAACAATGGTTCAAGTAGAATTTTGATTTGAAGTCTCAAAATGGAGGTTGCTTTGTAATTTTCATTCTTGCATAATAAGGCAACGTGAGAAACTTCACATAAAGCAAAACCAAAGCTTGTTTTTCACACATTCCTTTTCAATATCTCACAAGGGGAGATTTTAAAGCCAAATTGAAAGCCTTAAGGCATGAGATATGAGATGTACAAGGTATCACTTCATGAGAAATTCCTTAACTTTCTAGCTCATTCTAGAAGTTCCTAGGCTATTCTTTTGGTTGTTATAAAAAGGATGAATCACCATGAGATCAAGGTTGGTGAAAGTTGCTGAGTTCATTGGAGAGAGTGAGAGAGAAAGTGACATTTCAAGATTTCTTCAAAATCAAGCAAGTTTCCATTTCTTCTTCCACAAGCCTCATCCATCCCAATTCTTGCAAACAGAAAGGTATCCACCATTGGAGGAGCATTTGGAGAAGATTTCAAGCCTTGAATCAAGCTCTAGCACCACTCACCATTGATCTTTAGCAGGTTGGTAACTTGATCCATAGGTCCTTATTTAGGTGCATTCTGTTAGAATTTTAGGTGGAAAGATAGCATGCTAGGTTAGAGGAAGGTTTTCTGAAAGTTTGAGAGGGATCCGTGGAGTTCCATGGCAGGTCACCAATTCTTTGATTTCCAACAACAAGCTGTGTACTGAGTTCTAATGGATATGATATAGTGTAGTTTGGTTAGGGTAACATGTAGAACAAGTTTGGATCATTAGATTGAAGTTCCATCAAGGTTGATAGCAGAGGAAAAGATTGAAACCCTAATGTTGGAGCTTTCTGTTTGAACGATTTAAGGGGTTTCAGTGAAAAGTATGGGCATAGTCGTGTTCTTGATGATTCATAGAGCATTTTTGCCTTTGGAATTGTTGCATTTCCTGGAACGAGCAGGGAGAACGAACGAGTTGAAACCATGCATGAAAACTGAAAAAATTAGAAACCCTAGAGGGGCTGGTTGGGGACGACGACCCAGGCCCGTTGGATTGAGTTTGAATAGGTTGACTGGGAAGGAGATCCGACGGTCCAAGTTTGAACAGAAAAGGAGGGAAATTTAAAACGTTGAAACGCGGTGTTTTATTTAAGTTACAGTCTCTGGCTCAGCATTTGATCACTTTCCACACACCCCTCTGTGAGCCCAATACCAAATACAAGTGACATGCCTGCTTTTCTCACCCCCCAGCGCATTGGCTTTTTTTTGTTTGGATTCAGACTAAACCTGGGCTTAGCCAAAAGGATATTCGCGCCCCCCACTTCAGGGCCCAACCAGGAATGAACTGAGGCGCATTGCTCATGACACCCCCCTCCCCTTTATTTTGTATTCTTTTATTTTTAGTTTTCTTTATTTTTCTTGTTTTAAATAAATCATAACTGATTGAAAAATAGTTGTTTTTTCATTTCTTCTTTTTTTTCTATAGGTAAATAATTTTGTCTAGAAAATATTAAAAATAAAAATAGGATTTTATTTTTAAGTTTGCTATTTTTTTAACATTTTTCCTTTTAAGGTAGCTTTTAAATAGTTTTAACCTTGTAACCAACTTTGTAGATTTTATATTAGGGCTTTCCCTTAGGATTTTCGAGCCATTCTTTTTGGCATAGTTAGGAATTAAACCATAGATCATATTGGATTTAATTCACAATTTGTAGATTAAAATTTGATGTAGTTTGCTTATTTGACATTTAGGTGCTCAAATTAGGATTTTAGGTTGTATAAGTAGACTTAACAATTTTGTTTTGGGTTTTTAGGTCAAAATTAGTGTATGGGGAATATATGGGTTAAGGGTAAGTGTGTACAGAATCCCCTAGAATTTTGCTAGAGTATTATATAGTATTTTGGTATTTTTATCTGATTTTTGAATGTATGGTTAGTATGTGTGTTGCTTAAAGGCATAGTTTGTATTGTTTTGTTTTCTTTCCTTCCCCTTTGAGTGTGTGAGCCTTGAAGATTGAGTTGAAGACCTTGTGGATCATCATTGAAGCTTTGAAGACCTTGAAGTGGAGCTTAGTTAGCTTTGTTTGTTCTGTTTATAGGATCATAAGTGCATAAGTAGAGCTTTAGATAGAATAGTTCCTTCCAATAAACAAGGAGTGTCTTGTTCACCTCCTTCCTTCTCTATGACATAAAGTCCCTTAAGGGTATTCACCTCTCTCCTTTGGAGGGATTAGTGACTTTGCCCTCGAAGGTAGAACTTTGAGAGAGCCTCTCCTTTTGATGTTAAGTCCTTAATGGCATCCTTTGGAGGTCAGTGAGCACTTTAACATCCTCACCTCATCTTGTTGACTGAATCTTGTTTGCTGAAGCATCTGGGTTGTTGAAGATAGCAATGAAGAGCATTGAAGATTTGATTGAAGATCTAAAAGCCATTGAAGATAGAAGCTGAAGCTTTGAAGAGGATGATTCCTTGGAGATTGTTGAAGTCTGAAGACTTTGTGAAGATCAAGTTGATACTTAAAGGTCCCCTGAAGATGGTGAAGCCTGAAGGTGGAGCTGATCAAAGAAGCTGAAGCTTAAGAGGAGAAGATGAGTTGATACTCATGTTGTAAGGTTGATACCTGGAAAGCAGTTGGTGATTAAAGTCTAAAGACTGAGTTGCTGCTGGAGGAGCTGAAGCTTTCTTCTGTTTTTCTTTTCTGTATTGTGTGTTTTGTTTGATCTGTCTGTTGCATTAGATTAAGTTCATCTAGAATAAGTTCAGTCTAAGAGCATGATTGCATTAGAGGTTGAGTTGCTCCCTCTGTTTGTATTGTTATTGTGTGGCTTTGCTTGCGGGTATTCGGTAGAGCCCAGCTCCCTTGCCCATGTGGTTTGTTTGCCTGATGGCATTTCATTTCATTTTATCTGTATGATTGCAGTTTACTGTTTATTGCTTGATAGCATGTTGTTTATTTTTCGGTATGATTACTGTTATTTCATGACTTGCTTGAGGTCGAGACGAGCTTGTGGAGGCTGAAGCCCCACACACATTTCCTCCCTCACTTGCATTGCATGCATTTTACTGTTAAGCTGATGCTTTGTCTGTTTTGGTGTATCATTGACATGATCCCTTAGGACTCTCATTTCCTTTGATAAGGATTTGATGATAGACTTTTAGGTTGAAACCTATGCATGACGACATCTAGGAGTTCCCTGTTCAAACCTCAACCATAGGACGAATCCATGGCATGATAACAGTAGGACTTGATAGTCTCCCTCCTAGTTGGGCCTGTTCTCTTCTCATCTCGAAACAGTTTAAGATACAGTAATCATGAATGATTTCTTTCGTACGTTACGAGCCTTAAGCTATCTGAGAAAGGATTGTGGGAGAGCTTCTTTTCCATAGTCTGGATGTTTAGTATGGTACCCTTTGGGTGACATGCGACGCATTCACTCTCAGGTCATAGTCTCTAGTGCGGTTGAAATCGCAAACACAATAAAAAAACACTTCTTTCGTAAAACAGGAAATAAGCCGTAGTTTCCCGAACTACGTGAGCTCTGATCTCTCATGCCTGTTGAGAGTACGTAGGCACAAGATGGCGAAGTCTTGGCGAGCTACCTTCCCCCATAATCCTTCGTAGGCCGAACTACGTTGACTCTGATTTCTCATTCTATGATGAGAATACGTAGGCATAAAGTGCGATGCTTTGCCGAGTCATTCTCTTTTCTTTTTCAGCCAGCCTTGATAGGTAGATAGAATAAAACCAACCCGTCCAAGTAAACAGACAAGCGAGGATCCCGTCGAGTACGACGGACGTGAGGGGTGCTAATACCTTCCCCTTGCGTAACCGACTCCCGAACCCAGACAATGGTTGCGATGACCTTGTCTTACCCTTATTCGTCAGGTTTTTCCGATCGTTTCCTTTCCCGCTCTGAGGGATAAATAACGAAAGGTGGCGACTCTTCTGTCATGCCGACACCTTATTTTCGCGCAAGCGACAGCTGGCGACTCTGCTGGGGACCTTCTAGTTTCCCAGGGATCCAACGTCCCGAAAGCGAGTCCGTTTTGGGGATCCAACGTCCCTTAAGAGAGTCAATCCTACCGCTTGTGTGTTTGCTTGTTGGGTTGCGTTTATTCATCGCATTTTTACTTCTCGCACTTTATTTCCCGCATTTTATTTTCAGTATAATATGATTATTTGTGCTGTTGTGGGATGGGAGTCCTGATGAGTGAGAAGCCAGACCCAGGCTTGAGTGCACCATAGATTTAAAGTGGAAATTAGTGGGCGCGTGCTTGCTTTGCAGGCACTAGTGTCTCATGAAATCCACACTCAGACGAGGTTCATTCGGTTGGCTTCACTTTCAACCCTTTGGGTTGAGACGGTTGCTGGTTTGGTGGATTGTCGACTCTGGGGACCGATCATTTGTGATTCAGCTAAGTGAGGCCTCTTCAAGACTTGATAATGCCACTCCTTCTGGGAATCGTATCGTCAGTTTTGAAAGTCTGTGACGCTGATGAACGCATAGGATGCCGTACCTTGAGTCAGTTTAGGTCCATACCTGTGAGTGGGATTGGGTTTATTGTAGGAAACTTAGACCTTCAGACTACCTGGTTTTCTTGACAGTGAATCAGTTATGTTGGCACCATGGTTCTCAGTTGCAGATATGTTTGTTCTTGATAGAGCAAGTTTTTGGTCAGAGGATCTTATCGTCGGGTGTTTGTCTGTTCTTGATAGAGCAGGTTTTGATCAGAATATTGTTATTAGTGGTTTGTTCTTGATAGGACAGATTTTTATTTGGGGTCTGAAGACTTCGTCAGCAGATATTTCTTGATCATACATCCGAGGACCTTATTATCAGACAGTTGTTCTCGACAGAGCAGAATTTTGATCCTGTGTATATCGTCCTATCAGATGGTTATTCTTAGCAGATCAGATCAGTGGTTTTGCATCGGGGTTTTCTTCTCATCAGTAATTGTTGATACAGAATCTCCACAGCAGCTATCCGGATATATTATTGCATGCCTGCATTTTGCATTAGTTTGCATGTTCATTTGCATTCCATTAACGTGTGTCTGTGTTGCAGGTACCGTTTCCCCGATCCAGGATTTCTCGCCTCCTACTGTTACTATGGCCTCTCTCAGGAAGACTGTCGCGTACAAGTTCCCGACCCCTGATGTGTCGAAGTTGACTGGGTTGATAGCTCTGGCAGGGGATTCTGTGAAGGATAGGTTCAGGAAGTCTTATGGCAGGTTACTCAGTCTGGTTTGCAAACCTTCTACGTCTGAGCTGAATGGGTTACATGCTCTTCTGCAGTTCTATGACCCTCCTTTGAGGTGTTTCACTTTTCATGACTTCGTTCTCGCGCCGACATTGGAAGAGTATGCTGATATGCTGAGTGTGCCTATCAAAGGGCAGATGCCTTTTGTCCACATGGATGCTGAGCCTGATCTGGCTGGTTTAGCTTCCTCACTCCATTTGAGCGCCTCTGAGTTAGTGGTGACGAGTTGGAACAAGGTTCCTGGATTCTCCCTGCAGTTTCTGATAGCTAAAGCTCAACAGTGTGCTAAGGACAAATGTTGGGACGCATTCAATGCCATCCTTGCTTTATGCATATATGGCATTATCCTATTTCCCAACATGCCTGATTTCGTAGACTTTGATGCATTGCATATCTTCGCCTCAGGGAATCCAGTCCCTACTCTGATCGGAGACGTCTATCACTCAGTGCATTACAAGAATGAGAACCGGAGAGGGAAGAATGTATCATGCTGTGTACCGTTGTTGTACAAATGGTTTGATAGTCATTTGCCCAAGAGGGGTTCTTCCGTCTTGTCTGCAGCCACAGCTGAGTGGCCTGAGCATCTGATGAGCTTGTCGGCAGAAGATATTGATTGGTTCGTTGACAGAGACAGGTTAGGCACCGAGGTGATCTTCAGTTGTTGTGGATTTCCTAACGTACCTCTGATAGGTAGGAAGGGTTGCATCAACTACAATCCGTCATTGCTAGTCCGTCAGTTCGCATATGCTTTGAGGACTCCACCGAAGGAGGAAGAGGTACATGAATCTCTGTACCTCACGGGTACTCTAGAGGGGGATTTGTTGTCCAAGCTTCAGCGTGCGTGGAACAGTATCAGCAAGAGGGGAAAGCCTTTGTTGGGAAAGAGCAACAGCCAAGCCTACCCTCCTTATTCAGATTGGATCAGAGCCAGAGCCAGCGCTATAGGAATGCCATTCCCTCATGTCAGACCAGAGAGTCCTCCACCAGTCGAAGAGCCTACCACTGTGTCCATTCATCAGCACAACCAGGTATTAGCCGAGCGGGATGAATTGAAGCGGGTGAATGCAGAATTAGAGAAGGAGTTAGCTCAGCTTCGAAGTGAGAGGAACGAAGCCGTGCATGCTCTTAAAAAGAAAACAGAGTCAGTGAACCAACTGGGTGCAGACTTGGCAAAGCAGATTGCTGATCGGGAACGCTTGGGTCAAGACTTCAGGGCTGTTAATGACATACTAGCTACGAAGAAGCAGCATCTGGAGGAGGCATATCGGAGGATATCTAAGTTCGACCAGCATTGGAAGACCTCCATGGCCACCAGGAAGGAGCGAGAGGACAAGCTGATGCTGCAGATTTCTAAGCTGGAAGCCGAAGTAAAGGACAGTGAGCGGAGGTTTGATGAAGAGACCGCCCGCAGATACGCCGCCGAAAGCCGTCTCAACAAAGCTCTTGCTAACCTGAAGGAGCATAAGCTGATGTTTGAGTCTAAGAAGCGGAAGCTGGAGGATTGCTTTGGCGAAGGAGCTTGGGAGAATTCAGTTCAGGGGCTTCAGCATACCATCAGGCAGAGGGAACTACTCGTCGAGGGGTTGCTCACTTTGCCAGATCATCCAGAGACGAAGGAGTTATTAGCAGAGTATCGCGCCCGTGGCCGTACTTGACTAGTTGTGTTCCTGTTGTTTTGATCTTTGATGTATGCTGACCATCACCAGACTTGTTGGCTGAGGTCATGCTGTTGATTTGTTTTGTACTCGCTGATACTGTGTACTGCCTTGACGGGCTTTTCCATATATATATGAGATTGATGTTTCCATGATTGGGCTCGGATTTCTTCGTCTTCTTATTATTGTCAACACTGGCACTAAGGCACTAGGATCGGGGAAAATCTCCCACGCACACAGACACACGCATGCATCTGCATGAAGCATATTTGCATGGCGTATATTTTATTGCTTTTCCTAACCTTTATTGTTGAAATGTTTTTCAGGTTCCGAGCTGTCTCCGGTCTCCAGGATTGATCAAAGACTCATCCACCGCTACTCAACTCGCGCTAATCAGACAAGGATCATGGACCAGGTGCAGTCAGATGTTCAAGAGCTCCGTGAACGGATGGATCGTTTTATGGAACTGATGCAGGTGGTCGCTAATGGTCAGGACCAGCTTCGTACTTTGGTTCAACCTCTGATCTCCAGGGTTGACAGTAATGGCATACTGCACGGCGGGGCTGTACCTACTCCTCCTCCAGTGGACGCTCCACAGAATGTTGTTCCTGTTGCCGGGGGCAACGGCAGTGCTAACGGCAATCTGATGACTAATATCGGGCTCAATGCGGCAGGCGTCGGCAATGGTAGTCTGGGAGCCAATGTTAACATAGGGCCGGTCAACGGCAATGCTGGTGTCGGAAATCTGTTGGTGCCTCAACCGTGGCTTGAGGACCATCAGGATGACGTATTTTCTCAGAGAGGTGTAGAAGCAGAGTTGAATGCTGAAGCTCGACTCAGGTTCAAAGCGCTGGAAGACAAGATGAGAGACATTGAAAATCAGAACACATTGGGCGTTGATATGTCCAAGCTCGGGTTGATTGCTGATTTTAAGGTACCTCATAAGTTCAAGGTGCCTGTCTTTGAGAAGTATAAGGGTACTACCTGCCCTCGGGTCCATCTTCGATCTTATTATAGAAAGATGTCCGCCTATTCTGACGATGAGAAGTTGCTGATGCACTTCTTCCAAGATAGTCTTTCTGGTCCATCCCTCGAATGGTATATGGGCTTGGAGCCCGCTACAGTGCGCACGTGGAAAGATCTCGCTGAAGCGTTTGTCCTCCACTATCAGTACAATAGCGACTTGGCCCCCAACCGAGTTCAGCTCCAGAATCTATCACAGCGGAACAATGAAAGCTTTAAAGAGTACGCCCAGCGGTGGCGTGAATTGGCTGCTCGGGTTCAACCGCCGATGGTTGAGCGCGAGCTAGTGCAAATGTTCGTGGCTACCCTTCCGGGAATCTACTATGAAAAGCTGGTCAGTGGCATGTCTGGAACATTCTCGGCTCTCATCACTATGGGCGAGCATGTTGAGAACGGTATAAAGATTGGAAAAATTCAGGGCGAATCATCCTCAGTCGGAGGAGGTAGTAAGAAACCCTACGCTGGCAAGCGTCGAGAAGGAGATGCCAGTGCTGTCACTAACGCTCGGAGAAAGGGCAAGGGCCCTCAACAGCAGATTGCTAGCATAAATATCCCAGCTGCTCCACCGCAGCAGCAGCAGCAACAGCCTCAGCAGCAGAATCAGCAGGGGTATAGGAAATATCAGAATCGGGCTCCTCTGGCAAACCGTCATTTTGAAACTCCACCTATGTCATATGCGCAGCTTCTGCAAACGTTGCTTCAGCTTCAGTTAGCGCAAAAGAGAACGTTGGCTCCCTTGACAGGGGCACCGCCACCGGGGTATGATGCCAATGCTACTTGTGATTTCCATACTGGGGCACCAGGCCATACGATTGAGAACTGCAAAGCTTTTAAGCACAAAGTGCAGGACTTGGTGGACGCCAAGGTTATTAACTTTTCTGATAGCGTGCCCAACGTTACCAAAAACCCTATGCCTCATCATAGGGGAGGCGGAGTGAACGCCATTATCACAGAGGAAAGCGCAGACTTGCTGACTGATGTCAAAGATTTGAAGACGCCGCTTAGTTTTGTCAAGGCTAAATTGCTGAAGAAGGGCTTCTTCCCTGGATGCGAAGAGTTATGTATGGCTTGTGCTACACTTCCTGATGGGTGTGAGCAGCTGGTAGAAGGTATCCAAAGTCTGATGTCTGAGGGTATTTTGCAGTTCAGCCGGAGCGTCGAAAGTGTATCAGGGGAGGTCGTGCTGAAGCAGGCAGATGAAGTCGCTACCATTACTATTCCTCGTCACCCTATTATTATTTCTGCGCCCCGACCGCCTACTATCACTATCACCAGGGCCGGGCCAATCCCATTCGAAAGCACTAACGCCGTTCCATGGCACAACGGCGCCGAAGTTTATTGCAATGGTCAAAAGTTAGAGCTGGAACCGTACGGATCGACTGTGCAGAATCTTGCCAGAGTCAGTGGCATTACTCGAAGCGGAAGAGTGTTCGCGCCAGCAGAGGTTGCAACAGAGAAAGTGGTCCGAGCTGACGCTGCGGAAAAGGGTAAAAGCAGAGCTGTCGAAGAGGTCCCTTCTGGGGCAGAAAAGGATTTGCTAGTTAAAGATGCTGAAGAGTTCATGCGTTTAATCAAGAAGAGCAACTACAAGATTGTAGATCATCTTCATCAGACTCCGTCAAAGATCTCTATTCTCAACTTGTTGCTGTGTTCTGAAGCGCACCGCAACGCGTTACTGAAGGTATTGAACACTGCCTTCATGCCGCAGGAGATATCAGTAAATCAGCTAGAGGAGGTGGTAGCCCATGTTAACGCTGGTAATGGGCTGGGATTCACAGATTTAGAGCTGACTCCTAAAGGAAGAGATCACAACAGCGCCTTGCACGTCTCAATAGAGTGTAGGGGCACTATTATGTCGCATGTCCTGGTGGATACGGGTTCGTCGCTTAATGTGCTTCCGAAGAAGGCATTAATGAAGTTGGATACCCGTGGATTGCTTTGCACGCCCAGTGATCTGGTAGTGAAAGCCTTTGATGGAACTAAGCGCCACGTTTTCGGAGAGCTGACCCTGCCGATTCAGGTTGGTCCGGAGACGTTCGATACGGTTTTTTATATCATGGATATCATGCCTGCCTACAGTTGCCTCTTAGGTCGGCCATGGATCCATGCTGCTGGTGCCGTGACGTCCACGCTGCATCAGAAGCTCAAATATGCTGTCGGGGGAAGCATAGTAACCGTCTGTGGTGAGGAGGACATTATGGTGAGCCACTTGTCATCCTTTAAGTATGTTGAAATGGACGGAGAAATCCATGAAACTCTCTGCCAAGCATTTGAAACTATCAAGGTGAAAGAGGTAGCTCCTGTCGTCGTAGAGAAGCAAGAGATGAATCTCTCCTCGTTCAGAGAAGCTCGGGCCGTCGTCGAAGCCGGTTCCACCCCAGACTGGGGGCATGTGTTGGAGGTACCAATCAAGCAGGATAAGTTTGGACTGGGGTATTCTCCTGAAGCTGAAGCTTCATCTTCTTCTAGCAGTTCGTCTCGTGGGAAGGGGCCGATCCTATTCACTAAGGGCGGAGTGATTTTCGAAAGCATCAACGCAGTGTCTGAGGACAGCGGGGATAACGATTGTGATCTTGACGCCTGGATTCAGCCAAGCAAGCCGGACGAGCGCCTCAACAATTGGACCATCAAGGAGATTATCCAGCTGACAAGTGAAGAGTAATGATTTGCTTTTTACAATCTTTGTACAACCCTATGTCCTGCCCGAGGCATAGTGGTTTTATTGTCAGGGCCTTGTTGGATTATGTACGTGCATTTTGTTAATAAAAGGCGTTTTCTTCGTACTCAAATATTGTGTTCTCTGTTATTCCTGTTTATGTTTATTTCGAAAAACAGTAAAATGGCAACGGGGTTTGTGCTAACCTGCATATTCTTGCTTTAAACTTAACCCTTGTTATTGCAGGATCCACATGACAGATGACATCGACTCTGGACCCTCTACAGCTCACTACGACTTCGATTGCCCGATATATCAAGCCGAGGATGAGATTGATGAAGACGAAGACCTTCCGGAAGAGTTGGCCCGCTTGTTGAGACAAGAGGAAAAGGTTATTCTGCCTCATGAGGAGGATATTAAGATAGTAAATCTGGGTTCTGAAGAGCTCGTCAGAAATGTCAGAGTAGGGGCTGCGCTGCAGAATGATGTCAAGCATAGACTGGTCGAGATGCTTCGAGAGTATAGTGACGTCTTTGCTTGGTCATACGAAGATATGCCCGGACTCGACACAGACATCGTGGTTCATCGCTTGCCGTTGCGAGGAGATTGCCCTCCAGTCAAGCAGAAGCTTAGGAGGACGAGACCAGATATGGCTGTAAAAATCAAAGAAGAAGTCCAGAAGCAGTTGGACGCAGGATTTCTAGCCGTTACCACCTACCCTCCGTGGGTCGCCAACATAGTGCCTGTACCGAAGAAGGACGGTAAGGTACGCATGTGCGTCGATTATCGGGATTTGAATAGGGCGAGCCCTAAGGATGATTTCCCGTTGCCTCATATCGATGTGTTGGTCGACAACACAACCCAGTTTTCCGTGTTTTCATTCATGGATGGCTTCTCCGGTTACAATCAGATTAAGATGGCACCGGAGGACATGGAGAAAACGACGTTTATTACCCCCTGGGGAACATTTTGCTATAAGGTAATGCCCTTCGGTCTGAAGAACGCAGGGGCCACTTACCAGCGAGCAATGGTAACTTTGTTTCATGATATGATTCATCATGAGATCGAGGTCTACATTGATGACATGATTGCAAAGTCCCAAACGGAGGAAGAGCATCTGGTCAACTTATTGAAGCTTTTTGAGAGGCTTAGGAAGTTCAGGCTGAGGCTGAATCCTAACAAGTGCACTTTCGGAGTGCGGTCCGGAAAGTTATTGGGGTTTATCGTTAGTGAACGAGGTATTGAAGTTGATCCTGCGAAAATAAAAGCTATTCAAGAAATGCCAGCGCCGAAAACAGAAAAAGAAGTTCGTGGTTTCTTGGGCCGAATAAACTACATTGCAAGGTTTATATCTCAGCTCACGGCCACTTGTGAACCTATGTTCAAACTTTTAAAGAAAGATCAGGCGATTACATGGAATGAGGATTGCCAGAAGGCATTCGACAAAATAAAGCAGTATCTTCAAGAACCTCCAATCCTGATACCCCCAGTGGCTGGACGGCCATTAATCATGTACCTGACGGTTCTGGAGAATAGTATGGGGTGTGTTCTCGGTCAGCACAACGAGACGGGTAGAAAAGAGCATGCCATTTATTATTTGAGTAAAAAGTTCACTGAGTGTGAGTCTCGATACTCGATGCTGGAGAAGACGTGTTGTGCACTAGCTTGGGCCGCCAAACGTCTACGACAGTATATGCTCAATCACACCACTATGCTAATTTCGAAGATGGATCCGATCAAGTACGTCTTTGAGAAGCAGGCTCTTTCGGGCAGGATTGCCAGGTGGCAAATGGTGTTAACAGAGTATGATATTCAGTACGTCTCCCAGAAGGCCATTAAGGGAAGCGTATTGTTTGATTACCTTGCCGAACAGCCGATCGAAGACTACCAGCCGATGAAGTTTGAATTCCCTGACGAGGATATTATGTTTCTCAAAGCGAAGGATTGCGATGAGCCATTGCCCGACGAGGGGCCAGATAGGAAGTCTCAGTGGAAGTTGATATTCGACGGAGCCGTTAATTCCTATGGAAGTGGTATCGGGGCTATCATCACGACTCCTCACGGATCCCACATCCCGTTTACTGCGAGACTGACGTTTCCAGTTACCAACAATGAAGCAGAGTATGAAGCATGTATTATGGGTCTAGAAGAGGCGATTGATTTGAGAATCAAGAATCTAGACGTATATGGTGACTCAGCGCTTGTAATCAATCAGATTAAAGGGGAGTGGGAAACTCGTCAAGCAAACTTGGTGCCGTACATGAATTATGCCAGGAGGCTGCTTCCGTTCTTCGATCGAGTGGAACTTCATCATGTACCCAGGGCTGAAAATCAGATGGCTGATGCCTTAGCCACGTTGGCTTCAATGTATAAAGTCAATTTTTGGAATGAGGCTCCAAGAATTGTGCTTTCGCGTCTTGACAGACCTGCATTTGTTTTTGCAATCGAGGAGGCCGCCGACGGCAAACCATGGTTCCACGACATCCAGACCTTCCTTATGACTAAGGAGTATCCTGCGGGAGGGTCAACCCAGGATAAGAAGACTCTGAGGAGGCTATCTGGAAACTTTTATCTCAATCCTGATGGAGTGCTGTATAAAAGAAACCACGATCTCGTGCTACTCAGATGTGTAGATGAGAAAGAGGCGAGTATGCTCATGGAAGAAGTCCATGAGGGCACATTCGGTACGCACGCCGGCGGGCATGCCATGACGAGAAAGATCCTGAGAGCAGGGTATTACTGGCTGACTATGGAGTCGGATTGCTTCAGATTCGCGAAGAAATGTCACAAATGCCAGACTTATGCTGATAAAGTTCATGTGCCGCCGTGCCCATTAAATGTCATGTCCTCCCCTTGGCCGTTCTCCATGTGGGGCATCGACATGATAGGCAAGATCGAGCCCACTGCATCCAATGGTCATCGTTTCATCCTGGTGGCTATCGACTACTTCACCAAATGGGTGGAGGCAGCCTCGTACGCTAATGTGACCAAGCAGGTGGTAGCTAAATTCATAAAGAGGGACATCATTTGTCGTTACGGGGTTCCCGAGCGGATCATTACTGATAATGGTTCGAATTTGAATAACAAGATGATGAAGGAGCTGTGCCAGAGCTTCAAGATTGAACACCACAACTCATCTCCTTACCGGCCGAAGATGAATGGCGCCGTTGAAGCCGCCAACAAGAACATTAAGAAGATTGTTCAGAAGATGGTTGTGACGTACAAAGATTGGCACGAGATGCTGCCGTTTGCCTTGCACGGTTATCGTACGACGGTGCGTACGTTGATCGGGGCAACTCCTTTCTCCTTGGTGTACGGTATGGAAGCTGTCCTACCGTTAGAAGTGGAGATTCCTTCTTTGCGAGTTTTGGTCGATGTGAAACTCGACGAGGCAGAATGGATTACGAATCGCTTGAACCAACTCAGCCTGATGGACGAGAAGAGGTTAGCATCGATTGCATTTGGTCGCCTGTACCAAAGCCGAATGAAGAAAGCTTATGATAAGAAGGTGCGTCCTAGAAGCTTTCAGACGGGTGATCTCGTCCTGAAGAAGATTCTTCCGCCACACTCCGATCACCAGGGCAAGTGGACTCCGAATTACGAAGGGCCGTATGTCGTCAGCAAGGTCTTCTCGGGAGGAGCTTTGTTGTTATCCACGATGGATGGTGAAGATTTTGCATCCCCGGTGAACGCGGACGCGGTTAAAAAATACTTTGCTTGAAAGAGACCCGCTGGACAAAAAAGAAAGAGTCCAGGCAAAAAAGGGGCATCCCGGCGAACCAAAAACAGAATAAAAGGTTCGGGCAAAAATTAGGGATATATTGAAAAAATGTACACCCGCGAAGTCGAAAACCTACACTGGGCGGCTTCGGCAAAAAAGGGTATCCCGGTGAACTGAAAACCCGTAAAGGGCGGTTCACGCAAAAGTTAGGGATTTGAATAAGCAAATGATTGCGTTCCGCGTGTGGACTTTCATTGTTTTGTGGTTTGGAGGACCTGAGGACCGTTTATCTGAATCAATCTCTTCCGAAGCTGAAGCGGCGGAGAAGTATCGAAGTCGAGTGGGTCTTAGAGGGATCAACTCATGGTGTTCGTCTACGCCTCGTTGCCGACATTTGCATATACTGATGTATATTTATATTTTCTTTTTGCGCGGCTTCCTCATTCCAGGAGCTTGCCTCTGTTGTAAAACGTTTTTGCCCATTCAGGGGTTCACCATCAATATAATGCACATTATTCAGCAATTCTGCTTACCTGTATAGCATTTATCTGTTTTGTTTGCGAATGAAAACGCCGATGTTTTTGATAAAATGCGCATACATAAACTTACGGGCCTAGGCCCATTGATTGTTGAAACAATTAATTACCTGAATATTGTCACGAGATAATAACCTTGATAGGCCCCTTTTGAGGAGGGTATCTTGTCTGTTTGTTTGTGTTGTTGCAGGTGTAGCACCTTCTAGGCGGTGTGCCGTGCGCATCCCCGAAGCAGGGCGAGCCCTCCTTCTCCAGCAGTGTTCAGTAGTCTCTCCTCCGCAGAATTTGAACGCAGGATAGTGAGCATTGATATGTTTCCCCAGGCAGAGATGATTCTCTTCCCCAAGCAGGCGCATCCTGAAGGAACGTCACCTCATCAACTGAGTCAAGCACCGAAAAACGATGTCTTCTTCCCCCAGCACCGGGTCACAAGTGCAGATCTCGTAGAAATGTTCGGGTGCCGAAGCTCGTGTTTCCCCAGTAAAGTCGCCGCAGCCGGTGTTCCCCCCCCCCCCCCCCCCCGCACCGGGTCACAAGTGCAAGTCTTGTAGGAAGCTATCCATACATCGAAGTATGCAGTAACTGATGGTGCCAGACTGAAGTCTCCAGCGGAATTGAGATTCCCCACCAGAGTCGGATTCTCTCCCGAAGTCGGATGATTCCCTTTCCCCCCAGTAGAGTGTTGGAACAGCTGATGCTGTGCTTCCCCAGAGTCGCACTCTCTCCAGCGAAGCAGAATGACTTCCCCTTCCTCAGCCGAGTTTGCAGATGTCCAAGAGAGCCGAGTCCTTGGAAGTGGATCAGATCATGATTGGTTTTCCTCAGTGGAGTGTTGAGCAGCTGAAGTTGTTTCCCCCACAGAGTTATCATCCCCAGAAGGGTAGCCGAGACGGCCGCGCAGTTTATTCTCGCGATTGATATCAGCAGGTCCAGGTTCTCGTACAGCTTCGTCCACTGCCGTAATCAGCTGAAGTTGTTTCCCCTGCAACAGTCAACGGGAGATCATTTCCCCGAACGGAGTCCAATTGATATTGGCGTGTCCACACTCTCCTCAGCAGGATGATTCCTCTATCTGAGTAGTCCCTTCTCCTTGACAGGAGAATCCCTCTTCGGCATTTATTTTGCTGACGGGATTGCATCATTGTGCATGATTGCATAGCATTTAGCATAAACGCATAGCATTTCCACCTTGTGGGGCATCGCGCCGAAGCATACGCATCATAAGCATGATCTAGGTTATTATCATTCTTGTTTTACAGGTGCTCCGCCAAAAGACCAGTTGCTCAGGATGATTCCTGACGTTCTCCCCAACGAGGTCGTTTTCTTAAGATGATTCTTAAGACCCCGGTGTAATTCCCACAGTCGCTCGCTCAAGATGATTTTTGAGATCCCCAGTGAAGTCAGTTCAGAACGACTCTTGAATTCCTCAGCAGGGCCGTTTGTTTAAGATGATTCTTAAGACTTCAGCGCAGTTTCCCGAGTTGTTTGCTTAGGATGATTCTTGAGCTCCCCAGTAGAGTCCCCAGCAAGAGTTGCCCAGGAAGATTCCTGGAATACCCAGCAGAATAAAGTCTCCAGAAAGGTCATCGGTTCAAGATGATTCTTGAAGGTGCCCGATGGAGTTGTTTGTTCAAGATGATTCTTGAAGTCCTTAGCAGCGTGATATGTTTGCTCCAACAGTGATGTCTAATCTGAAGATTGACTTCGTAAACGCCTGAAGGCGATATCAGAAGGTTCCTGTGGAGTCAGATTTCCTGGTTGATGAATCAACATTTGTCTGAAGACAGAGTTCAAAAATTTGTAGATACAGCTTTTGTATGCAGAGTGATCCGTGTCAGCCTGAAGACCAAGGCAGTTATCCTGAGGTGATGATTGATTGCGATCAAGTGAATAGTTTTTCTTCTGACTGAAGTCGAAGATGTTTCTCCAGCTGAAGCGGAGTTTGCCTGAAGGCAAAGTGTTTGAATCCCCGTAGAGTCCCGAAGGGCTCCGGATACCATTTCTCTGACTGAAGTCACAGATTTCCCAAGCTGAAGCGAAGGTGCCTGAAGGCAAGGTTATCCCCAAGGTCATGAATGACCTAGGATTCATTTCTTCGGACTGAAGGCCGAAGTATATCCCGGACTGAAGTCTCAGATACTCTATAGCAGAGGCGGACTTGCCTGAAGGCAGATCCATGTATCCTTGAAGGCCAAGGACCATGTTCTTCAGACTGAAGTCGAAGATACCTCCTGCAGAGTTTACATCCTTGGAGGCCAAGGATGCTTAACTTCAGAAGTACTTGAAGATCTTTTCTAGCTGAAGCTGGAAGTGGCCAGGGGCCAGGGTTTCATATAGTTCTGATGTTGAAGTTCTATAGTGGGATCATTGTGCAGTAGTATTCCGATGTTCGTTATGGTTCTGAGGGTGAACCCCAGATTAGAGTGTGCTCGTTTAAGTCTCTCATTCCCAGCAGAGTAGTTGCAAATGCGCAAGTGTACCTTTTGTTCCATTTACCAAGGGTGAACCCCAGGTCAGATTTGTCCAATGTTTGTTTCCGGCGGCGAGGTTGGATGTTTGTTCGACGGCGAGGTTGAATGTTTGTTTTGACGGCGAGGTCAGATCATGTTTGTGTTCGACGGCGAGGTTGAATGTTTGTTTCCAGCGGCGAGGTTGAATGTTTGTTTGACGGCGAGGTCAGACTCTTTAAATCCCCAGCAGAGATGATGTTTGTACGACGGCGATGTCGAGTGTCTCTCAGAGCGATGTTTGTTTCCGACGGCGATGTCAGATTCAGTTTTCCAGCGGCGATGTTGGGTATGTCAGATGGTTTAGTCTTCCAGCGGCAAGGTTGGGGGTTGTGGTTGTCTGAAGGCAATATCAGAAGAATTTAATATGGATAACTGACGGCGATGTCAGATCAGTATTTCCCCAGCTAGTTGCCGTGCAGCTAGTATTGCAGTATTCGAAGATTTGTTCCCCGCAGAGTATCGTGAGCTCGTGCAGTTGGCAAATTTTCGGGTTTACCGGTATTCAACCGTCTCGCACCTTGATTGGCTGAGAGCCGTTCGCTTCTCACCCAGTCAGGTTCAAGCCGTTTGAATAGGGGCAGCTGTTGCACCCCAAAATTTGACCAACATTTATTTATCCATCAAGTGTTTGAAGGTTGATACCTTCATCAGAAAGTTCAAGAGATCCTCAGAGGAATTGGTTGAAACCAAGGTTGTGTGCTTCATAGCTTGAGAGTTGTGGGAGCTCCTCAGATGATTCTGAGACTTTGAGAATGAACTTGAAGCTTTGAGAAAGCTTATGAGATGTCTTGAAAGCCATCATGAATCCCATAGAGGTCATTATGCAAGAATTCAGAAGATTCAACCATGAATGGTAGAATTAGGGTTTTGACTGGGTCAATCCTAGATCAGCTGAAGATTTGGAGAAGGTTGAGACCTAATCCAAAGGGTCATGAGATCATGGAATGATGTATGGAGATGCTATAAAGATGACTCCTAGACCAACTCATCATGATTGAGGAGTTTGAGAAGTTTTGAGTTAGGGTTTCTAGGGATTGTCAGTGAAAAACCCTAGTTTGATCCCTATCTTCCAGGCAGTTTTAGCTCAAGATGTGATTGATATCTCATCTTCCCCATAACATGAATGTTGTAGAGCTTGTTCTTAGCTTTAATTTTAGTGGTAGAAGTCCTTGATAGGAGTTGCAGAGCTCAAGTTATGGTTTTGACAAATTACAGGTCAGCTGGGGTGTGTGAATCTGGGTCCTTGAAAGTCACCCAACTTGCAGACAACTTTTGCCCTAGTAGGATGATTCCTATGATTTCTTGGTCAACATTAATGTTGAAGAGCATCTTCTTAGCTTTCTATAGAGTACTAGAAGTCCTTGATAGGATTTGTAGAACTCAACTTATGGTTTGAACTAGACAGGGGTATTTTGGTCATTTGATGATTATAGGTCATTTTAAGCAAAGGCCATATCTCCTATTTCCAAGCCTCAAATGGAAAAACTCAAAACATCAAAGTTGTTCAAAATGGGATTTTAAGCTTATAAAAGAGGTCATGAGTTATTGAAAAAGCTTGTAGCAAGGATTTTCATGGTTGGGTAAAAATGACCTAAAAATGGCTTATAAGTTAAAAAAGTTGAAATAGAATTTTGGTTTGGGAGATCCACAAATCCAAAATAGGTCATCCAATATGTCATTTTGACTCCAAACATTATTTTAAAAAACAATGGTTCAAGTAGAATTTTGATTTGAAGTCTCAAAATGGAGGTTGCTTTGTAATTTTCATTCTTGCATAATAAGGCAACGTGAGAAACTTCACATAAAGCAAAACCAAAGCTTGTTTTTCACACATTCCTTTTCAATATCTCACAAGGGGAGATTTTAAAGCCAAATTGAAAGCCTTAAGGCATGAGATATGAGATGTACAAGGTATCACTTCATGAGAAATTCCTTAACTTTCTAGCTCATTCTAGAAGTTCCTAGGCTATTCTTTTGGTTGTTATAAAAAGGATGAATCACCATGAGATCAAGGTTGGTGAAAGTTGCTGAGTTCATTGGAGAGAGTGAGAGAGAAAGTGACATTTCAAGATTTCTTCAAAATCAAGCAAGTTTCCATTTCTTCTTCCACAAGCCTCATCCATCCCAATTCTTGCAAACAGAAAGGTATCCACCATTGGAGGAGCATTTGGAGAAGATTTCAAGCCTTGAATCAAGCTCTAGCACCAGTCACCATTGATCTTTAGCAGGTTGGTAACTTGATCCATAGGTCCTTATTTAGGTGCATTCTGTTAGAATTTTAGGTGGAAAGATAGCATGCTAGGTTAGAGGAAGGTTTTCTGAAAGTTTGAGAGGGATTCGTGGAGTTCCATGGCAGGTCACCAATTCTTTGATTTCCAACAACAAGCTGTGTACTGAGTTCTAATGGATATGATATAGTGTAGTTTGGTTAGGGTAACATGTAGAACAAGTTTGGATCATTAGATTGAAGTTCCATCAAGGTTGATAGTAGAGGAAAAGATTGAAACCCTAATGTTGGAGCTTTCTGTTTGAACGATTTAAGGGGTTTCAGTGAAAAGTATGGGCATAGTCGTGTTCTTGATGATTCATAGAGCATTTTTGCCTTTGGAATTGTTGCATTTCCTGGAACGAGCAGGGAGAACGAACGAGTTGAAACCATGCATGAAAACTGAAAAAATTAGAAACCCTAGAGGGGCTGGTTGGGGACGATGACCCAGGCCCGTTGGATTGAGTTTGAATAGGTTGACTGGGAAGGAGATCCGACGATCCAAGTTTGAACAGAAAAGGAGGGAAATTTAAAACGTTGAAACGCGGTGTTTTATTTAAGTTACAGTCTCGGGCTCAACATTTGATCACTTTCCACACACCCCTCTGTGAGCCCAATACCAAATACAAGTGACATGCCTGCTTTTCTCACCCCCCAGCGCATTGGCTTTTTTTTGTTTGGATTCAGACTAAACCTGGGCTTAGCCAAAAGGATATTCACGCCCCCCACTTCAGGGCCCAACCAGGAATGAACTGAGGCGCATTGCTCATGACACCCCCTCCCCTTTATTTTGTATTCTTTTATTTTTAGTTTTCTTTATTTTTCTTGTTTTAAATAAATCATAACTAATTGAAAAATAGTTGTTTTTTCATTTCTTTTTTTTTTCTATAGGTAAATAATTTTGTCTAGAAAATATTAAAAATAAAAATAGGATTTTATTTTTAAGTTTGCTATTTTTTAACATTTTTCCTTTTAAGGTAGCTTTTAAATAGTTTTAACCTTGTAACCAACTTTGTAGATTTTATATTAGGGCTTTCCCTTAGGATTTTCGAGCCATTCTTTTTGGCATAGTTAGGAATTAAACCATAGATCATATTGGATTTAATTCACAATTTGTAGATTAAAATTTGATGTAGTTTGCTTATTTGACATTTAGGTGCTCAAATTAGGATTTTAGGTTGTATAAGTAGACTTAACAATTTTGTTTTGGGGTTTTAGGTCAAAATTAGTGTATGGGGAATATATGGGTTAAGGGTAAGTGTGTACAAAATCCCCTAGAATTTTGCTAGAGTATTATATAGTATTTTGGTATTTTTATCTGATTTTTGAATGTATGGTTAGTATGTGTGTTGCTTAAAGGCATAATTTGTATTGTTTTGTTTTCTTTCCTTCCCCTTTGAGTGTGTGAGCCTTGAAGATTGAGTTGAAGACCTTGTGGATCATCATTGAAGCTTTGAAGACCTTGAAGTGGAGCTTAGTTAGCTTTGTTTGTTCTGTTTATAGGATCATAAGTGCATAAGTAGAGCTTTAGATAGAATAGTTCCTTCCAATAAACAAGGAGTGTCTTGTTCACCTCCTTCCTTCTCTATGACATAAAGTCCCTTAAGGGTATTCACCTCTCTCCTTTGGAGGGATTAGTGACTTTGCCCTCGAAGGTAGAACTTTGAGAGAGCCTCTCCTTTTGATGTTAAGTCCTTAATGGCATCCTTTGGAGGTCAGTGAGCACTTTAACATCCTCACCTCATCTTGTTGACTGAATCTTGTTTGCTGAAGCATCTGGGTTGTTGAAGATAGCAATGAAGAGCATTGAAGATTTGATTGAAGATCTAAAAGCCATTGAAGATAGAAGCTGAAGCTTTGAAGAGGATGATTCCTTGGAGATTGTTGAAGTCTGAAGACTTTGTGAAGATCAAGTTGATACTTAAAGGTCCCTGAAGATGGTGAAGCCTGAAGGTGGAGCTGATCAAAGAAGCTGAAGCTTAAGAGGAGAAGATGAGTTGATACTCATGTTATAAGGTTGATACCTGGAAAGCAGTTGGTGATTAAAGTCTAAAGACTGAGTTGTTGCTGGAGGAGCTGAAGCTTTCTTTTGTTTTTCTTTTCTGTATTGTGTGTTTTGTTTGATCTGTCTGTTGCATTAGATTAAGTTCATCTAGAATAAGTTCAGTCTAAGAGCATGATTGCATTAGAGGTTGAGTTGCTCCCTCTGCTTGTATTGTTATTGTGTGGCTTTGCTTGCGGGTATTCGGTAGAGCCCAGCTCCCTTGCCCATGTGGTTTGTTTGCCTGATGGCATTTCATTTCATTTTATCTGTATGATTGCAGTTTACTGTTTATTGCTTGATAACATGTTGTTTATTTTTCGGTATGATTACTGTTATTTCATGACTGGCTTGAGGTCGAGACGAGCTTGTGGAGGCTGAAGCCCCACACACATTTCCTCCCTCACTTGCATTGCATGCATTTTACTGTTAAGCTGATGCTTTGTCTGTTTTGGTGTATCATTGACATGATCCCTTAGGACTCTCATTTCCTTTGATAAGGATTTGATGATAGACTTTTAGGTTGAAACCTATGCATGACGACATCTAGGATTTCCCTGTTCAAACCTCAACCATAGGACGAATCCATGGCATGATAACAGTAGGACTTGATAGTCTCCCTCCTAGTTGGGCCTGTTCTCTTCTCATCTCGAAACAGTTTAAGATACAGTAATCATGAATGATTTCTTTCGTACGTTACGAGCCTTAAGCTATCTGAGAAAGGATTGTGGGAGAGCTTCTTTTCCATAGTCTGGATGTTTAGTATGGTACCCTTTGGGTGACATGCGACGCATTCACTCTCAGGTCATAGTCTCTAGTGCGGTTGAAATCGCAAACACAATAAAAAAACACTTCTTTCGTAAAACAGGAAATAAGCCGTAGTTTCCCGAACTACGTGAGCTCTGATCTCTCATGCCTGTTGAGAGTACGTAGGCACAAGATGGCGAAGTCTTGGCGAGCTACCTTCCCCCATAATCCTTCGTAGGCCGAACTACGTTGACTCTGATTTCTCATTCTATGATGAGAATACGTAGGCATAAAGTGCGATGCTTTGCCGAGTCATTCTCTTTTCTTTTTCAGCCAGCCTTGATAGGTAGATAGAATAAAACCAACCCGTCCAAGTAAACAGACAAGCGAGGATCCCGTCGAGTACGACGGACGTGAGGGGTGCTAATACCTTCCCCTTGCGTAACCGACTCCCGAACCCAGACAATGGTTGCGATGACCTTGTCTTACTCTTATTCGTCAGGTTTTTCCGATCGTTTCCTTTCCCGCTCTGAGGGATAAATAACGAAAGGTGGCGACTCTTCTGTCATGCCGGCACCTTATTTTCGCGCAAGCGACACATAGCTGTTGGGAGTAGCTGCTCACAACTTGTGTGGATGAAGCAGATGCTTACAAAGTATAATGTCACACAAGATGTCATGAAATTATACTGTGATAATCTGAGTGCTATAAATATTTCCAAGAGTCCTATTCAACGTGGAAGAACTAAGCATATTGATATTAGACATCATTTTATTAGGGAACTTGTTGAAAGTAAAGTCGTTACTCTTGAGCATGTCACTACAGAAAATCAGCTGGCTGATATTTTTACCAAAGCCTTGGATGCAAATCAGTTTGAGATTTTGAGAGGAAAGTTAGGGATTTGTTTTTATGAGGATTTATAGCAATTACTGCCAAGAGGGATTTTTACTTTTAAAAGATGTTTGTTTCCTAAAATAAAGATGTTCCAACATCCCTCTTTAATGCATAGCACGCCCTTGTCTAATCTCACACGCTATCCCACTCAAACGTTTCCCTCCAACTACCCCTTCAACTCCCTCACCTCCACTACCTTTTAGATTTTCTCCCACTCTCTGCATATTCACCACATTGCAACCTATCTCCATTCTCCTCCACATTTTCTCTCTCTCAAGATGTCTCCCAAACGTGATGCTACTTCCTCAAAAACTTCCCAATTTGATGCTAAACCCATGAACATCTCCTTCAAAGATGTCCATGATGTGGCTCCTCTGTCCATGATTCCCAACCATGAAAAAGACACCCCTAAAACCACTCATACACATGCAACTCAAAAAGACAAAACTTCTGAAACTGCTACTGACAACATTACAAGAATGAAGAACAAAGAAGGTAATGTGTATGTTGATAGATCGATTAGGGAACTTGTCACTAAGATTCTCTATGGGGGTCGTAATGTGCATGGTATTTCCACCCCTCTTTCTCGCATAGATCCATCTCCTAGTTCTGATGATAACCTATGAAAGGATGCTGAAAAACCCTCTACTGATGATAACCCTAACACTGAGAACTTGGAGAAACTTGCTAGTTCTATGCTACATGATGTGAATGAGGCTGATGCTGCAGGTCTAAATGTTGGTAGAAATGATGCTTCAACTAAGGAAAATACCTCTGACAATGTAGTATATGTTGAAGATGTGCCCTCTGATGATGAGCTTATCAAAAATGTTGCCCCAGGAATTGCTAAGAGGCTGAAGACAAGAAAAGGAAAGGCTGTGCTTGAGGAATCCCCTTCCAAAAGCCAGAAGAAGAAGACCCCTGTTGGACCTCTTAAAGCCTGGAGCAAGGTTACTCCTGTTACCAAAAAGAGAAAAGTCAGGCTGGAAAACACTGACTCAGATGAAGATGTTGTAAAGGATGTCACTGACATAGCTCATGTGAAGAAATCTACTGCCAAGAAGACTCCAAAGCCAGTGCCTACTGCACCTCTTGACAATGTCTCCTTTCACTCTATCAGCAGTGTAACTAAGTGGCAGTATGTGTATCAACGGAGGATTGCTCTGGAAAGGGAGCTGGGAAAAGATGCACTGGACATCAAGAAAGTCATGGACTTGATCACTGAGGCTGGCCTTCTCAAAACTGTCACTGGCTTCTACAAGTGCTATGAAGGATTGGTGAAAGAATTTACAGTAAATATTCCTAACTCCATTACTGATAGGAATAGCAAGGACTATATGAAGGTGTTTGTTAGGGAAAATGTGTGAAGTTCTCTTCTTTGGTAATCAATATATTTCTGGGACGATCAAATGATGGTGAAGAAGAGATGGCTGCTTCTGACAACCAGGTGTGCAGAGTCATCACTGCTAACCAAGTCAAAGCCTGGCCTTCAAGAGGCAAGTTATCAGCTGGGCAACTCAGTGTTAAATATGCCATTCTTCACAAGATTGGTGCTGCAAACTGGGTTCCCACCAATCACACCTCCATCATCGCTGTTGGACTAGGCAGATTCATATATGTTGTAGGTACTAAGGTTGATTTTGATTTTGGCTTATACATTTTTGATCAAATTATTAAGTATTCTACCATAGTGCCATAAAGTTGCCTATTGCCTTCCTTTCCCTCATCTGTGAAATTATTCTGAATCAACACCCTGGGATTCTAAATACTAATGATGCTGCTAGCAAGAGGGAGTCTGTGTTGTTCCTTCACTACAAACTGTTTGCTGGAAGACATGTTTCTAATATTGTCTTGACATCTGCTGAAACGGCCACTGCTTCAAGGGTAAGGATAATTTCCGAGTTAAAGGAAACATGCAGGGAACTAGGGGATACAATTAATGCTGCTACTGCTAGAAAAATCAATTTGGAGTCCTTAATTCAATGCCTTGAAAATAAAGATAATGCTCTGCTTGGTGAAGATGCTAATGAAGAGGATGGCGAGGATGGGTATGATGAAGAAGATGGTGAGAAAGAGTCTGAGGATGTTGATGGCTCTGAGGATGATGTGCCAACTGATACAGAAGATGTTGTTGCAAGTTTCGGGTGTGATGATGAAGATTAAGATGTATGCTTTGATATTGTTTTTTTGTCTGCCTTGGCAGAATGAACTTATTTGTTGCATTTTATGTGATGTTGGGTTGTAATATATTTTTTTTTGGGTCTCTATGCCCCTAACTTATCTTGTTTATGACATTATGATATTCTATGAGCTTGTGTTTTTTAATTTGTGGCTAAAAAGGGGGAGATGGAATGTATACAGTTTGGTATATGATTATGGCAGGTGTGTAGCTGTTGGAAAGTGATATTTGTTGCTGCTTTGACTGGGCTGTTTTGTTCTATTAGGATGGTGATCCTGCTGGTTGTTGTTTGGGCTATCTATGAGATTTTGTCATACAGGTTGCTGAATGCTGAAGCTTCCTAGGTTGTGTGATTGGGATGATTGGTTGATTGTGACCTTGCATTTGTTGAGGGGGAGTTTTGTAGAGTTTTTATGTTATTTCTTGTTTTTTCTGCTGTGCTGTTCTTTGTGTTTATTTTAAAAATCTTGTGATCTGTTTGTGTTTTAGCCAAAAATTTCCAAAGGGGGAGTTTGTTAGTTCCTGGTTGGCAGGCATTTTGGTAAAACTAGGAGTTATCACAAAATGTCCTACATGATATCGTGACATCTGTATTTAAGGTTCTGCAAGTAGCTTATATGATGTAGCAGGACTCTTCTCAGGATGTCAAACACTTATGAACAAAACATTTTGTGTTTGCTTATTTGTTTTGTGTGCAAACTTGTTGCACTGATCTGGTGCGAATCTGCAAGGTTTTTGGTGTTTTGCAAAGACGCTTTGTGTAACACCCCATTTCTAACCCAACAGATAAACAACAAAATACAATCAGAGTGCAATAAAATTGGATGCATGACGATCGTAATGAACGGTGACGGTCGTCACACACACCTAAATTTGGGCGTCACATTTTCAACTTGCAGAGAACATACATTTTACAATTTGATCAGACAACATGCATTTAGTAAATATACATAGCACATAATCCTGGATGAACAAGCAACAGTTTGCTTAACATCTCGATTACAAGGTATCTTATTAATTTGCAGCGGAATATAAAACATTTCCGAAATTTAGAATAATTAAAGCAAGACCGTGAAACTTGCAACCAAACTCCATTAAAAATTCAGCAAGTAAATATCTTGCATCAATTCAACATAAACAACGAGTTTCAACCATAAAAATCAGCACTACTAATTCATCGGTATAGTGCATCCAACCAACATTTGGCACTTAACAGCAGCCACCAATTTAATGAAAAATACTTGATAAAAAATTCAGCAACAAGGAAATTAAATAAAAGCAATAACATCAATCGCCCCAAGAGTGCTACGTATCAGATTGACCAACAACCTTAAATGGAAAGCTACGCTTTATTCCGGATTACCTGCAAGTTACCACCAACGGAGGTAATATACAACATAAAGGGTGAGATATCAACAATATAACATAAGGCATGATAAAAGTCATGTCAGAATATTATCACAATATTATTCTTCCAACTGATCGCAAAATATTATCCATAATAGATCGCAATAATTCGGTATTCAAAATCCATGACAATTAGCATTAACAATTCAGTAACTCGACAATGCACTCAACAATGCAACTCAACAAATGTGACTCAACTGTGCATATGCATGTGGTACCAATTTTCCATTAAGGCCACCAATACAAGCACAACCAATAATTTTGCCACTAAGGGCCGCCAATACAGGCCAACAATTTGCCACTAAGGGCCGCCAATACAGGCCATCCAATCGCCAATACAGGCCAACCAAGATGATGTGCCATGAAATGAAACTATTATGGACTACAACATAACCGCAACAACAAATTCAACAAGGCATTCAAGCCTACAACCAATTTGTCCATAACAGAGGCATACCCATCATCATATAACTACAACTTATCAACATAATCAAAGCAGAATTTATAATAACATTTTCTCAATAATGACGTAATAACTTCATATGCATCAAGTATTCATCATCTCAATCTGTTCATGTAAGGGAACATTAATAATATCATTATCAATAAATAAGAACTCAAGACATTCCCACAGAACGGCATCACAACTATTACACACTTAATTATCTATCTGTTCACGGTAAGTTTCGTTAATCTTCGACCGGTAATTGACCTGGTATCACATAGACCAATGACAAACAATACTACTTCGGACACAAACAATCCTTATCTCTAATATTTATCAATCTATGGAACTAAACCCATGATTCCATACCCTTCATGAAATCCATCATACCCTTGGTTATAGAATTGAACCCCACCCTTACCTTGGAATTGAGGTCAATCCTAGACTTCTGGTTCTGGTTTATCTCCGCGGTGGCTCCTCTATCACAACCTTGCAAATTCTCCGATGGATAATCTACTTCTGTTATCAACTTCTCTCAGCCACTCTCTTTCTCCCTTTACGGTTTTTCTTTTGCAAAATTCGCCAACTGAATTGAGCGTAAGGGGATACGAGAATACGTTACTAAACTTTCAACATTTTTGTGGCCGCGTTCCAATTCTTCCTAATTGGATTTTATTACTATGACGATCGTAACAAGCGTCACGACCGTGAAGGCCATGACGGTCGTAACAAGCTCATGATGAGCGTCACGATCATGACGACTGTAACAAGCTCATGACGAGCGTCACATCAGCAGAATTCCATTTTTTCCTAGACAAAACATCTCTTTAGCTTTCCAACGCTTCAAACGGGGACTAAAACCGACTTACGGATCAAGAGATATGAATTTTCGAAGTTTTCCCTAAAACTGCTACGGGATTTTGCACTTTTGCCCGAAAATTCGACCGATTCAATTCCTTTCTTCGAGACAAACACATACTCAAATACAACTACGACACAACGAGACACGGCAAAGTCATAATTAAATTTAATCAAAATAAAACGGGCGTTACAACTCTCCCCTACTAAAAGAATTTCGTCCTCGAAATTATCTCAATCAAACAGCTCGGGATAAGACTCCCGCATCTTGCTCTTCAGTTCCCACGTCAAGCTTTCGCCAGCAGCTCCCAACCAAACCACTTTCACCAAGGAAATCTCTTTTCCTCTTAACGTCTTCACCTTACGATCATCAATTCTCACAGGCCTTGTCTCTACAGTAAGATTATCACGTACCTGCACATCGTCTATAGGAATGACATGCGACGGATCTGAAATATACTTGGGGAGTTGCGGTACATGAAATACATCGTGCAGATTCGACAAATTAGGCGGCAACACCACTCGATAAGCAACCTTTCCCACTCTTTCCGATATCTGGTACGGACCAATGAAACAAGGAGTAAGCTTCTTAGATTTCAAGGCTCTACCAACTCCAGTCACAGGTGTGACTCTCAAAAACACATGATCTCCAGCTTCAAATTCTAAATCCTTCCTGCGCTTATCATGATAACTTTTCTGTCTACTCTGTGAAACTTTCATCTTTTCTCAAATTAACTTCACCTTCTCAGTAGTCTCCCGAACAATCTCCGGCCCGAGCACTACACTCTCCCCCGATTCATACCAACACAACAGAGTCCTACACCGCCGACCATACAAAGCTTCGAACGGTGCCATTCCGATACTAGAGTGATAACTGTTATTATAAGTGAACTCTATCAACGGAAGGTAAGTATCCCACGAACCACCTTCCTCCAGAACATAGGATCTTAACAAATCTTCTAAAGACTGAATAGCCCGTTCCGTCTGACCATTTGTTTGAGGGTGGTATGCTGAACTCAACCTCAACTTAGAACTCAATGCCTCTTGCAGACTCTTCCAAAACTCAGAAGTAAACCTCGGATCTCTATTCGACACAATACACAACGGAACTCCATGCAACTTAACAACCACTCTGACATAAATCTCTGCCAACTTCGATACCGGAAAAGTGATGTTAATAGGAATAAAGTGAGCTGACTTTGTAAACCTATCAACAATCACCCAAATAGAATTACATCCTCTCAAGGTATTCGGTAAACCTATTACAAAATCCATTGAAATGCTGTCCCATTTCCATTCTAGAATCTCTAATGGTTGCATCAACCCAGCAGGTTTCTGATGCTCGACTTTCGACTTCTGACAAGTCAAACATGCTTACACAAATCGTGCTACATCACGCTTCATACCAGGCCACCAAAACAGCTTCTTCAAATCACTATATATTTTCGTCGCTCCTGGATGAATACTCAACTTACTTCTGTGACTCTCTTCCAAACTCGCTTTCTTCATATCTGCACTATTAGGGATACAAATACGACCATGAAACCTCAACACGCCCTGTGCATCCAACTGATAATCACTATTTTCCGAATGATCTACCCTAGGCATTAAATCTACTAACTTCATATCTAATTTCTGAGCCTCTCTGAAGCTGTCCAGAAAATCATTATTAATCTTTAACATGCCCAACTTTACACTCTTCAGTGTTACTTCACAAACTAAACTCAGATCTCTGAATTGCTCAATCAATTCCAACCCTTTAGCCATCATTGCTGACATATGCAAAGTCTTGCGGCTTAAGGCATCAGCTACAACATTAGCTTTTCCCGGATGGTAATGTAAACCAAAATCATAATCCTTTAACATCTCTAACCACCTTCGTTGTCTCATGTTCAGTTATTTTTTATCAAACAAGTACTTCAAACTCTTATGGTCACTAAACACTTCAAATCTTGAACCATATAGATAATGTCTCCAAATCTTCAGCACAAAGACAACATCAACAAGTTCTAAATTGTGTGTAGGATAATTCTTCTCATGGATTCTCAACTGTCTTGAAGCATAAGCAACTATTTTATTATTCTGCATGAGCACACCTCTTAAACCAAACTTAGAAGCATCACAGTATACAACAAACGGTTTTTCTACATTAGGCAAGGTCAACATCGGAGCAGACGTCAACCTCTTGTTTAACTCTATAAAACTGCTTCGCATTGAACATCCCACACAAAGGTTTTCCCTTTACAAGTCAACTTAGTTAACGGAAGGGCCACCTTAGAAAAACCTTCAATAAACCTTCTGTAATAACCAGCAAGTCCCAAAAAGCTTCTAATTTCCGTTGCCGACTTCGGAGTTTCCCATTGCAACACAACCTCAACCTTAGATGGATCTACAACAATTCCACTACCTGATATAACATGATCCAGAAAGCTAACTTCTTCCAACCAGAAGTCGCACTTCGACAGTTTCGCAAACAACTTCCTTTCTTTCAACACTTGCAGTACCAACCTCAAGTACCCAACATGCTCTTCTTTCGACTTAGAATAATTTAGGATATCATCAATGAATACTACCACAAATTGATCCAAATACCCGTGAAAGATACGGTTCATGTACTCCATAAAAACTCCTGGCGCATTAGTAACGCCAAAAGGCATTACCGTAAACTCATAGTGTCCATATCTAGTTCTGAACGCCGTCTTCTGAACATCATCATCTTTTACCTTAATCTGGTGATACCCTAACCTCAAATCAATTTTACTAAACACCTGCGCCCCAACCAACTGATCCATTAAGTCATCAATTCTTGGAAGCGGATATTTATTCTTAATTGTCACTTTATTTAGTTGTCGGTAATCAATACACAACCTCATACTGCCATCTTTCTTCTTTACTAATAATACCGGCGCTCCCCACGGCGATACACTTGGTCTAACGAACTTCTTCTCAAGTAAGTCTTCCAACTGTTTCTTCAACTCTGCCAATTCAGATGCAGACATCCTGTACGGCGCCATAGACACAGGTCTGGTACCAGGTACAAGATCAATAGAAAATTCAATTTCCCGTTCCGGAGGAACTCCAGGAATTTCATCTGGAAACACTTCAGGAAAATCACAAACAACTTCTAATTCATCAATTATCGCTTGATTCTCAATGGATAATGATGCCACCAACGCAAACACCTGAGCATCTCCTAGAAATATTTGCTTCATCTATTTCGTAGTTATCAAACGGGCTCCCTCCTCCTCAGGAGTAGAAAACCTCACCGACTTATCAAAGCAATTAATATGAATGCAGTTATACTCTAACCAGTTCATGCCTAAAATTACGTGTACCCCGCTTAGTGGAAAACAGACTAAGTCAACTAGGAAATCTCTATCAAACATTGACAGAGGACATTTCAAACATACTAGAGATGTAGTCACTGATCCCTTAGCTGGAGTCTCAACTACCATCTCCCCATTCATGTGAGATAACACAAGACCCAAACATTCAACACAATCAGCAGCAATAAAACAATGAGAAGCACCAGTGTCAATAATAGCAAGTAACAGAGTACTATTAATGAAACAAGTACCTTCAATGAGCCGGTCACCGCTGGACGTCTGAGTCCCCGATAGAGCGAACACTCTTCCACCAGTCTTCTCTTTCTTAGGCTTCTGACACTTGTCACTTATGTGTCCCTCTCCACCACAGTTGAAACAAACTGTTCCTTTGCGTTTGCATTTAGCAACAGCGTGTCCCAACTCTCCATAACGGTAACATCTCATTGGTCCAAAATTACACACATTACTCTTGTGACCATGTTTCCCACACTTATAGCAAACAATGCTAGCAGGAGCGTCTCCCCTACTAGTTTCCTTACCATCAGTTGCTTTCTGTTTCCCTTTGCCAGCTGGAGGATCATAAGGTTTACCGCGAGTCTGATGCGACTTACTTCTCCTTTCACTCAACAACTTGTAATGAGCATTGATATCTTCTTCATAAATCCTACAACTTTCAACCAATGAATCAAAAACCGGGATCTTCTGATACATGATTGCTTTCTTAATTTCAGACTTCAATCCGTTCTCAAACTTGATGCATTTAGAGAACTCAGCGGTTTCAGCGTTGTAGTGCGGATAAAACTTAGCCAACTCCTTGAACTTCGCCGCATATTCAGTAACAAATTTTTCTCCTTGCTTCAGTTCAAGAAATTCAATCTCTTTATTACCACGGACATCTTCCGGGTAATACTTCTTCATAAATTCCCTACAGAATACAGTCCAAGTAATCTCTTCACTTGCAGCTTCCAACACCGGACGGGTCTCTAGCCACCAGTCATCAGCTTCGACTGCTAGCATATGAGTCCCATAACGAACCTTCTGTGCTGGAGTACAATCCATCACACGAAAGATTCGCTCCATTTCCTTCAACCACTCCAACGCACCATCAGGATCATGCTTACCCCTGAAGGTAGGCGGATTCTCCCATTGAAATGTTGCCAAACTGCGAGACCCAGCATCTCCAGCAGGATTCGGCTGATGTTCCATAGCATTAGCTAGAGCTTGCAGAGCAGCAGCAATTGCAGCATCATTCCTTCCAGCCATTTCACTTAAACTGCCACAACCAACAGTCAGATTCACAAATAACGAGACTCTAGTGCTAGGCACGACGACTGACTCGACGACACTAGACAACTTGGCCGGACGGACCGACCTGCTCGGATACCACTAATGCAACACCCCATTTCTAACCCAACAGATAAACACCAAAATACAATCAGAGTGCACTAAAATTGGATGCATGACGATCGTAATGAACGGTGACGGTCGTCACACACACCTAAATTTGGGCGTCACATTTTCAACTTGCAGAGAACATACATTTTACAATTTGATCAGACATAATGCATTTAGTAAATATACATAGCACAAAATCCTGGATGAACAAGCAACAACTTGCTTAACATCTCGATTACAAGGCATCTTATTAATTTGCAGCAGAATATAAAACATTTCCAACATTTAGAATAATTAAAGCAAGACCGTGAAACTTGCAACCAAACTCCATTAAAAATTCAGCAAGTAAATATCTTGCATCAATTCAACATAAACAACGAGTTTCAACCATAAAAATCAGAACTACTAATTCATCGGTATAGTGCACCCAACCAACATTTGGCACTTAACAACAACCACCAATTTAATGAAAAGTACTTGATAAAAAATTCAGCAACAAGGAAATTAAATAAAAGCAATAACATCAATCGTTCATCCCCCCAAGAGTGCTACGTATCAGAGCGACCAACAACCTTAAACGGAAAGCTACGCTTTATTCTGGATTACCTGCAAGTTACCACCAACGGAGGTAACATCACAACTATTACACACTTAATTATCTATCTGTTCACGGTAAGTTTCGTTAATCTTCGACCTGTAATTGACCTGGTATCACATAGACCAATGACAAACAATACTACTTCCGACACAGACAATTCTTATCTCTAATATTTATCAATCTACGAAACTAAACCCATGATTCCATACCCTTCATGAAATCCATCATACCCTTGGTTATAGAATTGAACCCCACCCTCACCTTGGAATTGAGGTCAATCCTAGACTTCTGGTTCTCGTTTGTCTCCACGGTGGCTCCTCTGTCACAGCCTTGCAAATTCTCCGATGGATAATCTACTTCTGTTATCAACTTCTCTCAGCCACTCTCTTTCTCCCTTTACGGTTTTTCTTTTGCAAAATTTGCCAACTGAATTAAGCATAAGGGGATACGAGAATACGTTACTAAACTTTCAGCATTTTCGTGGCCACGTTCCAATTCTACCTAATTGGATTTTATTACTATGACGATCGTAACAAGCGTCACGACCGTGAAGGCCATGACGGTCGTAACAAGCTCATGACGAGCGTCACGATCGTGACGACTGTAACAAGCTCATGACGAGCGTCACATCAGAAGAATTCCATTTTCCTAGATAGAACATCTCTTTAGCTTTCCAACACTTCGAACGGGGACTAAAATCGACTTACGGATCAAGAGATATGAATTTTCGAAGTTTTCCCTAAAACTGCTACGGGATTTTGCACTTTTGCCCGAAAATTCGACCGATTCAATTCCTTTCTTCGAGACAAACACATACTCAAATACGACTATGACACAACGAGACACGGGAACATCATAATTAAATTTAATCGAAATAAAATGGGCGTTACACTTTGGATTCACTTATGAGGATCGTGTGGAGATATTCTCAGAATGTTCTCTTGGAGTTTTAAAGAGAGATTTGTAGGGTGAGTTGATTGGATCTGATTGATCAAATCAAATATGTTTTTGAAGATTGATCTGATTGATCAAATCAAATTTGGTTCTTTGAAGCTATTCATGAAGATCGATTTCGTAACAATTTGCTGTTACTTTTGCCACAACCCAAGCCCGTTCAGTATTGCTATTTAAGGAGGTGCAAACCCTAACTTTAAATGAAGAGAAGCTAGGATTAAAGTGTGTGCATTTGTGTAAGGTTTAGCTTCTGTGTGTTTGAGTAATTTGTGACGCATTCACTCATTAACTTAATGTGTGAATTGGTCTAAGTTTTGCATTGTAAATTTTTTACTCAAAGCTTGTAAGCAAGAGTGTATTGTACTTGATTGAAGCTTTTAAGTAAGATCAAATTGTGTCTTTGAAGAGTGTCTTCTAAAGTTTTATTAATTTATTGGTGTTATCACTGCTGTGATTGACGGGGAGTGAGAGGTGTCTCTTATCTAGGTGGGTCCTAGGTAGAAATTTCAAGGGTAGAGATTAGGTGAGAAGATGGTAAACTAGAGAGAGTCTACTGTATATCTTCAAACTAATTCTACTTAGTGGATTTCCTTCCTGGCTTGGTAGCCCCCAGACATAGATGTGTTTTCACCGAACTGGGTTAACAATTGTTGTGTCTCTTTACAATTGTATCTATTTATCTTTGTTCTTATTATTGATTGAACATATATTTGTGTCGTAAACATCGCCTTCGACATCTAATATCTGATATCAGAATTTCAGTTGGTATCAGAGCAGACATCCTGCTCTGACTTGGTCAAACAAATAGGCAATCAGAAGCAAGGGTGTATGGTAGGTTCCCATGGAGGTATATGTAAAGGATCGATAAGTGAAGTTCAAAAGCAATCATATGTGTCAAAAAAAATGGTGATACCTGTCGCCATCTGTAGCCACCATCAAACCAGAAAAAACACATGTTTGCAAAATGGAAATGATATGTAAGAAAGAAAAGAAATTCATTTGTATCACTCTTCTTTATCTCTTGTTATTAACCTTAACTTTCCCTTCTAACTCAAGTTCAAACTTAGTTCTCCGGCGACACACACGGCGGCCGGTGGAGGAAAAATGGCGGTGACACCAAAAACCACAAAAAACCCAACATGAACCCGCCCTAGTTTTCTACGAAAAAGCCAAATCCAAGGTTGTTCTTAAAAGATTCCATCTCAAATAGGAAAATATGTCATATTTCTAAACTAAACCCTAGCCAAAGAAATCACACGGTCAACACATGGATACAACAAGTACAAGGCAGTAACAACAAACCACTCTGTAAAATCTCTAAGTCTTATCGAATTAGGATTGTCACTTATGTATTTATAGGTAGTGTAAGTTCCTTGGGCCTCAGTGCAGCAATTAGGTTTAACCAAGTTAAACCTCTTTTCATAAATCAGGGTTCTGTCAATTAGGTCATAGGCATTTCATGTTATGCTCAACACTGCCTAGCATTTCGCCTGAGATAACTAGGATCCCTAAAATGTTCCCTGAAATCTAGCCTGAGCTCACTCATGCATTATACCAGAAAAACAAACACGCGCCTTGATGTCAGCAACCTGATGTCATAACATTCAGTATGACATCCAATACACTTTGTTCTAGCTAACCAAACTTATCCTGCAGAACACTACACAAGCATGTCATGACATCAATCATGACATCTACACACAACATTATTTTACCATAAAATGCAGCCAATCAAGAACATCTACAAACTCCCACTTTGGCAAAATTTTGGCTAAAACAATCTGTCACCATATCTGAGAACATATGCAACAGAAAAGTTCACAACTCACGTCTAATCATGCAGGATAGCTACTAGCTAATACTACACTCAACACACATGCTGCACTACCAAATCAAATTCAACTACACTACCAATTACACAGACTGTTATGGATTGTGAATGTCTAGACATCTCATATGACATCCTTAAAAACACTTGTTCCACAACACTAAATACCACCTGTTAGTTCAGACTACATATGTCACAACATATGGTACAACATCCTGTGATACTCCACATCAACTGATGCACAGCTACACAACATCTGCAAGCAACCTGTAGAAACACACACTTCTACCAACAGCTAGGATACTACTAAGTTGCAACCAGGAACACACACACATATAACAACAATAGCCAAACACACACAGGATCATCATCTTGCTCACAACAACATATCAACAACTTCAGCACACCTGTAACACAACTCAGAGAAGCAGCATAACATCAGCACACCTGTAAACCTACTCAGTGCAAACATGCACAACAGGAAATCTCATCTTCCACCTGTGAGGGACATCAACTAAACACAACTAAATATGTTGTTTTTCTACTACTACTTCTCCCTCTTTTTAGCCACAAAATTAGATCATAACTAATGAATTAGCATTGATCATACACAGTTGGAAACACAAAAGTTAAAGAATTATTACAACACATCAACACATAAAAGCTGTTTAAAAATTAATTTGTTTTGGAGCAGACAAACTAAGAACTCTAGTCCTCAGACTCAGAGCCAACATCATCTCTATCACTTTCTTCATCAGTGCCATTCTCAGAACTGGAAGTTGCTTCTTCTGATTCAGCTTTCTGATCATCACCTTCACCAGTCCCATCATCATGCTTATCCTCATCAGTGTCATCAAACTCAGCATCTTCATCCTGCTCAAGAGATCTGATCAACTTTTCTAGATTCAGCTTGCGTGTTTCCAGCTCTTTGCATGTCTCCTTGAGCATGGCAACAACTTCAGCTTTCCCTATCTTTGAACTCCCCTTGGACGTCTCTCCATATCTCATGACAATGTCAGGAACATGTGTTCCTTGAAACAGCTTATGATGGAAAGACAAGGAACTTTCTCTCTTGCACTCAGGTTCATTGTCTTTTAGAATATTAGGATACTGATTCAAGATGATCCCACAGAGAGGTGATGGAAATGCAATGGGGCCTTTGACACTATAACTGCCTGCATGCTTCATGGTTTGATCAAAGATGTAGGTCCCATAATCAAACTTTGTTTTGGTCCCAACAACATAAATGAACTTCCCCAAGATAGTAGCAACAGTTGATTTATGATTTGTGGGCACCCAGTTGGCAGCTCCAATCTTATGCAGCATAGCATACTTTACACTAAGTTTACTGGCAACCAGTTTCCCTTTTGAGGGCCAACTTTTGACCTGGTTGACAGTTGAGGAGAAAGTGACACACTTTCCTCTTACATATACTTTTCCAAACTCATTTGATTTTCTATTAGCACAATCTTCTGATAGGTTCACTATGAACTCCTTCACAAGTATTTCATAGCACTTAGAAAACTGAGTGACAGTCCTCATTAGGCCAACTACATGAATAAGATTCATGATCTCCTTACATTCCAGGGCATTTTGAGCCAACTCTCTTTCCAATGCCAACCTCTTCTGATACACATATTTCCACCTGTTTACACTAGAGGGATAATGAAATGAGATATTGTCAATAGGAACTTTAGGAACACTAGCAGCAAGTTTGCTAGTTGTTGGCTTCTTTTTGGGTGGGATGTCAGGGACATCACAAGCAACATTCGAGTCTGAGTCAGAATCAGTACTGATTTGAGCCTTCCTTTTCTTTGGAACCACCTTGCTCCAATATTTTGTAGGGCCAACATGGGTACTCTTAGTTACACCTTTCTTCTTGGTAGGACTCTGAGCAGCTGCCTTCTTCCCTTTCCTACTCATGAGCCTTTTGGCTATGCTAGGGTTGATCGTGGCTATCAGATCATTATCTGAATAATCATCAAGGTTCACTACATCAACATCATCCTTTTGGACATCATCATCACCATTGTTATCACCTTGCACATTATCATAATCACTCTCAGAAGTTTGACCTTTATCATCATTCTTTCGTGAGGTCGTACCTATGGTTTCAACATTTTGAGTAACATCAGTTTGTTGATCCAGATGAGGAGCAGGAACCTCAGTGTTCAGGGGGATGGATATCCCTAGCACATCATGTGGCTCATTCAATATCCTAGATACCATATTTGCAATAGTGTTGTGGACATCCCTAAAGCCTTCCTTGTTGGTATCCTCAGAAGGGGTGGAGGTTGAAGTCTGAGGAGCCTAACCTGTGACTAGTTCTTTAGGTCTTCTTGCATGCGAAGTCCGTGGTTTCTTCACACTCAGACCTTCAGGGGTCACCATACACAGGGGTGCCACCTCAAGAACCTGGTTAGGGTTGCTAGAGTCAGCTTTAGCACCAGAATCTGGATCAGCGATGGTGGTCATCTTCTTGGAGGAGATAGATTTTGATTATTGAGACATTTCAGGAGACTTTGGCAGTGTGAGAGAAGGTTTTATATGGTTGTTGAAGGAGGTATAGAAGATGAAGAAGTGGTATGGGCACCAAATGAAGCAAACATATCGTGTGTAGGGGGTAGAGTGATATGATTGCAAAAGAAGAGGGAACTCAGAATTTTGACCAATCAGCAAATGATTAAAATTTAGACTATTCAAAATACAATTCCCAAATACCATTAATTGCTATAACTCCTTATAGAGACACATTCCCAATTTTCTTCTTAAGTTTTTAATTTGAGTAGTCTTGAGATCTTTTGTAAAAATGTCAGCACTTTGTAGGTCAGAGTCCCCAAGCTCCACACAATTTTTTTCAAAATGATGTCTGTTATCACTATACATGGTTCTGTTATGCCGAATTGGGTTCATATTGATGGCACTAAGATTGTCATAATATAATGTCATGACATCCTGAGTGACATTGCTTCCTTCATGCTGGTCATCATTCATGAATTCCATCAAATCCATGTGTAACAGATCTAGATTTTTGGACGTTTTCTGATGTCCTTTCTTTGAATGTGCCATCTTGGCTTACCTGCCAACCTGACACTTGCCACAGCCTTTTCGTTCATCTGGTGTTAACTTTGGAGTCCCTCTTACTGCTTCCTTGGATATGATCTTTTTCATCCCTTGAAGATGTCCACGTTTTTTAAGCCACAGTTGATCCTCCTCTTCTTCTTTTATCATAGTATAAACAGTGGAGTTCCTTTTAGGCTCCCATAAGTAACAATTATTCTTAGCTCTATATCCCCTCATGACTTCCTCATTTTCTCCATTGGTGACAACACATTCACCCTTAGTGAATTTAACATTGAGTCCTTGGTCACATAGCTGACTGATACTAATAAGGTTTACAGTCAAACCTTTAACCAGCATAACATTATCCAGTTCTGGAACACCAGGACAATCTAGTTTTCCAACACCTTTGATTTCTCCTCTAGCTCCATCCCCAAAGGTTACATGACTCGTGGAATGAGGTTTGATGTCCACCAAAAGGTTCTTTATTCTAGTCATATGTTTAGAACATCCACTATCATGTTGAGAGAACCAGTGAGTTCATCCACCTTCATGTTGCTTATATCTTGAGCCTTTTCAACAGCAGTAACCTTCATGGCAAATCTCTTGGGCAATGATCTGAGTATCTTCCTTACATGCTTTTCTTCAGACATTTTTTCTCCTAAAGCTCCTGAAGTATTGGCAATCTCCAGAATATTCATGTAGAATTCATGAATATTCTTATCCTCCTTCATTCTCAAATTCTCAAACTTAGTTGTCAGCATCTGTAATCTAGACATTTTAACCTTAGAGGTACCTTCATGAGTTTTTTTGAGAGTATCCCAAACCTCTTTGGCCAGTTCACAGTGATGCACAAGTCTGAAGATGTTCTTATATATCCCATTGAATAAAGCATTCAGGGCCTTAGAATTCCCAAGAGCCAAGGCTTCTTGCTCTTTACTCCACTCTTCTTCAGGTATTAGCACAGTTGCTCCATCTTTATCTGTTTTCACTGGATGTTCCCATCCTGAGTTAGCTGCTCTCCAGGGCTTGCTATCCAGAGACTTCAAGAAAGCTATCATACGAGGTTTCCAGTAGTCATAGTTAGAACCATCCAGAATTGGTGGTCTATTTGTGAATCCTATATCCTTGTCCATAGTACCAAAGTTTTTCTTCCCTAGATCTCACCCATAAAATAACAGGCATGATGCCTACTCTGATGCCAATTGAAATTCTAGTAACAGACAGTCGATGTTATACTGGATGTTATGACATCCACTACTGAACATAAAATTAAGCTAAGCAGTAAAACACTTAAAGAAAGCAATAAATAACACAGGGAATTGTTGACCCAGTTCGGTGCAAATCACACCTACTCTGAGGGCTACCAAGCCAGGGAGGAAATCCACTATAAGCAGTGTTAATTCAGAGCCAAACTACCAGTTTGCACTCTTCACTTAATACCTACCCAATGCAACTTCAGCCTAACACTAGACCCGAGTTCCTACTCACTCCCCCTTAATCACAGCAGTGATATCAACCACTTAAGTTACAGATTAAAATGAAGACACACTTCAAACAAATCTTGATCTTGCTTCACAGCTTCAATCAAGAGACACAACACTCGTGCTTAAAAGCTTAGAGTGACACAAACAAAGTACAACTTAAAACACTCTAGTCCAAAGCAATCATCCAGGTGATAATTGCTTGACTCACAAGTAATCCTAAGACAAAAACACACGTGAAGATCACAGTACACAGACTGAATTCTTCACTCACAATCAGCTCATAAAACACTCTGTAAAATCTCTAAGTCTTCTCATCGAATCAGGATTGCCACTTCTGTATTTATAGGCAGCGTAAGTTCCTTGGGCCTCAGTGCAGCAATTAGGTTTAACCAAGTTAAACCTCTTTTCATAAATCAGGATTCTGTCAATTAGGTCATGGCATTTCATGTTATGCTCAGCACTGCCTAGCATTTCGCCTGAGATAACTAGGATCCCTAAAATATTTCCTGAAATCTAGCCTGATCTCACTCATGCATTATACAAGAAAAACAAACACGTGTCCTTGATGTCAGCAACCCGATGTCATAACGTTCAGTATGACATCCAATACACTTTGTTCTAGCTAACCAAACTTACCTTGCAGAACACTACACAAGCATATCATGACATCAATCATGACATCTACACACAACGTTGTTTTACCACAAAATGCAGCCAATCAAAAACATCTACACTTCTTTCTTTCCTCTTTTTTTATTCCTGAGTATCTCCATCTTGCTGTTGTGTGTTGTCATTCCTCTGTTAGATTGTTTTTTCTTGTGTAGAGAAACTTGGATTTTTTTGTCTGGTTTTTCTTTTTCCTTTGAATGAATAGTGACCCTTATATATGAATTCAATTAGGGTTTTTTAGTGAGGAATCCGTTGGTGAGTGGTGATGAGGGATCTCTTGAGTGGAATGTGTCTTTGTACGATTCTGCAAGCTTGGAGATTGTCGTTTTCGTGCATTTTGTTCTGTAGTGAAAAATAGTATATAGGGTCCCACCCTCTTTTTTCTTTTACTGCCTTGCCAAAGAACTTATCACTATGATATCTAAATGAAAAATTCCTTGAATGTGTTCTTCTTTATGAACTTGTTGTGTTTAAAATTGGTTTTAAATGATGATGGTACGAATGAAACAAAATGAGTTATTTTGAAGCTTCCTATGTCATGAACATACATGTGCTTGATATGTTTGAATTAAAAGAAACATGAATAATTTTATGAACATGACAGATCTGACTTGGTGAATTTTTATGTCAAAATGTGTTGAAATTTGAATGTTATGAATTTGACCGAGCTTAAACAAGACTATGAAACCGAATGAATATGAATAAATTTTGAATAGGAATAGAATATAGTTTGAATGTAAGTATGAGTCTTTGAATTTGGAAGAAATATAACTCTGAAAGTATGACTTATTTTGGTTTGGCCCTTGAATAAACTTGTGTGCTTTAATTTTTCAAATCCAATTTTGGACTATGAGTTGAAAGTGATACCATTTAAAATTCATTGTTTGCTTTGAACTATAAATATTGATCATGCTTTAGAAATGATTTAGGGATTGAGAACTATATTGAACTTGGAGTATTGATAGTTTGGACTATGGAATGATTGAATATGGAGTTTTTTTTAAATGAATTGGTTTATGATTTGGGAGTTTGACAATTTTTGAAACATGGCATGATATGAATTTGCTTTGATCATGTTCTTTATATTATTGTTTGAGGAACATGGCAATGAATACTAATCTCAATTCTGACTTAGTGCGTCTTGTCTTGTAGGTCGATGAGAATTTGAGTCATGGATGGATTGATGGAAAGCACTGTTAGGCTTGACATGAGGAGCTTGGAGAGCATGGTTTGCAGGTCTTGTCGTTTGCAGAGGCGGTATAGCAGGCTGGTTGTGAGGCTATGACGTGAAGTATGGAAAGCGTCTTTAGTATTGTGTGGGGACATGGCTATTAAAGTTGAACATTTTGAAAGCGGTGGGTTGTGTTTTACTCGGAAAGTTGTAGTTGCTGTTAACTTTATTTTATTTGCTCATAACTTCATGGCAAGGTGTACTCATTTGTTGACAGGTTTTGGCAGCAGGAGTACGAGTTCACAGGCTGGTGGGTAATTTGTTGATTCGCATGTTGTATTGGTAGAAAGGTGGTAGGAAGGCACATGGTGGGGCGTACAAGGTGGAAGGCAAAACATTGGAACGACTTGCAGGATTTCTTGATAATGAAGGTAGTAGCATGTGGTATATCGTTTTTGTTGTGGAGAGTGTTAGCTTGAATGTGTGAAATTACAAGTTGGGAACTAGTGAGCAATTGTAAATTTGGTTGTATTTAAACTTAGATATTGATGGTCCAATGGAGTTTATTATTTTTTCCTTGAAATTTGTAATATCATTGATGAATTTATGGTTTTGTTTGTATTTGAATTTGTAACTTGGACTTGAAATATGGCATTGGAATTTTAATGATATTTGGAATTTGTCATAGAGGTGAATTTGAATTGGACTTGAGCTGTACACTTGAAAACAACTTAAAATGAAGTGGATTAGACACTTGAAACGGGTTTGAAACTTGTATGAAATTGGAACTTGGACATGGATTTGGAAAGATATAGAATTTGATTAAAAACATTATATTGAACACGGAATGAATGGTATCTTGAGATTGAATTTGAAATTTGAATTAAAATTGAAATTAAACTTGAATTGGATTAGAGTTGAAACTTGAGATTGAAATTGAGTTGGTTCAAAATTGGAAAAGGATTGGATTTGAATTAAAACATGAATTTGAGTTTTGATTGAACTTAAACTTGAAACTCATTGAAATTGGAAAGAAAATTAGACACTTGAAATTTGAGACTTTAAAATGAAATTGAGCTTGAATTATGATTTGGAAAACGGCAATGCTTCTTGCGCGAATTTGAAAATTATGATAGACTTAAAATGAAATTGAAACTAGATTGAAAACTTAGAATTTTGAAACTTAGTAAATTTCGACAAAAGAAATGGAACTTGAAACTTTAATGAAGACTTGAAACTTGAGATTGAAACTTAGATCTTGAGTTGAACTAGAAATTTTATGACATAGAATTTTGAATTGAATTTTACAAATTTTACATGAATTTGGACTTATAATTTTGGCTAGAAAATGATAAACCTTAATGAACATTTTAGACCTGAAAAAAACTTGAGTGAATTGACAAATGTCTTATTATGAACAAAAGAGAAAAGAGAGAGAAATGAATTATAGAAATTTGAAATCATCTTGACATGAACTAAAAAGAAACTTGAAACTGAATTTTAGAATTAGAATAAATTTGTAATTAACATAGACTAAAAAACCTAGAATTGACATGGATTTGGGTTTTGAGATTAAAAGAACAGATTTTCCACTTGAAGTGAATTTTGAATGAATTTCAACATTAGACATTTTGGCATGGACTTGAATTTGGTTGTGGATTGGAAAAAAAATTCTCATAACCTTAAATCTCTATCAAATTAAAAGGAAATCAACTAATCGAATATTTAACATCCTCATCTAGATCAAGCACGACCTTGAACTAGGCATAAGTGAAAAACTCCTTGAAACTTGTATCCTTCTAAATAAAAGAGTAAGCCAAGACTACTCTAAGTTCCTTGATTTCCAAGTAATTTGTAGTAACTCAAAACCCTAATCTTTTGATGACCTTCCATATCTTTTAAAGACACATAACAATTGTCAATCCCTCTGCTTCAAACATCCAAGGATGATGATGAGAAAGGGTGGAAAATAAGGGTGTGACAGTTGCCCCTATTTTAATAGCTTCGTCAGATGACATGAGCGACTGCATTCCTCATGTAATTCTGATGGAAGTTATTTAAATACAAGAACACCCGGATTACTCCCAAACACAGATGACATGCCATGATGCAATATGCTAGTGCTTAGGATGCGATGAACCTCAACATGATGAAAATGATGGGATGATACATTCAAAATGCAGACAAAGAAAGAAAACACACGAGGATAAAGTCAACACAGTGAGTAGCAAACTCACTGGGGATGACAAAACACTAGGGAAAAGAAACAACTAGGGAAAACTAAAGTGATTGATCAACAGGTTTAGGCATAACCGGCTGGCACTCTAGGACAAAAGGTAAAGCAGGATCCTTATACCAATAGGATCATGCAGGAAAATGCTGGAGTTTTAAAACAAGAAAGAGCATCCAAGCCTCTGGAAATTCCTTAATGAAGATATCAATCGGGGTCTTCAGGAAACATCAGGAAAGATACAAGGTGATTAAACTCTTCTGTATGCCAAAATAATTGGACTTCACGGGGAAACTCTCTTTGGATAAGCTTAAAAAAGACTGCCATTTATCACTATAAACGGACTTATGTACCACCAAGAGAGGATAAGCTTCTCGAAAGAGACTACCACTTATCATAATAGCGAAACAAGCTTCTTAAAGAGACTGCCACTTGTTGACCAAATAGGGATAAGCTTCTCAAAAGAGATTTCCACTTATCTGACAAAGATGGATAAGCTTCTCAAAAGAGATTGCCACTTATCAAAATAGCGAAAACAAGCTTCTCAAAGAGACTGCCACTTGTTGATAAAAAGGGATAAGCTTCTCAAAAGGAGATTGCCACTTATCTTACAAATGATAAGCTTCTCAAAAGAGATTGCCACTTATAATTGAGGGTTTGTAAAATATTCTTCATGTGATATACAATGCAAAATAAATTCATGTTCGAACTAGGTTCGGTGACCTAACCAAAGCAACATTTTCCAAGGACTAAAGTTCAATCTAGGAACCAGCTAGAAGAAACGGTAAAAAAAAAGACTTCAGCTATTGAGGAATGAACTCAAATGGGGTTTATCTTATCCAAACATGGAGAAGATAACAGAAACAACCAATCATCCACGAGGGTCGAACTCTATGGGAAATTTATAAAGGATGTGCACTTTATGCTTAAAGCTGAAGACTTTACTTGGAGAGAGACGACAAACCCGATCACTTGAGGAATAAACACCGATGTGAACGAAACAAGTAACACCAGAATGGTAGCAAAAAGCTCGGATACCATGCATACGTATGAATACATATACGCGGAACTATATGTTATTGGTGAAATGTAAAATAGACTTTGTGGGGATTATTGAGATAACTACCAATGAGGTTTGTTGGGGATTGATAGAAGTAAGGTAGACTGACTCACTAGTGATACATGAGGGAAATGGTTAGTTCTGGCTTCTTACGGAATAAACCAAAGATTAATTGACGATTGTAATGAAATGTATGCTCTGGATTCGCACGGAGCAAAAAGATAAATTACTGTAATAAAAGGTTAGACTCTGGATTCGCACAGAGTGACGCAAAAATCAAATGGGCTAAGGTTCTACTTAGAACAACGTAGATGATAGGTATGGTTTCTCTTATAACCCTGAAAAAGAGTTCTGGATTCGCACATAACAAACAAAGGACTCCAGATTCGCACAGAGTACAAAAGAGAGATAGGTTAAGGCTTCTCGCATAACCATAAAAAAAAGAAGTTCTGGATTCGCACAGAACTAACAAAAGACTCTGGATTCGCACCGAGTAAAAAAGAAAGGGTTCCGTATTCGCACAAAACCTAAATTGACAGTAAAACTTGACAAAACAACATGTGGAAGGGTAATTGGAAAAAATGTCATACTAGAAAGTAATTGAAACTATGGCTTATCTGGTAAATGATCGGATAAAACCTTAGATCGAAAAAAGAGATAAACTTCGACGAATATCTGTTGAGTAAATGTCAGCAAAAATTGGACTAAACAAAAAAGAGATGACATGCCTCGCTTGGTATGCAAGACAAAGACAGACAAAGAGGATCTGGGGTAAAGATGACTACCCTTTTCTTCCCAACACTCGGAGATGCATCTCGATTAAAATGAAAGGATGTTCTGAACAAGTGCTTCAGATATGTCAAACTTTGTCAAAATCTTATTGGAAAATGACGGGACCAATCCCTCCTTAGGGATCATTTCAGGAGTGTTCCACAAATATCTTGTAGTTTTGTGGTCTCTGGGGAAAATACCAATTTCCCTTTTAGTTATTTCAATTTTCAAAGAACTTATGTATCTCAACATGTCGTTATACCTTAGTTTCAAAATTATATCATCAAAAATAAATGACATTTGCAAAAGAAAGATAAATAACACAAAGAAATGAGGAAAAAAAATGCAAATTTCATTTTAAAAAAATATGGTAGCGCATGAAAACATGGCTCCATGTAGGATATTATAAAGGAAACAAACAAATGAAAATGGCAATAGAAAAAGTTTACATTGAATCTCAATAAATGCTACTTCCCCTATAATTAAAAGATCCCCTAGCACTTCGCTTCTGAAGAGAACAATCAGGTTGACCTTCATGCCCCATGTTCATTTGTGCTGATCAGATTTGTTCGATAATGTATTAGCCTTTTATTTATCCTTAACTTTTTCCTTGATCTCCCTCTCGGATTTTCAATCCATCGAGATGCTTTTTTTTTGTCTAAGTTGCCCTTTTGGGTTTTCAGCTTAGCGAGCTGACATTTTTTATATGCCTAATTTTTGCGTGGACCGCCCTTTCGGGTTTTCAGTCCACCGGGATGCCTTTTTTTTGCCTAAGTTTCCCTTTCGGGTTTTCAACTTAGCGGCTGTCTTTTTTCTAGGCATAATAGAAACGAACTGCATCAGAATTTATTGTCTTATGGAACTCCTCGTTGTTGCACCCCAAAATTTGCCCAACCTTTTCCTTCTTGTTTTTGCATTAGCATAACATCATCATAGCATTGCATTAGCATTTATGCAGGGGATCAAGTGTGATATACATCAAGAGAGGCCTATCTAGAGGTTTTATTCGAGCTTGAGGAATCACTAAAGTCACCAGGAAGTGGTTCATGCCCTTGAGAAGTTCAGATGCTTGTGTGGGGTTCATCCCCTGACTTAGAGGCCAACTGAAGGTTATCAATGAGTTGGGAAACTATGATTACAGGTCATAAAATTACAGGTCAAGTTCAATACTTTGCATAACTCAAATAGACTTTTTTTCCAACATGAAAGGTGCTCTGAATGGCGTCATTTGGTCAACTAAAACTCAAGGTTTTAATGGGTTAGCTCATGGTGGAAGTTTGATAAAAGTCACTTTGGTGAAAACATGTGAAAAGGCATAGTTTGGTATTTCTTCAAAATTTAATCAAATAAGTCCATGTTTGTACTTATTTTGAGTGGAAATCTCATTTTAAGAACAATGACACTTTTACATTTTTCATTTGAAGCTTTCTTCATGACCTATTCCAAGATTTCTTCACCCTTAAGTAACACTTTGAATCTAAGCCCTTAAGATTGAAACAAGGGCTAATTTTGGACCATTGTTCATTCTTACAATGCAACATATATAAACATTTCAAGCCAAGGCAAAAGGGGATTCATGATCATTTTTCTCACACTCTTCCATGATCATTTTTCAAACTTCACATATTTGAAAAAATTGAATTTTCAATCCTTGGATTCTCCCACTTTTCATTCATTTTCTCATTACCAATCAATCACACAACAATTATACACATTGTTCATCATCTTTTTGGAGAGAATTGGAGCAAGAATAGCATTGTAGCAACATGAAAAAAGTGGTGAAAAACTCAAATTCGATTTTCAAGTTCCACTGCAATTCAAGGCTGTTCTTCAATTCAAACATCTCCACCAACAATTTTAGAATGTGTTCATACAGTTTTCTTGAAGGTTTAGCGGTTGTGTGAAGCTCTAGGAAGTCAAATTCGGAGGTAATGGAAATTCAATTTTTCTCCCTAATTATGAGTCTCTTCCATGCCATTTTTATAGTATTGCATCACCCAGGAGTAGTACATCGTTTCTGGTAAAGAAAGATCCATTCTTATGACATTTTTATGTTCTTGAAAGTTTGAGATTCATACACGGTTTTTGAGTTAGAGGCCATTTCAGTGGAAAATAATGATATATTTGAGTTCCTTGAAGAATTTCACGCAAGATTGGTCTAAAAATCATCAAAATTCGTCAAGTATTGAGGGAGATAGAACCACATGAAGCTCGCCGGCGGAGCTTGCGTTTTCCGGCCGCGATTTGCATATTTCTGGTCAGCAAATGTTCCCAACGAAGAAGACGAGCGGTTGCCGTTGGATTGTGTTGAAATTTTGACTTGGTCATCCGATCGAACGTCTAGGAATGTGCCACACGCGCTGCCACATCACCCTTCATTAAATAGGTGGCACGCCAACTCAGCAATTTGGGTTTACAGTCCCCTGTTTGGTTCCTGGCTATGCCATTTTTATTTATTCTCACTTATTTTCACTTGTTTTCTCACATCTCCATGTTCTTCCATATTCATTTTATTTTTCTATTTTTCATGCTTATTCCAATAATCATAAAAAATAGGAAAATTAATCTTTTTGATCCCCGTCTATTTGTGTTGAATCTTTGAAATGTCTAGAATTTTATAGAACTGGAATTATAATTTTACCATTTACTGACAGTTTCTTTGGATTTTTTACATTTTGGGTGTCATAAGAATGTAAATACTTGTGTCATGATTTTGTTGATTTTCTTTGACCCATCAATATGTCATATTTTGGCCTAACCTTTTACAGGTATTTCATATACATGTTGAGGTATTGTGATATATTTTTGTGGGAATTTTATTGTACCATTTTAGTTGGTTTTGGATGCTTTCTTTAACATGCTCCATTTTAACCTTTCTTTTGGTATACATGACATAGTTTCAACTTGTTTGGCCATTTCTATTTGGATATTTTGTTTTATCTCTCACCCCTGGTTTGTGACTTGATGTAGGGCATTGGAGATTTTTATTTGAATTTTTTAGCACCTTTTGCTATTTTTCTTGTATTTTTGTATTCGGACTTGTAATTTGGACATTCGAACGGACTTTGGTTTCATTTCGGCTCCAACGGCCTCGATTTGTTTGTGTGGTGAACGCTAGGGTTCCTATTGCTTATTATAGACATTATATAGGATGTGTAGATGATTGATTGGCTGGTTTTATCATACATAATTTCCCATTAGGTTCCATATTTCCATGATAATGCGTTATGATTCCTAATCGTAGTATACGTATGTCATTCGTAGGTTTTATTGCCTCGTATCACTTTATAATCACTTCTGGCCAAGATTGTATGTTTAAAATAGGCCATTTTACATTCATTATGGGCTTGAGGTTGAGATGATTTCCTCCCTCACTTGTATTCCATGTTTACCTTTATGAATCCGCATTTCCTGTATGCTATTTATTTCATCTGTTTTCCGTTGCTTCCTTTGCCTTTCCCTTAGGATCTCCATTCTTCCTTGTTCAAGGTAGAATGCGATAGACACTAGGCTTTGCAACCATGTATGACAACATTAGGGTAGTTTTCCCCTTTGCAAACTTCAACCATAGGACGAACATTGCATGATAACATTTAGGGTTGTGTAGTTTCCCTTAGAGGTATGTTTCTCTTTCTCATCTTCAAACATTCTTAAAATACTTAATAAAGGTTAACACGTGTCATGCGTTACAAGCCTTAAGATACTTGAGAAAGAATTATGGGAGGGTTTCCCTCACATAATTTGAATGTTTAGTATGGCACCCTTTGGGTGACATGCGACGCATTCACTCTTAAGTCCAAGTCTTTAGTGCAACACGAGTTACAAACAAAACTCAAGACACTTCTTCATAAAAGAAATAAAAACAAACATTCAACTCCTTTTTGTCCTCTTGGACTTTAATCCCTAGAAACCATTTTCGTAATGAGAGTTTCATTAACTCTCGGTTCTCCCGCAAACGGTAACGCCTAAGTCTCCAATGGTCGAGCTGCATACACCAAACTGCGAGAACCGTTTGTTAACCCTACTCGGGTTAAAAACAACTTGAACCAAACCTGTGGTCTAGTTAGCCCGAACTACATTTGCTCTGATCTTTCATACCAGATGAAAGTATGTAGGCACGAGATGCAATATCTCGGCGAGCAACCTTCCCCCCTTTTACCCGTAGTTAGGCGAAATACGTTGACTCTGATTTCTCGTTCCAGACGGGAATACGTAGGCATAGAACTGTTGTGTTCTGCCGAGTCACTTTTCTTTCCTTTTCAAGCCATCCTTTAGCTAGATAGTATAAACATACCCTTATTAGATAAACAACAAGCGTGGATCCCATCGAGTACGATGGACGTGAGGGGTGCTAATACCTTCCCCTTGCGTAACCGACTCCCGAATCCAGGACTTGGTTGCGATGACCATTCCTTTTCCCCTCTTTCGTTAGGTTTTCTCTGAGCGTTTCCTTTCCCTCCTTTGGGATAAATAACGCACGGTGGAGACTCTTCTGTCATAGCCGGCGCTGATTTTCACAGTAGCGACAGCTGGCGACTCTGCTGGGGATCCAACGTCCCTTATGCGAGTCAGTCCTAGCGCTTTTTTGTTTATCTTGTGGGTTTTGTACATACCTGTTGTATCTTAGCTTTACTTTCCCGCATTTTATTTTCCCGCAGTTTATTTTCAGCATTATATTATATCCTTATTATGCTGTTGTGGGAGGGGATTGATTCTGATGAGTGATAAGCCAGACCCAGGCTTGAGTGTACCTAGCATTAGTTGTGGAAAGTAGTTGGCACGTGCTTGCTTTGCAGGTACTAGTGTCTCACGAAATCCATGCTCAGACGAGATTCTCCTGGTTGACTTCTTTTCTAGCCCTTTAGGCTTGAGGGGTTGTTGGTTTGGAGGGTTGTCGACTCTGGGGACTGATCATTTGTGATTCAGCTAAGTGAGGCCGCTTCAAGAGATGATGATGCCACACCTTCTGGGTATCGTATCATCGCTCTTGAAAGTCTGTGACGCTGATGAACGCATAGGATGTCGTACCTTATCAGTGGATAGGTCCATACCTGTGAGAGGGATTGGGTTATGCAGGAAACCATAGCTCCAGATCACCCGGTTTTCTCTACAGTGTGAACTTTTGGGTTTGATATCAGAGGTCTTCAGTATCAGTGATCTATGTCATGCAGTGATATATGTTATGCAAAGGCGAAGCTCTGGTTATTCTCAAGCTACAACACAATTAGCTTCTGATTATTATTGCTACAGCATAGCACAACTACCTTGATCCCCTATAGCATCCTTGCATTTTTGCATTTCTCATCTGCATTGATTACATGACATTGCATTAACATTGCAGGTGCATATTCCCTTTGATTCTAGCTATCTTGCTTGTCGTCATTCGTGCTCAGATACTTGTGCTTGTAACTACCTATGTGGTCTTCCATCTGTATATGAGGAGTTTTTTACTATTGTTGTCTGAGGGGTTTCCATTGTCATGTGTTTCACCCGGAACTAGAATCAAGGGAAATATTCCATATGCATATATACATTGTTAGCATTTTGCATATTTTTCTTTGTGTTTGCAGGTACCTTCTTAAGCCTCGTTCTTATGTTCTGTTGTCTTTTCAGAGTTGTTTCAGGATTGTTGACCAGAGAATTCACCGGTATTCTACTAGAAACAGTCTCAAGAAAGCCATGGATCACGTTCAGACTGAGATGCAAGAGATGAGGGAGCGCATGACTCAGCTCATGGAAGTCATGCAAGGTATGGCTCAAGGACAGGAGCAACTGAGAACAATGGTCCAGCCCCTGGTAGCTAGGGTTGATCTTAATGGAGTTCTTCACGGAGGTATTGCTGCTAATACTCCCCGCAACGATACAGAAATTCTTAACGCCACTGTTGTGCCTACCGGATGCACCCCAACTGCTGCAGGGGCCGGGAATGGTAGTGATGTTGGCGTCCGCCACGCTGGTCTGGGTAATGCTGCTGGTAATGCAGGTTTGGGTAATGCTGGTAATGCAGGTCTTGGTAATACTGTTAACTTGGGTTGTGGTAATGGTACTCATAATGATGGGTTTGGACCTGGTGCTGCTAACCATGGTCTTGGTAACGCTGGGTATGGTTACACCGTCAATCGAAACGTCTATGGTCCGGAGGGTGCCTACGCAGGGTATGGTAATGGGGACCAACGATGGAATGAAGATCATCAGGACGACGTGTTCTCTATGAGGGATGTAGGCGCTGAGTTGCCTGCTGAAGCTGATCGTAGATTCAGAATGCTGGAGGAACAGATGAGGAATATAACAAATCAGAACTCCATGGGGCTCAACATGGCCAATTTAGGGCTGATCCCTGATTTACGAGTACCGTACAAGTTCAAAGTTCCTACCTTCGATAAATACAAAGGTGTCACTTGCCCAAAGGTGCATATACGTTCATACTACAGAAAAATGTAAGCCTATTCAAATGATGAGAAGATGCTCATGCACTTTTTCCAGGATAGCTTGTCAGGGCCGTCGCTCGAATGGTATATGGGTTTGGAACCCTCTCAGGTTCGCAGTTGGAAGGGTTTGGCTGAAGCATTACCAGCACAATAGTGACCTTGCTCCCAACAAGGTCCAACTTCAGAATGTCGTCCAGAATAGCGGGGAACCTTTCAAAGAGTACGCCCAGAGGTGGCGTGAGCTTGCAGCCAGAGTGCAACCCCCAATGGTAGAGAGAGAGTTGATTGACTTGTTTGTATCGACGTTATCTGGGATGTACTATGAAAAGCTCGTCAACTGTATGTCCGGGAGTTTCTCTGACCTTGTCATCACTGGTGAGCGTATAGAAAACGACATCAAGATTGGGAAAATTCAGGCCGTAGAAGTACCTTCGTCAGGTGGAGGAAAGAAAGTGTTCGAAAATAAGAAGCGTGAAGGCGACGCTAATTCTGTGTCAAGCTCTCGGGGTAGAGGCAGAGGCAGATATCAAGATCAGTGTCATCATCATCAAGCTGCAAGTGTTATCATTCCGATACCACAACAACCACAACAGCAGCAGAATCAACAGGGCTACAGGAAGTACCGAAATTCGAGGGGAGCAAATAGAGTATTTGATACGCCGCCAATGCCGTACTCCCAGATGCTTCAGACGTTACTACAACTGCAGTTAATCCAGAAGAGATCCTTGGCCCCTCTGACAGGCCGACCACCACCTGGCTATGATGCAAATGCCCGCTGCGAATTCCACTCGGGGGCACCCGGGCACAACATTGACGATTGTAAGGCTTTTAAGCACAAGCTACAAGATTTAATTGACAGTAAAGCCATAAAATTCTCGCATGAAGTGCCCAACGTGGTACAGAATCCTCTGCCAAACCACGGACAAGCCGAAAGCGGTTGATTCGCCCACAAGTCAAGATACAAGAAGCCCAGTTCTCAGAAGCTGGCAATCTGCATTTTGCATGTCATTGCTTTACATTTGTAGTTTCTTTCCTGTCTATGTGCATTTCACTTGTAAAGCTTGTTGTTTTAAATTGATATTGATAAATGAAATAAATATGCATGTTTTGAATTAATCCATTCGTGTTCACTTTATTGCTTTCTTTTATTTCAAACGCTTGTTTAAGTGGAATCCAGGGAGGATGACGAAACCGAAAGACGTGTAAACTTCTGATTGTATGCTCTTGGATAGAAAAACCTATTGGCGATATACAGACATTGTTCCAAATCCATAAACACCGGAGATATAAGGAAGATAATCCCTTGTCAACCCCGTTGAGCCTCGTAGTAGGAGTTTCTTTCTGAAAATGAAAAACCCTCAATCTTAACCTGGGGCAGGGTAGGTGTCGGTTAATTTGACCAAGCGTTCGAATTACGAAAGGAGTGTCCGTTCGAGGATAAATCACACCTGTATAGGTCGTGCCTAAAGGACCACAATGGTTAAACCTTGCCGATAAGGAGTGAAACAGTCACAATCTCTTTTAACAAGTCAGACAAGCCGGTGTCACATGATTTGTTCAAAAAGAAAAAAATCAAAAGAAAAAGCTCGCTAAGTCGAATCTTACGAATAAGCGACTTAGGCAAAAATTAGGGTATCCCGCTGGACTTCAAAATCAGAAACTCAAAAGAGTTAGTCCAGGCAAAAATTAGGGAACAGAAAAAGCGAAAAAAAACGAAAAGGATTACAAGAGAAAAATCCTCAAGCAAGAACGGAATCGTGTGACTCCAGGCACTACGAAGACGGAAAGGGAATGACTGTCACTTCAGAAAGCATGTGATTTCCTGAACCATCACTCCTATCATTCCACCTTTGAAAGGTGAACGCTAAGGTCGAATTAGCTGAACATAGGATTGGAGAACATCAAGGAGAATGGGTGGGTTAAAATGAATTTTGAGCCTTATATCCTTCCTTGTTAACCGTGAACCCGACCACGTTACAACCTTCAAAAGTCCTAATTGAAATAGGTTTAGTTCGAGGGCATACTTTGGTAAAGATCGCATCGAAACTGACTCCAAAAAAGGATTCCTCTTACATCGTTGTATTAATTTTGACACTTTGATAATTGATCCGTTCATTATATGTCATAAATTTTTCCAGTGAACAGGATTGGGTTTTGAAAAAACTGTCATATGCATTGCATTTAATATATCTTTTATGCAGAACAACTTGTTTTACTTGCGAGTAAGCGCTCGACCGCAGGAAAGTTTCCACAGTGGAAAGTTTGATCAGGATAGAATGTAGAACGCCTGAATACTCCGTTGAGTTGTGGCCAGCTATTATCAAATAACCCCCAATAAGGCCAGCCATCCAAGAATCAGTTAATCTGGGGCAATCAGGTCGAGATTTGGTAAATCTCTCGCAATCGGGGGTACCGCTCCACAAACTAGTCAATCAGAGGCAAAGCCATTACAAGGCTGGGGCATGCCACCCTATGAGGAAAAGAATTTATTCTTCTCCATACCTCTAGAGATTATCCGAAATATTCAACCAAGGATCCTCTCACGGTCCAGATTCTGGAGCAAGCCATCTCAGGGTCGTCTCATGGCAAGCTATTTTCTTCTCAGCGTAGACCTTCCCAAGAATCAGACTGGGGCAGGGGCATTACGCTTGGGGAGATTTTTCAGAGAGATTCGGATGAAGCTCTTTTTTCCAACAATCAAAGATCATTCCCCAACAGTTGGTCAGGCGTACCTCTAATCCCCATAGAGTACGAGTATGGGTTTGTTCCCCAGCAAGTCGAGATCAGATTTCTCTCCACCAGGCATGTGTGGAATATCCTCCGACAGGTCGTTCGTGACCCCAACAGTGTAACGTGTGTTCCAGGGAGGTCATGCATGACCTTTACTCCGTCCCTCAGCAAGAGTTTCTCATCACCAGCAAAGACTTGTTCATCTCCAGTAAAATTTGTAACTCCAAGTTTGTTGGTATGTCCCTCAGCAGAGTCGGGATCGCATCTTCCAAAGTTGTTCAGAGTTCTTCTCCCCAACATGGAGCTGTAGTATTCAGACATCAGTTTTTACGTTGAGTATTCAGGCTCCGGTCAGTATGTTGAGTGTTTAGACTCCGGTAAAATCAAGCAAGGGTCCAGACCCCTATTAGTGTTCGTGGCTATTCCGTCGAGTATCCAGGCTCCGGTAAATCTCCAGTTTGTATTGATTCTTTCTCTCGTCGAGTATCCGGACTCCGGTAAAGATTTTATAAGGTGATCTTGATAAGTATTTGTAGTATTCTCTTTCCGGTTTGTATCTTCATCGAGTATCCAGGCTCCGATTTGTTGCTTCGTTGAGTATCCAGGCTCCGATTTGTAGCTTCGTTGAGTATCCAGGCTCCGGTGTGTTTTCGTTGAGTGTTCAGACTCCGGTTTGCTACTTCATTGAGTGTTCAGACTCCGATGTGTTTTCGTCGAGCATCCAGGCTCCGATTTATTTGTTTCATTGAGTGTTCAGACTCCGGTTTGTTGCTTCGTTGAGTATCCAAGCTCCGGTGTGTCTTCGTTCGTAGAGTATCCAGGCTCCGGTTTGTTGCGTTGAGTGTTCATACTCTAGTTTGTTGCTTCGTTGAGTATCCAGGCTCCAGTGTGTTTTCGTTGAGTGTTCAGACTCCGGTGTGTTTTCGTTGAGTATCCAGACTCCGGTTTGTTCGCTTCGTTGAGTATCCAGGCTCCGGTGCGTTTTCGTTCGTTGAGTATCTAGGCTCCGATTTGTAGTTTCGTCGAGTTTTCAGACTCCATTTTGTTACGTTGAGTGTTTATGCTCCGGTATGTTTTCGTTGAGTTGTCAGACTCCGGTTTTTTGCGTTGAGTGTTCAGACTCCGATGTGTTATGTTGAGCGTTCAAGCTCTGGTTCCTCCGTTGAATATCTAGATTCCGGTGAAATTTCTAATTTGTAACGTTTTGCTTTGTCCGTTGAGTGCTCGGACTCCGATAAAGGCAGTTGGCTATACAGATCCTAGTAAGTGTTGCGATAATACTCTCTCTCCGTTGAATGTCCAGATTCCGGTGAATGTTCGGTTTGTGATGTATTGTTTCGTCCGTCGAGTATCCAGGCTTCGGTAAATCCTCAGTAAAATCACCAGTTACGTCGAGCATCCAGGCTCCGGTCAGTGCATTGAGTATCCAGATTCCGACAGATTTTGATGTGGCCCTATCGTGCATTGAGTATTCAGATTCCGACGATTCGAAAGATTGTTCTTTGTCCCATGTGGTGTTCAGACCATGGCCAGTTACGTGTTGCCTGAAGCAGAGTTACTTGATTAAGTTTCTCTTTCCCTTGGTGGGATGTTCAAAATGTTCATTATGTTCGTTTTCTTTGGAGATTCTATCCCAATCAGAGTTTGCAGTTTACTTCTGCGGTTGGCAAATTTACAGGTTCTTTCGGTATTCAACCACCTTTTACCTTGATTGATTGAAAGCAGTTCGATTTTCACTCATTCAGGTCCAAGTCGCTTGAATAGGGGCAGCTGTTGCACCCTAAAATTTGCCCAACCTTTTCCTTCTTGTTTTTTCATTAGCATAACATCATCATAGCATTATCATAGCATTGCATTAGCATTTATGCAGGGGATCAAGTGTGATATACATCAAGAGAGGCCTATCTAGAGGTTTTATTCGAGCTTGAGGAATCACTAAAGTCACCAGGAAGTGGTTCATGCCCTTGAGAAGTTCAGATGCTTGTGTGGGGTTCATCCCCTTACTTAGAGGTCAACTTAAGGTTATCAATGAGTTGGGAAACTATGATTACAAGTCATAAAATTACAGGTCAAGTTCAATACTTTGCATAACTCAAATAGACTTTTTTTTCCAACATGAAAGGAGCTTTGAATGGCGTCATTTGGTCAACTAAACCTCAAGGTTTTAATGGGTTAGCTCATGGTGGAAGTTTGATAAAAGTCACTTTGGTGAAAACATGTGAAAAGGCATAGTTTGGTATTTCTTCAAAATTTAATCAAATAAGTCCATGTTTGTACTTATTTTGAGTGGAAATCTCATTTTAAGAACAATGACACTTTTACATTTTTCATTTGAAGCTTTCTTCATGACCTATTCCAAGATTTCTTCACACTTAAGTAACACTTTGAATCTAAGCCCTTAAGATTGAAACAAGGGCTAATTTTGGACCATTGATCATTCTTACAATGCAACATATATAAACATTTCAAGCCAAGGCAAAAGGGGATTCATGATCATTTTTCTCACACTCTTCCATGATCATTTTTCACACTTCACATATTTGAAAAAATTGAATTTTCAATCCTTGGATTCTCCCACTTTTCATTCATTTTCTCATTACCAATCAATCACACAACAATTATACACATTGTTCATCTTTTTGGAGAGAATTGGAGCAAGAATAGCATTGTAGCAACATGAAAAAGTGGTGAAAAACTCAAATTCAATTTTCAAGTTCCACTGCAATTCAAGGTTGTTCTTAGATTCAAACATCTCCACCAACAATTATAGAACGTGTTCATACAGTTTCCTTGAAGTTTTAGCGGTTGTGTGAAGCTCTAGGAAGTCAAACTCGGAGGTAATGGAAATTCAATTTTTCTCCCTAATTATGAGTCTCTTCCATGCCATTTTTATAGTATTGCATCACCCTGGAGTAGTACATCGTTTCTGGTAAAGAAAGATCCATTCTTATGACATTTTTGTGTTCTTGAAAGTTTGAGATTCATACACGGTTTTTGAGTTAGAGGCCATTTCAGTAGAAAATAATGATATATTTGAGTTCCTTGAAGAATTTCATGCAAGATTCGTCTAAAAATCATCAAAATCCGTCAAGTATTGAGGGAGATAGAACCACATGAAACTCGTCGGTGGAGCTTGCGTTTTCCGGCCACGGTTTGCATATTTCCGGCCAGCAAATGTTCCCAACGAAGAAGACGAGCGGTTGACGTTGGATTGTGTTGAAATTTTGACTTGGTCATTCGATCGAACGTCCAGGAATGTGCCACACGCGCTGCCACATCACCCTTCATTAAATAGGTGGTGCGCCAACTCAGCAACTTGGGTTTACAATCCCCTGTTCGATTCCTGGCTATGCCATTTTTATTTATTCTCACTTATTTTCACTTGTTTTCTCACATCTCCATGTTCTTCCATATTCATTTTATTTTTCTATTTTTCATGCTTATTCAAATAATCATAAAAAATAGGAAAATTAATCTTTTTGATCCCTGTTTTTTTGTACTAAATCTTTGAAATGTCGAGAATTTTATAGAACTGGAATTATAATTTTACCATTTTCTGACAGTTTCTTTGGATTTTTTACATTTGGGGTGTCATAAGAATGTAAATACTTGTGTCATGCTTTTGTTGATTTTCTTTGACCCATCAATATGTCATATTTTGGCCTAACCTATTGCAGGGATTTCATATACATGTTGAGGTATTGTGATATATTTTTTTGGGAATTTTATTGTACCATTTTAGTTGGTTTTGGATGCTTTCTTTAACATGCTCCATTTTAACCTTTCTTTTGGTATACATGACATAGTTTCAACTTGTTTGGCGATTTCTATTTGGATATTTTGTTTTATCTCTCACCCCTGGTTTGTGACTTGATGTAGGGCATTGGAGATTTTTATTTGAATTTTTTAGCACCTTTTGCTATTTTTCTTGTATTTTTGTATTCGGACTTGTAATTTGGACATTCGAACGGACTTTGGTTTCATTTCGGCTCCAACGGCCTCGATTTGTTTGTGTGGTGAACGCTAGGGTTCCTATTGCTTATTATAGACATTATATAGGATGTTTAGATCATTGATTGGCTGGTTTTATCATACATAATTGCCCATTAGGTTCCATATTTCCATGATAATGCGTTATGATTCCTAATCGTAGTATACGTATGTCATTCGTAGGTTTTATTGCCTCATGTCACTTTATAATCACTTGTGGCCAAGATTGTATGTTTAAAATAGGCCATTTTCAATTCATTATGGGCTTGAGGTTGAGATGATTTCCTCCCTCACTTGCATTCCATGTTTACCTTTATGAATCCGCATTTCCTGTATGCTGTTTATTTCATCTGTTTTCCGTTGCTTCCTTTGTCTTTCCCTTAGGATCTCCATTCTTCCTTGTTCAAGGTAGAATGCGATAGACACTAGGCTTTGCAACCATGTATGACAACATTAGGGTAGTTTTCCCCTTTACAAACTTCAACCATAGGACGAACATTGCATGATAACATTTAGGGCTGTGTAGTTTCCCTTAGAGGTCTGTTTCTCTTTCTCATCTTCAAACATTCTTAAAATACTTAATAAAGGTAAACATGTGTCATGCGTTACAAGCCTTAAGCTACTTGAGAAAGAATTATGGGAGGGTTTCCCTCACATAATTTGAATGTTTAGTATGGCACCCTTTGGGTGACATGCGACACATTCACTCTTAAGTCCAAGTCTTTAGTGCAACACGAGTTACAAACAAAACTCAAGACACTTCTTCATAAAAGACATAAAAACAAACATTCAACTCCTTTTTGTCCTCTTGGACTTTAATCCCTAGAAACCATTTTCGTAATGAGAGTTTCGTTAACTCTCGGTTCTCCCGCAAACGGTAACGCCTAAGTCTCCAATGGTCGAGCTGCATACACCAAACTGCGAGAACCGTTTGTTAACCCTACTCGGGTTAAAAACAACTTGAACCAAACCTGTGGTCTAGTTAGCCCAAACTACGTTTTCTCTGATCTTTCATACCAGATGAAAGTACGTAGGCACGAGATACGATATCTCAGCGAATAACCTTCCCCCCTTTTACCCGTAGTTAGGCGAACTACGTTGACTCTGATTTCTCGTTCCAGACGGGAATACGTAGGCATAGAACTGCTGTGTTCTGCCGAGTCACTTTTCTTTCCTTTTCAAGCCATCCTTTAGCTAGATAGTATAAACACACCCTTATTAGATAAACAACAAGCGTGGATCCCATCGAGTACAATGGACGTGAAGGGTGCTAATACCTTCCCCTTGCGTAACCGACTCCCGAATCCAGGACTTGGTTGCGATGACCATTCCTTTTCCCCTCTTTCGTTAGGTTTTCTCTGAGCATTTCCTTTCCCTCCTTTGGGATAAATAACGCACGGTGGCGACTCTTCTGTCATAGCCGGCGCCGATTTTCGCAGTAGCGACACTCGTCATCCATTATTGTAAGAATTAAGGCTCCACCAGAAAATACTTTCTTAACAACAAATGGACCTTCATAATTTGGAGCCCATTTTTCGTGTAGATCTTTGTGAACAGGGAAAATCTTCTTGAGCACGAGATCTCCTTCCTTATACTCTCGAAAACGGACCTTTTTGTCAAATGCCTTTTTGAGTCGCTTCTGATATAGTTGCCCATGACATAAAGCGGCCAAGCGTTTCTCTTCAATAAGATTCAACTCGTTAAAACAGTTTTGGACCCATTCAGCCTCTTCAAGTTTAATCTCCATCAAGATTCTCATGGACATGATTTCTACCTCAACCGAGAGAACTGCTTCCATTCCGTATACCAAGGAAAAAGGGGTTTCCCTTGTTGAAGTGTAGACAGTCGTCCGATATTCATGCAAAGAAAAAGGTAGCATCTCATGCCAATCTTTATAAGTTACCACCATCTTTTGCAAGATCTTCTTAATGTTTTTATTCGCAGCTTCAACGACTCCATTTATTTTTTGGTGATATGGAGAAGAATTATGGTGTTCTATCTTAAAGCTTTTACATAACTCCTTCATAACTTTGTTGTTTAAATTCGACCCATTATCTGTGATGATTTTACTTGGAATTCCATATCGGTAGATAATATCTTTCTTGAGAAAACGAGCAACCACTTGTCTTGTCACGTTGGCATAGGAAGCAGCCTCTACCCATTTCGTGAAGTAATTAATGGCGACTAGGATGAAGCGATGACCGTTGGATGCTTTCGGTTCAATAGCGTCAATCATATCGATTCCCCACTGTCGCAACTGGGAAAAACACCCGGTGGAAAATAGAAGAGTCGCCACCTTTCGTTATTTATCCCAAAGAGAGGGAAAGGAAACGATCGAAAAAACCTAACGAAAAAGGGAAAAGACGAGGTCATCGCAACCAAGTCCTCGATTCGGGAGTCGGTTACGCAAGGGGAAGGTATTAGCACCCCTTACACCTGTCGTACTCGACGGGATCCACGATTTGTTGTCTATCTAAGGGTGTGTGGAAACTATCTACGCTAAATGCCAAAGGACAAAAGAAAAAGAAAAGAGACTCGGCAGAGCATTGCCGTTGTGTGCCTACGTATTCCCTCGTGCAATGGGAAAGTCAGAGTCAGCGTAGTTCGGCTAACTACGGGTGAAAGGGGGGAAGGTTGCTCGCCAAGACATTGCGTCTTGTGCCTACGTACTTTCATCTTGTATGAAAGATCAGAGCAAACTTAGTTCGAGCTAAAAGAACACAGGTTTGTTTAAAAGCTTTTAGGCCCGAGTAGGGTTAACAAGTAGTTCTAGCAGTTGGTGTATGCAGCTTGACCATTGGAGACCTAGGCGTTACCATTTGCGATAGAACTAAGAATTAACAACACTCTTTTATCTGAAAAGATTTTCCTTGATTAAGATCCCGAAGGATGAAAAAGATTTGAAGTGTTTTTGTGTTTTCTAGAGAAGAAGTGTTTTGAATTTGATTTGTAACTCATGTTGCACTAAAGACTATGACTTAGGAGCGAATGTGTCACATATCACCCTAATGGTGTATACTAAACACTCTAGGCAATTGAGGGGAAGCTACTCAATCACCATTCCCCGAGTAGATTAAGGATCGTAGCGTACAACATTTGTTATTCTTTATTATGTGTTTTATGAGTGTTTGAAGATGAGGGGAGAAAGGACGCACTAAAGGGAGACTAACTCAATCCTAAAAGTTGTCATGCAAAGTGAACTTAAAGTTGGGATACAAAAGGGAACTACCTAATGTTATCATACATGTTTTATCACCTAATGTCAATCATAACCTCTCTTGAATAAGAGAGATTAGAGATCCTAAGGGAAAGAAAGACAAAAGAAGAAGGAGAAGAAAGAACATGAAAATGCAATTATGCAAACATAGAATGCACAAATAGGATGAAAGTGAGGTAGGAAATATGTGTGGGGAAGTAGCCTCCACAAGCTCATCTTAACCTCAAGCATGCATATGAGAATGCAAAAGAAGAAGAGAGAAGGAAATGCACAAGGTGAAATCAAACAACAAGAAGAAACCACACAAAAGTGCACCAAAAGTCGGATGAAATGACCTAAGCCAAACAACATCAACCACAAGTGCAAAAAACCAAATCAAATGGAAGGAAAATAAACTCAAAACAAAAGTGAGGATGGGAGGCTATATGAGGACAACAAGGAACTCATAATATGCACTCAACCATAAGCATCACAAACAAAGTGCAAAAGAAGCACAAAGGAGTCCTCAAGGATTCATCATTTTAGGTATGCTTCAAGTACCTCCTAAGGAGGGACTAAGCCACCTTAAATGAGACTCCAAGGTCATGGGATAGAAGGGAGGATGAGAGAAAAGTTCTCAAAAGCAAAGTCAATCAAACCAAAAAGAAGATGCAAGCATAAACATAAAGGAATGCAAACATGCTACACATGTAAACCTTAAATGGAAACTAAAAAAGAAACACAAGTTTGAACAAGAAAAACACAATATGATGACCTAAAATTGAGCAACCAACCACCTTAACATGTTAGTAACATGAATCAAAAGGAATTGAAGGCTCAAAGGATCCATCAAAGTCATATCCAAGACAAACTAGGTCAATGTGTATGTATGAACCTCCCTTTGGAGTAACTTGACTTGCAAGTTACTTCAAAATTAGGAAAATGATTAAAAAAGGGCCAAATAAAATGTCACAAGCTTATAAACATGTTGGCACACAAAGGCCAAGGAATTATAAACAATGTCACTTTACAACACCACCAAAGAAATTGATTCACAAGGGTGTACCATTGTAAAGGAGGGTTGTCGAGGGTCAACAAAAGCAAGGTCAAAGTCAAACCAAAAGTCAACCAAATAGGGGAAAAATCGTCCTCAAAAATCAATCAACTCATCATGGATATGAAGATTGATTTTCAGTCATTGGATCAAAAGGAAAATGCAAAAAACAAACAAGAACAAAAACATGTCAAGAATTAGGTCAAATAAAACACTTCCAATTGATTAATTCTTTTTTAATGAAAAATAATTCAAAAAAATAAAATAAAAGACATCTCAAACTATCCAGAAAATATTTTTTGTGAATTTTATCAATGCTGGAAGTATTTCAAAATGATTTAATTCTAAACAGATTCAAAACAAAATAAAAAAAGAAAATAAATAAAAGCGTGGTGTGAATAGCAGTGAAATCACGTGTAAATTCAATGGGCTTCACAAAAGGGGGTTCAAATAGCAATGGCAGGCCCAGTCCACAAGCGTTTAATGAAACACTATGTTTTGTTGGAGATCCAGTGAGGTGAGTCAAGTGAGGTACACGGTGCATCATGTTTTAGGCTGTTAGATCCAAAAGGTCATCAAATCCAAGGGCTCAGGATAAAACACGTGGTTCAGGCAATATTTGAAATTCGAAACGGAGGGAGAAACCAGGTGGCCGGAGCACGGTGGCTCTAGTCATCTTCTCTGGTGACTACAAACAACTGGTGAAACTCAACTTCACCAAATCAAACAAATAAATAGTCTAAATTCATCTACAAGTCACATAAATCTCAAATCCATGGTCAAAATTCCATAATCATGCATAAACAGTCCTAATCGAGGAGAAAAAGAAACGAGCAATTATCACAAAACATCACCAACAACAGTCAATTTTATCCAGAATCCAACTATACAGTTGATAGGTCATGATTATGCAAAAATGGCATACAATTACATCATATATAGAGAGAATTTTGGATGAGTAAATTACCAAACGGAATAGCTTCGTTGGACCTTGAAACTGTGATGAAGCTTGGTGGAAATAAACCAGAAACGTTCCAATTCACTTGAGGAAGAAGAATAGAGCTTCAATTCTGCTTGAACTAGCTTCAATCAAGATTCACGATTTGGAATTTTCAACTCTCTTCTCCAACTGTGTTCTCTTCAATTCTCCACGAAAATGACTCTCTCCTCATTAAAAAATGACCTAGAACTTATATATGATGGATATAACAACTTATGGAGACTCAATTGTGGCTCAATTGTGTGAATTTTGAAATTGCCTAATTCTGATTTTCCATGCTTATGCACACGTGAAACAACCTTAATCTTCCTTGTTTTTTTATTCAAAATCACTGATGGCACTTCACTTTGATCATGTGGATGGTATTCAACCCTTGGTTTGATCAAATGATTGAGATTGGTTTGTCAAAATTTCAATTAAAGTTGCCATGAAATTATACGTGAAAACCATACCAAAACTTAAATATAATTCTTGCATCTTGTTTGTTACATCCTTGGCACTCAAAATATGTATAAACATGACTTATTTTGGTTTAAAATCAATTAATTGCAATTTCCCCTTTTTAAGCTTTCTTCATGAAAAAGTCTCAAACCAATTCTTTAATCCAAGCCAAATTCATCACAAGTGAGTGTTTCAAGATGAAATTGGTACCATTTGGAGTAAGTTTCATGTTGGGAAAAGTTGCATTTGAAGTGTGCAAGATAGTGAAATGGACCTATAATGAAAATGACCTGTAATCTTACTTTCCCAAAATACCCCTGCCTTGCAAACTTCATAACTTGAGTTCTACAAATCTGATGAAGGACATCTAATCCTTTTTGGAAATCTAAGATCATGAGGAACAACTTTCATGTTTGGGTCAGAGTGAGGCGAAACATCCTTCTAGGTTAAAAGTGGCTTGGAAGTTGGTTGACTTTTGTTGACCAAAATCACATTCATCTGGTGACCTGTAACTTGTCAGCATCATAACTTGAGTTCTAGAAATCAGATGAAATACTTCTAGTACTCAAAATAAAGCTAGAAACATTCTCTACACGTTTCATGTTGGGGTCAATATGAGAAGAAACTTGTATCTTGAGATATGTGGTCTTGAAGTTTGACACTAAATAGGGGATTTTACCCCGAGAACCCTAATTTAATAACTTCTCACACTCTTGATTCTTGATGAATTGATCTTGAAATGATATATTAGACATATCAACATAATATTCCATGATCAGAAAGACTTGGAATTGAGTCTTAATCTCCTTCAATTTCACAATTGACTTAGAGTTGACCAGATGAAAACCTTAGATGCAACACCCTGAACTGTGGCTTCTTCCACATGACACAACAACTTGAATAAACTCCAACATGGCTCTCAAAGCCTTCAATGAGCTTCCTCAACATCCCATATCCATAATCATGAATTCACAATCCTCTATTGATCTTCAACTGGCCACCAAGTTAGGAGCTGAACCACATACATCCATCAATTCTTTCAAAGAACACTGACTACCTCTTGATAACTTGATACCACTCATACTTGAGTAAAACCCCTTTGCTTAGGTTTAAAACTCTTGGTAACCTCCTCTTGATATGCACAACCTCTTGATCCCCTGCTAAATGAACAATGCTATGCAATGCAAATGTTAGAAGAAAATAAGATGAAACACAAGCCAAGTAAAGAAAAAGGTTGGTCAAATTTTGGGGTGCAACAGCTGCCCCTATTCAAGCGACTTGGACCTGACTGATTGAAAAACGAACAACTTTCAAACAATCGAGGTAAAATACGGTTGGATACCAACAAACCATGTAAATTTTCCAACCGCAGAAATCACCGGAGATAACTGAACTAAACACAAGAATAATCTGCTAGGGAAGTACACTGACCAAAAGTCAGTACTAACCACAAACTACCAACCAAAAGTTGGGATCACCGGAATATTGAACAAAGTCGAATCCACACCATTAACCAAAAGTTGAAATCACCAGACAACCACAAGCTACCAACCAAAAGTTGGGATAACACTCCACAGGAGAAACCAAAGACTACCAACCAAAAGTTGGGATCGCGCCCACAAAATCTTACCAACCCAAAAGCTGGAATTAAACAAAGCTACCAACCAAAAGTTGGGATAAACGTACCACCACCACAGGATTACCAACCAAAAGTTGGAATAACAACCCCAAGAACAAAGGACTACCAACCAAAAGTTGGAATAACGCCAACAAAGCTTCGGACCCCGCTGGGGACTACCAACCAAAAGTTGGAATAACATCAACCAGCAATAGACTACCAACCAAAAAGTTGGAATAACGCCTACAGGGGATAAAATCTAACCAAAAGTTGGGAAGCAAGATTACTAACCAAAAGTTAGGATCGCCAGGAGAAGACCAACATCAACCAAAAGTCGAAGCGCAAGCTATCAAAAGTTAGAATCACCGGAGACGCTGAACAAGGCTGACTCCACCACAAAAGACTACCAACCAAAAGTTGGAATGATCACCACAAAAGCAGACTACCAACCAAAAGTTGGAATGACGTCAACAAAAGAAGACTACCAACCAAAAGTTGGAATACCGTCAACACATGAAGACTACCAACCAAAAGTTGGAATACCGTCAACAAAGGAAGACTACCAACCAAAAGTTGGAATAACGTCAACAAAGGAAGACCACCAACCAAAAGTTGGAATAACGTCAACAAAGGAAGACTACCAACCAAAAGTTGGAATAACGTCAACAAAGGAAGACTACCAACCAAAAGTTGGAATAACGTCTGGAACTACCAACCAAAAGTTGGAATAAAAAGACTACTAACCAAAAGTTAGGATTTCCGGAACCGCTGAATGAAAATGAACTGACTACAACAAGATTACCAACCAAAAGTTGGAATAATCAACTTTACTGAGGAAAACAAGGATTACCAACAAAAAATTGGAATAACATCCCAAACGCCAATAGGTCACCAACCAAAAGTTGGAATAAAACAACATTACCAACCAAAAGTTGGAATGAAACCCAAAAGTTGGAATAAAACGAACAATTACCAACCAAAAGTTGGAATGAAACCCAAGATTGCCAAACAAAAGTTGGAATAAGGACTTTGCGGGGAGACCAGGGATTACCAACCAAAAGTTGGGATAACACACCCGAAATAGACTACGCTGGGAACTACCAACCAAAAGTTGGCATAACATACTCAACATAGGCCGACGACATAATCAACTGACTCACGACTGGCGGGGAAAGCTTCGATAGGAAAAGTGAGGTTTAAACAAACGACTCTACCGACGAGAAACCAACAACACGAAGACCCCAAAGATCCACCCAACGGGGGGATAATACAAAAGATCTCCTGAACTCAAAATCCTCAGCCCTCAAAGGCAACCGGCACCAAAGGTATCGAACCTAGCTTATGCTTCAGATGCGTATGTTTGAAATGGCGTAATGCTCCATACGAAATGGAAATGCTACGCGTTTGGGTAAATGCTATGTACGCATGTAGATGCAATGGAACTGAATAAGCAAAATAAATGCTAGAAATACATAAACCACCCTGTTGGGGAAACAACCTACTCATGCCAATAACAATTGGACTTATGCCGAGAAACGGGCCCTTGCTGGCCCCCTGCAAAGAAAATGTCGGGGTAACCATATTCCTCCATCCTGCTAGGGATTACTCAGCTGAGAGCGAATCTACCTAGGCTGTAGATTACTCAGCGGGGAGGAAACCCAATCCCGACTCATTGGGGAATGCATCCGGACATGCACTCTGCGGGGATTAAATGTGCACCAACCGAGGGAAAGCATACACGCTGCCTGCTCACTTAAACTGCAAACAAACTCTACTGGGGATAGAGATGCAAACTCCACTTGCTCAGGATGAACTCGGGCTGGGGAGAATAAACTTGTTTGAGTACCTGCCCCCAGTATAGTTCAATTTGCCCGAGTCTGGTCTCTAGGCCGGAAACGACCTCGAGATGGCTTGCCCCTGAACTTATAACATGAAAGGATTCATCCCTGGTTGACTAATTCTGATGAATTCTGAAGATATGGAGAGGAACAACTCCTTCATTTTCAATTTTGCCCCAGCCCGTGGGATCTGTTTAACATCTTTCTCAAAAGGAAACCTGAAATCTCTGCACCCTGATGGTTTGATACGAACTGCTTCAGCATTTTAAACCTCAGAGAGGTGGTCTGCATTAATTGCCTTCTGGTCGAGAATAACTTATGTGCTTTTAGGGTGGCCTGCCCCAGTCTTGCAATGACTTTTCCCCTGATTGGCTGACTTGTGGAGCAGTACCCCTGGCTGCAAGAGATTTAACGAATCTCGACCTGATTACCCCAGATTACCTGACTTCTGGATGGCTGACTCCCATGATATGATCATTGGGTACAATAGAGTATTCAAGCATTCTGCATTCTATTGTGATCGAACTTTCCACTGTGGAAACTTTCCTGCTGTCAAGCGCTTACTCGCAAGTAAAACAAATTGTTCTGCATAAAAGATATATTAATGCAACACATATGAAAGTTTTGAAATCCAAGTCTGTTCACCAGAAAAATCTGTGACATATAGTAAATGAAATCTTTTATCAAAATGCCAACATTAATACCCACAAGTTGAGCAGAATCCCTTTAGGAGTCAATTTCGACGCGATCTTTACCGAAGTATGCTTTCGAAACAAACCTGCTTCAATTAGGACTTTTGAAGATTGTAACGTGGTCAGGTTCACGGTTAAGAAAGAAAGGATAAAGGCCCAAAGTTTATTTTAACCCACCCATTCTCCTTGATGTTCTCCAATCCTACTTCCAGCTAATTAGCCACAAGCACTCACCTTTCAAAGGTGGAATGACATGAGTAATGGTTCGGGAAACCACAAGTTTTCGGAGTGACAGTCACTCGCTTTTCGTCTTTGGGTGCCTGGAGTCACACAACTTGTTTTTTTCGAGGATTTTTATTTTGTAATCCTTTTTGCTCTTCGCTTTTTTTCGTTTTCCCCTAATTTTTTCCTGGACTAGCTCTTTTGAGTTTCTTTGATTTCGAAGTCCAGCGGGATGCCCGAATTTTTGCCTAAGTCACTTGTTTTCAAGATTCGACTTAGCGGGCTTCTTTTTCGATTCTTTTTCTCTCTTTTTTTTTGGTTCCTAGGAACAAATCATGTGACACTGGCTTGTCTAACTTGTTGAAAGAATTGTGATTGTTTCACTCTTTGGTCGGCAATGGATAACCACTGTGGTTTTTTCAGTACGACCTCTAGAGGTGTGATTGATCCTTGAACGGGAACACTCCTGTTACAATTTGGACGCTTGGCCAAATTAACGGACACCTACCCTGCCCCAGGTTAAGATTGAGGGTTTTTCATTTTCAGAAAGAAACTCCTACTACTAGGCTCAAAGGGGTTGACAAGGGATTATCATCCTTATATCTCCGGTGTTTAGAAATTTGAAACAATGCTTGTACATCATCAGCAGGTTTTATTCAAAAGCATACAATCGGAAGCTTGCGCATCTTTCAATTTTGTCATCCTCCCCGGATTCCGCTTAAATAAGTGTTTGACATCTGCAAGCAATAATTAGTGAACACGAATGGATTTAATCAAAACATGCATATTTATTTCATTATCAATATCAATTGAAAACAAACAAGTTTTACAAGTGAAATTTGCATTTACACAGGAAAGAAACTACAAATGTAAAGAAATAATAGGATAAAACAAAGATTGCCAGCTTCCGGGAACTGGGCTTTCAAATCTTAACTTGCTGCTGAGTCAACCATCTTCAGAATTGCTTGTCGAAGTCAGCCTGATAATCCTCTGAACATCTGCTCTCGATGAACTCTTCCATAACATGAACTGATATGCCCACCTGGCTGGATGAAGGAAGATCATTGATCTGAATACCCTGAGGCGTGATTGAGATCCTGTTGGAATCCAGCAGAGTCTGAACCTGGCTTCTAAGCACTTTACAGTCTTCAGTTGAATGTCCATGTGCCCCAGCATGGTACTCATAGCGGGCGTTGACATCGAAACCTGGCTGATACGGAGGAATCTCTGGATTAATCTTCTTTGGCACTATTAATTCACCTTTGATCAAATTCGGTAACAACTGACTGTACGATACTGGTAACTGAGTAAAATGCCTCTCAAGCTTCCTTGGTCTTTGCCTGGCATGCTGACACGGCTGATATCCTCCTGACCGCTGACTCTGGTGAGAAACTGATATATGCTGCAAAGATCCAAAAGATCGTTGACCAGGAATAGCTGAAACATCTGGAGACTGAGTCGAAATTATCAAGGACTCCCTTTGTTCAGGTACTTTCATCCTCAGGCTTGGCCTAGGAACCGACAATAGCTATGGGCGCGGGGATTCAGAAGTCATAAATTGCAAGGCATCCTCTTGGTCCAAGGCATCTTCAGGAGAAATAAGAGGAACAACCACCTCTCTTGCAGTGCATGGAATAAGACCACCTAGTATGATTACGCCGCCCGGCGTGAATTCAATTGCCTTAGAATCAATTATGTCCTGAACCTTATGCTTGAAAGCTTTGCAGTTCTCTACATCATGCCCCGGTGCCCCAGCATGGAAATCACAATGGGCACTTTCATTGTAGCCTGGTGGTGGCTCACCAGTCAACGGAGACAAAGTCCGAAGTTTGACCAACCGAAGTTGGAGCAAGAATTGCATCAATTAAGCATATGTCGTAGGAATCTGATTAAAAATTCTGGCAGAGTGCCTCAACCTCTATGCATACTTTTCAACATTAGGACCGCCCTGGGAGACAGGACAAGGCTGTTGACGAGGAAATTTTGGAGCTTCAAGGCGTGTACGAGATCTCTGAGACCTATCATGCCTTGGGAGAGGTTTCACTGACAGAAGTGGAACTAGCACCTTTGCTGCAGTCTCAGGCACCTGATCCCTTCTTAGCACACCTCTCAACACTTCTGCAATCAAGCCCATTTGAGTCTTCAACTGCTGGTTTTCCTCTCTAAGCATCTTCTGATCCAGACGTAACGCTTGTATATCCCCCATAACCTACCTCATCTAGCTCTGCATTTCCCTCAGCTCTGCTCGAACCTTCTCCACAGCTCTGCGCTGATTTCTGAGTGTCTATCCTGAAACAACTAACGGACCACAGGAAATAAGATTAACAGTTCCGATGCACCTGCAATGAAAAAACGCAAAATGCAACATGTATGTATGCAACAGGGAAATTTCCCCCTCGATTCTAGTTTCCGGGAGAAACACAACAATGGAGAGCCCTACAGACAAGCATATAACAGAACCTCCTCATATATAATCACAGGCCAACAGGCAATATACAAGCTACAACTGAGTACAAAAAGAAAAGACCTCAACCAACAAGCTTGGTGATGGTCAGTACAACAAGCAATAAGCAACAAACTACAACAGAGATAAACAAGATAGTCAAACAGGATGACAAGATCGGAAGTCCTCTAGCAACTCTCGCGTCGCAGGATGATCTGGTCTAGCAAGTAGTCCCTAATAAGTAACTCTTGCTGGCTAATAGTCTGCTGCAGACTCTCTACATGGTCTTCCCAAGCTCCTTCCCCAAAGCATGCCTCGAGTTTGCATCTCTTGGAATCAGCTCTCAACCTGCAATCCTTCAAGTTTGCAATAGCTTCGTTCAGTCTGTACTTACTATCCCGTCTGAGTGATGCCTCTGTTGCAATCTTCTCATCTTTGGCATTGAGTTGCACCTTCAACTTGCTGATCTATAGATTTAACCTATCTTCGCGCTCTTTGTTGTTGGTGAGCGTGACATTCTATTGGTTATCAAACTTAGAAATCTTTAAGTAAGCTTTATCCAAATCTTGCTTCTTGGAAGCAAGAACGCTATTAACAACTTTGAAATCCAAGCCCAAACTCTCTCGAGAATTGGTCTCCTTGGTCAGATCCGTACCCAATTTGTTCACGAGCTCAGTTTGTTTCTTGAAGGAATGAACAACATCAATCTTTTCACTTCGAAGCTAAATGATTTCTTTCTCCAACTCCTCATTAGCTTTTCTCAACTCTTCCTTCTCAAACAATAACTGATTGTACCTCTGAATGTCTACGGTAGTGGGTTCCTCAATCATGAGAGGATACAGAGGTGTCACTGAAGGAAACGGCATCAAAAACTTTGCAGCTCTATCACGAATCCAAGTCAGGTAAGGGTCATATGCTCGACTGTTACTCTTACCCAAGGCTACTTTCCCTCTCCGATGAATACTACTCCAAGCATGCTCTAATTTAGCTAAGGCATTGCCCTCCACTAAACCGGTGAGATACAGAGATTCCTGTATCTCCTCTTCTTTAGGAGGATCCTTCAGTGCGTATCCAAACTGTCTTACCAACAAAGAAGGGTTATAGTTGATGAAACCTTTCCTTCCGACCAAAGGGACATTAGGAAATCCACCACAACTATAAATAATCTCTGTACCAAGCATATCTCTGTCAAACTAAGTGATATTCTCTGCAGACAAACCCATCAACCTATCGGACAACTCTGAAGTACCAGCGGTAGCAACAAACGGACCTGTCTTGGGCATGTGACTAGCAAACCACCTGTATAATAAAGGGACACGGAAAGATACATTCTTTCCCCTTCGATTCTCATTCTTATGGTGCACAGAATGATAAACATCTCCGAGAAGTATGGGTATCGGATTCCCCGAAGCTAGCAAATAGAAAGCATCCACATCTACAAAGTCTGGAAGATTAGGAAACAATATAATGCTGTATATACAAAGAGCTAGAATGGCGCCAAACGCAATCCAACACCCATCCTTGGCGAACTGCTAAGCCTTCTCCACCAGAAAAGGCAAAAGAAAACCATATGTCCCACTCCTCTTAACCAACTTCCCCTTCAACTCTGAAGCATCCAGGTGTAATATAGCAGCGAGCTTAGCCAGATCAGGCTCATCATCAACATGGACAAACAATATCTGATCAAGAATAGGTATCCCTAACAGCTCAGAATACTCCTCTAGGGTAGGAGCCAAGACATAGTCAGGAAAGACGAAGCATCTCAGCTGGGCATCATAGAACTGCAGAAGAGTATAGACACCACTGATCTCATATGCTGAAGGCTTGCAGACAAACCTCACCAACCTCCCATGAGACTGCCTAAAATCCTTCATCACCTCCCTGTCGGCCATAGCAATCAAACTCCGCAAAGAACTGACATCTGGGGTAGGGAACCTGTAAGCTACTGTTCTCTTCAAGGGCTCCATAACAAGATCACTAGAATCGGGGAGGAAATATGCACCTGCAACACAAATACATGTTAATGAAATGCAGATGAAAATGCAAATGCAAATGCAAATAGGGGATCAAGATTGTTGTGTTGTTGATCGAGAAGAACCAGTGCTCCGCTTTAGCAAGAACAAAGTACCGACAATAGGACCCACTGATATCATGAACACAGATTCACACTGTAAAGAACCGGGTAATCTGAAAGTCAAGGTTTCCTCCATAACCCAATCCCTCTCACAGGTATGGCCCTATCCACTGACAAGGTTTGGCATCCTATGCGTTCATCAGCGTCACAGACTTTCGAGAAATGATGATACGTTCACCATTTTTGGTTTGGCATCATCATCCCCCGAAGAGGCCTCACTTAGCTGAATCACAGATGATCGGTCCCCAGAGTCGACAACCCTCAGATCCAAAATCCCCTCGAGCCCTAAGGGCCAAAAAAGAAATCATCAAAGAGAATCTCGTTTGAGCGTGAATTTCATGGGAAACTGTGCCTGCTAAGCAAGCAGGTCCCCCACTAATCTCCATTACTAATGTTAGGTTTATACTTAAGCCTAGGTCCGGCTTATCACTCATCAGAACTTCCCTCCCCACAACACAACAATAATGATATATGATGCTAAAAATAAATGCGGAAAAGTAAAAATAAAGCACATATATACAACACCCAGAGATAAACAAACAAGCGCTAGGATTGACTCACATAGGGAACCAGAGTCCCCAGCAGAGTCGCCAGCTGTCGCAACTGCGAAAAACACCCAGCGGAAAATAGAAGAGTCACCATCTTTCGTTATTTATCCCAAAGAGAGGGAAAGGGATAAAACAAGGTCATCGCAACCAAGTCCGAGATTCGGGAGTCGGTTACGCAAGGGGAAGGTATTAGCACCCCTCACGTCCATCGTACTCGATGGGATCCATGCTTTGTTGTCTATCTAAGGGTGTGTGGAAACTATCTACGCTAAAGGCCAAAGGACAAAAGAAAAAGAAAAGAGACTCGGTAGAGCATCGCTGCTCTGCGCCTACGTATTCCCTCGTGCAATGGGAAAGTCAGAGTCAACGTAGTTCGGCTAACTACGGGTGAAAGGGGGGAAGGTTTCTCGCCAAGACATTGTGTCTTGTGCCTACGTACTTTCATCTGGTATGAAAGATCAGAGCAAACATAGTTCGGGCTAAAAGAACATAGGATTATTCAAAAGCTTTTAGGCCCGAGCAGGGTTAACAAGTAGTTCTAGCAGTTGGTGTATGCAACTCGACCATTGGAGACCTAGGCATTACCATTTGCAATAGAACTAAGAGTTAACAAAACTCTTTTATATGAAAAGATTTTCCTTGATTAAGATCTCGAAGGATGAAAAAGATTTGAAGTGTTTTTGTGTTTTTTAGAGAAGAAGTGTTTTGAATTTGATTTGTAACTCATGTTGCACTAGAGACTATGACTTAGGAGCGAATGCGTCGCATATCACCCTAAGGGTGTATACTAAACACTCTAGGCAATTGAGAGGAAGCCACTCAATCACCATTCCCCAAGTAGCTTAAGGATCGTAGCATACAACATTTGTTATTCTTTATTATGTGTTTTATGAGTGTTTGAAGATGAGGAGAGAAAGGACGCACTAAAGGGAGACTAACTCAATCCTAAAAGTTGTCATGCAAAGTGAACTTAAAGTTGGGATACAAAAGGGAACTACCTAATGTTATCATACATGGTTTAGCACCTAATGTCTATCATAACCTCTCTTGAATAAGAGAGATTAGAGATCCTAAGGGAAAGAAAGACAAAAGAAGAAGGAGAAGAAAGAACATGAAAATGCAATTATGCAAACATAGAATGCACAAATAGGATGAAAGTGAGGGAGGAAATATGTGTGGGGAAGTAGCCTGTACAAGCTCATATCAACCTCAATCATGCATATGATAATGCAAAAGAAGAAGAGAGAAGGAAATGCACAAGGTGAAATCAAACAACAAGAAGAAACCACACAAAATTGCACCAAAAGTGGGATGAAATGACCTAAGCCAAACAACATCAACCACAAGTGCCAAAAACCAAATCAAATGGAAGGAAAATAAACTCAAAACAAAAGTGAGGATGGGAGGCTATATGAGGACAGCAAGGAACTCATAATATGCACTCAACCATAAGCATCACAAACAAAGTGCAAAAGAAGCACAAAGGAGTCCTCAAGGATTCATCATTTTAGGTATGCTTCAAGTACCTCCTAAGGAGGGACTAAGCCACCTTAAATGAGACTCCAAGGTCATGGGACAGAAGGGAGGATGAGATAAAAGTGCTCAAAATCAAAGGCAATCAAACCAAAAAGAAGATGCAAGCATAAACATAAAGGAATTCAAACATGCAACACATGGAAACCCTAAATGGAAACTCAAAAAGAAACACAAGTTTGAACAAGCAAAACATAATATCATGACCTAAAATTGAGCAACCAGCAACCTTAACATTTTAGCAACATGAATCAAAAGGAATTGAAGGCTCAAAGGATCCATCAAAGTTATATCCAAGACAAACTAGGTCAATGTGTATGTATGAACCTCCCTTTGGAGTAACTTGACTTGCAAGTTACTTCAAAATTAGGAAAATGATTCAAAAAGGGCCAAATAAAATGTCACAAGCTCATAAACATGTTGGAAAACAAAGGCCAAGGAATTACAACCAATGTCACTTTACAACACCACCAAAGAAATTGATTCACAAGGGTGTACCATTGTAAATGACGGTTGTCAAGGGTCAACAAAAGTAAGGTCAAAGTCAAACCAAAAGTCAACCAAACAGGGGAAAAATGGTCCTCAAAAATCAATCAACTCATCATGGATATGAGGATTAGTTTTCAGTCATTGGATCAAAAGGAAAATGCAAAAAACAAACAAGAACAAAAACATGTCAAGAATTAGGTCAAATAAAACACTTCCAATTGATTAATTCTTTTATAATGAAAAATAATTCCAAAAAAATAAAATAAAAATTTGATAAAATAAAAGACATCTCAAACTATCCATAAAATAGTTTTTGTGAATTTTATCAATGATGGAAGTATTTTAAAATGATTTAATTCTAAACAGATTCAAAACAAAATAAAGAAAGAAAATAAGAAAAGAAAATAAATAAAAGCGTGGTGTGAATAGCAGTGAAATCACGTGTAAGTTCAATGGGCTTCACAAAAGGGGGTTCAAATAGCAATGGCAGGCCCAGTCCACAAGCGTTTAATGAAACGCTACGTTTTGATGGAGATCGAGTGAGGTGAGTCAAGTGAGGTACACAGTGCATCATGTTTTAGGCTGTTAGATCCAAAAGGTCATCAAGTCCAAGGGCTCAGGACAAAACACATGGTTCAGTAAATATTTGAAATTGGGAACAGAGGGAAACCAGGTCGCCGGAGCACGGTGGCTTCGGTCATCTTCTCCGATGACTACAAACAACTGGTGAAACTCAACTTCACAAAATCAAACAAATAAATAGTCTAAATTCATCTACAAGTCACGTAAATCTCAAATCCATGCCAAAATTCCATATTCATGCATAAATATTCCAAATCAAAGAGAAAAAGAAACGAGCAATTATAACAAAACATCACCAACAACAGTCAATTTTATCCAGAATCCAACTACACAGTTCATAGGTCATGATTATGCAAAAATGGCATACAATTACATCATATATAGAGAGAATTTTGGATGAGTAAATTACCAAACGGAATAGCTCCGTTGGAACTTAAAACTGTGATGAAGCTTGATGGAAATAAACCAGAAACGTTCCAATTCACTTGAGGAAGAAGAATAGAGCTTCAATTCTGCTTGAAATAGCTTCAATCAAGATTCACGATTTGGAATTTTCAAATATCTTCTCCAACTGTGTTCTCTTCAATTCTCCATGAAAATGACTCTCTCCTCATTCAAAAATGACCTAGAACTTATATATGATGGATATAGCAACTTATGGATGCCCAATTGTGGCTCAATTGTGTGAAAAAATTGTCAAATTTCCCAATTCTGATTTTCCATGCTCATGCACACGTGAAACAACCTCAATCTTCATTGTTTTTGATTCAAAATTACTGCTGGCACTTCACTTTGATCATGTGGATGGTATTCAACCCTTGGTTTGATCAAATGGTTGAGATTGGTTTGTCAAAATTTCAATTAAAGTTGCCATGAAATTACACGTGAAAACCATACCAAAACTATAATATAATTCTTGCATCTTGTTTGTTACATCCTTGGCACTCAAAACATGTATAACCATGACTTGTTTTGGTTCAAAATCAATTAATTGCAATTCCCATTTTTAAGCTTTCTTCATGAAAAAGTCTCACACCAATTCTTCAATCCAAGCCAAATTCATCACAAGTGAGTGTTTCAAGATTAAATTGGTACCATTTGGAGTAAGTTTCATGTTGGGAAAAGTTGCATTTGAAGTGTGCAAGATAGTGAAATGGACCTATAATGAAAATGACCTGTAATCTTACTTTCCCAAAATACCCATGCCTGCAAGCTTCATAACTTGAGTTCTACAAATCTGATGAAAGACATCAAATTCTTTTTGGAAATCTAAGATCATGAGGAACAACTTTCATGTTTGGGTCAGAGTGAGGAGAAACATCCTTCTAGGTTAAAAGTGGCTTGGAAGTTGGTTGACTTTTGTTGACCAAAATCACATTCATCTAGTGACCTGTAACTTGTCAGCATCATAACTTGAGTTCTAGAAATCAGATGAAAGACTTCTAGTACTCAAAAGAAATCTAGAAACATGCTCTACAAGTTTCATTTTATGGTCAAGATGAGATGAAACTTGTATCTTGAGATACTTGGTCTTGAAGTTGGACACTAAATAGGGGATTTTACCCTGAGAACCCTAACTTAGTAACTTCTCACACTCTTGATTCTTGATGAATTGATCTTGAAATGATATATTAGACATATCAACACAACATTCCATGATCACAAAGACTTGGAATTGAGTCTTAATCTCCTTTAATTTTACAATTGACTTAGAGTTGACCAGATGAAAACCTTAGATGCAACACCCTTGACTGTGGCTTCTTCCACATGACACAACAACTTGAATAAACTCCAACATGGCTCTCAAAGACTTCAATGAGCTTCCTCAACATCCCATATCCATAATCATGAATTCATAATCCTCTAATGATCTTAAATTGGCCCCCAAGTTAGGAGCTGAACCACATACATCCATCAACTCTTTCAAAGAACACCGACCACCTCTTGATAACTTGATGACCACTCATACTTGAGTAAAACCCCTTTGCTTAGGTTCAAAACTCTTGGTAACCTCCTCTTGCTATGCACAACCTCTTGATCCCCTACTAAATGAACAATGTTATGCAATGCAAATGCTAGAAGAAAATGAAATGAAACACAAGCCAAGTAAAGAAAAAGGTTGGTCAAATTTTGGGGTGCAACATCCACATCGAAAATGGCCACGGAGAAGTCAAAACATTCAGAGGAGTGGGTGGCGCATGAACTTTATCAGAGTAAATTTGGCATTTATGACATGTTTTGGCATAACGAAAGCAAATAGCTTCCATTGTCAACCAGTAATAGCCAGCCCTTAGGATCTTCTTAGCCATGGCGTTCCCATTAGCATGTGTTCCAAAAGTCCATTCATGTATCTCCTTGACCAACATGTCAGCTTCATTTCTATCCACACACCTAAGTAGCACCGTGTCATGGTTTCCTTTGTATAGAATACCGTTGCTTAAAAAGAAATTGGATGCTAACTTCCTCAGAGTCTTTTTGTCCATGGTCGAAGCATTCTCGGGATACTCCTGGCGTTCTAGAAAGCACTTGATGTCATGAAACCACGGTTTGCCATCAACTTCTGCTTCAACTGTATGACAGTAAGCTGGTTTAATCTGTCGCCTAATAACAATAAGTGGGGCTTCATTATGGAATCTAACTTTGTACATGGCAGCTAGCGTAGCCAAAGCATCAACCACTCGGTTTTCTGTTCTTGAGATGTGATGGAACGTTATGGTATCAAAATTCTTTATCATCTCTTTGACATAAGCATGATATGGGACTAACTTCGTGTCACGGATTTCATAATCTCCTTTGATTTGGTAGATCACCAAAGCCAATCTCTGTACACCTCAAGATTCTTGGTTCGAAGATCAATTGCGGCTTTAAGACCAAGGATACAGGCTTCATACTCCGCCATGTTGTCCGTACACACAAAACAAAATCTTGTAGTAAAAGGGGTGAAATTACCATAAGGAGAAACCAAAATAGCTCCAATGCCATGTCCGTCGGAATTTGAAGCACCATCAAACGCGAGTTGCCAAATTACCCCAGGTTCAGGTCCCTCATCAGGGTCTGGGATTTTACAGAGCTTTATAGCCATAATATCTTCGTCAGGAAAGTCAAACCTTATGGATTGGTAATCCTCCAACGGCTAATGCACCAAATATTCTGCTAATACGCTTCCTTTAATTGCCTTTTGGGTGACATATTATATATCATACTCAGACAACAACATCTGCCAATGAGCCAATCTTCCATTTAGAGCAGGTTTCTCAAAGATGAACTTTATGGGATCCATCTTGGAGATCAATAAAGTGGTATGGCATATCATGTATTGTCTCAAACAAAGAGGGGCCCATGCCAAAGCACAACAGATCTTTTCTACAGACGAATATCTTGATTAATAGTCAGTAAATCCTTTGCTTAGGTAATAAATCACATGCTCTTTTCGACCAGATTCATCTTGTTTTCCCAGTACGCAACCCATCAAATCTTCTAACATAGTTAAGTACATGATGAGCGGTTTCCCAGGCACGGGTGGGACCAAGATGGGAGGCTCATGTAGGTAAAATTTTATCTTTTCAAAAGCCTTTTGACAATTTGCATCCCACTGGACAGCTTGATTCATTCTTAGTAGCTTTAATATAGGCTGGAGATATAATTCAATCTCCCTAAGAATCCTCGGACTTCTTTATCTGTTTTTGGTGCAAGCATTTCTTGAATAGCCCTGGCCTTATTGGGGTCTACTTCAATTCCATGCTGGATAACAATAAAACTAAGCAGCTTCCCCGACCGGACACTGAATGTACACTTAGCAGGATTTAGGCGTAATCTGAACTTTCTTAGTCGTTCAAATAGTTTTTGCAGATGTTCTATATGATCCTCTTCGCTTTTTGATTTGGCTATAATATTGTCGACATATACTTCAATTTCCTTATGCATCATATCGTGGAAGAGAGTGACCATTGCTCGCTAATAGGTTGCCCCAACATTTTTCAACCCAAAAGGTATTACCTTGTAACAGTACGTTCCCCACAGTGTAATAAACGTAGTCTTCTCCATCTCTTCAGGCGCCATCTTGATATGATTATAGCCTGAGAAGCCATCCATGAAGGAGAAAATGGAAAATTTAGTAGTGTTGTCCACTAGTGTATCAATATATGGAAGAGGAAAATCTTCCTTTGGAATGGCTCTATTTAAATCTCTATATCCACACACATCCTCACTTTACCATCTTTTTTGGGGACAGGCACGATATTGGCAACCCATTTGGGGTATTTGGACACGGTTAGGAAACCAACATCGAACTGCTTCTTGACTTCCTCCTGAATCTTGATGGACATATCGGGCCTTGCTCTTCTCAACTTCTGCTTTACTGGCGGGCATTCTGGCCGAAGTGGTAGTCGATGTTCAACAATATCTGTGTCTAAACCCGACATATCATGGTATGACCAGGCGAACACATCTATGTATTTATGTAAAGGCTCTACCAAACTCTCCCTGCTACCATCCTCAAGAATAGTACCAATCTTCACCTCTTTCTTTGTCTCTTCCATTCCCAAGTTGATGACCTCCACGGGCTCTTGATGAGGCTGAATAGCTTTATCCTCGTGCTCTAGCAACCTTGCTAGTTCCTCAGGTAGATCACATTCTTCCTTGCACTCTTCCTCCGCTTGGTTCACGGGGGTCTCAAAGTCAGGAGGGATTGTAACATTATCAAGTTCAATGGGTTCATTGGTTATTCTGCATGATTTTAATGTTGATTTTAGAAAAAAAAATGAAAAGTAAATGCAAGAAAAATAAAATTCTTTTTGTGTCTTCGAAAAGGTTGCCATTTTCTTAAAAAACGAAAACAAAAAGAAAGAGTGAAAAATAAAATGCTTTTTATTAATGATGATAATCATTTGAAGTGAAGGGGGCCCTACAAATGATCCTTAAGCCAATAATTTTAGTTAATTCTTAAAATTAATCTTGACAACCCTCGTTTTTTTAATTTTAGTTAGTTCTTGTTGTTCAGATTTTAAATTTAATTCTTGTTGCTTTTGACAATGTTTAAGTCCTGATTTTGATGACCTATCCTTTGAGCTTTTGATTTACCTAAGTATGTACATGTTTGCTATTCATCTTACATCTGACATTTGAGGTTTTTTTCTCTTTGTCCCTCTGTTGCTTATTAATAATACTCCAAAGGAAAGGAGTTCCCTTTGTTGACTTGTAAGTCATAGTTAGGATATGATAGCCTTGTCTATCTTTCCCCCAGGACCTCGTGAGAGTCTTGTTTGTAACCTATTTTAGGTAGAGAGTTGGTTAACTCTATGTAAGTATCATGGTTATGAATATTTGCTCCTGTCTGGAACCTTGACCATAATCAAGAGTTCCTTAACCCTTTCTAGCCGAACTACGGAGGCTCTGATTCCCTTTTCCTAGTCAAGATACATAGGCACAAGATGCGATATTTTGTCGAGCCCTCTAACCACTAACAATAAAATGTTATCTTCCTCCTTTTGGTCTGGTTGGAATCGATCGGTCTTGTAATTTAGAATAAGGTGTAGAGTTGGTAAACTCTATATGAGTATCATGGTTACGGATACTCACTTTTCCCTTTGACTTTGGTTAAAGTCAACTTTAGTTAGTTTTCAACTTAGATCTAGAGAGTTGGTTAACTTTGTGTAAGTATCATGGTTATGGATACTTGCTTCCCCTCTGGAACCTTGATCTTTATCAAGAGTTCCTTATCACTAGTTAGGAGAACTACGGTGGCTCTGATTCTTTATTCCTAGTCAGGATACGTAGGCACTATATGCGATATCTTACCGAGCCCTCTAACAACTAACAACTAAAACTTATCCTCCTCCTTTTGGTCTGGTTAGAACCAATTGGTCTTGCAACTTAGAATTAGGTTTAGAGTTGGTAAACTCTATGTGAGTATCATGGTTATGAGTACTCATTTTCCCCTTTGACTTTGGTTAAAGTCATTCCTAGTTAGTTTTTCAACTTAGACTTAGAGAGTTGGTTAACCCTGTGTAAGTATCATGGTTATCGATACTTACTTCCCCTTTAGAACCTTGATCATTATCAAGAGTTCCTTATCCCTAGTTAGGAGAACTACAGTGGCTCTGATTCCTCATTCCTAGTCAAGATACGTAGGCACAATGTGCGGTATCTTATCGAGCCGTCTAACCACTTACGACTAACACGTATCCTACTCCTTTAGGTCTGGTTAGAACCAATTGGTCTTGAAACTTAGAATTAGGTTTAGAGTTGGTAAACTTTATGTGTGTATCATGGTTATGAGTACTCAATTTCCCCTTTGACTTTGGTTAAAGTCAACCCTAGTTAGTTTTTCAACTTAGACTTAAAGAGCTGGTTAACTCTGTGTAAGTATTATGGTTATGGATACTTACTTCCCCTCTGGAACCTTAATCCTTATCAAGAGTTCCTTATCCCTAGTTAGGAGAACTACGGTGGCTCTGATTCCTCATTCCTAGTCAGGATACATAGGCACAAGATGTGATATCTTGTCGAGCTCTCTAACCACTAACAAATAACACTTATCCTCCTCCTTTTGGTCTTGTTAGAACCAATTGGCCTTGCAACTTAGAATTTGGTTTAGACTTGGTAAACTCTATGTGAGTATCATGGTTATGAGTACTCACTTTCCCCTTTGACTTTGGTTAAAGTCAACCCTAGTTAGTTTTTCAACTTGGACTTAGAGAGTCGGCTAACTCTAAGTGAGTATCATGGTTATGGATACTTGCTTCCCCTCGGGAACCTTGATCATTATCAAGAGTTCCTTATCCCTAGTTAGGAGAACTATGATTTCTCTGATTCCATCCTAGTTAGGATATGTAGGCACGAGATGCGATGTCTTGGTGAGCATACTTAGTGTATATACCTTAGGTCTTTACCTTAGCACAATTCCTTTAAAAAGCAAACTTTAACATAACACAAATACTAACAAGAGGTTCTTGTAGAGTACTACAAATACTTAGGATGCTAACACCTTCCATTGGTATAACCAACCCCCAAACCTTAGATCTCTTAGCTTCGTTGTTACGTAGCGCACTTAGGGTTTTCTTCGATCTTTACCCTTTCCTTTGGATAAATCAAAGCTCGGTGGTGAACTTCATGATTTATGATTCAAGTTGATTTAATAGCTTGATATCTGATTCTCACCGCAACAGAAATGGCGACTTCATTTGGGAATAGAGTCTCCCCTAAGAGGGTTAAGCCCACTTTGTTTGTATTTGTGTTATTTTATATGTTTGCTTGCTTGTATATCTGTATATTTTTAAATATTTGTATATATATCTGTTTGCGCTTGGGTTTTCTGTATGCAGGGTTATTACCTTGAGTGGTGAGGATAAGTCCTATACCCAGACTTGAGTGCACCTATGATAGGAAGGTGGTATATTCAAGAAGGCTTATAGGGAGTTGATTCCCGACCAAGCTGACTTGAGAAATCACCGCTCAGTGGAGGCTCTCTTGGGAGTAGTTTTGTTGAACGGGTATTCATGAAAACATTACTACGTACGACCTAGGAGCCTATGACACTGAGGACCTTTAGATTACATTTTTACCCCACTTTGGACTTGTTAGGATGTAGTGCGATGACTATGAGGGAGTAGTCCCGAAATAAATGATATGCGATACTACACTTGGGCGAGACTCTCTTAAGAATATTATCGACTACCGAGTGATTTGGGAAATTGATAATATCCGAAAGATGGGTTGTTGACTATGGGAACCTTTTTGAACCCTGTTCTGCAGATTTGAGAACCTTTAGTACACACCTTTTGGGATGGGTATACCATGGCTCCACGCTCGTGTTCTTTAAACCTAGGGCCTTGTCTGTTTATTTGTTTACCTATGTGCATATGTGAATCTTTGTTTGCCTATGTTTGTGCATACTTGCATTCATGAGCATCATACCATAAAAATTTTGTGAAACTTAGACTTTTGTTTGTAAACATCAGGATTGCCATGGATAGCAAAAGGAAGAAAAGTTTGAAGTACACTTACAAGAGTCTTAACTTGGATGACCTAAGGAGGTTAAGTACCTTGGTGACAAATCTAGAGGGATTCAAGAGCATATATGGGAAACTGTTGTCATTATTAAAGATAAAGATGAATAATGGACTCCTCTCCACATTTCTCCATTTTTATGATCACGTCTACCATTGTTTCACTTTCCCTGATTATCAGCTGGTACACGTGGAAATTGAAGCTTACTTCACAAAGAAGTTTCTCATTCAAACTTCCAAATTGGACTAGATACAAGGCCCAATCCAATTCCATCATGAAATTCAACTTACCAGCTGCTGATTGGGATGATTTTCATGTGTGTAGGCCTCTGTTTTCACGTGTGCATGAAAGAATCACATTTTTTGGGCATTTTGAAAATTCATCACAACAAGGCTTCATGGGCCTCCAATTTCATTTCAAATCCAACATATACAAGTTCACAATGTGAATTGAGAGCTCAGAAGCGCATTTTGGAGCCAGAGCAAGTGATTTCCATTTTAAAACTTCCAAAGAAAATTCCAAATCGTGTTTTCTATTTCACATCAATTCAACTTCAATTGAGGTGTGATTGAATTATCTGTTGTTTACTTGGTCTTTTGCCATGATCCCTTAGGATTCCTAGTCCCTCTATTTAAGATGGGAGTATGAGAGACATTAGGTGTTAAATCCTTAGCATGATAACATTAGGATAGTCTTTTCCCCTCTTAATCTCAATCTTAGGAGCGCATTGCATGATAACATTAGGGTTGAGTTAGTTTCCCCTTAGTTGTGTCTTCTCTCTTCTCATCTTCAAACTTCTTCAAGACATGTAATAAAGGATAATGAGTGTTGTACGCTACAAGCCTTAAGCATTTGAGAAATTATGACTGGGGGGCCTCCTCTCAATTGTCTAGAGTGTTTAGCGTATGCCCTTTGGGCGATATGCGACACATTCGCTCCTAAGTCATAGTCTTTAGTGCAACATGAATTACAAACACAATTCAATTCACTTCTTCATAAAAGACTCAAAAATAAACATCAAACTTTTTCATCCTTCGGGATTAATTGAAAACCATTTTCAAAGAGAGTGTTGTTAACTCTTGGTTCTACCGCAAACAGGTAACGCCTAAGTCTCCAATGGTCGAGCAGCAATACACCTAACTGCTAGAACGATGGTTTAACCCTAGTCGGTTAAAACATTTGAACCAACCTGTGGTCGTGTTAACCCAAACTACGTTTGCTCTGATTTCTCATACCAGATGAGGATATGTAGGTACAAGACGGTGATGTCTTGGCGAGCAACCTTCCCCCACCTTCACCCGTTGTTTTCCGAACTACGTTGACTCTGACTTTCCCATTGCACGAGGGAGAATGTAGGCATAGAGCGGCGAAGCTCTATCGAGTCTCTTTTCTTTGTCCCTGTGGCATGTAGCTTAGATAGATTAACACCCTTTAGATAGATAACAAGTGTGGATCCCATTGAGTACAACGGACGTAAGGGGTGCTCATACCTTCCCCTTGCGTAACCGACTCCCGAACCCAAGATTTGGTTGCGATGACCTGTCTTTTCCCTTTTTCGTAGGTTTTCTCTAATCGTTTGTTTTCCCTCTTTTGGGATAAATAACAAACGATGGTGACTCTTATGTCCTTGCCGGCCCCTCTTCGCAGCGATGTGACAACTGGCGACTCTGCTGGGGACTTATTTCCCATCCTCTATGCGAGTCAATCCTAGCGCTTGTTTGTTTATCTTTGGATGTGTATATATGTATTGTACTTTATTTGCATTTGCATTTTACTTTCCAGCATTGTTATATATCATTATTGTTATGCTGTTGGATGGGAATGTTCCACTGTGAGATAAGCCAAAACCCAGGCTTGAGTATAACCAGAGCATTAGAAGTGGAAAGTAGTGGTGAACCTGTATGTTTGGCATGCATTAGTTCCCACGAAATTCGTGCTCAGACGAGATTCTCTTTGATGGATACCTTTCCAGTCTGTTTTGGACAGTTGAGAGGATGTTGGATCTGAGGATTGTCGACTCTGGGGACCAATCATTTGGGAGTCAGCTAAGTGAGGCCGCTTCGTTAGACTATGATGCCAAACTAGAAATGGTGAACGTATCATCGTTTCTCGAAAGTCGGTGACGCTGATGACCGCATAGGATGCCAGACCTTATCAGAGATAGGTTCATACCTATGAGTGGGGAGGGTTATCCAGGAAACTTTGACCTTCAACTTACCCGGTTTTCTTGTCAATGTGAACTTTTGATCTTGATACAGTGGGTCCTTATGTCAGTGCTGTGTTATTTTCTCGCCAGAGCGAAGCGCTGTTTCATCTCGGTCAACTGCACAACAATCTTGATCCCCTGTTGCATTTACATTTTCATTTGCATTTAACATTGACATGTATTTATGTTGCAGGTGTATATTTTCCTCTCGATTCCAGTGAGCTTATTCCACTTCTGACATGGAGCCCAGTTTGAAGAAGACTGTTGTGTACAAGTTTCCTACTCCTGACATAGCACCACTGCTTGGTTTGATTTTTGTTGCTGATCGCAATGTAATGGAAGATTTCAAGGAGTCATATGGGAAGATCTTGGGTTGTGTCTGCAAAGCCTCAGTGTTTGAGTTGGGGGGTCTTCACACCTTGCTTCAGTTTTATGATCCACGGTTGAGATGCTTCACTTTCCCGAGTTATGTGTTGACACCTACTTTGGAGGAGTTCTATGTGTTGTTGGGAGTCCATGTCCTTGATCAGATGCCTTTTTATCATACTGAAGCCGAACCTAATCTGACTAAGCTTGCTAATGCTCTTCATCTGGATGCTTCAGAGTTAGAAGGGAAGTTGGTTAGAAGAAATGGGATGCCTGGATTTCCATTATCTTTATTGGTTGGTAAAACTCAACAGTTTGCAAAGGAGGGTTGCTGGATTGTCTTTAATGCCATCTTGGCTCTGTGCATATATGGTATAATGTTGTTTCCAAATATTCCAGACTTTGTGGATTTGGATGCTTTCCACATTTTTGTTTCGGGAAATCCTGTGCATACACTGTTAGGAGATGTGTATCACTCTGTGCATTATAAGAATGAGAATCTAAGAGGGAAGAATGTGTCTTGTTGTGTACCTCTTTTATACAGGTGGTTTATGAGTCACCTTCCCAAGTCCGCTCCTTTTGTTGATACTGTAGGTACCTCAGAGTGGTCAGAGAGACTAATGGGCTTGACTTCTGAGGACATTGTTTGGTTTGCTAGAGACCAGTTAGGTACAGAGGTTATCTTTAGCTGTGGTGGTTTTCCTAACATCCCGTTAATTGGAAGGAAAGGAGGTATTAACTACAATCCAGCTCTTGCAGTGAGGCAGTTTGGGTATGCTCTGAGGGAACCTCCGAAGGAAGAGGAAATACATGAATCTCTGTATTTCACTTGTTTGCTTGAGAATGAGACCTTGATCAGAGTAGATAAGGCTTGGAACAAGATTCATCGTAGAGGGAAGGCTTCCTTGGGTAAGAGCAGCAGTAGAGATTATGATCCTTATGTGACTTGGATTCAGGAGAGAGCTAGGAGATTATTGATGCCATTTCCAACTTGTGAGCCTTTATATCCTTTGTTGATTGAGGAGCCGACTACTGTTGATATCCAGAGATATGATCAGCTATGGTCCGAGAAGAAGGAGTTGCGTAAGGCAAACGAGGAATTGGAAAAAGAGATTATTCAGCTCCAAAGCGAGAGAAATCAAGCCACTTTTTCATCTAAGAAGCAAACTGTATTGGTGAATAAGTTGGGTAGAGAGCTAACTGCAGATATTTGTGCTCGAGAGCGTGTGGGCTTATATCTGAAGAGTGCCAGTGATGTTCTTAGTTCTAAGAAGAAGGAATTGGATAAAGCATATGTAGAGATCTCCAAGTTTAATGACCAATGGAACACCACTTTAACTAACAACAAAGAGCGAGAAGACGGATTGCGACAACAAATTGCTAAGTTGAAAGCTCAAATCCAGGTGAGGGATGAGAAGGTTATAGCTGAATCCTCGCACTGACGCGAAAGCGACTGCAGACTAAATGAAGCTCTTAAAACCTTGGAGGACTATAAGGCAAGGGCTGATGTGAAGAGGTGCAAGCTTGAGGAAGTGTTTGGTGAGGATGCTTGGGAGGATTATGTTCAGAGCTTGCAGACCATCATCAACTAGAGAGATTTGCTCATCCAGGAGTTGGTAGACAGGCCAGACTATCCAGATACGAAGGAGTTATTGGAGGATTTCTAGGCTCACTGTCGTGCTTGATTGTTTTTCCTCTCTTTGTAGTTTGTTGTTATGATGAACCTTGACCATCACCAGATCTGTTGGATGAGGTCATTTTCATTCTCTTGTATTCAGTGATGTGTTGTACATTGACTCTTGGCTCTCATTTTATTTATGAGGATTTTGATGTGCTTATCTGTTGGCTTTCCATTCTCTTGCTGCTCTCGCGGAACCAGAATCGAGGGGAAAATCTCCCTAACGCATATTTACATGTCTGCATACTGCATCATTTCTCCGTGGTTTGTTCAATTTGTTTCAGGATTGATAACCAAGCAACTCATCGCTACGCTACTCGGGGAAATCAACGCAGGATTATGGATCAGATTCAGGATGAACTTCAAGAATTCCGTGACAAGATGGCCCAGTTCATGGATATGATGCAGGGGGTCGCCAATGGCCAAGAGCAACTAAGAACTTTGGTGCAACCGTTAATTGCTAGAGTTGACGGGAGTGGTGTGCTTCATGGAGGAACTGCTGCCATACCTCCTATTACTGACAATGTCACCCCACATGCTAATAATGCCATCCCAACAACTGTTATCCCTCCGGGCGGAGGAAATCAGACAGGAGTTCATATTCCCGGACCTATGTGTGCTTTGCATGGGAATAGTTCCCCTCAGTGGGAGGAAGATGATCAAGAGGATGTGTTTTCTATGAGGGATGTTGGTGCTGGTATGCCATCTGACGCAGACAGGAGGTTTAAGTTGCTCGAGGAAAAGATGAAGAGTTATGAGAATCAGAATTCTATGGGGTTGGATATGGCAAATTTGGGGCTGATTCCAGATTTGAAGGTTCCTCTAAAGTTCAAAGTCCCAGACTTTGATAAGTATAAGGGGATAACTTGTCTGAGGGTTCATCTTCATTCTTACTACCGCAAGATGTCCGCCTATTCTAACGATGAGAAGCTGCTTATGCACTTTTTCCAGGATAGTCTTTCTAGTCCGTCCCTGGAATGGTACATGGGGCTAGAGCCAGTTAACATCCGAAGATGGAGGGATTTAGATGAGGCGTTTGTTAATCATTACCAATACAACAGTGATCTAGCACCGAACAGGGTCCAGTTACAGAATTTATCTCAGAGGAATAATGAATGCTTCAAAGAGTACGCCCAGAGATGGCGTGAATTGGCCGCCAGAGTACAACCTCCCATGGTGGAGAGAGAGAGTTAATAGACATGTTCGTTGCCACGCTATCGGGGGTGTATTATGAGAAGCTAATCGACAACATGTCAGGAAGTTTTTCATACCTAATCATTACAGGAGAAAGAGTTGAGAACGGAATCAAATTGGGTAAAATTCAGGCCGGTGAAAGATCCTCAGCAGGAGGAATTAAGAAAAGTTTCGGCAATAAAAGAAGGGAGGGGGAAACCAATGCAGTCTCGGGGTCCCGAAACAGAAACTAGGGTAGAGGTCAGCAGTACCGTCAACAGCAACCTCAGGTTGTAAGCATTACAATTCCTGCAGTACCACCACCACAACAGCTTTAGCAAAATTATGCTTCTCGCAGATTTTAGGATCGGGGCAAAGCAGTAAACAGGAAGTTTGATGCGCCGCCGATGCCATACTCATAGTTTCTTCAACACTTGATGCAATTACAATTGATTCAGAAAAGGACTCTGGATCCTTTGACTGGTGCACCACCACCTGGATATGATGTTAATTCTAGATGTGATTTTCATTCTGGTGCTCCCGGCCATAATATCGACAACTGTAAAGCATTTAAGCATAAGGTGCAAGACCTTATAGACAGCAAAGCCATCAATTTCTCTCACGATGCGCCCAATGTCGTGCAAAATCCTATGCCTAATCATGGGGCAGCTGGGGTTAGTGCCATTATTGAGGATGAGGATTTGAACTTGGTAGCTGATGTTGGGGATTTGAAGACTCCACTGAGTTTGGTAAAGGACAAACTGCTGAGTCGAGGGGTATTTTCGGGTTGTGGCAGAGCTTGTGCAAAGTGTTTGATCCATCCTGAGGGATGCGAGAAGTTGAAGAGTCATATTCAGAAGCTGATGAATGATGGTACTCTATAATTCGACAGAGTGTCAGAGAAGAAAGATGAGGAAATAGTTAATGAAGAGAAGAATGAAGTTGCGACAATTTCGATTCCAAACAAGACTATCACTATTTCTGCACCTCCAAGGCCGCCGACCATCATTATTACTAAAGCTGGACCCGTACCTTACGAGAGCACTAAGGATATTCCTTGGAATTACGGAGTCGAAGTCTACTGTAATCGGCAGAAGCATGAACTGAAGAATTCATCGTTGGATTCTGTCGGCAATCTAGTATGGGCTGGTGGAATAACCCGGAGTGGAAGAATATTTTCACCTCCTGAGGTGAGTGCTGAAAAATCTGACAAGGGTAAAGGTAAAGCAGTGGTTGAAGAGACTTCCCATACTGGTGAGAAAGAGTCCTTGTTGAAGGAGGCGGAAGAGTTCATGCGCTTGATTAGGAAGAGTGACTACAAGATCGTAGATCATTTACAGCAAACTCCGTCAAAGATATCCATTCTGTCATTGCTGTTATGCTCTGAGGCACACAGAATTGCTCTTTTAAGAATCCTGAATACTGCTTATGTGCCACAGGAGATATCTGTGAATCAGCTCGAAGGAGTAGTGGCACACGTTAATGCGGGTAACGTGCTGGGCTTTACTGATATGGATTTGACGCCCAAAGGAAGGAATCATAATTTAGCGCTGCATATATCCATTGAGTGTAGAGGGTCTGTGTTGTCACACGTGTTAGTGGACACTGGATCATCACTGAATGTGTTACCCAAGAAAGCGCTGATGATGCTAGATACCCGAGGGATAATGTGCACCCCAAGCGACTTGGTGGTTCGAGCTTTTGATGGGACTCAAATGTCCGTATTTGGGGAGTTGACTTTGCCGATTCAGGTCGGTTCAGAGGTATTTGATGTCGTGTTTTATATCATGGATATTCATTCGGCTTACAACTGTCTGTTGGGACGACCGTGGATCCATTCGGCAGGCGCCGTAACGTCAACGTTGCACCAGAAGTTGAAATATATGGTGGGTGGCAGTGTTGTTACTGTTTGTAGGGAAGAAGACATTATGATAAGTCATTTGTCTTCGTTCAAATATGTCGAAGTTGACAGTGAGATCCACAAGATGTTATGTCAGGCTTTCGAGACTATACAGATCATGGATAAAGCATCGGATGTAGACAAAGTACCTAAGGTTGCCATGTCATCTTTTAAAGAAGCACAGACAGTGGTGAAATCCAGGGCATCTCAGGGTTGGGGCCAAGTTCTTAACATCCCCAACAAGCAAGACAAGTTCGGATTGGGATACAACACATCTCCCTCATCGCAGAACGTGTCGTGCTATAAGGGACCCGTCCAATTTACCAGCGGAGGGTGATCTTTGAGCAGATTAATGTTGTGTCTGATGAAGAAGGTGACAGTGATTGCGACATGGATACATGGATCCGGCCGTGTACTCCTGGTCAAAGCCTAAACAACTGGACCGTCTAGGAAGTCATCCAAGTGACTAGAGAAGTGTAATGATTTGTTTTATTGATTATCTGTAGCCCTATGCTCTACCCGAAGCATAGTGGTCTTTGTCTGCAGGGCCTAGTCTTTTATGTTTGAGCAATCATTTTATCAATTAATCAAAGGGCTTTTTTCTTGCATTCAAATATTGTGATCTTTGTTTTTCTTGTTTTATTTTTAACAATAAAATGGCAATGTGTTTTGTGCTTGTTTTCATATCATTTTAAGCATTAAATCATCATCATTGCAGGTTTCACATTACAAATGGCATTGCTCCAGAATTGTCTATGACTCACTTTGACTTTGATAATTTGATCTTCCAAGCTGAAGAAGAGATTGATGAAGATGAAGATCTACCTGAAGAGCTCGCCAGGCTATTAAAACAGGAAGAGAAGGTCATTCTGCCTCATCAGGAAGAAATTGAGATCATCAACTTGGGTACCGAGGAAGCTAGAAGAGAAGTCAGGATAGGGGCTACATTGCAGAGTGATATCAAGTAGAGATTGGTTGAAATGCTCCGAGAGTATAGTGATATCTTTGCTTGGTCATATGGATATATGCCCGGTCACGACACAGATATTATGGTTCATCGCTTGCCTTTGCGTGAAGAGTGTCCGCCTGTCAAGCAGAAGCTCAGGAGAACTAGACCAGACATGGTGGTAAAAATCAAAGAAGAAGTACAGAAGCAGTTGGACGCAGGGTTCCTCGCCGTAACAACTTACCCTCCGTGGGTCGCTAACATCGTACATGTACCTAAGAATGACGGTAAGGTACGGATGTGTGTAGATTACCGGGATCTCAACAAAGCGAGCCCGAAGGATGATTTCCCGCTCCCTCACATTGACGTACTTGTTGATAATACCGCGCAGTATTCAGTGTTTTCCTTCATGGACGGCTTTTCCGGATATAATCAGATTAAGATGGCACCGGAGGATATGGAGAAAACAACTTTCATTACACTGTGGGGGACTTTCTGTTATAAGGTAATGCCTTTTGGGTTGAAAAATGCAGGGGCAACCTATTAGCGGGCAATGGTCACTTTGTTTCATGATATGATTCATCATGAGATTGAGGTCTATGTTGATGACATGATAGGAAAGTCGCAAACAGAGGAGGAACATCTGGTAAATCTTTTGAAGTTGTTTGAGAGGCTAAGGAAATTCAGGCTGAGGTTGAATCCGAACAAGTGCACTTTTGGTGTACGGTCAGGAAAGTTGCTGGGGTTTATTGTCAGTAGAAAAGGAATCGAGGTCGATCCTGCAAAGATAAAAGAAATTCAGGAAATGCCCGCACCGAAAACGGAGAAAGAGGTTCGTGGTTTCTTGGGTAGATTGAACTACATTGCTAGGTTCATATCTCATCTCACAGCCACATGTGAACTCATGTTCAAACTATTGAAGAAAGATCAGGCGGTTGTCTGGAACAAAAATTTCCAAAGGGCATTTGATAAAATAAAAGAATATTTGCATGAGCCTCCGATACTGATACCTCCAGTAGCTGGAAAACCATTGATAATGTATCTAACGGTTCTTGAGAACAACATGGGTTGTGTTCTCGGTCAACACGACGAGACTGGAAGAAAAGAGCATGTCATATACTACTTGAGTAAAAAGTTCACAGATTGTGAGTCCAAGTACTCAATGTTGGAAAAAACGTGTTGCGCACTCGCTTGGGCTGCTAAGCGCCTGAGATAGTATATGCTAAATCACACAACCATGTTGATTTCGAAGATGGATCCGATTAAGTACGTCTTTGAAAAGCAAGCACTTTCGGGGAGAATTTCCAGATGGCAGATGGTTTTGACAGAGTATGATATTCAATATGTTTCCCAGAAAGCTATCAAGGGAAGTATTCTGTCAGAATATCGCGCAGAACAACCGATCAAATATTACCAACCGATGAAGTTTGAATTTTCGGACGAAGACATCATGTTCTTAAAGATGAAGGACTGTGATGAGCCATTACCCGATGAAGGTCCTGAAAAGGGTTCCCAATGGCAAATGATTTTTGACAGTGATGTCAACTCCTACGGTAATGGAATTGGAGTAATTATCATGACTCCTCATGGTTCTCATATCCCATTCACTGCCAGGTTAACTTTTCCCTACACCAATATTGAATCCGAATACGAAGCGTGCATTATGGGATTGGAAGAAGCCATTGATATGAGGATCAAGAGTCTAGACGTGTATGGCGATTCAGCGCTAGTTGTTAATCAGATCAAAGGAGAGTGGGAGACTCGACAGCCTAACTTGATTCCATATATGAATTATGCGAGGAGATTGTTACCCTTCTTTGACATAATAGAGTTCCACCATGTGCCTAGAGCAGAGAATCAAATGGCAGATGCCTTACCCACTTTATCCTCGATGTATAAGGTGAATTTTTTGAATGATGCTCCAAGAATTGTCATCTCGCGCCTTGATAGGCCGACATTCATATTCGCAATAGAGGAAGCTTTTGATGGCAAGCCGTGGTATTATGACATCCAGAATTTTCTCAAGAATCAAGAGTATCTACCAGGGGCGTCGACCCGGGATAAGAAGACCTTGAGGAGGTTGGCTGGAAATTTTTATCTGAACCAAGATGGTGTACTCTACAGGAGGAATTATGACTTAGTGCTGCTAAGGTGCGTGAACAAAAAAAGAAGCTAACCTGCTTATGGAAGAGGTCCACGAAGGTGCCTTTGGTACACATGCAGGCGGGCATGCCATGTCTCGAAAGCTGTTACGAGCAGGGTATTATTGGTTGACTATGGAGACTGATTGCTTCAAGTATGCAAAGAAGTGCCATAAATTCTAGATTTATGCTGATAAGATTCATGTGTCGCCAAGTCCATTGAATGTCATGGCGTCTCCTTGGCCCTTTTCCATGTGGGGTATTGATATGATTGGCAAGATTGAGCCAACCGCATCCAACGGACATCGCTTCATCATAGTGGTGATTGATTACTTCACCAAGTGGGTCGAAGTAGCTTCCTATACCAATGTCACTAAGCAAGTGGTAGCCAGGTTTATCAAGAAGGACATAATCTGTCGTTACGGAGTGCCCGAGAGAATCATTATTGATAATGGTTCAAACTTGAATAACAAGATGATGAAGGAACTGTGCCAGAGTTTCAAAATTGGGCATCACAATTCTTCTCCCTATCGTCCGAAGATGAATGGCGTTGTTGAGGCGGCCAATAAGAATATAAAGAAGATTGTGCAGAAGATGGTTGTGACCTATAAAGATTGGCACGAGATGTTACCCTTTGCATTACATGGATATCGTACTTTGGTACGTACCTCAACTGGGGCAACTCCTTTCTTGCTGGTGTATGGTATGGAAGTTGTCCTACCATTAGAAGTCGAGATTCCTTCTTTGAGAGTTCTGGTCGACGTCAAGCTTGATGAGGCAGAATGGGTAAGGAACAGACTGAATCAGCTCAGCCTGATGGATGAGAAGAGGCTGGCATCCATTGCATATGGTCGATTGTACTAGAGCAGGATGAAGAAAGCTTTTGATAAGGTGCGCCCTCAGAGCTTTTAGGCAGGCGAGTTAGTATTGAAGAAGATTCTCCCTCCACATACAGATTACAGGGGCAAATGGACTCCCAACTACGAAGGGCCATATGTCGTGCGAAATTTTTTCTCTAGAGGAGCCTTACTATTGTCAACCATGAATGGTGAAGATTTCACACGCTCTGTGAATGCGGACGCAGTTAAAAAATACTTTGCTTAAAGAGACCCGCTAGAATGAAAAAGAATATCCAGGCAAAAATGGGGCATCCCGGCGAACCATAAAAAGAATGGGTTCGGGAAAAAATTAGGGATAAAAAGAGAAGAGATGTAAACCCGCAAAGTTGAAAACCTGGAAAGGCAACTTTGGAAAAAATGGGTATCCTGGTGAATGGAAAACCCGCAAGGGCGATTCAGGAAAAAGTTAGGGATTCGAAAAGCAAATGACTGCGGTCGGCGTATTGATCATCAGAGTATAGTGAATTGAGGGAGGATCTGAGAGCTGTTCATTCAAATCAGCCTTTTCAGAGGACGAAGCATCGGAGAAGCATCGAAGTCAGGTGAGTCATAGATGGATTGACACATGGTGTTTGTCTGTGCCACATTACCGATATTCTGTATATTTATGTGCATTTTTGTAATTTTTTGTGCAGCTTCCTCTTTTCAGGGGTTGCATCTGTTGTAAAATTTGCCTATTTACAGGCCTTTTATCAATAAAACATATATTATTCAGTAAATTGTTTGTTTTGCTGTAGCCTTTACAGTTTTGTTTGCAAAAAAAAAAACGCCTGATGTTTTGATAAAACTTTGCATACATAAACCTGTAGGTTGTGCCAATAATCATTAAAACTTTGATTTATTTGAACGATGTCACAGATGATGACCAAGATAGTTTCCTTTGTGTAGGATAGCTTGTTTGTTTGTTCATTTGTAGGTGGAGTGTATACACCTATCTTCAGCAAGTCAATCTGGGTATCCCCGGCAGAGTATGAAATCCATCCCCAGAGGGTCAACATTAGTATCTCCATGCAGTTCGAGTGTGTGCACACGTCCCCAGCGGATTGTGGGAGCACACTTAATCCTCAGCGAGTCGAGATTGGAGTTTCTATCCACCAGGCAGGTTTGGAGCTTTTCTTCCGCAGTAGAGGGAATTCAGAGTTCCGTTTCCCCACAGAGTCCAAGTGTTTGACTTTGTGTCCCCTCAGAGTTTAATGTGTTGATTCGTTCCCAAGCAGAGGTCTATGTCGTTTTCCCTTTTGCTTAATTCCCCAGAGAATTCAGTAGAGTAGGTTCTCCCCTGCAGGTTGGATTTGGTTAGTTTATTAGAGTATCCCTAGCAGTTGGGACATATTCAGAAGGAGATTCCCAACTGAGTAATCCCCGGCGGAGTGGATTTTGATCTTCAGCAAAGCAGAACTATCACCAGGTATTTGACTTGGGCCCTAGAAAGACTGCGGTATTCAAGGAGGCCATCCAGGGCTAGTTTCCTCGGCAGAGTAGAGGTGTTCCTCAGCAGTTTGCTTTATTCCCTATAGAGTCAAGCATTTCCCTAGCAGAGTGGATTCAATTCTAGCAGAGTGGAGCAAGTCCCGTAGCTCGCTCCTCTTTCCCAGTAGAGCCATACTCTTAAAGGCCATCCAGGGCTGATTTCCCCAGTATAGTGGATTTGTTCTCCCCAGCCGAGTCGGGCGATCCCAGAAGAGTTGTATTTTGGTAGGCCATTCAGGGAACTTTCCTCAGCAGAGTTTGAGTTGATCCTCAGCGAGGCGGATTTTTGTTCTCGTCAGAGCAATATTACCTAGGAAAGTTCTTTTCTTGGAAGCCATCCAGGGCTTGTTGTGCCCAGCATAAGCCCAATCGTAATTGGCAGATTCCTTTACTCCCCGGGGAAGTTAGCTTCATCTTTTCAGCATTTATTTTGCTGATTTGGTTCTGTTGCATTTTGCATTCGTGCATGGCATCTTCAGAAACGCGTAGCATTTCCATTTCGTATGGAGCATTACGCCATATTCAAACATACGCATTTGAAACATAGGCCAGGTGGTTACCTCTTGTTTTCAGGTGTGTCTACAGTAGACATCAGTTTGTTTTTCTCGGGCCTTGGTGGTATCCAAACCTCGACATATGTCAGTGTTTTCTCTTGAGCCTGTGTGGTATCCAGACCTCCAGCAAGATTATTGACAAATGTGTTCATCCTATCTTTCCCCCAACAGAGTTGCTTCTTTAAGTTTCTCTTTCCCCAGTGAAGTTCTTTTGTGAATTGTCGCTAGAATTTTATCAATTGCGTGTTGATCCGGACTTCGGGTTTGATGCTCGCTTTTATTTAGCGAATGTCTGCTGGTTAGCAGAAGAGGTTTTCTTAACTGCGTGTTGATCCTGAAGGTGAGATAATACTTAGAAGGGGGGGTTGAATAAGTATGAAGATTAAAACTTAGAAATAAAAACTCAAGTATTTTTATCCTGGTTCGTTGAACTCAACTACTCCAGTCCACCCTTCCTAGAGTGATTTACCTTTCTCAATCAAGGACTTAATCCACTATTTAATCAACTGATTACAATAGTTAACACTTAGAACAACTGTTCAAAGTCTTCTCAAGAACTACTGATCCTAACTGGATCTTCTTAAGGTATACAATCAAATGTAATATAAATACAAGTGTTTAAGATTGCTTCTATAAAGCTTTATCACAACTGTGATTTTTCACTTAACTATTTAGAACAAAGAAATAAATTCTTAGAATGAATATGAATAGTATGAGAGCTTGAATGTTGATTTCTTTTGGAAAAACGTCAACTGAAGAAATTGGTGAAGTCTTGCTTTTATAGGCAGCTGATCCAAGGTGAGCTTCACGTTGAGAAGAGTGTCCAAAAGGTCTGAGCCTTTTTATCTTCACATCAAGTGACCTTTCCTAGAAGAAGAAAGCACAGAAAAATCCTTTTTGTCTGTGTTCTTGTGTCTAGCATAAATAAGGAAAGAGACGTTTGGTTCACTCCAACGGATATAAACTTTGAATAATTCTTCTTCAGTTTTCAGCAAATTCATCAGAGTCTAATTGGGTCAGAGTCTTCTGATGATGATCAGAGTTTTGCTGAATCAGAGTCTTCTACAGCAGGTGTGCTTTCAGCGTGTTTAAGATCAGAGCATATTTGAGACAGATCTTCAGTACTGGCAGCTTTAGTACTTTCAGAATCTTCTATAGAAACTATGCTTTGAAAAACTCTTCATACAAAATTCTTCTTTGGTTCAGATGCTTCTGACTTGCTTCAGATTCTTCTGGAGCTTCTGCTTCAGATCCTTCTGGAGGCTACGCTCAGGATCTTCTATTGGCAGCAATCAGAATCTTCTATGGATGCATCTGGCGCTTCAGAGTCTAGCTAATTTCTTGTGTTCAATTCTGATTTGCTTCTGGAGTGTTAATTCCTTTACTATCTGCAGTAAAAACTCTCAAGCAAATTTTAGAGTATATAATTCTTAAATACAAAATTTCATAATAGTTATCATCAAAACATAGAGATATTATTAAGAACCAATCTGTGTTCTAACAATCTCCCCCTTTTTGATGATGACAAAAACATCAGAAATTTTGTTTAATTGAAAATATAATAATTATAACTCCCCCTGAGATGATGAATCTCCCCCTGACTTAAATATAAATAAGGAATAGAAACTTCCCTTTTGTCTTGAGTAATTTTCAGATTTAGATCTTGATTATTCTTTTAACATTTGAAAGTCAGAATGTCTTGCAAATTTCAGACTCAGAGTTTGATAATAGTCAAATGATCTGAGAGACTCAGAGTTTCTTTTATAGAGTGTACTTATCAAATGTTCTGAAATACTCAGATTAAATGTTAGATAGAATAGATATGTCTAAAGTTTCATTCTGGTGAAGTTTAATTAAACAGTTCAGATCTATATTTTCTCCCCCTTTTTTGTCATAAGCAAAAAGTAAAAACTTTAAAAAAGAAAAATAAAAGGAAACAGTAAATGAGATAATTCAGTGGAGAAAACTTTGATTCATTCAATGAGTTCAGATCAAGAGTACATGCATCAGAAGATATTTCAAAAAGTACATAAGCAAACATCAGATGAAAAAACATCAGAATAAAAAAAATGAAAATCTAAGAGTGTTTTGACAAAAGCATCTTCAACAGATCCGTGATCTCAGAGGAGGACTGCTCTTGCTTTAACATCCACTTAGCCATTGTTTCATTCTTCTGATCCTGTTTTGACATCCACTCAGTCATGTCTTCAGATTTCTTATCCTGTTTGGCCATCCAAGACTTGATCTCTGATTGACCAGCTTCCAGAGCAGCAATTTTATCCTCAAAATCTGGATGTTCTTTCTTAATCTCAGATGAAGAGGGTTGATCATTTTCTAGAGCTTGAACAGATTCAATTTCCATAGGGTCTGTAGAGTCTGGAGCATTAGAGCCAGAAGGAAGTTCTACCAGAGTCATGGCCAAAGGATTATCTTCATATGCAGGTTCAGTAGTTTCTTCTGATGGAGGAGCATCTGTAAGAAGTAAAGGTCCAGATCTCTTGACAGTCCAGAACAGATTTCTTGCAGCTTCAGCAAATATGAGCTTCGCATCATCAGAACATATGTTCTTCAGATTTGAGGCTACAGTGTTGAATCTGTTGATAAATCCATTCCAGATGACATCAGATTCTTGTGCATCCATTGTTGCTGAACACTTCCTCTGTACAGTACCTAAATACAACTGTATTTCTTGCAAAAAAGATTGAAATAACTGATTAACATTAAGTCTAGGTTTGGGATGTAACAGAGTCTCCAGTGTTATTGGTTTTGGTTGGGGAGTAGGTGGAAAAATGGATTTCTGAATGGAGATCAGAGGAGGAGGGTAGTATGGAATGAAAGGAATTTCAGGTTCAACAGGTTTGGATCTGTTTAAAGCATTTAACATATTTGGTTTTGCTTTGGTGTGATAGGAAACCACATCAAAGGGTTTATTTGAGTAAGGTTGGAAGGCAGATTTTGGAGGTTCATCAGAAGCAACAGTTTTATCAGATGAAATTGGTATAGCTAAAGCAACAGCTTTTGCAGATTTAGCAGAATATGATATTGTTGCTAATGAACCTACATCTGACATGGATTGAATATATGTGAGAAGCACAGATGGAAGGGTGATTGTGAGTTTGGGTTTCAGAGGAGTGATAGGGTCAGATGGTTCAACTCTGTCATAAAAATCTTTTAGTTTGAAACCATATGCAAGATTGTGAAACAGAGATGAAACTTGTGCACATGAAATAGATGTTTTTGGGTTAGATGTTGGGTTTGATGTTGGAATGAGAATTTCAGATGATGGTACAGGTGTGGGAATAGGATCTGAAATAGGAACTTTGGATGATACAGGGGGTTCTGGTTGGTTTACCTCAGAATCTCTGTGAGAAGGAGAGATTAGAAAATCTGGGTGAATGTCAGATTCTGAGGAGTTTGATGACGTAGTTGGTGTGCAAGAAGTAGAAGACACTTGAAAAACAGTTTTCAGAGGTGTAACATCAAGAACTTCTGTGTCAGGGATGTTGGTTTCAGAAGGATTGATTGATTCTGAGGGATTTTCAGAGGGTTTTGATGGTGGTTCTGAGGTGGGTGGATCAGATGAAATTTTTATTGGTTCAGATGAAATTGGAACAGATTCAGTGGGTTTAGATGAGCTGGATGGTGGATTTTGTGATTGTGGTTGTGTCTTTTGTTGTTGTGTTTGAGGTTCAGATGATTTTTGTGGTTGTTGATGTGCAGAGTCCTTTTCTTGTAGGGGTTCAGAGTGTTTTTCTGGTTGTTTTTCTTGTGGTTGTTTTTGTTGTTCAAATGGCTTTCTTTAAGTGGTTCAGATGGTTTTTGTTGAGCAAATGGTTTTGTTGTTTGTTGTTGTTCTGTGGGTTGTTTTTTTGATGGTTGTTTTTGTGGTACAGATGGTTTGGTTGGAACCTCTGGTTGTGGAGTCTGAATTTTTTATTTTGTTGTTGTTGGTTGTGGTACAGATTGATTGATTGGAATTTTTGGTTGAATTGTTTGTGGTACAAAGACTTTTGGAGTTTGAATTGTTTTTGTTGTTATTGGTGTTGAAACAGATGATTGTTTTTCAGGTGAAATAGAAATTTGAGTAGAGGATTTTTGTGGAGATGGAGTTGAAACATGAGGTGGAGCAGTAACAGATTTACTTTGAGTAGAGGGTGGTTTTGGAATAGACTTAGCATTAGAATCATTTAAAACAATAGGATTTGCATAAGATACAGAAGTTTTAGTACCTTTGATCTTGATTCTTTTAGCTGGTACAGAAGGAGAGGCTCCAGATTCTTTTCTCTTTAGCAGCTTCTGAGGATTTTCAGCAATCTTGGGCTTCTTCTGAACAGATGCAGCTTCTGCTTCTGGTTGAGTCCTCTTTCTTGGTGGTTCTTCTTCTTCTACAACAGGCAATGGTTGTCTTGCACTCTTTATAATATCTGCAGGAACAGGCTTTCCTTCTTTCTTGCAATCATCAATGTATCTTACAACAATTTCCCTAGGTTCTTCAGCATAGAACAGAGGGTAATCAACTACAGGAGTTCTCTTCTGACTCAGTTCAGAAGTATTCAGCTTCTTGGGAGCTGTTGTGAGTTCATCCACTATTTTAAGTCTCTGAAGACTTTTGGCATTCAGAGGCTTTCCCAAAATAAATTCCAATTCCTCTATGACTCCAGCAGCGTACAGAGCAGTAACAAGTCCATTCTCAGTTAGAAGATCTGAGATTAACCTTCCAAAAGGAATCCAGGTTCTGATCTTCTGACCTTTTTCTTTCACATATTCTCTAGAGGCATTTATATGATTCCAAAGATGCATAAAGAGAATATATAGAAGATCTACCTTGGTGCTCTGACTGAGGCAATACATAAAGTAAAGCTGTTAATTATTGACATAGTCTGGAGAGTTTGTTGACTTCCTATGATGAATGCATCCCATGAAGATCTTAGCCCAGATCTTGTAGTCAGGCTTCAGATCCTTGAACTTGTTAGAAGCTTGTCCAGCAGTCATCACTTTTTCATACACTTCATCCATATCCACACGCCCAGCTGGCAAGTGTGAAACTCCATCTGTTTCCTCATAGCCAATAAGTTTTCTAATTAGATCCTCTGTTATTATAATATCTTTGCCCAGAACAGAGGATAAAATAAACTTAGGGTAAACTGAAGCATGGATCCAGAACTCTTTCACAAGAAGGGGGTAAACTGGTCCAAATTTGTCCTACCTGTGTATAGCCTCCATTATGTATATCTACCCATTTATTTTTATTTTTAAAAAGGGGGGGGGGGGCCCAAAAAAAATATGTTTTTATTTTCACTTAAGGGTATCCATTCAGGGTGTAAGAAATTTTATTTTTGATCTCGGTCCAACAAGTTAGGATATATGGCTTCATTCTCAGATTATTTATGTCACGCTTTGCAAATCATCAGATGGCCGAGATCAGGATTTGCGTAAATTTCAGTGCTCATCAATTCCACATGTTCAGAGATTTGTGAAGGAAAAGCTTTAAGTTGGATAAAACTCAAATCTAGAAATTATTTAAGCCTTAGTTATCTCAAATGGAAATTCAAGAGTGGTAGAACCCATTTATGGTTTTAATGGATCAAGCATAGGATTTCAAAATTCCAAAGAATTATCAGGGCCAAGGTTTAGATAAGGTTTAAAGGAGGATATGACAGCATGAGTTTTGTATTAACCGTGATCCACAAAAGCGCTGCAAGTGTTGTTACGGTAACTATGAGGGATGATAGCATGATGGTATCTCTTGTTGGAGAAGAGGTGGTATTGCTTAGTGTACGCCTCACGTTTGAATTATTTGGTGCTCCTTGCTTGGTGGAAATAGTTTCATTTTTTCTTGCTGAATGCTATACAGAATTAGGTCCCAGGCATTAAAGTTAATATGGATTAAGTTGCAGCTGATAAGAATGTTTCAAAATTAATTGTTTTGTTCTCGTAGACATCGGAGGGCCCGTTGCAGTCTTTTAAAGCCCATCCAAAATTAATGAGTTGTAATTACAATTCAACCAAAGGGGATTCTACATTGAATACATGTCCAAAAAGCCTTAAATTCATACAGGTCCATTTACAATTTTCATACAAGTTAAATCACCAAAATTAAGTATGATGTTACAGGCAACTTGCAGTCAATGTGAATACATGGATTGTAGAGCCCTTCGCCATATTACCATTACCCACACAATTACACACATCAACTCCACACACCAGCCTGCTACATTCCACCCGTATATACGTACAGCCCCTACCCCACAAGTCATCCTGCAAAGCACAACCAAAAGGAGACAAAACCTGCACCACATCAATGTTTCGACCCCACATCAGTACCTGCAAGGAAAAGACAATACATAACCATTTTTTTTTACACAACATGGAAAAGAGAGACAGAGAAAGAGAGATGGATCCAGACGCGTTGGCAAAGGCGTTTGTGGAGCACTACTACACCACCTTCGACAGCAACCGTGCTGGACTTGCCACTCTTTACCAAGAAGGATCCATGCTTACCTTCGAAGGTCAGAAGATTCAAGGTTCCCCAAACATCATCGCCAAGCTCATTTCTCTCCCTTTCCAGCAGTACCATCACGCCAACACCACAACTCATACAAGCCACCTCACAGCGTGACCCCACATTTGCAAGTATTAAGCCCAAATAATTCCCCACTGGAAGTGACAAATTCCTTCCATATGATCCGTTTTTTAGCTTTCGTAACCAAACCATATTCTGGCCACTAAACCTGCAATACATAAAAGAAAGTGAAATAAAAACTGAAAAAACACAAGTTCCACAAAAGGACAAAATCACAAAGCCACAATATACACAGATTGGCAACGCACCTTCATTTGCTAAAAGGTTAAAGAGTCGTACAACAACTTAAGGCGCACAAGCTTGCAAAAGAACCGTAATAACGCACCATTTTTCCAACCTGCAGATCGTACAAAGACAACAACAACGGTGTTTTGGCAGCACACGCCAAAAGACAAATTATAAACCGGTACGAACCAAATCACATGGGGAGAGTGGCAAAACGCAAAAAGTGAAAACAAAAACGACGAGGTCTTAACGAAAGGAGGGACTCAAGGCTACCGCAGAATTGAATTTTCCCCTCTCTTATCTCTATCAACCACAACAGACCAAAAAACGACACAATTGACAGGCACAGGGGGTGATATAAAAAACTCACCTCTGAAATCGCAAAAGGGGGGCTCTTGAAAAAGCTCCACCTTCAATCCTTTTTCCCTCTCGCTCCAACCCTCAACTCCTCTTTCTATTTTCTTTCAAATAACCTTCAACATAACCCGATAGAGGACCTTCGAATCGAATCTTCACAACAAGCTCGTAAACCCTCCATTTAGACCATTCTGAACCTCCCCATTCTTCATCAACAGCAAGAAAGCTGATACCAATCAACACCAAATTTCCTTGATCTTCTTCAAATAAATACCTTCAACTCATAGACTTTTCTTTTTCCACCTTCGAATCCTCAAACTAACTCATTTCACCCCCAATCTATCTTCAACTTAACAACAATAAATCCAACTCATAAACCAAAACCCATAATTTTCAAAACCTAGAAGAGAGCGGAAAGAGATGGAATAAAAAACTGTGAGACCACAACGAACTTATACCCAAACTCAGAGCTAAAAACCCACATCTCTCCTCTTTTCTTCAACCTCTAACCTTCAACCTCTAAACTTCAACAAACCCAAAAACCAGTGAACAATGAGAAAAGAAGAAAAGTTAAAGAGGCATTAGAATATGAAGAAGGTCGGACGGATCCTTTTGAACGCGTAGCCGGCGTCTTCGATGTGTCCTCTCCTTCATTGCTTTAATTTCTCTGAGCACAAGCTTGTGGGTCTCTTGTCTGTGAGAAGGAGTGGGTGAGAGGGCATCCGTTCAATTATTTTGAGGTGGGGCTGCTTCCGATGGACCGTGAGGCCTGATTGTTTTTTTTGTCTCATTTTTTATTTTGTTTTCATGTGCTGCATTTTGAGGGGATTGGGGCCTTTTGAAACCTTTGAATTCACTTAGACACACCGTAAATAAAACCCAGCATACTCCCCCTTCCTTTTTTTCTCTTAAAATTTCTTTTTAAATTTTAAAATAAAGTTTTTTTTTCATAATGCTTTTTAAATAATCTGGTTGAAAGCTTCAATTAATTTATGTACATTTGTTAATATTTTCAATTAATATTGTAAAAGTTCTTTGGTAAACAATATTGGATTTATTTTCAATTATATTTTCTATTCGATTTTATTCATTTTTTTTCTTTTTTTACAGTTTGGGTCGATGACGATACCCCAAGTTATAACTTTGTCAATTTATTGACGAGTAGTGACAAACCCGAGACCGTTTTCTCTTTAACTTCTTTCATTTTCGTTTTTTATCGATTTCTTGCTTATTTTAGTCAATGATGACTTTAATAATTATTATCGGTCAAATTATTGATAGATGATAATTTTAGTCGAGACTATTTCACTTACACTTCAAATTATCTTTTAAAACATTTTCTCGAAAAAACTCCAAAAGAGGGAGCTTCTTGAAATCTAGCAGTTCTTGGACCTTCGAATGAGCAACTCTCGAGACTCGCTCTTGAGTTGTTGTTCATTCAATCTTTTGATTTTCTCAAACGCCTTACCAATATCTTTTCTCGATCAAACTTCGAAAGAAGAAGATTCTTGGAATCTAGCATTCCTTGAATCTTCGAGTGAATAGCTCTCGAGGCACGCTCTCGAGTTGTTATTCACTCAACCTTTCGACTTTTTCAAATTTAATCATTTTCAAACATTCTCCTAAGTCGAATGCTCGTCCGCATTCGCAACCCATTTCTTTCACAATTCCTCGTGGTCTCGATATTAGGAGCACCCTCAGGGACTAATATCGTTTCTCACAACCTTAACCCTTGACACGTCGTCAAGCCGGTTCCATCTTCAATCAAATCTTCGACACGTCGTCGAACCAGTTCAAAGCAATTCCCTTTTGGCCTCGCATGCCATTCTTCGATTCGATCCTTTCACAAAACATTTTTAAAAAAACTTACGAAAGAGGGATATTCTTAGAATCTAGCATTCTTTGAATATTCGAACGAGTAACTCTTGGGCGCGCCCCCGAGTTGTTGTTAGTTCATTCTTTCGTTTTCAAAATATCCAACTCTTATCTTCAACTCATTCAACCCAATTTCCGAAAGAACTGAGTTCTTGGGATCTCGCATTCCTTGAATTCTTGAGTGACAAGCTCTTGAGGCACGCCCTTAGGTTGTTTGTCAGTCACTCTTTCGTCTCTCAACTCAACTTCAACCCATTTCAAACCTCATATTTTCGTGGTCGTCCCCACGAACTACGGACGCTCTGATTCTTTATTCATTCTTGAATACAAGATACGTAGGCACAAGATTGCGATGATCTTGGCGAGCACTCTTCCATCCATCTTCCGTCCATCCCCCATCCTTTCCCGTAGTCGAACTACGACGCTCTGATTTCTCATTCTCGTCCGAATGAGCATACGTAGGCACAAGGGCCCCAATCCTTGGCGAGCACCCTATCTTCTAACCACCCATCTCTCCTTTGCGTCTTTAACCTTTTACCTTACCAATTCTACCTTTAACAACGAGAAGAAAACAAGTAAACCTAAACAACACTCCCCACATTTACCTTAAGAGGTTCCCGTCGAGTACGACGGACATGAGGGGTGCTAATACCTTCCCCTCACGTAACCGACTCCCGAACCCGGAACTTGGTTGCGACAGCCCTGTTCCTATCCTTTCGTTTTAGGAGGGAAAAATAAAGTTCGGTGGCGACTCTGTCGAACCGCATTTCCGCGCCTTTCGCGCGAGGGTCGTTTCTCCGAAATGTCTCCGTGATTTTTCGAGGTGCGACAGGTGGAGACTCTGCTGGGGAAGTATTGCTCCATGCAAAGAGAGAGTCGAGCCTATCTTTTGGTTTGTGAGGAGTGTTTGTTTTTATTTGTTTTCTTTTTATATTTGTTCTCTTGTAGAGTTTATTTGTGCTTGTTATCTGGGCTTGTTGGTTTTTGGGATAACATCATGAGTAAGGCTCTACACCCGAGCTTTGGTAAAAGCAGAGAGAACACATAGTTTAGAATTGGTAGTCGAGTAGTGTTAGTCTCTGAGGACTTGCTCCTTATGGGCCTAGCATGAAAGCTCCTCCAGAGGAGACCTATTCGTAGATCTTGTTGTAACACAGCTAGCCTGTTGCACGACTTGATTAATGAAGGGTCCGTGATTCTGGGAACCTTTTGTTAGCACCAGTTCCGATATTGGTGGTCGCGTAATGTTAGTCTCCAAGGACTCGCTCCTTGTGTGCCTAGCACGAGGACCCCACTCAGGAGAGACCTTATCGTCATTATCGTCGTAATACAGCCAGCCTGTTGCGTGACGCTAATACGACTAGTGTCCGTGATCTTGGGAACCAAACATAGAAACCATCCCGTAAGAGGGTTTATGGGTAGAATGTTTAGACCTTCCCGTATAGGTTGTACCTGTCAATTTTCTTTGAGCAGGAACTACGGTTATTTACCTGTTACAGTTACTAGCTTCAGGAGTTGTTGGAATTGTGATACTGTGATCCTGGATCTTGTATCTTGCATTGCATCTTGCATATCATTTGCATTGCATTTCATATGTTGTGCATTTTGCATTTCCAGTCCTTCAACAGAATCTTATGTCTCTGTTCCTTCTTCTCCAGTAAATCAAGCTGATTCCCCGACACCAGTACGCAACTAGAGCCAACACCAGACGAGTGATGGAGCAGATTCAACAGGAACAAGTCGCCTTCAGGGAAGAGTTGGATTCCATGAAAGGAAAGATCGACCAGATCCTCGAAGCCATCCTCGCAGCCAGGAGAGAGGAAGAACAGCGTGAAGCCGCCGCTGTCGTCAACAACAATGGACAAGGGTCTACTGCCATCCCTTTGGTTCCAATTCCAAGTTCTCATGGGATGCCGCTGAACTTCAACAACGCAGTCGAGGGAAACACTTCTCAGCCAATCCCAGCACCTGGAGTTACCGTTGGAGTTATCCCGCACGCCCAGCCTGCTGCTGTGCAAATCCCGGTTCCTCATGTCGAAGATACTCTGATGGATCAGTATGACGATGTTCAGAACTATCATGCTGCTATCCCCATTGCCAGTCCTGTTGCTGCTCAGGATTCAGAAGCCATGAAGATGTGCCGAGATCTAGCCGAGAAACTCCGCGCCATGGAGGGGCATAATTCAAATTCTTTCAGTGCTCTGGAATTGTGCTTGGTGCCTGATGTTGTCATTCCTCCCAAGTTCAAGGTGCCCGAATTTTCAAAATACAAGGGTCTCAGCTGCCCAAATATTCATCTGAAGATGTACTGTCGCAAGATGGCTGCCTATGCCAGAGACGAGAAGCTCATGATCCATTGCTTCCAAGACAGCTTGTCTGGGGCATCACTCGAATGGTATATGCAGCTGGAGCGTAATAGTGTGCGCACTTGGGCCGAGCTAGCTGATGCATTTGTCAAGCAGTACAAGTACAATACCGACCTTGCTCCTAACCGTACTCAGCTTCAGAGTATGACTCAGAAGGACAACGAATCCTTCAAGGAGTACGCACAACGATGGAGAGAGCTAGCTGCAAGGGTGCATCCGCCTCTTGTTGACCGTGAACTGATTGACATCTTCATGGGCACTTTGCAGGGCCAGTATTATGAAAAGCTGATCGGTAGTGTCTCCGCTGGATTTTCTGACTTGGTGATCGTCGGTGAGAGAATTGAAGAAGGACTGAAGAGTGGGAAGATCCCAGGAGGTTCTAACAGCCAGGCTAATGCCAAGAGGCCTTTTAATGGATACAAGAAGAAGGAAGGCGAAACAAATGCCATCTTCGTGCAGAAAGGGCAAGCTTCTCCACAAGCTCCTCCTATGCCTTATCAAGTTCCCTACTATCAGTATCCATATGTTGCTGCTGCGCAATATGCTCCAATGCCTTATCAGCCAGCTGTTCATGCAGCGCAAGCTCAGATGCCACGGCAACAGGCTCCTCAGCAACAAGCCTACAACCAGCAAGGATATCAGTATCCTCCTCAGCAACAGCAGATGCAAGCTACTCAGCAACGACAAGGTGCTCGCCCACAACGTCCACAGAGAACATGGAGGCCAGATAGAGTCTTTGATCGTCTACCAATGCCATATGCCAAAATCTTTGCTCAGTTGATGGAGAAGAAAGCTGTTGTTCCGAGAGATTTGGCTCCTCCAACTATCATTCCTGCCGATTACGATGCAAATGCTCACTGTGAGTTTCATAAGGGCGCTCCAGGTCACACCATTGAGGACTGCAGGGCTTTCAAACACATAATTCAAGACATGATCGACAGGGATGCTATTAACTTCAATGGGAAATCTCCAAATATCATCAACAATCCGATGCCACCAGTCAACTAGCGCCAACGGCAGATTGATTCCAGTCAAGTCCATTCTCTGAAGAAGGCTGTCATGCTGCCATTTCATTATTCGCAGTTTCTTATGTTTTGTCTTTGTTTATTTAAGTATTGTATGCTTTTAACAATTGCCATTCGTATTTGGTTTTCATTAATGTATTGTTTATGCATGTTTTGAATTAGTTATGTCGTATTCACTCATTTTTCACTTATCACCGACACGTTTATTCACTCCACTCCATTCATTGTTGTTTAGCATGATTTGAGGGAGGATGATGAAAACGAGATACCCATAATTGCAAACTGTATGCTTTCAGACCGAATCTCGTCAATGATGTACAGGCATTGTTTCAATTCCCCAAACACCGGAGTTATAAGGAGTTAATCCCTAGTAAACCATTTCGAGCCTGGAAGTAGCAGTTTCCTTCGGATATTCAAACCCTTACACTCAACCTGGGGCAGGGTAGCGTTCAGTTAATCCAATCCCGTATTCGAATCAATATCTAAAAGACGGTTGTTCATCGAAGACCCATACTATGGCAGTCACAACAAAATCAAAAAAATCAAAAGCCAGCTAAGTCAGACACCTTAGAGGGGACTTAGGCAAAATCAAGGCAATCCCGATGGATCTGACAAACAAAGTCAATCCATGCAAAAGTTAGGGATCAAAACAAAAGCAAAAGAGGACCCCGAAACCCTCAACAAAAACAAAGTAGGATTCAGTGGCCACCCAGATCAAAGGGGCACTGACATTCATCAAAGCCAAAATAAGGTGACTGCCACGTTGAGCGAACCTTGAACCTTCAAGCTTACACCGTCCAAACAAGTGTAGGATTAACTGAGCGTAGGACTGGAGATCATTAAGAAGAAGGGGTGGGTACAAATCATACTTTGAGCCCAATATCCTTTGTTTCATAACCGTGAACCAGACCACGTTACAACCCTTGAAAGACCTAATTGAGACGAGGTTTATTCTGAAAGCATACTATCGCAAGGTTGCGTAACCTGACTCCTCACATGATTTCTAATCATCAGCATTGGTGTCATTTCTCTTGATATATCTTTCACACCAATCAAAACAGCACAACGTCTGGGCTAGCAGTCCCTTCGTCTCACTACCATGACACTCTCAATAAATAACACTTTTCCAAAACTTGCATTGAACTTCGCATTAATTATTGCCATTTGTGAATGTACAATTATATCTGCAAATCAGTGCTAGGTATTCAAAGACACTCCAGCAAGGGGCAATTGAGGAGAAACTTGACTTTCAGTGGCGCACCCGAAGCAAGACTACCTCGGAACCCACAGGCTGGGGCAAATCACTCAACAGCTCGAGCAAGGGCAGGTTATCCGAGTTCAGCTTCCATATGTCAGAACTGGTTAATCTGGGACAGACCATTACCATGTTCAGACTGGGGCAAGAACAGGTCGCCCTGACCAACAAGCAGAGTTGCAATCTTCTCTGAAGGAAATTGACAACAAATCACCAAGTACCCAGACTTGAGGCATCCAGAGCATCATCTTCTGCTTCGATCGTGACGTCTTCAACAAACTGCGTGTCGAGGAAGTCAATCCCTCACACCACTCGAAGTCCAATCTGCATTGGCAACTACCAAAAGTCCACCATGCTGGCATCTCCACCTGCATTTCCAAATTACCCGTCTGCACCATATACATCATACGCATTGCATTCAACCTCATAAGCATCTTACATCATATGCATACTCCAATCATACCATATTCCCCCAGCTCTTGCATCTCCGCGCTTCAGCATTTGCATTTGCACTTCCACTCGTATGAAATGTCATTTATCATCCAGCATTCATATACGCAAGTCAAGGTCCAGGATCAATCTCGAAGATTTCCAAGACCGTCGACCGCCCAGTCAGGGGCATCTTCCGCAAGATGGTGGGTTTGTCCCACGATTTTCAAGAGCTTCAAAGCAATCACCAAGCCCAGGCAGCGGCAATCTTCTGCAATCGTGGGTCTCTCCCATCAAAATTCGAAGTTATTCAAAGCAAGATTCAGCCCAGTCAGGGGAAGTCTTTTCAAGACTATGGGTCTTTCCCATGACGTATTTCAACCTTGCGGCTGATCAGATATGCAAATCAACATTCAGCCTAATCAGGGGCATACCATTCAAGACCGTGGGCGTTTCCCACGAAGTTGTTCAACCTTTTGTTGGGCAAATCCAAGAAGTTCAGTGCAAGATCCAACCCGAACAGGGGCATCTTCATCAAGACCGTAAGAGTCCCTCATGAAGTTGTTCAACCTTTTGTTGAGCAAGACAAGACATCAAGACAAACTCAGCCCAGTCAGGGGCGTCTTCTTCAGAGATCATGGGCGTAACCATAAAATCATTTCAACAAACCTGTAACCTCCAAGCAAGACGATGGGCGTACCCCATTGATTCATTTCAATTCAATCTTCCTCTTGGGTGTACCCTAGTGAGTTGTATTCAGCAAGCGTGACCGTTGTCAATTGCCTTACTATCATCCTTTTGGTGATAGTCGAAATTCGTCAGTTCAGCCTGCATCCTTTTGGTGTTGTTAAACTTCAAAATTGTGTTGTCCTATCATCCTTTTGGTGATAGCGACCTGTGTGTTGTGATTCGCTCCATCATCCTTTTGGTGTTGGGTCTGGCATTTCGTCGATGTCAGATTGTGCGATATTTCTTTTATGTTTTCGCTCTACCATCCTTTTGGTGGTAGGTCTGGCATTTCGTCGATGTTAGATTGCACGATATTTTATTTATTGTTTTCGCTCTACCATCCTTTTGGTGGTAGGTCTGGCATTTCGTCGATGTCAGATTGTGCGATATTTCTTTTGTGTTTTCGCTCTACCATCCTTTTGGTGGTAGGTCTGGCATTTCGTCGATGTCAGATTACGCGATGTTTTATTTGTGTTTTCGCTCTACCATCCTTTTGGTGGTAGGTCTGGCATTTCGTCGATGTCGGATTACACGATGTTTTATTTATGTTTTCGCTCTACCATCCTTTTGGTGGTAGGTCAGGCATTTCGTCGATGTCAGATTGTGCGATATTTCTTTTATGTTTTCGCTCTACCATCCTTTTGGTGGTAGGTCTGGTACTTCGTCGGTATCAGATTGCGCGATGTTTTCTTTTGTGTTTTCGCTCTACCATCCTTTTGGTGGTAGGTCTGGTACTTCGTCGGTATCAGATTGCGCGATGTTTTCTTTTGTGTTTTCGCTCTACCATCCTTTTGGTGGTAGGTCTGGTACTTCGTCGGTATCAGATTGTGCGATGTTTTCTTTTATGTTTTCGCTCTACCATCCTTTTGGTGGTAGGTCTGGTACTTCGTCGGTATCAGATTGCGCGATGTTTTCTTTTGTGTTTTCGCTCTACCATCCTTTTGGTGGTAGGTCTGGTACTTCGTCGGTATCAGATTGCGCGATGTTTTCTTTTGTGTTTTCGCTCTACCATCCTTTTGGTGGTAGGTCTGGTACTTCGTCGGTATCAGATTGCGCGATGTTTTCTTTTGTGTTTTCGCTCTACCATCCTTTTGGTGGTAGGTCTGATACTTCGTCGGTATCAGATTGCGCAATGTTTTGTTTGCGTTTTCGCTCTACCATCCTTTTGGTGGTGGGTCTGGTATTTCGTCGATATCAGATTGTGCGATGTTTTGGTGTGAGTTTCGTTCCCTCATCCCTTTTGGTGATGGTGGCTTGTGCCAGTCATTCACAGTTTCCTCAGAGGTTTACATTTATCATCACGTTCAGCCCTCAAGCATCTCTTTTTCTTTCGGACAAATTCAGGGTCTTCTTCATATCTAATCGACTTCTACCTCAGGAGTATGAGTGCTAATGCAGTTCATTCTCCTAGGTTTAAGCCCATTAGATAGGGGCATCTGTCATACCCCAAATTTGTCCTACCTGTGTATAGCCTCCATTATGTATATCTACCCATTTATTTTTATTTTTAAAAAGGGGGGGGGGCCCAAAAAAAAAATATGTTTTTATTTTCACTTAAGGGTATCCATTCAGGGTGTAAGAAATTTTATTTTTGATCTCGGTCCAACAAGTTAGGATATATGGCTTCATTCTCAGATTATTTATGTCACGCTTTGCAAATCATCAGATGGCCGAGATCAGGATTTGCGTAAATTTCAGTGCTCATCAATTCCACATGTTCAGAGATTTGTGAAGGAAAAGCTTTAAGTTGGATAAAACTCAAATCTAGAAATTATTTAAGCCTTAGTTATCTCAAATGGAAATTCAAGAGTGGTAGAACCCATTTATGGTTTTAATGGATCAAGCATAGGATTTCAAAATTCCAAAGAATTATCAGGGCCAAGGTTTAGATAAGGTTTAAAGGAGGATATGACAGCATGAGTTTTGTATTAACCGTGATCCACAAAAGCGCTGCAAGTGTTGTTACGGTAACTATGAGGGATGATAGCATGATGGTATCTCTTGTTGGAGAAGAGGTGGTATTGCTTAGTGTACGCCTCACGTTTGAATTATTTGGTGCTCCTTGCTTGGTGGAAATAGTTTCATTTTTTCTTGCTGAATGCTATACAGAATTAGGTCCCAGGCATTAAAGTTAATATGGATTAAGTTGCAGCTGATAAGAATGTTTCAAAATTAATTGTTTTGTTCTCGTAGACATCGGAGGGCCCGTTGCAGTCTTTTAAAGCCCATCCAAAATTAATGAGTTGTAATTACAATTCAACCAAAGGGGATTCTACATTGAATACATGTCCAAAAAGCCTTAAATTCATACAGGTCCATTTACAATTTTCATACAAGTTAAATCACCAAAATTAAGTATGATGTTACAGGCAACTTGCAGTCAATGTGAATACATGGATTGTAGAGCCCTTCGCCATATTACCATTACCCACACAATTACACACATCAACTCCACACACCAGCCTGCTACATTCCACCCGTATATACGTACAGCCCCTACCCCACAAGTCATCCTGCAAAGCACAACCAAAAGGAGACAAAACCTGCACCACATCAATGTTTCGACCCCACATCAGTACCTGCAAGGAAAAGACAATACATAACCATTTTTTTTTTACACAACATGGAAAAGAGAGACAGAGAAAGAGAGATGGATCCAGACGCGTTGGCAAAGGCGTTTGTGGAGCACTACTACACCACCTTCGACAGCAACCGTGCTGGACTTGCCACTCTTTACCAAGAAGGATCCATGCTTACCTTCGAAGGTCAGAAGATTCAAGGTTCCCCAAACATCATCGCCAAGCTCATTTCTCTCCCTTTCCAGCAGTACCATCACGCCAACACCACAACTCATACAAGCCACCTCACAGCGTGACCCCACATTTGCAAGTATTAAGCCCAAATAATTCCCCACTGGAAGTGACAAATTCCTTCCATATGATCCGTTTTTTAGCTTTCGTAACCAAACCATATTCTGGCCACTAAACCTGCAATACATAAAAGAAAGTGAAATAAAAACTGAAAAAACACAAGTTCCACAAAAGGACAAAATCACAAAGCCACAATATACACAGATTGGCAACGCACCTTCATTTGCTAAAAGGTTAAAGAGTCGTACAGCAACTTAAGGCGCACAAGCTTGCAAAAGAACCGTAATAACGCACCATTTTGCCAACCTGCAGATCGTACAAAGACAACAACAACGGTGTTTTGGCAGCACACGCCAAAAGACAAATTATAAACCGGTACGAACCAAATCACATGGGGAGAGTGGCAAAACGCAAAAAGTGAAAACAAAAACGACGAGGTCTTAACGAAAGGAGGGACTCAAGGCTACCGCAGAATTGAATTTTCCCCTCTCTTATCTCTATCAACCACAACAGACCAAAAAACGACACAATTGACAGGCACAGGGGGTGATATAAAAAACTCACCTCTGAAATCGCAAAAGGGGGGCTCTTGAAAAAGCTCCACCTTCAATCCTTTTTCCCTCTCGCTCCAACCCTCAACTCCTCTTTCTATTTTCTTTCAAATAACCTTCAACATAACCCGATAGAGGACCTTCGAATCGAATCTTCACAACAAGCTCGTAAACCCTCCATTTAGACCATTCTGAACCTCCCCATTCTTCATCAACAGCAAGAAAGCTGATACCAATCAACACCAAATTTCCTTGATCTTCTTCAAATAAATACCTTCAACTCATAGACTTTTCTTCTTCCACCTTCGAATCCTCAAACTAACTCATTTCACCCCCAATCTATCTTCAACTTAACAACAATAAATCCAACTCATAAACCAAAACCCATAATTTTCAAAACCTAGAAGAGAGCGGAAAGAGATGGAATAAAAAACTGTGAGACCACAACGAACTTATACCCAAACTCAGAGCTAAAAACCCACATCTCTCCTCTTTTCTTCAACCTCTAACCTTCAACCTCTAAACTTCAACAAACCCAAAAACCAGTGAACAATGAGAAAAGAAGAAAAGTTAAAGAGGCATTAGAATATGAAGAAGGTCGGACGGATCCTTTTGAACGCGTAGCCGGCGTCTTCGATGTGTCCTCTCCTTCATTGCTTTAATTTCTCTGAGCACAAGCTTGTGGGTCTCTTGTCTGTGAGAAGGAGTGGGTGAGAGGGCATCCGTTCAATTATTTTGAGGTGGGGCTGCTTCCGATGGACCGTGAGGCCTGATTGTTTTTTTTGTCTCATTTTTTATTTTGTTTTCATGTGCTGCATTTTGAGGGGATTGGGGCCTTTTGAAACCTTTGAATTCACTTAGACACACCGTAAATAAAACCCAGCATACTCCCCCTTCCTTTTTTTTCTCTTAAAATTTCTTTTTAAATTTTAAAATAAAGTTTTTTTTTCATAATGCTTTTTAAATAATCCGGTTGAAAGCTTCAATTAATTTATGTACATTTGTTAATATTTTCAATTAATATTGTAAAAGTTCTTTGGTAAACAATATTGGATTTATTTTCAATTATATTTTCTATTCGATTTTATTCATTTTTTTTCTTTTTTTACAGTTTGGGTCGATGACGATACCCCAAGTTATAACTTTGTCAATTTATTGACGAGTAGTGACAAACCCGAGACCGTTTTCTCTTTAACTTCTTTCATTTTCGTTTTTTATCGATTTCTTGCTTATTTTAGTCAATGATGACTTTAATAATTATTATCGGTCAAATTATTGATAGATGATAATTTTAGTCGAGACTATTTCACTTACACTTCAAATTATCTTTTAAAACATTTTCTCGAAAAAACTCCAAAAGAGGGAGCTTCTTGAAATCTAGCAGTTCTTGGACCTTCGAATGAGCAACTCTCGAGACTCGCTCTTGAGTTGTTGTTCATTCAATCTTTTGATTTTCTCAAACGCCTTACCAATATCTTTTCTCGATCAAACTTCGAAAGAAGAAGATTCTTGGAATCTAGCATTCCTTGAATCTTCGAGTGAATAGCTCTCGAGGCACGCTCTCGAGTTGTTATTCACTCAACCTTTCGACTTTTTCAAATTTAATCATTTTCAAACATTCTCCTAAGTCGAATGCTCGTCCGCATTCGCAACCCATTTCTTTCACAATTCCTCGTGGTCTCGATATTAGGAGCACCCTCAGGGACTAATATCGTTTCTCACAACCTTAACCCTTGACACGTCGTCAAGCCGGTTCCATCTTCAATCAAATCTTCGACACGTCGTCGAACCAGTTCAAAGCAATTCCCTTTTGGCCTCGCATGCCATTCTTCGATTCGATCCTTTCACAAAACATTTTTAAAAAAACTTACGAAAGAGGGATATTCTTAGAATCTAGCATTCTTTGAATATTCGAACGAGTAACTCTTGGGCGCGCCCCCGAGTTGTTGTTAGTTCATTCTTTCGTTTTCAAAATATCCAACTCTTATCTTCAACTCATTCAACCCAATTTCCGAAAGAACTGAGTTCTTGGGATCTCGCATTCCTTGAATTCTTGAGTGACAAGCTCTTGAGGCACGCCCTTAGGTTGTTTGTCAGTCACTCTTTCGTCTCTCAACTTAACTTCAACCCATTTCAAACCTCATATTTTCGTGGTCGTCCCCACGAACTACGGACGCTCTGATTCTTTATTCATTCTTGAATATAAGATACGTAGGCACAAGATTGCGATGATCTTGGCGAGCACACTTCTATCCATCTTCCATTTACCCCATCCTTTTCCGTAGTCGAACTACGACGCTCTGATTTCTCATTCCCGTCCGAACGAGCATACGTAGGCACAAGGGCCCCAATCCTTGGCGAGCACCCTATTCACTAACCACCCATTTCCCCTAGCGTCTTTACCTTTTACCCTACCAATTCTACCTTTAACGACGAGAAGAAAACCAGTAAACCTAGACAACACTCCCACAATTACCTTAAGAGGTTCCCGTCGAGTACGACGGACGTGAGGGGTGCTAATACCTTCCCCTCACGTAACCGACTCCCGAACCCGGAACTTGGTTGCGACAGCCCTGTTCCTATCCTTTTCGTTTTTAAGAGGTTTTCTCGATATTTTCCTCTCCCGTTTATTCGGGAAAAATAAAGTTCGGTGGCGACTCTGTCGAACCGCATTTCCGCGCCTTTCGCGCGAGGGTCGTATTTTCGAATGTGATTTTTCGAGGTGCGACAGTTTTGTCACACGTTTAGGGTTTTTATTCAGAGAGAAGAGAAGATTGAAATGCATAAAATGTTTGAAGTGTGGAAAGTGTGATTGTGAAGAGAAGAGATGTATTTATACTAAAACATATAGGCATACAAACAGTCAGAATTTGGCACGTTTGAATAAAGCATTAAATGAAAAGAATAAAAATCATTTCAAGCATTTATTGCTTCTGAAAAATTGGGGGGAAAATCAAGATTTTCACTATTCAAACTTCACCTCAAACGTCTCTTCAGTAGTGTACACGCCACCTTTGCAGATTTGGAGTGACACGTGTTTGCTTGCATGTGTTCTGAATTCTCTTGAGAAATGAAACGTTAACCAACATTCAGATCCTCTAAGGATTGTTAGTTCATAGTTTCACAAATGAAAATAAATAAGCAATCAGAGGAAATACTTCAGAGCATTAGGCATTTTTGCATCTGTAAAAAATTGCTTCTGACAAATATCATTTTGGACAAAAATCCATACCAATATTTTTCAGAATAAATTTGAATCTATCTTCAACAAGGGGTTTTGTAAAAATATCTTCCCATTGATGATCTGTATCAACAAAGGCCAAATTTATTATTCCCTTCTGAACATAGTCTCTGATGAAATGATGCTTAATTTCTACATGTTTTGCCTTAGAGTGTAAAATGGGGTTTTTAGACAAACATATAGCAGAAGTATTATCACAGAAGATAGAAATGTTACTTTCAAATATTTGATAATCTTCTAGCTGACTTTTCATCCAGAGCATCTGCGTGCTACATCCAGCAGCAGCAATATATTCTGCCTCTGTGGTTGAAAGTGCAATTGTGGGTTGCTTCTTGCTGTACCAAGAGATTAGATTTCTTCCTAGAAATTGACAACTTCCAGAAGTACTTTTCCTTTCCACTCTGTCTCCAGCGTAGTCAGCATCACAGAATCCAACTAATTTGAAATCATCAGATTTTCTGTAACACAAACCCATATTAGAAGTACCTTTCAGATACCTTAGAATCCTCTTGACAGCTGTCAAGTGTGATTCTCTAGGATCTTATTGGAATCTAGCACACAAGCATACACTGAACAATATGTCAGGTCTAGAAGCAGTTAAGTACAGAAGAGATCCTATCATACCTCTATAGAGCTTCTGATCTACTTTCTTACTTACCTCTTCCTTGCCAAGTGAGCTAGTTGGATGCATGGGAGTCTTTGCCAGCTTACTATCAGTCATGTTAAATTTCTTCAGAAGTTCTTTAACATATTTTGTCTGATGTATGTAAGTGCACTCTGGAGTTTGATTGACTTGGATTCCTAGAAAGAATCTGAGTTCTCCCATCATGCTCATTTCAAATTCTGCCTGCATACATGTAGCAAACTCCTTTCCCAGCATAGTATTGGTAGATCCAAATATTATATCATCCACATAAATTTGACAAATTAGAAGATCTTTCTTAATTGATTTACAAAAGAGTGTTGTGTCCACTTTGCCTATAATGAAATTTTTCTCCAGAAGAAAATTGCTCAATCTCTCATACCAAGCTCTGGGAGCTTGTTTTAAACCATATAGAGATTTCTTTAGTTTGAAAACATGATCTGGAAATTTTTCATTTTCAAAACCAGGAGGTTGGTGGACATAAACTTCTTCTTCTATAATACCATTTAGAAAGGCACTTTTAACATCCATCTGATACAAAGTGATGTTATTTTGTGCAGCAAATGAAATAAGAAGGCGTATAGATTCTAACCTTGCCACTGGAGCATAAGTTTCAGTGTAATCAATACCTTCTTGTTGACTGTACCCTTGAGCAACAAGCTTTGCCTTATTTATTTCAACCTCTCCTTTCTCATTTAGCTTATTTCTGAAGACCCATTTTGTTCCAATTATATTGAATCCTTGTGGTCTTTAAACTAAATCTCACACATCATTTCTGGTGAATTAATTTAACTCTTCTTGCATGGCAATAATTTAATCATTGTCTTGCAGAGCTTCATCTACAGAAGATGGTTCAATTTCTGACACCAGTCCAAATAATGATGCTTCAGATGATCTTAGAAAGGATCTTGTTCTAATGGGATCATCCTTCTTTCCAATAATGACATTCTCTGGATGAGAAGCTTTAATTCTGGATGATGATCCTCTAACAGTTGATTCTTCAGAAATGTTTAGATTGTTCATCTGAGAAGTTAAAGGAATAGCATCTGGCGTTGCTTCTGGTTCCTTCATTTGAGCTTTGTCTGCCTCTGGGACTTCAGAGTCAGTGAAGACTACTTCTCTATCTGCAGAGTTTTCAGACTGCTTTGGCTTTTTATTGCCAAGCTTATCATCAAATCTAACATGTAAAGATTCTTCCACAATCTGTGTCTCAGTGTTGTATACTCTGTAGCCTTTAGAGCGTTCAGAATATCCAAGCATGAAACACTTCTGTGCTTTGGAATCAAACTTGTTGAGATTTTCTTTAGTATTTAACATATAACAAATACATCCAAAAGGATGAAAATATGAAATGATGGGCTTTCTGTTCTTCCACAGTTCATATGGAGTCTTCTCTAGAAGAGGTCTTACAGACACTCTGTTCTGAATGTAACAGGCTGTGTTGATTGCTTTTGTCCAAAAGTGTTTTGCCAGATTTGTCTCATTGATCATGGTTCTGGACATTTCTTGCAGAGTTCTGTTTTTCCTCTCTACAACCCCATTTTATTGTGAAGTTCTAGGACAGGAAAAATCATGAGCAATGCCATTTTCATTAAAATATTTTTCAAAATATTTATTTTCAAATTCACCACCATGATCACTTCTGACTTTTATAATTTTGAAATCTTTTTCATTCTGGACTTGCTTGCAGAAGTCAAAGAACACAGAATGTGACTCATCCTTGTGTTTTAAGAACTTTACCCATGTCCATCTACTATAGTCATCAACAATGACTAATCCATACTTCTTGCCTCTGATGGATGCAGTTTTCACTGGTCCAAACAGATCAATATGAAGTAATTCTAGTGGTTTGGAAGTAGAAACAACATTTTTTGATTTAAAAGATGATTTTGAAAACTTTCCTTTTTGGCATGCTTCACAAAGAGCATCTGAGGTGAACTTCAGATTAGGAGTCCTCTGACAAGATTAAGTTTATTAATCTAAGATATACGTCTCATATTAATATGGCCCAATCTTCTGTGCCAGACCCATTGCTCTTCATTAACAGACAAGAGGCATTTAACATTCTGAACTTTAAGTTCTGAAAGATTTATTTTATAAATGTTGTTTTTCCTCTTACCACTAAATAGGATAGAGCCATCCTTTTGACTAATAGCTTTACAACATTTTTGATTAAAGATAATATCATAACCATTGTCACTTAATTGACTTATGGACAATAAGTTATGCTTTAACCCTTCAACAAGTAAAACATTAGTAATAGAGGGAAGTTTACCATTTCCAATGGTGCCAGATCCAATGATCTTACCCTTCTGGTTCCCTCCAAACTTCACATCACCTCCAGATCTAAGCTCCAGGCTTTGGAACATAGACCTTTCTCATGTCATGTGTCATGAGCATCCAGAGTCCAGGTACCATGATTGGTGTCCTGACCTTGCTGCTAAGAACATCTGCAACAGGAATTATTTTACTTTTAGGTACCCAGATCTTCTTGGGTCCTTTAGGGTTAGTGGTTCTGAAGGTTTGTCTAAACTTCTGTTTTTCAACATAAGGTTTATTCTGACTAGCCTTAGATTTAAACACATGAATATTCTTTTCAGAGCGTGTTTGTTCAATATCATTCAAGTGACCAAATTTAAAGTGTGAATATAAAGGAGTTTTCTTGATGATAATTTTATCAACAGGTTTTGGATTTAAATCCTTTCGAGAGGGGGATTCATATCCAATACCTTTTCTGTTATTTCTGCTAACTCCATAGATCATAGAAGCCATTTTGCTTCTGTCTATGCTTTTAGCAAGAAACTTCTGAAAGCTATAATCATATTTTTCCAAAATATTTTTGCATTCAGATTCAGTTTCAGAATCAGAGTTTTGTTGAGCTAATTCAGAATCAGTTTTTAATTTTAAGTTCTTTTCATTTAGCTCAGCTACTTCTGATTTGAGAATTTTATTCTCAGATACAAGATTGCTTTGACGCTTCTTGTATTTGAGCTTAATATTGTTATAGCTTTTCAAAACTTCTGATAACACTTTGATAAGTTCTTCTTTAGTAAGTTTAGCCATTACCTCTTCAGCGTCAGAGTCAGATTCAGATCCTGAAGTTCCTTCCTCCTGATCTTCTATGTCTGCCATCAAAGCTACATTGGCACATTCTTCTTCTGACTCAGATTCAGATTCAGATGTATCTGAATCATCCCAGGTGGCCATCAGAACCTTTTTCTTCTTATCAAATTTTCTTTTAGGCTTTTCTTTCAGCACCTTTGGACATTCATTTTTGTAATGTCCAGGTTCTTTACATTCATAATAGACAACCTCCTTTTTGCCAGATCTTCTGTGTCCAGAAGATTCTTTTCTTTGGTCAGGCTTTCTGAAGTTTCTGAACTTCTTTCCTTTATGCTTCCAGAGTTTGTTTATTCTTCTGGACAGCATGGACAGTTCATCTTCATCTTCAGATGAGGATTCTTCAGAGCTTTCCTCTATTACCTGCAATGCTTTAGCAGATTTATTAGATTTTAAAGCTACAGATTTACCTTTCTTTTGAGGTTCATCTTCCTCAAGTTCTATTTCATGACTTCTTAGTGAACTGATCAATTCCTCCAAGGAGATCTTGTTCAGATCTTTGGCCATCTTCAGCGCTGTCACCATAGGTCTCCATCTGGTGGGTAAGCTTCTGATAATCTTTTTCACATGATCAGCAGTAGAGTATCCTTTATCCAGAACCTTTAGTCCAACTGTAAGTATTTGAAATCTGGAGAACATAGCTTCAACAGATTCAGAGTCTTCCATCTTGAAGGCTTCATACTTCTGGATCAGAGCCAGAGCCTTTGTTTCCTTGACTTGAGAGTTTCCCTCATGAGTCATCTTTAAGGATTCAAACATGTCAAATGCAGTTTCCCTGTTTGTAATTTTTTCATACTCAGTATGAGATATTGCATTCAACAATATTGTTCTGGCCTTGTGATGATTTCTAAATTCTTTCTTCTGAGCATCTGTCATAGATTTTCTGTCTATCTTCTTGCCATTCCCATTTGTGGGATGAGCATATCCATCTATGACCATATCCCATAAATCAGCATCATATCCAAGGGAAAAACTTTCAATTCTTTCTTTCCAATAATCAAATTTCTCCCCATCAAACATAGGGGGTTTGGTGCTGATTCTGTCCCTTTCTTCATATTTGTTGTTAATGTTAGACATTGTATTATCAACCATAGTAACAACCAAATATATATCAAAGTATTTCTCTCTGGATCTTTATTGTCACTGTTAAGTGGTAGCACACACAGAACCGGAGCTCTGATGCCAACTGAAGGTGAGATAATACTTAGAAGGGGGGGGGGGGGTTGAATAAGTATGAAGATTAAAACTTAGAAATAAAAACTCAAGTATTTTTATCTTGGTTCGTTGAACTCAACTACTCCAGTCCACCCTTCCTAGAGTGATTTGCCTTTCTCAATCAAGGACTTAATCCACTATTTAATCAACTGATTACAATAGTTAACACTTAGAACAACTGTTTAAAGTCTTCTCAAGAACTACTGATCCTAACTGGATCTTCTTAAGGTATACAATCAAATGTAATATAAATACAAGTGTTTAAGATTGCTTCTATAAAGCTTTATCACAACTGTGATTTTTCACTTAACTATTTAGAACAAAGAAATAAATTCTTAGAATGAATATGAATAGTATGAGAGCTTGAATGTTGATTTCTTTTGGAAAAACGTCAACTGAAGAAATTGGTGAAGTCTTGCTTTTATAGGCAGCTGATCCAAGGTGAGCTTCACGTTGAGAAGAGTGTCCAAAAGGTCTGAGCCTTTTTGTCTTCACATCAAGTGACCTTTCCTAGAAGAAGAAAGCACAGAAAAATCTTTTTTGTCTGTGTTTTTGTGTCTAGCATAAATAAGGAAAGAGACGTTTGGTTCACTCCAACGGATATAAACTTTGAATAATTCTTCTTTAGTTTTCAGCAAATTCATCAGAGTCTAATTGGGTCAGAGTCTTCTGATGATGATCAGAGTTTTGCTGAATCAGAGTCTTCTGCAGCAGGTGTGCTTTCAGCGTGTTTAAGATCAGAGCATATTTGAGACAGATCTTCAGTACTGGCAGCTTTAGTACTTTCAGAATCTTCGGTAGAAACTATGCTTTGAAAAACTCTTCATACAAAATTCTTCTTTGGTTCAGATGCTTCTGACTTGCTTCAGATTCTTCTGGAGCTTCTGCTTCAGATCCTTCTGGAGGCTACGCTCAGGATCTTCTGTTGGCAGCAATCAGAATCTTCTAATGGATGCATCTGGCGCTTCAGAGTCTTGCTAATTTCTTGTGTTCAATTCTGATTTACTTCTGGAGTGTTAATTCCTTTACTATCTGCAGTAAAAACTCTCAAGCAAATTTTAGAGTATATAATTCTTAAATACAAAATTTCATAATAGTTATCATCAAAACATAGAGATATTATTAAGAACCAATCTGTGTTCTAACAGATCCGGCCTTCGAGTTTGATGCTCGCTTTTATTTAGCGAATGCCTGCTGGTTAGCAGAAGAGGTTTTCTCAACTTCGGGTTGAGCCGGCCTTCGGGTTCGATGCCTGACGGTGATGTCAGATGTTATTCTCAACTTCGGTTAGAGCCGGCCTTCTGGTTCGATGCCTGTTTTTATTTAACAGATGCCTGACGTCGATGTCAGAGGTTTTCTCAACTTCGGTTTGAGCCGGCCTTCGGGTTCGATGCCTGTTTTTATTTAACAGATGCTTGACGGTGATGTCAGAGGTTATTCTCAACTTCAGTTAGAGCCGACCTTCGGGTTCGATGCCTGTTTGTTTAACAGATGCCTGATGGTGGAATCAGATGATCTTTCTGACTTAGTGTCATTGCCTGTGTAATAGCAGATGTTTCTTCCGACCGCGCGTCGAGGTTTTCTGGTCGGTAATCAGTTAGTTGTTTGCCGTTGCAATTATCAGATTCAGTTATTTTCCGAGATTTTGACCCAGTAACAAGTTTGAAGTTCTATATCTGTGGTTGGAAAATTTCCGATTTCTTTGGTATTCAACCGTCTTTTACCTTGATTGTTTGAAATTCATTCGCTTTTCACTCATTTAGGTCCAAGTCGCTTGAACAGGGGCAGCTATTGTACCCTAAAATTTGACCAACCTCTTTGTTTGGCTTATGTTTCATTTCATTTCTTTTGCATTTGCATTTGCATATCATTGTCCTTTGCAGGGGATCAAGAGAAGTGTCCCATTCAAGAGAAGAGTATCAAGGGTATCAAGCTTAACCAAGAGTGCTTATTCAAGCTTTCAAGTGATTACAATCATCAGGAAATGGCCAAAGGTTTTTGAAAGAGAAGGTTGATGGTTGTTGCTTATCTCCTACCTTAGAGGTCAACAGAAGATCATCAGGGGATCACAAGTTCATGATTATGGATAAGAGATGTTTGAGAAGCTCATTGACTGCTTTGGAAGCTATTGTGGAGCTTGTCTAAACATTTATTTCATTTGTAAGAGATCACTGTCAAGGGTTGTGCACCTACGGTTTCATCTGGTCAACTGAGGACTTGAGGGAGTTTGAGACTTGGTCTTAGATCCTTGGAGTCATGGAAAGTTATGTTGAGACATCTAGGATATCATGCTAAGTTCAAATCAAGAAGAATCAAGAGTTCAAGAGGTTACTAAATTAGGGTTTCAAAGGATCTCAGTGTAAAATCCCCTTCTTTAGTGCCCAACTTCAAGGACAATTTACCTCATAATACAAGTTCAATCTCACTTTCATGTAAACATGAGACTTGTAGGGAATATTCTAAGCTTTCTTTTGAGTACCATAAATCATCCATTGGGTTTGTGGAACTCATGTTATGATGCCATCAAGTTATAGGTCTCAGATGAACATATTTTTCAGTCAACAAAAGTCAACTCACTTCCAAGGCACTTTTGGCCTAGAATTAAGTTTCTCCTCCACTTGAGGTGAACATGAAAGTTGTTCCTTATGACCTTAGCTTTCCAAAACGTCTTAGAAGTCCTTGATATCATTTGTGGAACTCAAGTTATGGATCTTATAAGGCAAGGGTATTTTGGGAAACTTGGATTATAGGCCATTTTGATTATGGGTCATTTACATGCACTTAAGTACTTCAAATGAAACTTCAACCAACATGAAATTTGCCCCAAATGACCTCATTTACACGCTAAAACTTAAGATTGGTGTGAATTATGCTTGGTTATGGACATTGGGTGAGAAATGTCAAGTGAAAATGGACTTTTAAAGGTGATTTGAATTGAACTCATTATAGGTTTTTTCCTGTCTCCTTTTGATCCAACTTTATTCACAATGCACCCATGAACAAAATGCACAAGTTAGTATGGTTCATGAAGAGCAAAAACACGTGGAAATTGAAGCTTACTTCACAAAGAAGTTTCTCATTCAAACATCCAAATTGGACTAGATACAAGGCCCAATCCAATTCCATCATGAAATTCAACATACCAGCTACCAATTGGGATGATTTTCATGTGTGTAGGCATTTGTTTTCACGTGTGCATGAAAGAATCACATTTTTGGGCATTTTGAAAATTCATCACAACAAGGCTTCATGGGCCTCCAATTTCATTTCAAATCCAACATATATAAGTTCACAATGTGAATTGAGAGCTCAGAAGCGCATTTTGGAGCCAGAGCAAGTAATTTCCATTTTAAAACTTCCAAAGAAAATTCCAAATCTTGTTTTCCATTTCACAACAATTCAACTTCAATTGAGGTGTGATTCTCCTTCCTTGAGCAAATTGGAGTGGATCTGGACGCTTTCAAGCAAGCAAGCAAGCTGTTGAAGCACCAACGGAGTGTCTCTGTTAAGTAAGTTTTCAATCAACTTTTCTCTCATTCTAGAGCTTGATCTAGGTCTATATTGGCTGCATCTGGAGCCATACCTCGTGTAGGCCATGTTTGAGTGTTTAATTGTCATGTTTGATGAAGATTGCAGATGTGCATCTCAACTTTGATCCGTTCGATTCTCTTTATTTAGCCATGTTTAAAACTAATGGATCTTGGATTTGAGATGTACATGAGCTTAGCTTCATTTTGATATGCATTTTTCCAGGTTTGGTGATGTTTGGGTCGCCTGAGCTCCGGCCTGTTCGCCGGGGAAGACGACCGGAGCTATGGCTCCGGCGTCTGGTCTTAAACCCTCAGGGCTGACGTGTTTGTGTTTGACTCATTGACCAGTTGAGATGGATGGTCCAGATCTGTTTGACTTGCACGCGTGTATAATTGACTTCCACGTCAATAAGTGATACGATGCGTTTTGATCCAAGCTAAATTGGATTGGGCTTGCTTTGCTTTTCACACACCCCTGATTGTGAGCCTAATGCAATTGAACGTGGATCTCTTGCTGGCTGCACCTCCCTTCCTTTTATTCTTTTTTATTTTATTTCTTTTATTTCTGTTTTTCTTTTTTATTGTTAAAAATACTTCCAAATGTCATAAAATCCCACAAAACATATTTCCCAACACCTTAGAGTGTTATTTAATTTTCTATAATTTTTAATTCCATTTTTCTTTTATTTTGTAATTAATTTGGGATTTTACAATTGGAAGTGTTTTTGTGATGGTTTCCTTTTGTTCTTGTTTTTTTTTAGGCCATTTGTAACCACCCATGAGCAATGCCTCCTCTCCGTTTTGATGATGGATTGAGGTGCCTTTGAGGCTAGTTTTGGTCAATGTTTGACCTATTTTTGTTTGACTTTGGTTTATTTTTATTTGACCCTCGACAAATACCTTTCAAAGTGGAGCACCCTAGTGGATTAATTCCTTTGGTGATGCTTTGATTGGATTTTGGTTTTGATGTTTTGGCCTCTGGTTGCAAATATATTTATGAGCTTTGTCTTTTATTTGGCATTTATTGAACCATTTTCCTATTTTTGGTGAACCTTGCAAGTCAAGTCACCCTAATGAAGGTTCATACAAACTAGTTGACCTAGTTCTTTTGGGAGATGACCCTCGTGGATCCCATATGCTTCCAACACCTCTTGATTCACATTCATAACATGTTGAAGTTGCTGGTTGCAAGTTTGTAGGTCCTACACTTGTTTGGTTTGTGTTGCAAGTTACTTCTAATTAGGGCTTTCCATTTGCATTTGAATGTTGAAAGTGGTTTGAACTTAGGTTCTTTCCCATGCCCTACCTTGCAACTTGTCTTGTTTCCTCTTCTTCTTTCATTTGTGCATCTTCTTCCCTTGTTCTCACTTCTGTCCATGGGACTTTGGAACTCATTCTATTTGATTTGGTGCTCTTTGTTTGCACTTTGAGTTTAACTTGGATGAGATGCCACTTTGAGAATTCTTTTGTGCTTTCTTGTTTGCATGACCATTTTGATGCTTATGGTTGAGTTTTTTTTCTTTGTTGCTAGCTGACCAAGCCTATTCTCCCATCCTCATCTTGATCATGTCTTCTTCTCCTTCTTATTTGTTTGCCTTTTGGTTTGGTGATCGATGTTTGAATGGTTGTAGGGGTTGTAACTTCTCCCATTTCATCTCACTTTTACTTGGACTTGTTCAAGTCTTCTTTCTTGCATTTCTCTTTTGTTTTGCACCTTTTACATGGTTTCAAGAGGTTGATATGTGCTTGTGGTTGTTTCTTCCCCACACTTTTTTCCTCCCTCTTTTCTTTGTGTTGTATTTCATGTTTGCATCTCTTTCTCTCATTTCATCTGTGATTGAATTATCTGTTGTTTACTTGGTCTTTTGCCATGATCCATTAGGATTCCTAGTCCCTCTGTTTAAGATGGGAGTATGAGAGACATTAGGTGTTAAATCCTTAGCATGATAACATTAGGATAGTCTTTTCCCCTCTTAATCTCAATCTTAGGAGCGCAGTGTATGATAATATTAGGGTTGAGTTAGTTTCCCCTTAGTTGTGTCTTCTCTCTTATCATCTTCAAACTTCTTCAAGACATGTAATAAAGGATAATGAGTGTTGTACGCTACAAGCCTTAAGCATTTGAGAAATTATGATTAGGGCAGTTCCCTCTTTTGGGATAAATAACAAACAGTGGCGACTCTTCTGTCCTTGCCGGCCCCTCTTCGCAGCGATGCAACAACTACCAAAGGAGGAGTTTTTTGCTTGACTGTAGAGTTCTTGGTGAGGAAAGCTTAACACCATGATGATAATTTGTGTATGGACGCATTCGAGGCTATCCTTTCCTTGCTTATTTATGGTATCTTTTTGTTCCCTAGATTTGAAAACTTTGTGGATCTCAATACCATCAAAATCTTCTTGAAAAAGAACCTCGTGCCTACATTGCTAGCGGATGCCTACCATTCTATTCATCTGAGCATTCCCACAATGGAGGGATGATCACTTGTTGTGTTCCTTTACTATACAAGTGGTTTATTTCGCACTTGCATAAGGCTAATGCTTTTTGGGATCTGAAGAAAGGTTGGTGGTCACAGAAGATCATGGCTCTCACTCACTCAAACATTGATTGGTACAATCGTATCTATGATGGCGTGACGGTTATTGATAGCTGCGTAGATTTTGGTAATATACCTCTTCTTGGTACTAATGAAGGGATCAGTTACAACCTAGTTTTTGCTCATCGATAGTTGGGATATCCTTTGAAGCACAAGCCCAACAGTGTTCATGTGGAAAGTATTTTCTTCAAGGAAGAGAAGAATAATCAAGAGTTGAAAGAAAAGATCCTAAAAGCTTGGAGTCATTTGCATAAGAAGGGGAAGAAAGACCTGGGAAAGCCTAATTGTGTTTCTTTGGAACTCTATCTCCAATGGGTCCGAAAAAGGGCTATTGAGTTGAAGATGCCATATTTCTGACAAGAGCCCACTGTTTTGAAGGAGGAGCGCACCTTGATCTTCATGTCTGAGGAGGAGAACCTGAGAATCGCTTTGAACAAAGCACAACAAACAGAAGACGCTTGGAAGCATAAGTATCAAGTGGTTGTCAAAGAGAATGTAGAACTCCAGAGACAACTGCAAATGAAGAATGAAGAAGTGATCTCTTGTAAGAAAAGGAAAGCATCTGAGGATTTATCTTCATCTAGTCCTCAGTCGAATTTGTGGAAGCTAATTGTGGATAACCTTATTCTCGAGAAGGCTCAGATGGAAGAAGAGATCTAGAAGCTCAACATGAGGCTGTTAGGAGAATCTCTTTAGGAATTTTGTTAGCTTTTATTTAGCTTTCTATTTAAGACTCTTGTAAGAAGTACTGATATGTTGTAATTCAAACTGTTGAAAAAGAGTTTTTGGTATCTCTTGATGTTTGTAAAAAAAATTAGTTCCATGAAACTTTTTGCATTGCATGAGCATGTCGTCACATTTTCATTTGCATTTTCATTTCTCAGTCTTGAGTCTCATCTTCCTCTTCCTGTCTCTAGAAGGATACCTAGCATGCATTTTGGAGAAATGGCAACGATGAACGAGCTCTTGAAAGACCAGAAAGCCTTGAAGGAGGAAATCAGGATCCTTAAAGGTCAGATGAATTGGGTTTTGGAGACCTTGCATAATTTGATGAAGAATGAAGGGCATTCTCACCCTGTTTCATCCAGAGAGGTTGTCACTTCGTCACCTCCGGTGGCTCTTCCAACTCAAGGACCACCTAAGTTTCAATGGTCAGACTGCCATCAGCTGCGTCAGTACCCCTACAAAGGACAAGAAAGCCAGAAAGGTATTTCACTCCTCTACCAATGTTATACAGTCAGATTTTTCCGGACTTGATTAAAAGTGGTTTGATAGTGCCAAAGGAGATAGATCCAGTAATCCCTCCATACTCGCCAAGCTTTGATGCCAACATTCGATGTGACTACCATGTTGGGACACAAGGGCGTTCAAGTGAAGACTGTAAGGTGCTCGGGAGAAAAATTCAGAATTTACTTGACTCCAAGATGATCTCATTCATGCCTCAAGGCGTTCAAATCAACAATCCTTCACCACTTCATGTGCCTCCTCCACATCAAGGGCACGCACCTGAGGAAGATGCTAGTCAACCAGCATTTGGCCCTGCACCAAAACGTCATCCTCATCAAGTGGTTACCAAAAGAGCACCTCATCATTCATTGGTTGTTTCCCCTCAAGGTTCTCAAAGTCAGAGCATGAATAAGAAGAATCATGTCAAAAGGATAGGGCGTGCTATAAGTCGGTTACTGTGCGGCTGAGTAAACTTTATCCGCTACTAATTCAGAACTTGTTGGTGACTCCACGAGCTCTTAACCCTGTGCTAGGACCATGGCACAACACAAACTTGACTTGTGAGTTTCACAAAGGGGTTGAAGGACATGAGTTAGATACTTATTTAGCATTAGGATCTGTTGTGCAAGAGTTGGTCTATGACAAAGATATTATCCTTGAAGAAGATCACCCATAAGTTGAATGTAAGTACCATACTGGAACAATGGGGCATCTGGTGGAAGAGTGCAAGGGTTTTGGGTTAAAGTTGCAAAGTTTGTTGGAGCTGTTAAAACCTCAAGAAGGTAAACCAAGTGTCAGTGTCTCAACTTCTGAAGAAAAAGACAAAGGACCTATGAGGCCTCTCAAGGTTCTGTACCACAAGGAGCAGGTAATCGGTGATGGAGATGTTCCCCTGTTTGAACCGAGAAATTGAAGTTGGTAAAGTCAATTCTCCGAAGCTGGCTGTATTTTGATTGTTTCAGTATTTTCAGTTGTATTTTCCTTGCTTTTAATTTCATGTATGCTCGTAAGCTTTGTTGTTTGTTGAATTAGCAAGATTAATGAAATATTTATGCATCTTTTGAATCAATCCATTTGTATCCACTAATTTTCTTTTATTTTCATAAAAAGCAAAAATATTTATCTTTTTCCATCCACTTATCTTTATCAAACTGTTGTTTAAGCAAAGATTAGGGAGCATGATGAAAATATTATATCCATAACTGTTTTTGGTGTGCTTTCAATTAAACTTTGCCGATGATGTAAGGCATTGTTTCAATTCCTAAACACTTGAGAAATAAAGAGTTAATCCCTTGTTAACCCTTTTTGAGCCTAGAAGTAGAAGTTTCCTTCGGATCTCAAAAACTTGTAATCTCAACCTTGGGGTGGGTAGTTCTCAGTTAACTTGGCAATATGTGTATACAAGGACACCTTTCATATAAAGGTTACACTCACAGGTTCCTTCGCACACGACAAGCAACTGTCGAAGATGTTTTCCAAGCCTATAAAAGGCCAATGATGATTCGCAATAGCGATTAAACTAGGTAGTCACCTTCTCTCTCAAAAAGAAAAGTCCGCTAAGTAAAAATCTATAAAGGAGACTTAGGCAAAATAGGGGTATCCCGCTGATTGTATATCCAAAAGAAACAGTTCAGGCAAAAATCAGGGATAATAAAAAGAGGAAATCCATAAAGCTTTAACTCTGAAAGTCCTCAATAACAAAAACAACCCAAATGTTGTAGGGGAGTAGTGACTACCCTAGGTTTTGAACCATCAACAACTATCATCAGTTCAAATCCTAACCTATAGGAACCTGAGTGCATAACATGAGTTAACTGAATGTAGGATGGATGTTCATTATGAAGATCGGGAGGGAACAAATAAACTTTGAGCCTTTATCCTTTATTTCTTGAATATTAAACCAAGCCACGTTATAACCCTTAAAAGACCTAATTGAGGTAAGGTTGTTTGAAAGCATACTACAACAAGGTTGGATAACCTGACTCCTAATGATCTTTTCTTCTTGTTGGTCACTTCACCTGTCCTTCTGTAAATCACAGGATCCACTTTGTTTTTGATCTTTGAATCACTCCACTGCGCTTTACCAATAACTTCGTTTTCAAAAGCTTGCATAAACATTGCATTGAAATCGCCAATTTTAATGAACAATACTGTTTGCAAGATAATCTGATATCAAAAGAATCCTGACAAATGCACCTAGCTAGGGAATTTGACTTGGTATAGGAAGTTCGTAATGGGGCAACCAATTTGAAGGATTTGTTAACTACTCATTCCCATGAGTTAGCAAATCAGGGGCAGAACCCATTGAAGTTCAAAACATTAGGGCAAGCAATCTTGAGGTCATTTTTACGGCAAGTTGTTTCCCAACTCCTTTCAAGGAAAAGACTCCAGTGACTCGTCAACAGGGGCAAGTCTGCTTCTCAGTTATTATTCAAAGTCTAAAGAATTTGTTGTCCAAGATTCAGACAATCTGTGGCAATCAGGTCGAGATCCGACAGATCTCTCAAAGACCAGTTAATCAGGAGTAGTTAGGTCGAGGTTAGATGAATCTCTTGAGGATCAGTTAGTCTGGAGAAACTCCTTCACAGATCGACCAGCTAACAAGGGCAAGTTTGTTCCCCATTTATCACCCCACAGCCTGACGGACAAGTTTGAGGACTTTATGGTGCAAGTGCAGCTAAACTGGGGCAGTTATATCGAGATTCATGAATCTCTCCAAGAGTTTGAAGATATTGAAGTATCTTGTACGCCAATTCTTCTGTAAAATCCTCTTGATAATTTCTTCTTGCAGACCATGTAATCTAGGGCACCAGAAATTTGAAGATTATTAGTTGCAAGGGTCGTTACTCATTATGATGATCATTATGCAAGATAGAGTATAGAGCTAATTGGTTCTTGTGACATCTTCTGCCAGCTTCCCCAGTAAGTTGTTACTTCAGTTGATATTGGCAATTTCCCATGGATTCCTTTTTCAACAAAAGATTGGGCTCGTGGTAGCAATCCTCATGTGAAGCATGATGTTATATCCTGAGTGGAATACTATTATCCCCAAAGAAGGTTGTGATCTTGAAGAAGAACTTTTGGTTCTACATTTTTGTCCTCGGTGATGGTCCAATCTAGTGAGGTTGGTTGGGTATCCTTGTAGAGATATTTAGTTCATCTCCAGCTTTATTTCCATTTTTCAGCATAGGCATAAGCATAAACATGGCACACAGGCATTCATACATATGCATAGCATCTGTGCATTGCTGCTACTTTTCTAGTGTTTACCTGTTTCTTTCACTTTGACGTTTATTCCCCAAGTGACTGGGTTTGTCTCTTCTCTCCAATAGAGTTTTCAGCCTTTAGGCATAAAGTGCTCCTTATTTCTAATTTCTCGACAGAGTTCGATCCTCGTGGGTGATGGTTGTTTCAGTTATCTTTTCCATGTTTGGATAAGGTAAATTCCTATTTGAGTTCACCCCTCAATGGCTGGAGTTTTGTTTGACCGTTTCTTTCTAGCTCGTTCCTAGATTGAAATTTGGCCCCTAAAAGGTGTAGCTTCCAAATCTATGTTGGCCACACATTTATCGTGCACTATATTCCCCAAGAAGAATCTTTTAAAGATCCCCATTGAAGATAAAATCTTCCTCCAACAATGTTGTGGTAACAACATTCCCCTAGAATTTATATTCAAATTAAATGGCATCTCTTTGAGAAAATTGAGGAAAATTCGGTGGGTTATTTCTCTTTGTTTGAGAAAATTGGCTTGTAAAGCAACCTGAAGCCCACATATCTTTTTATGAGATCCCCAGTAAGTCCAGTGGTGAGTGGCATTTATTTTAAAAGTCCAGTGGTGACTGACATATATTTTTAAGTCCAGTGGTGACTGGCAGTTTCTTTTGAATATCCAGTGGTGACTGGCATTTGTTTTTAAGTCTAGTGGTGAATGTCAGTTTCTTTTGAATGTCCAGTGGTTACTGGCATTTATTTTTTAAGTCCAGTGGTGACTAACAGTTTCTTTTGAATGTTCAATGGTGACTGGCATTTCTTTTGAAAGTCAAGTGGTGACTGACATTTCTTTTAAAGTCCAATAATGACTGGAATTTTCTTTTAAAGTCCAGTAGTGACTGGCGTTGTTAAAAGTACAGTGGTGATTGACGTTTCTTTTGAAAGTCCAGTGGTGACTAGCATTTCTTTTGAAAGTCCAGTGGTGACTGGCATTTCTTTTAAAGTTTAGTAATGACTAACATTTTCTTTTAAAGTTTAGTGGTGACTGGTGTTATTAAAAGTCCAGTGGTGACTGGCATTTCTTTTGAAAGTCCAGTGGTGACTAACGCTTCCTTTGAAAGTCCAATGGTGACTGGCATTTCTTTTAGTAGTGACTGGCATTTTCTTTTAAAGTCCAGTGGTGGCTGACGTTGTTAAAAGTCCAGTGGTGACTAACATTTCTTTTGAAAGTCTAGTGGTGACTGACATTTCTTTTAAATTCCAATAGTGACTGACATTTTCTTTTAAAGTTTAGTGGTGACTGGCATTTATTTGAAAGTCCAGTGGTGACTGGAATTTACTTTAAAGTCTAATGGTAATTGGCATTTCTTTTTGAAAGTCCAGTTGGTAACTGGCATCGTTTGAAAATCCAATGGGTTATTGGTACCTAAAGTCCAATTGTTTTTGGCACTCTTATCCCACTTTGCTATTGATATTTAGAGTTTGTTACTTCTCTGTCCTTTCTGGTTTCTTGAAGATCCCATTTGAACTCTTCATTTTAATAAGTTTCCAGAAAGTTTTTTTTTTACTTTCCAATGTTTGCCTGATCTCTTGTAAGAGGTTTATTTCTCAACTCCCTTGGTCTCTGGTTAGACGACCACTTTCTTCAATTATCTTGTTAGAAGTTTAACCTTTTACTTAAATTGATCCCCGGTGGAGATCATATTTCTTTCTGGTTTTATTCCCAGTAAAGGGTCTGTTTTTGTCCTTATTATAGCATGTCGTTTGGTCATGTCTGAACTTGTTAATCCACTACTCTGGATTATTCCCCAATGGAGACCATCTCTTGGTTTTATCTCCAGGAAGGATCCTTTTCTTCTAGGGTGTCAGCCGATCATGTTTGAACCAATTTTACCATCAGTTTAGATTTCTCCATGTTTGTTTCAGCTTCCCTGGTGTTGTTGTCATCCCCAGTGAGTGGTTACTCATTGTGTCGATGCTTTCCCTGCTTGCTTTTGTTGTCGTCTGCATTCTTTGCACTTAGCATCTCATCATTTTCACCATAGAGGAGTTCATGGCATGTCAGCATTGTATGGTTTTCTTTTGTTCATGTAAGTGCTCTTAATTGGCTGCATTTTATGGCAAAACACTAGAGCATGTATGTATGTCATGTATGATATTAGTGCATACATAATGTGGACAGTGCAGGGTAAGTTGACTTAGCTAAAAGCAAGTTAAGTTGGATTTCATACTAAATGTTATGACTTGGGTCATATGACATCAAGCGCAGGTTTATTTTTCTGGTAGCTATAAACCAAGAAATAGAATATAAGCTCAAGCTGGATATCAGGAGACTTTCTAGAAGCCCTAGGCGATCTAAAAGATCCCTGAATTAAGTGGCAAGCGTGCAGACCATTGGAAATTAGGTTTGTTATGAATAAAACCTAATTTATGCACCAAGGCCCAAAAGGACTGACGGCTGCTATAAATATCAGAAGAAGCAATCCTGAACAGCAGCTCTTGACAGAAGAATAGAGAGTGCAGATTGCAGAGTCCTTGTGAGTGAAGAAGGCTAGTCTTCACATGTGAATTCTGTTTTGGAATACTTGTACTCCAAGCAATTGTCTGGTGGATGATTTGCATTGGATAGGTAGATTATAGGCTGTGTCTCACTCAAAGCTGTGAAGCAAGAGTGTGTGTGTACCTTGATCAAAGCTGTGAAGCAAGATCAAAGTGTGTTTGGAGTGTATCTCCATAACTGTTTTGTAATTGTGAGTTATATATCACTGTGGTGTGATTAAGGAGGAGTGAATGGGTATACTCAGGTCTAGAGTGTCTCTAGGTTGAAGTGTCATTGGGTAGAGACTAAGTGAGAAGTGCAAACTGGTTGTTTGACTTTGAATTAATTCTACTAATAGTGAACTTCCTCCCTGGCTTGGTAGCCCCCAGATGTAAGTGTTGTTGACATTGAACTGGGTAAACAATTACTATGTTTTTACTGCTTTTATTATTACTGAGTATTAGCTGTTAAGTAGCAGATGTCACAGTGGATGTTATAACTTTGGTAATAACATCCATCGTGTGCTTGCCAAAATTTTCAAATGGCATCAGAGCAGGCACCCTGCCTGTTTAAATCTGGGTGAGATCTAGGGAAAATAAATTCTGGTACAGTGGATAAAGATATAGGATTCACTAATAGACCTCCAATTCTGGATGGATCTAATTATGATTATTGGAAACCAAGGATGATTGCATTCTTGAAATCTATAGACTACAAGGCTTGGAGAGCTGTGAATTCGGGTCGAGAACATCCTGTGAAGACTAACAAAGATGGAGTATCTGTACTAATTCCTGAAGAGGAATGGAACAAAGAGCAAGAGGCATTAGCTCTTGGGAACTCCAAAGCATTGAATGCACTCTTCAATGGTATAGACAAAAACATCTTCAGACTGGTACACCACTGTGAACTAGCAAAGGATGTTTGGGACACTCTCAAAACTACTCATGAAGGAACTTCCAAGGTCAAAATGTCAAGACTTCAAATGCTGACCACCAAATTTGAAGGTCTGAGAATGAAGGAAGATGAGACCATTCATGAGTTTTACATGAATTTTCTTGAACTTGCAAACACCTCATGAGCTCTGGGAGAAAAGATGACTGAAGAGAAGCTTGTAAGAAAGATTCTAAGGTCACTACCTAAAAGGTTTGCTATGAAAGTAACAGCCATTGAAGAAGCCCAAGACATATGCAACATGAAGGTGGATGAACTTATAGGTTCTCTCCAAACATTTGAGATGGGCATGTGTGATCAGTCTATGGAGAAAAAGAGCAAAGGTATAGCCCTTGTCTCAAATGCTGCTGATTCAGAAGAAAAAGATGGTGAAAAAGAGGAGAACTTGTCTGAAGCAATAGTCTTACTTGGAAGAAAGTTCAACAAACTGGTCAAAAGGATAGATGCTAAGTCTAAACCTTATACCAAAAGCATCCCTGCTGATAAAGAGAAATCTGAATATAAAGTCAGTCAAAGCAAAGGAGTACAGTGCCATGAGTGTGAGGGATATGAACACATTAGAAAGGAATGTCCCACATGCCTCAAAAAGAAGGGAAAAGTCCTAACTGTCACTTGGTCTTATGGAGATTTTGATAGTGGATCAGAAGAGGAGTCAGCTAAACATGTCACTGCTTTTAATAGTATATGTATTTCTGAGGGTGATTCAAGTGAAGAGGAGCTAACTTATGATGAACTAGCATAATCATATAAGAAGTTGCCCATCAAAAGCATTGAATTGTATCAGCAAGAAGAGCAGCAGAAGAAGTGCATAATGGAATTAGAGGCTGAGAAGATAGAGCAACTAGCAACAATAGACTCACTCAAAAGTAAGGTCAACTTGTTGGAATCCAAAATGGAGCAGATGACAAAATCCATAAGGATGCTAAATTGTGGGACTGACACTCTAGAAGAGATTCTGCAAAGTGGTCAGAACTCAGGAAATAGGTCTGGACTGGGATTTATTGATAGACAAAATCCTGTTTTGAAACTCAAGAGATTACAACCTGAGATTCAGAAGTTAAGGAGAATGTCATAACATCCACCATACAGAAATTGGAACCAAGTCAAAAGTAGATTCAAAGGGTATAGATGCTACCACTGTGGAAAACTTGGTCATATCAAATCTGTGTGTTTCTGGCTGCATGGATTTCCTAGTCATCCTCATCAAGGGAAATCTAAACAGAGAGCTCATGTCAAAAGGCAGCATCAAGAAAAACCTAAGAAGGATGCTCCTAACAAGCAAAGACAATGGGTTGCCAAGAATATGGCTTTAGTAGCTCACACTTCTCTAAGGATGCCCACCCAAGAGGATTGGTACTTTGACAGTGGCTGCTTCAGACATATGACTGGAATTGAGGATCACTTGATAAAACTCAACCCTTATTCACCCAGTCATGTAATCTTTGGTGATGGAGCTAGAGGAAAAATCACAGGGGTTGGACAACTTGACAGTCTTAAAGCCCCAAAATTGAGGGATGTCTTGCTGGTTAAAGAACTGACTGTTAATATAATAAGCATAAGTCAGCTATGTGATCAAGGTCTAAAGGTCCAATTTTCCAAAGATAAGTGTGTGGTCATAAATGAAGAAGGTAAGGAAGTGATGAGGGGATATAGATCCAAGAATAATTGTTACTTATGGGAGCCTAGAAGTAACCTACCTAAATTGGTCAATAAAGAAAAGAATAATCAAATATGCTTGGATAAAGGCAGACATTCACAGAGGATGAAGAAGACCACAGTCAAGGAGACAGGAAAAGGTACTCTAAAGTGTCCTCCAAATGGGAGAACAGGATATAATGAATGTGAGGACAGTAGGCAAGTCAAGATAGCATATCCAATGAAGGTACATCACAAAAATCTGGACCTGCTGTATTGGAATTTGATGGAGTCCATGAAAGATGGCCTACATAAAGGAAGCAATGTCACTCAGGATGTCATGACCCTGTTCTGTGACATTAAGAGTATGAACTCTGTGATGTGCAAGAAAGCCATACTCAGGGATAACTGGTGTCAACATCAAAAGGCTGGTGTAAAATTTGGTGATTCTGACCTAAATGATGCTGAAGTGGTTACAAGAGGCCTCAAGGATACTCAATTTAAAAATTCTCTAAGAAAGTTGAGGTCCTCTATTAATGATGAATTTTAGCAATTAATAGGGAATTATATTTTGAAAAATAATCATATTCTAATTGGTCAAAATATTGAATTCCCTCCTCTTCTACAAGCAAACCCTTCTAAACTCGTTCTCTTTTGCCAATCCAACTCCTTCCATATCTCACATAACCCCTTCAGAAAGCCCCTTTCGGTGCAACCTAAGTCATCTACAATGGCTCAACACCATAACTCCATCCCTACCAAGCCCGACCCTGCTCAGCACAAGAGCATCTCTGTGATGAATGTCAGTCCTCCTGGTATGATTTTTGGAAGAAGGAATGAAGGCCAATCGTCAGCTACATCACATGCAGACTAAGAAGGTCATAATGGACATGGAATCACCATTCCACTGCCTAGGGTTGATCCTTCTCCAATAGCGAATACGAATCATAAGGACAATTCTGAGTTCTCCTCTGATGAGACTAACCCTACCACAGAAAAACTAGCAAATTTAGCTAACTGTGCAGTACAGGAAGAAGGACAGGATGATGATCTGAATGAAGCTCCTGCCAATGATCTTGATGTATCTTCAGATGATGAATTCCTCAAGATTGTTGCTCCTGGCATAACTCAGAAACTAATGACCAAGAAAGGCAAAACTAGTCTGAAAGACAACTTTCGCAAAAGTCAGAGAAAAGGAGCTCATGTTGGGTCCTCCAAACCTAGGAGCAAAACTACCTCCAAGAAAAGGAAAGTCACTGAGAGCATCCCTGAATCTGAAGGTGATGTCATAAGAGATGTTCCTAACATCTTCAATGTCAAACATTCATTGGGTAAGAGGCCACTTAAACCCATGCCAGCTGCACCTCTGGACAACATCTCCTTCCACTCCATTCACAGTGTAACCAAATGGAGATATGTCTATCAAAGGAGAATAGCTCTTGAGAGAGAATTAGGGAAGGACGCCCTGGAGATCATGGAGGTAATGGAACTCATCAACAAGGCTGGACTACGTAAGACAGTCACTGTATTTTCCAGATGCTACGAGGGACTGGTAAAGGAGTTCATTGTGAACATACCTGACTCAATCTCAAGCAGAAACAACAAGGAGTTCATGAAGGTATTTGTTAGAGGAAAGTGTGTGCAATTCTCTCCTGCTGTGATCAATAGGTATCTAGGGCGAGCAAATGATGGAACAACAGAATTGGAGACTTCATACAATCAGGTCTGCAAGATCATCACTGCAAATTAAGTCACAACATGGCCATCCAAAGGGAAGTTGTCTGCAGCACTGTTCAGTGTAAAGTATGCCATTCTTCATAGAATTGGAGCTACAAATTGGGTGCCTACCAACCATACATCCTCCATTGTTGTTGGACTAGGCAAGATCATTCATGCCATAGGTACCAAAGTCAATTTCGATTTTGGTCTATACATCTTTGATCAGACTGTTAAGCACTCCACAACCAGTGATGTCAGGTTACCTATTGCATTTCCCTCCCTTATTTGTGAGATCATCCTAAATCAACATCCTGGAATCCTGAACTCAAGTGATGTTGTCATCAAGAGGGAGCCTGAACTGTCAATTCACTTTAAGCTGTTTGAAGGAAGACATGTTCTAGACATGATGTTTACATCTACTGAGAAAGTTAAGATCTCCAAAAGAATGATGATTGCAGAATTAAAGGACACCTGTAAGGAGTTAGGAGAAACCATCAGTATAGCTACTACCAGAAAAACCAAGATAGAAGCTCTTATCCAAAGGCTTGAAAGAGATGCAGATAATAGTGGAGTTATGCCAGAAGAAGAGACTGATGACAGTTGTGAGAATGTCCCAACCAATGTCAATGACAGTGACTCAAGTTCCTCCTCTGATGAAGAAGATTGAGAATTGAGTATGTGACTCAATCTGCTACTGAGGTGTGCTGTCGGTTTAATGTGTTTATGTTTTTCCTAATTTGTGATGCTCTTCAAAAAGCAGTTTTGCTGTAATGTAACCCCAAACAGTTGTAATGTTACAATGTATGATCTATGCTAAGTATTTAGTAGGACCCTATGTTGCACCCCAAAATTTGCCCTCTTTTAAAGCTTGACTCATTTCTTCATTTCTTTCAAATTCAATGACATAAGGGATGCCCATCATTCCAAATTCAAGGTTCATGAATTCAAGGCTAGATTCAAGAATATTACAAAGAGAAATTTCATGACATTTGCAAGAATGTCATATTTGTTACAAAATCCAAGCTCTTGGTAATGCTTAGGAAATTAAGCTATTTCTAGTCTTAATTCAAGTTTCTAAAAATAACTTCATGCCATGGTATCCCCCCATGCCCCCATCAAGCCCACATGGTCCTCTTTGTGCTTACAAACATGCAAGGAAATTACTTAAGAGTTAATTCAACATTGGAATATCTCAAGATCAAGGCTATGCGTGCATTCATGGGCAATTTGAATATGGTCCAAAACAGCCCCATGCAAGAAGTGGCAATGTGTATCATATTACAAAATCATTTTATGTCACAAAACCAAGGCTATAAGCTTATGTTGATACATCTACACATCAAAAATCAGAATTTGAAAATGATGTCCAAAAGGTGGTGTTATTGGTTACATGAGTATGTCCAAACAAATCAATCAACCAATGGATACAAGGATGAATAAAAAGGTAGAGTGTTGCAGAAGAAAATACAGCAAAAAAACATACTAGAAATGGAAGGAAAGTGGGGCTGCACCAAAAGGTGGTAAAAGATATTGCCAAGAATGGAAATTCTGAAAATGGAGAAGTGTGCAAGAGCTATGATTTTGGTACAGCAGAAAAAGGCAGCAGAAAAAGTGAGATAAGGAGGATAGGAGGCTGCAAAAAGGATCATTCACTATCATACACAACACATATTTTTAGAGATTGAGAGATTGAGAGCAAAGAGTAAGAGAGAAAACTAGAAAAAGTAGAGAGAGCAAAAAACCAGCAAAAGAGGAAGAAAGAAAAAGAGAAACACAAGGGGGCCATTGAGGAGAGTCATCAAAGCATATAGTGAAGAGAAGTGAACACCTAGCCAAAATCAGTGGAGGCTTTGTAAGGAGGGTAACAACTCTTGGGTATCCATTTCTTCAAACTCTTTTCTTCTTTTAAATTATGCATTTATCATTTGTTCTCTTTGTTTGAATGTTGTTGTATTGAGTATATCATGTAAGAACCCAAGGGGGACCAAGAAACCATTTTTAAGAACCACAAAAAGAAGCAAAAAACAAGAGAAAAGTTTGGTTTTTCACCCTGGTAGCCTGACACGGGCCGTGTCACACGACACGGCCACCCGTGTCACATCTCTGCTTGAGTTTTCATGGCGTATTTTCCTTGAGTCCCCTGACACGGGCCGTGTCACACAACACGGCCACTCGTGTCACACCTCTGTTTAACTTTTTTGGCCCAGACCTTGTGACACGGGCCGTGTCATGCAACACGAGCGGCCGTGTCACACCGCTGTTTAAGTTTTTCTGCATTTTTCCCCCAGACCTTGTGACACGGGTCGTGTCATGCAACACGGGCGGCCGTGTCACGCCGCTGTTTGCCTCAAAAACCTGATTTCTCTGGAACTGTGACACGGGTCGTGTCACACAACACGGCCGCCCGTGTCAGACCCTTGTTTTTCACGTTTTTTCGACTTTTTTACCTCAAAAAAAATTTTCTCAAGGAGTTCGCCGTTTTTTTTTGTTTTTTTTTAGGCGATTAACCTTTTGTGTTGGTATGATTTTTATGCATGTTTATTGTTGGTCAATTTTTTTTACCTTTGGTTCTAAAAACTATTTTCAAGAAAACAAACTCTCGATTCTCATCGAGCCATTTTTGACCTTGTAAGCCGATTGCCTTGTGCGTCACCATCGACCTTGCTCGCTTCACCTCAAATCTTTAAGCAACTAAAAACCCTTGACCCAACGTCAAGAGGATTTTCTCAAATAATGGTTAAACCAACTCACCATATTCAATAAATAAATCGATTCTCTTTGTATTGAACTAAAGAGAGGGGATTGAGTGTAGACTTCTTCCTCTCTAAGTGTCGAGATGCTCACTGTAGTGTGGGTGGTTTTGATACTCGTCTTTCAATACGAAGACGTTTTCATCCACACCTTTTTCTTCCAAAAAACCTCGGTCCCGTACCGAGTGCATTTTCAAAACACTTGCAATAAATAAATAGATTCTCTTTGTATTGAACTAAAGAGAGAGGATTGAGTGTAGACTTCTTCCTCTTCGAGTGTTGGGATATTCACTGTAGTGTGGGTGGTCTCGATACTCGTCTTTCAATACGAAGACGTGACTCTATCCGCCACCTATCTCCTTCCACAAATTCCTCCCGTAACTTTCCCCACCTAAAATCTCGGTCCCGCACCGAGCGCATTTTCAAACTTATTTTCGTAACAAAACTTGAACGGTCATGGAGTGGTTAGGCGTAGGCCTTCTCCTATCCCGAGTGCTGACGTTTACCGTAGGGTTCTCCGTCGCGAAAGCACTTACCATTCAAAACCAAAAACACTTTAATAAGAGAATGAAGTCCTCTTTGTATTGAACTAAAGAGAGAGGATTAAATGTAGACTTCTTCCTCTCCGAGTGTCGAGATGCTCACTGTAGCGTGTGTGGTTTTGATACTCGTCTTTCAATACGAAGACGCTATGTTCGCCACACCCCTTTTATAACAAAACTTTGAGATAAAGAATTGGGTACTGTCGCTTGCGCGAAAATAAGGTGCCGGCACAACAGAAGAGTCGCCACCTTTCGTTATTTATCCCTCAGAGCGGGAAAGGAAACGATCGGAAAAACCTGACGAATAAGGGTAAGACAAGGTCATCGCAACCATTGTCTGGGTTCGGGAGTCGGTTACGCAAGGGGAAGGTGTTAGCACCCCTCACGTCCGTCGTACTCGACGGGATCCTCGCTTGTTTGTTTACTTGGACGGGTTGGTTATAATCTATCTACCTATCAAGGCTGGCTGAAAAAGAAAAGAAAAAAAGACTCGGCAAAGCGTCGCACTTTATGCCTACGTATTCTCATCAGAGAATGAGAAATCAGAGTCAACGTAGTTCGGCTAACTACGGGATAAGATGGGGAGAGGTTGCTCTCTAGGACGTCGCATCCTATGCCTACGTACTTCCATCTGGTATGAAAGATCAGAGCAAACGTAGTTCGGCTAACTACGGGTTATCTCCTAAAAGAAGTGTTTTTTATTGTGTTTGCGATTTCAACCGCACTAGAGACTATGACCTGAGAGTGAATGCGTCGCATGTCACCCAAAGGGTACCATACTAAACATCCCACCTCAGATAGCTTAAGGCTCGTAACGTACGAAAGAAATCATTCATGATTACTGTATTTTAAACTGCTCCGAGATGAGAAGAGAGCAGGCCCAACTAGGAGGGAGACTATCAAGTCCTACTGTTGTCATGCCATGGATTCATCCTATGGTTGAGGTTTAAACAGGGAACTCCTAGATGTTGTCATGCATAGGTTTCAACCTAAAAGTCTATCATCAAGTCCTCATCAGAGGAAATGAGAGTCCTAAGGGATCATATCAATGATACACCAAAACAGACAAAAGCATCAGCTTTAACAGTAAAATGCATGCAATGCAAGTGAGGGAGGAAATGTGTGTGGGGCTTCAGCCTCCACAAGCTCGTCTCGACCTCAAGCCAGTCATGAAATAACAGTAATCATACTGAAAATAAACCACAGGCTATCAAGCCAAATACAGATAAAAGAAATGAGGTGCCATCAGGCAAACAAAACACACTTGAGAAAGAATCATCTACTCTCTAATCCTAACCCTAACACAGAATCCTGATCAAATCTAATCAAAGCCCTAAAGCAAAACCCTAATCAAAGGAAATCAATCCCAGTCTTCAAGCTTCAGAACAAGCTTACCAAAGAAAGGGAGCTAAGTAAGCAGACTCATAGTGTCTTCCTCAGGAAAGCACTAGGAGGTGTATACTCAGGAGTCATACCCTATGTGGCTCAACCACTGTGATTAGTTTACATTCCTCCTCAGGAGAAATTAAACTCACAAGCAGGCTCCAGCATCACTGGATATTTAGGAAATCCTATCTGAACTAGTGGAACTAAATGAACAGACTCATAGGACCTTCCTCAGGAAAGTACTATGAGGCTTCCACTTAGGAGTTGTATCCCATGTGGCTCAACAACTGTGATCAGTTTACATTCCTCCTCAGGAGAAATTAAACTCACAAGTTGGCTCCTACATCATTGGATACTTAAGAAATCCTAGATAAACTAATGGAACTAAGTGAATAGACTCATAGGACCTTCCTCAGGAAAGTACTAGGAGGCTTCCACTTAGGAATTGTATCCCATGTGGCTCAACAACTGTGATCAGTCTACATTCCTCCTAAGGAGAAATTAAACTCACAAGTTGGCTCCAACATCATTGGATACTTGAGAAAGAGGTGAGAAGAAAGAATGAAAGTCATTCATAGTTCCTTCCTCAGGAAAGTACCATGAACTTCCTTCAAACTTCAGGATCTCCAACCTCACAGACAGGGGACAATCCAAGCTCTGGGTCTCTGAGTCTTGATCTACAATCTTCTCTTCATCATGCTTTCCAACAAGCTCTTCAAGACAACACAAGACCCACAACAAATTCCCCAAAATAAACCCCAGAGATGAACAGATAATCACAGAACAGACAAAATCAATAGCCAACTTCAGAAAATACCTAAAAATACTAAACCAAGGGGGGGGGGAATCTATCAATTATTCACAAGGGTCTACAACCTCTACCCATAACATCCCCATATGCCTCTACCCAAAAATCAAGACAAAACTATCTAAAGAAAATGAATTCTTTCACCTATGCACAACCTAAACCCTAATTAAGCACCCTAAGGCTAACCTAACTAAACTAATCAAATTTTAATCTAAAAATCAAGAATTAAATCCTATGGGGAACTATGATTCAATATCTAATTACACAAAAAAGAATGAACTAAAAATCCTAAGGGAAAGCCCTAAACAAAATTCTACAAAATCATGTACAAAATTAATCCTATTTTAAAAGCTATTAAAAAGAAAAATCTATTAAAATATGAAAAGAAAATAAAATGGAAAATTTATTTATTTATATTTTTCTAGGCAAATTCACTAACATATGAAAAAAACAAGAATTAAAAAATATTAAATTTTCTATTTTTTATGAATTTTATAAAGTGCAAGAAAATTAAATGGAATTAAAATAAAAAAGAAATCAATTAAAGGGGAGGGGGTGCGATAAGCAAGACACGCTAGTTGAATTTCAAGTGGGCCAGAATATGGTGGGGTGCAAGTAGAAAAATGATTAAAGCCCACACGGACTCACTTACTCCAAACGACCGCGTTTCAATGTTTGAATTTTCCCTCCGTTTTTTCAATGAATCTGGGCCGTAGATTGAGGTGATTAAGTCAAATATTCAGGCTGATCCAAGGGCTCTTGGTTGTCTTCTTCCTTGGACACCTAGGGTTTCATGAATTTCAGTCTCCACACGTGAATCTTCCATCTCCTCTACCTCTCTCACTAAGCCATGAAAACTCACGATCCAAAAATCAAACTTAACCTACTCATTGCCCTCTACACAGCCATGGTCCTAGATTCCTCTAAAACTCAACCTAAAAAGAAATACGATAGTAGGAAGTTCTGGGCACACTTTAATTGCACTGATATGCATGGAAATGGTATGGGCTCATATTATGCAAGAATGTTCTCCATCTCATGGGGAGTACACTAAGCTAAAGAACTAAGATTATAGTATACTAAATTGTAAGTTCTTGGTCCTAAAACAGAAATGGCCATAAAACAAACCTCCATGTAATGCTCTCAAACTCATCATGATTCATCTTATATTGGTCTCTATCACATTTCTCCTAACCACATAACTTAACTATGCATAAATAATGAGACTCAAAAGAAAACGCATACCTTGCAAGTGGTGATGGCTATGGTGTTTCTCCTTCAATTCAAGCCTTGGTGCTTTCTTTGGATGATCTCCAATGGATCTATATGCTTCTGTTTGCAGTGGTTCTTGCTTACACTTCTTGAATCAACCTAGCCAATCCTTCATGCAACTTGGAGTGATCACTTGGAATACATGAGCCAGCCACGAGTTCTCCTCAATCTTTCTTGCCAAATACTCAATGTTGATTATAGATGATGATGATAACCAGAATTGTAGTGATGGATGAAGTTTCAATGGGGTTTGGGATGAAAATGCACTTTTGGAGTGAGGGAATCAAAGTGTAGTATGCAAGCTCTAAGAATCTCTAACCAATGCATGGAGTCACTCTAGGGCTTATATAGATGAGAATAGAAGCCTCTAGAACTTTGGAGAACCTTCCATGAAGTTTCTAGAATGTATCACGCAATGAGAATTTGAATTTGTCATCTTGAGTGAATCTCATGCAATCTCATGATAAACCATGTAATCTTACTTAAATTCTCCCCATATGATATTATGACATGAAAATAAGGTCTTACAAACCCTTATGTAGCATTTTCTCCTTTTTCCTTTTGGTGCCTTAAAGTGCAAGTAACAAATTTACAAAGCAACTCCAATTTTTAAGCCTAAACTCAAAAATGTGGCTAAACCATTGTTTTTAAAATGATGTTTGGAGTCAAAATGATATATTGGATGACCTATTTTGGATTTGTAGATCTCTCAAACCAAAATTCCATTTCAACTTTTTCAACTTATAAGCCATTTACAAGCCATTTGAACCACTTTTAAAAATCCATGCTCTAGGCCTTTTCAATAACTAATGACCACTTTTCTAGGCTTAAAATCCCATTTTGAACAACTTTCATGTTTTGAGTTTTTCCATTTGAGACTTGGAAATAGGAGATATGGCCTTTGCTTAAAATGACCTATAATTGACAAATGACCAAAATACCCCTGTCTTGTTCAAACCATAAGTTGAGTTCTACAAATCCTATCAAGGACTTCTACCACTCAAATTAAAGCTAAGAAGATGCCCTTCAACATTAATGTTGACCACGAAATCATAGGAATCATCCTACTAGGGCAAAAGTTGTCTGCAAGTTGGGTGACTTTCAAGGACCCAGATTCACACACCTCAGCTGACCTGTAATTTGTCAAAACCATAACTTGAGCTCTGTAACTCCTATCAAGGACTTCCACCACTCAAATTAAAGCTATGAACAAGCTCTACAACATTCATGTTGTGGGGAAGATGAGATATCAATCACATCTAGAGCTAAAACTGCCTGGAAGATAGGGATCAAATTAGGGTTTTTCCACTGACAATCCTTGGAAACCCTGACTTGAAACTTCTCAAACTCTTCAATCATGATGAGTTGGTCTAGGAATCATCTTTATAACATCTCTAAGCATCATTCCATGATCTCATGGCCCTTGGATTAGGTCTCAACCTTCTCCAAATTTTCAGTTATCCTAGGGTTGACCCAGTCAAAACCCTAATTCTAACATTCATGGTTGAATCTTTTGAACTCTTGCATAATGACTTCTCTGGCCTTCATGATGGCTATCAAGACATCTCACATGCTTCCTCAAAACATCTAGTTCATCCTCAAAGTCTCAGAATCATCTGAGGAGCTCCCCCAACTCTCAAGCTATGAAGCACACAACCCTGGTTTCAACCCACTTCCTCTGAGGACCTTTTGAACTGTCTGATGAAGGTATCAACTTTCAAACACTCAATGAATAAATAATTGTTGGTCAAATTTTGGGGTGCAACAGCTGCCCCTATTCAAACGGCTTGAACCTGACTGGGTGAGAAGCAAATTGACTCTCAACCAATCAAGGTGCGAGACGATTGAATATCGGTAAACCCGAAAATTTGCCAACTGCTCAACTCGACTAACAGCTGCACGGCAACTATCTGGAGAAATACTGATCTGGCATCGCCGTCAGTCATCCACATTAACTTCTTCTGATATTGCCTTCAGACAACCACATCACCCAACATCGTCGCTGGAAGACTAAACCACCTGACATTATCGTCAAACAAGATTCGGAGGAACGCCCAACATCGCCGCTGGAACACCAAATCACCTGACATCGCCGTCAAGAACAACCATAACTCGGGGAAACAAGCATCCAACATCGCCGCCGGAGACCTAAACCTGAATCACCAAAATACCCAACATCGCCGCTGGAGAAAATACAACAATGAACAAAATACCCCGCATCGCCGCTAGAGAAAATACATCTCTGAACAAAGTACCCCGCATCGCCGCTGGAGAACTGCATCTGACATCGCCGTCGGACAATCCACATACCCCGCATCGCCGCTGGGGAACTAAATCTGACAGAATACCCCGCATCACCGCTGGAGAAACACATCTGACAGAATACCCCGCATCGCCGCTGGAGAACTAAATTTGTCAAAATACCCCGCATCGCCGCTAGAGAAACACATCTGACAGAATACCCCGCATCGCCGCTGGAGAAACACATCTGACAGAATACCCCGCATCGCCGCTGGAGAACTAAATCTGTCAAAATACCCCGCATCGCCGCTGGAGAAACACATCTGACAGAATACCCCGCATCGCCGCTGGAGAACTAAATCTGTCAAAATACCCCGCATCGCCGCTGGAGAACTAAAGGATCTGCATCACCTAACATCGCCGTCAGAAGACTGGATCAACTTGACATGCCCAACATCGCCGCTGGAAAACTGAATCTGACATCGCCGTCGGAAACAAACATCCTCTTAGAGACACTCGACATCGCCGTCGTACAAACATCATCTCTACTGGGGATTTAAAGAGTCTGACCTCGCCGTCAAACAAACATTCAACCTCGCCGTCGAACAACCCTGATCTGACTTCGCCGTCAAATCCACACGTTCAACCTCGCCGTCGAACAAACATCCAACCTCGCCGCCGGACAAATGATGATCTGACCTCGCCGTCAAATCCAAACGTTCAACCTCGCCGTCGAACAAACATCCAACCTCGCCGCCGGACAAATGATGATTTGACCTGGGGTTCACCCCTGGTAAATGGAACAAAAAGGTACACTTGCGTATTTGGAACCACTCTGCTGGGAATGAGAGACTTAACCGAGCACACTCTGATCTGGGGTTCACCCTCAGAACCATAACGAACATCGGAATACTGCTGCACACTGCCCGCCGTAGAACTTCAACATTAAAGATATATGAAACCCTGTCCCCTGGCCACTTCCAGCTTCAGCTAGAAAAAATCTTCAAGTATTTCTGAAGATAGATGGAACCCTGGCCCCTGGCCACTCCAGATCCGCTGGAGAATCTTCAAGTTCTTCTGAACAAAGATGAAACCCTGCCCGTCGGCTATTCCAGCTTCAGCTAGAAACAACATCCTTGGCCTTCAAGGATGTAATCTTTTCCCGTCGGCAACTCCGCAGGAGGCATCTTCGACTTCAGTCTAAAGAAATGGTCCTTGGCCTTCAAGGATACATGGATCTGCCTTCAGGCAACTCCACCTCTGCTATAGAGCATCCGTGACTTCAGTCAGGGATATACTTCGGCCTTCAGTCCGAAAAATGAGTCCTAGGTCATTCATGACCCTGGGGATAACCTTGCCCTTAGGCACCTTCGCTTCAGCTTGGGAAATCTATGACTTCAGTCAGAGAAATGGTATCCTGAGCCATTCATGACTCTACGGGGATTCAAACACTTTGCCTTCAGGAAAAACTCCGCTTCAGCTGGAGAAACATCTTCGACTTCAGTCAGAAGAAAAACTATCCACTTGATCGCAATCAATCATCTCCTCAGGACAACTGACTTGGTCTTCAGGCCAACACGGATCACTTTGCACATAAAATTTGGAACCTTGTCTTCAGCCACACGTTGATTCATCAACAAGGACATCTGAGCTCACAGGAACCTTCCGATATCGCCTTCAGGCATTTGCGAAGTCAATCTTCAGATTAGACATCACTGTTGGAGCAGACATTTCACGCTGCTAAGGACTTCAAGAATCATCTTGAACAAACAACTCCATCGGGCACCTTCAAGAATCATCCTGAACCGATGACCTTTCTGGAGCCTTTTATTCTGCTGGGTATTCCAGGAATCTTCCTGGGCAACTCTTGCTGGGGACGCTATTGGGGAGCTCAGGAATCATCCTAAGCAATCAACTCGGGAAGCTGTACTGAGGTCTTAAGAATCATCTTAAGCAAACGGCTCTGCTGAGGAATTCAAGAATCATCTCGAACTGAAGACTTCGCTGGGGATCTCAAAAATTATCTTGAGCGAGCGACTGTGGGGATTACACTGGGGTCTTAAGAATCACCTTAAGAAAGCGACCTTGTTGGAGAGAATATCAGGAATCATCCTGAGCAACCGGTCTCTTGGTGGGACACCTGTAAAACAAAAATGATAATAACCTAGATCATGCTTATGATGCATATGCTTCTGCGCTATGCCCCACACGGTGGGAATGATATGCGTTTATGCTAAATGCCGTGCAATCATGCACAATGCTATGCAACGTTAAATGCTGCGATCCCGTCAGCAAAATAAATGCTGGAGGGGAGAAACCCTTTTGTCAAGGAGACAAAAACTACTCAGGTAGAGGAATCATCCTGCTGAGGAGAACGCGGGCACGCCAATATCAATCAGGCTCTGTCCGGGGAATTGATCTTCCGCGGACTGCTGCATGGAAAACAACTTCAGTTGGCTGCTGCAGGGGAACGAAGCTCTGCGAGAACTTGGACTTGCTGATATCAATCGCGAGAATGAACTGCGTGGCCGTCTCGGCTACTCTTCTGGTGATGACAACTCTGTGGGGAGACAACTTCAGCTGCTCCAAACTCCACTGGGGAAAAACCAATCACGATCTGATCAACTTCCAAGGACTCGGCTCTCTTGGGCATCTGCAAACTCGGCTGAGGAAGGAGAAGTCATTCTACTTCACTGGAGAAAGTACGACTCTGGGGAAATACAGCATCAGCTGTTCACTATCTGCTAGGGAACATCCATTCAGGGTCTCAACTGCTTCCAAGGATTCTGCCTTTCTGCGGACTCGGCCGGGGAGAGAAATCCTTCTACTTCACTGGAGAGTACGACTCTGGTGCGGAATTTCAATTTCGCTGGGGAAGAAAGAATCATCTGACTTCGGGGGAGAGTACAACTCTGCCGGGGAATACAACATCAGCTGTTCCAACACTCTGCTGGGGAATACAACATCAGCTGTTCCAACACTCTGCTGGGGAAGAGGGAATCATCTCTGCATAGGAGACATATCAATGCTCACTATTTGCGTTCAGATTCCGTGGAGGAGAGACTACTGAACTCGGCTGGAGAAGGAGGGCTCGCCCTGCTTCGGGGATGCGCACGGCATATCCTCTGGAAGGTGCTACACCTGCAGCAACACAAACAAACAGACAAGATACCCTCCTCAAAGGGGCCTATCCAGGTTATTATCTCGTGACAATATTTCATTAATTAATTGTTTCAACAATCAATGGGCCTAGGCCCGTAAGTTTATGTATGCGCATTTTATTAAAAAACATCGGCGTTTTCATTCGCAAACAAAACAGATAAATGCTAAACAGGCAAGCAGAATTGCTGAATAATGTGCATTTTATTGATGGTGAACCCCTGAATGGGCAAAAATGTTTTACAACAGAGGCAAGCTCCTGGAATGAGGAAGCCGCGCAAAAGGAAAACATAAATATACATCAGTATATACAAATGTCGGCAACGAGGCGTAGACGAACACCATGAGTTGATCCCTCTAAGACCCACTCGACTTCGATACTTCTCCGATGCTTCAGCTTCGGAAGAGATTGATTCAGATGAACGGCCCTCAGGTCTTCCAAACCACTAAACAATGAAAGTCCACACGCGGAACGCAGTCATTTGCTTATTCAAATCCCTAACTTTTGCGTGAACCGCCCTTTATGGGTTTTCAGTTCACCGGGATACCCTTTTTTGCCGAAGCCGCCCAGTGTAGGTTTTCGACTTCGCGGGTGTACATTTTTTCAATATATCCCTAATTTTTTGCCCGAACCTTTTATTCTGTTTTTGGTTCGCCGGGATGCCCCTTTTTTGCCTGGACTCTTTCTTTTTTGTCCAGCGGGTCTCTTTCAAGCAAAGTATTTTTTAACTGCGTCCGCGTTCACCGGGGATGCAAAATCTTCACCATCCATCGTGGATAACAACAAAGCTCCTCCTGAGAAGACCTTGCTGACGACATACGGCCCTTCGTAATTCGGAGTCCATTTGCCCCGGTGATCGGAGTGTGGCGGAAGAATCTTCTTTAGGACGAGATCACCCGTCTGAAAGCTTCTGGGACGCACCTTCTTATCATAAGCTTTCTTCATTCGGCTCTGGTACAGGCGACCAAATGCAATCGATGCTAACCTCTTCTCGTCCATCAGGCTGAGTTGGTTTAAGCGATTCGTAATCCATTCTGCCTCGTCGAGTTTCACATCAACCAAAACTCGCAAAGAAGGAATCTCCACTTCTAACGGTAGGACAACTTCCATACCGTACACCAAGGAGAAAGGAGTTGCCCCGGTCGACGTACGCACCGTCGTACGATAACCGTGCAAGGCAAACGGCATCATCTCGTGCCAATCTTTGTACGTCACAACCATCTTCTGAACAATCTTCTTGATGTTCTTGTTGGCCGCTTCAACAGCGCCATTCATCTTCGGCCGGTAAGGAGATGAGTTGTGGTGTTCAATCTTGAAGCTCTGGCACAGCTCCTTCATCATCTTGTTATTCAAATTCGAACCATTATCAGTAATGATCCGCTCGGGAATTCCATAGCGACAGATGATGTCCTTCTTTATGAATTTAGCTACCACCTGCTTGGTCACATTAGCGTACGAGGCTGCCTCCACCCATTTGGTGAAGTAGTCGATAGCTACCAGAATGAAACGATGACCATTGGATGCAGTGGGCTCGATCTTGCCTATCATGTCGATGCCCCACATGGAGAACGGCCAAGGGGAGGACATGACATTCAATGGGCACGGCGGCACATGAACTCTATCAGCATAAATCTGGCATTTATGACATTTCTTCGCGAATCTGAAGCAATCCGACTCCATAGTCAGCCAGTAGTATCCTGCTCTCAGGATCTTTCTCGTCATGGCATGCCCGCCGGCGTGCGTACCAAATGTGCCCTCATGGACTTCTTCCATGAGCATACTTGCTTCTTTCTCATCTACACATCTGAGTAGCACGAGATCGTGGTTTCTTTTATACAACACTCCATCAGGATTGAGATAAAAGTTTCCAGACAGCCTCCTCAGAGTCTTCTTGTCCTGGGTTGACGCATCCGCAGGATACTCCTTAGTCATAAGGAAGGTCTGGATGTCGTGGAACCATGGCTTGCCGTCGGTGGCATCCTCGATTGCGAAGACAAATGCTGGTCTATCAAGACGCGAAAGTACAATTCTTGGAGCCTCATTCCAATAATTGACTTTATACATTGAAGCTAGCGTGGCTAAGGCATCAGCCATCTGATTTTCAGCCCTGGGTACATGATGAAGTTCCACTCGATCGAAGAACGGAAGCAGCCTCCTGGCATAATTCATGTACGGCACTAAATTCGCTTGACGAGTTTCCCACTCCCCTTTAATCTGATTGATTACAAGCGCTGAGTCACCATATATGTCTAGATTCTTGATTCTCAAATCAATTGCCTCTTCTAGACCCATAATACATGCTTCATACTCGGCTTCGTTGTTGGTAACTGGAAACGTCAGTCTCGCAGTAAACGGGATGTGGGATCCGTGAGGAGTCGTGATGATAGCCCCGATACCACTTCCATAGGAATTAACCGCTTCGTCGAATATCAACTTCCACTGAGACTTCCTATCTGGCCCCTCATCGGGCAATGGCTCATCGCAATCCTTCGCTTTGAGAAACATAATATCCTCGTCAGGGAATTCGAACTTCATCGGCTGGTAGTCTTCGATTGGCTGTTCGGCAAGGTAATCAGACAATACGCTTCCCTTAATGGCTTTCTGGGAGACGTACTGAATATCATATTCTGTTAACACCATTTGCCATCTGGCAATCCTGCCCGAAAGAGCCTGCTTTTCGAAGACGTACTCGATCGGATCCATCTTCGAAATTAGCATAGTGGTGTGATTGAGCATATACTGTCGCAGACGTTTGGCGGCCCAAGCTAGTGCACAACACGTCTTCTCCAGCATCGAGTATCGGGATTCACACTCAGTGAACTTTTTACTCAAATAACAAATGGCATGCTCTTTTCTGCCCGTCTCGTCGTGCTGACCGAGAACACACCCCATACTATTCTCCAGAACCGTCAGGTACATGATTAATGGCCGTCCAGCCACTGGGGGTATCAAGATTGGAGGTTCTTGAAGATACTGCTTTATTTTGTCGAATGCCTTCTGGCAATCCTCATTCCAAGTAATCGCCTGATCTTTCTTTAAAAGCTTGAACATCGGTTCACAAGTGGCCGTGAGCTGAGAGATAAACCTTGCAATGTAGTTTATTCGGCCCAAGAAACCACGAACTTCTCTTTCTGTTTTCGGCGCTGGCATTTCTTGGATAGCTTTTATTTTCGCAGGATCAACTTCAATACCCCTTTCACTAACGATAAACCCCAATAACTTTCCAGACCGCACTCCGAAAGTGCACTTGTTAGGATTCAGCCTCAGCCTGAACTTCCTAAGCCTTTCAAACAGCTTCAACAAGTTGACCAGATGCTCTTCCTCCGTTTGGGACTTTGCAATCATGTCATCAACATAGACCTCGATCTCATGATGAATCATATCATGAAACAAAGTTACCATTGCTCGCTGGTAAGTGGCCGCTGCGTTCTTCAGACCGAAGGGCATTACCTTATAGCAAAATGTTCCCCAGGGGGTGATGAACGTCGTTTTCTCCATGTCCTCCGGCGCCATCTTAATCTGATTGTAACCGGAGAAGCCATCCATGAATGAAAACACAGAAAACTGGGCTGTGTTGTCGACCAACACATCGATATGAGGCAACGTGAAATCATCCTTAGGGCTCGCCCTATTCAAATCCCGATAATCGACGCACATGCGTACCTTACCGTCCTTCTTCGGTACAGGCACTATGTTGGCGACCCACGGAGGGTAAGTGGTAACGGCTAGAAATCCTGCGTCCAACTGCTTCTGGACTTCTTCCTTGATTTTTACAGCCATGTCTAGTCTCGTCCTCCTGAGCTTCTGCTTGACTGGAGGGAAATCTTCTCGCAACGGCAAGCGATGAACCACGATATCAGTGTCAAGTCCGGGCATATCCTCATATGACCAAGCAAAGACGTCACTATACTCTCGAAGCATCTCGACCAGTCTATGCTTGACATCATTCTGCAGCGCAGCCCCTATTCTGACATTTCTGACGAGCTCCTCAGAACCCAGATTTATGATCTCAATATCCTCCTCGTGAGGCAGAATAACCTTTTCTTCTTGTCTCAACAAGCGGGCCAACTCTTCCGGAAGGTCTTCGTCTTCATCAATCTCATCCTCGGCTTGATAGATCGGGCAATCAAAGTCGTAGTGAGCCGTAGAGGGTCCAGAGTCGATGTCATCTGTTATGTGGATCCTGCAATAACAAGGGTTAAGTTTAAAGCAAGAATATGCAGGTTAGCACAAACCTCGTTGCCATTTTGCTGTTTTTCGAAATAAACATAAAACAGGAATAACAGAGAACACAATATTTGATCACGAAGAAAACGCCTTTTATTTATTAACAAAATGCATACACATAATCCAACAAGGCCCTGACAGTAAAACCACTATGCCCCGGGCAGGACATAGGGTTGTACAAAGATTGTAAAAAAGCAAATCATTACTCTTCACTTGTCAGCTTGATAATCTCCTTGATGGTCCAATTGTGGAGGCGCTCGCCCGGCTTGCTCGGTTGAATCCAGGCGTCAAGATCGCAATCACTGTCCCCGCTGTCCTCCGACGCAGCGTTGATGCTCTCGAAAATTACTCCCCCCTTGGTGAATAGGATCGGCCCTTTCCCACGAGACGAGCTGCCAGAAGAAGATGAAGCTCCAGCTCCAGGAGAATACCCCAATCCAAACATATCCTGCTTGATTGGTATATCCAAGACATGCCCCCAGCATGGGGTGGAACCGGCTTCGACAACGGCCCGAGCTTCCTTAAACGAAGAGAGATTCATCTCCTGCTTCTCCGCGACGACAGGAGCTACCTCTTTTACCCTGACGGTTTCAAATGCTTGGCAGAGCGTTTCATGGATCTCGCCATCCATTTCAACGTATTTAAAGGACGACAGGTGGCTCACCATGATGTCCTCTTCACCACAGACTGTCACTATGCTGCCCCCGACAGCATATTTAAGCTTTTGATGCAGCGTGGACGTCACGGCACCAGCAGAATGGATCCATGGCCGACCTAAGAGGCAACTATAGGCAGGCGTGATATCCATGATATAGAAAACCGTATTGAACGTCTCTGGACCAACTTGAATTGGCAGGGTCAACTCTCCGAAGACGTGGCGCTTGGTTCCATCAAAGGCCTTCACGACCAGATCACTGGGCGTGCACAGCAATCCACGGGTATCCAATTTTATCAGTGCCTTCTTCGGAAGCACATTAAGCGAGGAACCCGTATCCACCAGGACATGTGACATAATCGTGCCTCTGCACTCTATTGAGACGTGCAAGGCGCTGTTGTGATCTCTTCCCTTAGGAGTCAGCTCCAGATCTGTAAATCCCAGCCCATTACCAGCATTGACATGAGCCACCACCTCTTCGAGTTGATTTACTGATATCTCCTGCGGCACGTATGCAGCATTCAATACCTTTAGTAATGCGTTGCGGTGCGCTTCAGAACACAGCAACAAGTTAAGAATCGAGATCTTTGATGGAGTCTGATGAAGATGATCTACAATTTTGTAGTCGCTCTTCTTGATTAGTCGCATGAACTCTTCAGCATCTTTAACCAGCAAATCTGCTTCTGCCCCAGAAGGGACCTCTTCGACAACTTTACCTTTACCCTTGTCCACAGCGTCAGCCCGGACCACTTTCTCTGCTGCAACCTCCGCTGGCGCAAACACTCTACCGCTTCTAGTGATACCACTGACTTCGGCAAGATTCTGCACGGTCGATCCGAACGGCTCTAGCTCTATCTTCTGACCATTACAATAAACTTCGGCGCCATAATGCCATGGAACGGCATTGGTGCTTTCGAATGGGATTGGTCCGGCCCTGGTGATAGTGATTGTAGGCGGACGGGGTGCTGAAATAGTGATAGGGTGGCGAGGAATGGTAATGGTAGCAACTTCGTCTGCCTGCTTTAGCACGACCTCCCCTGATGCACTCTCAACGCTCCGGCTGAACTGCAAAATACCCTCGGACATCAGACTTTGGATACCTTCGATCAGCTGCTCACACCCATCAGGAAGCGTAGCACAAGCCATACATAACTCTCCGCATCCAGGGAAGAAGCCCTTCTTCAGCAACTTAGCCTTGACAAAACTCAACGGCGTCTTCAAATCTTTGACATCAGTCAGCAAGTTCGCACTCTCCTCAGTGATAACGGCATTTACTCCGCCCCCCTTATGATGAGGCATGGGGTTTTTGGTAACGTTGGGCACGCTATCAGAAAAGTTGATAATCTTGGCGTCCACCAAGTCCTGGACTTTGTGCTTAAAAGCTTTACAATTCTCAACCGTATGGCCTGGTGCCCCAGTATGGAACTCACAAGTAGCACTGGCGTCATACCCCGGTGGTGGTGCCCCTGTTAAGGGAGCCATTGTCCTGTTTTGAACTAATTGGAGCTGAAGCAACGTTTGCAGAAGCTGTGCATATGACATAGGAGGAGTATCAAAATGACGGTTTGCCATAGGAGCCTGATTCTGATATCTTTTATACCCCTGCTGATTCTGCTGCTGAGGCTGCTACTGCTGCGGCTGCGGTGGAGCAGCTGGAATATTTATGCTAGCAATCTGAGGCTGAGGGCCCTTGCCCTTTCTCCGAGCATTAGTGACAGCACTGGCATCTCCCTCTCGACGCTTGCCAGCGTAAGGTTTCTTGCTACTTCCTCTAGCTGAGGATGATTCGCCCTGAATTTTTCCGATCTTTATACCGTTCTCAACATGCTCGCCCAGAGTGATGAGAGCCGAGAATGTTCCGGACATGCCACTGACCAGCTTTTCATAGTAGATTCCAGGAAGGGTAGCCACGAACATTTGCACCAGCTCACGCTCAACCATCGGCGGTTGAACCCGAGCAGCCAATTCACGCCACCGCTGGGCGTATTCTTTAAAGCTTTCATTGTTCCGCTGTGAGAGATTCTGAAGCTAGACTCGGTTGGGAGCTAAGTCGCTATTGTATTGATAGTGGAGGACGAACGCCTCTGCAAGCTCTTTCCAGGTGCGCACAGTAGCGGGCTCCAAACCCATGTACCATTCGAGCGATGGACCAGAAAGACTATCCTGAAAGAAGTGCATCAGCAACTTCTCATCGTCAGAATAAGCGGACATCTTTCTATAATAAGATCGGAGGTGGACCCGGGGGCAAGTAGTACCCTTATACTTCTCAAAGGTAGGCACCTTGAACTTGTGAGGTACTTTAAAGTCAGCAATCAACCCGAGCTTGGACATGTCAACGCCCAATGTGTTCTGATTTTCTATGTCTCTCATCTTGTCTTCCAGCGCCTTGAACCTGAGTCGAGCTTCAGCATTCAACTCTGCTTCTACACCTCTCTGAGAGAATATGTCATCCTGATGGTCCTCCAGCCACGGTTGAGGCACCAACAGATTTCCTGCACCAGCATTGCCGTTGACCGGCCCTATGTTAACATTGGCTCCCAGACTACCATTGCCGACGCCTGCCGCATTGAGTCCGAGATTAGTCATCAGATTGCCGTTAGCACTGCCGTTGCCCCCGGTAACAGGAACAACGTTCTGTGGAGCGTCCACTGGAGGAGGGGTGGGCACGGCCCCTCCATGCAGTATGCCATTACTGTCAACCCTAGAGATTAGAGGTTGAACCAAAGTACGAAGCTGATCTTGACCATTCGCGACCACTTGCATCAGCTCCATAAAACGATCCATCCGTTCACGGAGCTCTTGAACATCTGACTGCACCTGGTCCATTATCCTTGTCTGATTAGCGCGAGTTGAGTAGCGGTGGATGAGTCTTTGATCAATCCTGGAGATCGAAAGCAGCTCGGAACCTGGGTACCTGAAAAACCTGTTAACATTAAAGGTTAGGAAAAGCAACAGAATGTATGTCATGCAAAAATGCTTCATGCGTGTGTCTTTGTGCTTGAGAGATTTCCCCCGATCCTGGCGCCTTAGTACCAGTGCTGACAATAATAAGGAGGGGAATATGGGCCCCATCATGGAAGCAGCAATCTCACACATAGTATCAGCAATAGTCAGATTCGACACATCAAGAACCGAGAACTCGTACGCAACAGTCTTCCTGAGAGAGGCTGTAGTGATATAACAAGAGGCGAGAGATCCTGGATCGGGGAAATGGTACCTGTCACAGACACACGCCAATGGAATGCGAATGATCATGCAAACTAATGCAAAATGCAGGTATGCAACAATATATCCAGGTGGCTGCTGTGGAGATTTGGTATCAACAGTCACTGATGAGAAGGAAACCCTGGTGTAAAACCACTGATCTGATCTGCTGAAAATAACCATCTGATAGGATCGAGATCAAAATTCTGCTCTGACAAGAGTAAGTGCCTGATAATAAGGACCCGGGATGTATGATCAGAAAGCGTCCGCTGATGAAGTCCCAAATCAAAAATCTGCCCTCTCAAGAACAAATGCACAGCTGTTGATGAGATCTTCAGACCCCACTCAAAATCTGCCCTATCAAGAACAAACAACAACTGCCGATGAGATCTTCAGACCCCACTCAAAATCTGCTCCATCCAGGACAAACCTCTGATGACAATACTCTGATCGAATCCTGCTCTACCAGGAACAGACGTACACCCGATGATAAAATCCTCTGATCAAAAACTTGCTCTGTCAAGAACAGTCAAATTTGCGACTGAGAACCCTGATACCAACATAACTGATTCACTGTCAAGAAAGCCAGGTAGTCTGGAGGTATAAGTTTCCTGCAATATCCCAACCCCACTCACAGGTATGGACCTAATCCGCGGACAAAGGTACGGCATCCTATGCGGTTGTCAGCGTCACAGACTTTCATGAGTGACGATACGATTCCCAGAAGGAGCGGCATCATCAAGTCATGAAGAGGCCTCTCTTAGATGACTTCCAAATGATCGGTCCCCAGAGTCGACAATCCTCACGTCTGGACTCCCCTCAGATCCTCAGGACCGGAAAGGAGCACCTCTGCAAGAATCTCGTCTGAGCGCAGATTTTCGTAGGGAACTGTGCCTGCTCAGCAGACAGGTTCGTTTACTACTTCTCCGCAACTATGTCTAGGTGTGTACTCAAGCCCAGGTCCGGCTTTTCACTCACAGTAACATCCCCCTCCCACAGCAGCACAGATAATCATATCAAACTGGAAATAAAATGCGGGAAATAAAATGCGAGAAGTAAAGATGCGATAAATAAACGCAACCCAACAAGCAAACACACAAACGATAGGATTGACTCTCATAGGGAACCAGAGAACCAGAGACTCTGGGTTCGATCCCCAGCAGAGTCGCCAGCTGTCGCTTGCGCTAAAATAAGGTGCCGGCACAACAGAAGAGTCGCCACCTTTCGTTATTTATCCCTCAGAGCGGGAAAGGAAACGATCGAAAAAACCTGACGAATAAGGGTAAGACAAGGTCATCGCAACCATTGTCTGGGTTCGGGAGTCGGTTACGCAAGGGGAAGGTGTTAGCACCCCTCACGTCCGTCGTACTCGACGGGATCCTCGCTTGTTTGTTTACTTGGACGGGTTGGTTATAATCTATCTACCTATCAAGGCTGGCTGAAAAAGAAAAGAAAAAAAGACTCGGCAAAGCGTCGCACTTTATGCCTACGTATTCTCATCAGAGAATGAGAAATCAGAGTCAACGTAGTTCGGCTAACTACGGGATAAGATGGGGAGAGGTTGCTCGCTAGGACGTCGCATCCTATGCCTACGTACTTCCATCTGGTATGAAAGATCAGAGCAAACGTAGTTCGGCTAACTACGGGTTATCTCCTAAAAGAAGTGTTTTTTATTGTGTTTGCGATTTCAACCGCACTAGAGACTATGACCTGAGAGTGAATGCGTCGCATGTCACCCAAAGGGTACCATACTAAACATCCCACCTCAGATAGCTTAAGGCTCGTAACGTACGAAAGAAATCATTCATGATTACTGTATTTTAAACTGCTCCGAGATGAGAAGAGAGCAGGCCCAACTAGGAGGGAGACTATCAAGTCCTACTGTTGTCATGCCATGGATTCATCCTATGGTTGAGGTTTAAACAGGGAACTCCTAGATGTTGTCATGCATAGGTTTCAACCTAAAAGTCTATCATCAAGTCCTCATCAGAGGAAATGAGAGTCCTAAGGGATCATGTCAATGATACACCAAAACAGACAAAAGCATCAGCTTTAACAGTAAAATGCATGCAATGCAAGTGAGGGAGGAAATGTGTGTGGGGCTTCAGCCTCCACAAGCTCGTCTCGACCTCAAGCCAGTCATGAAATAACAGTAATCATACTGAAAATAAACCACAGGCTATCAAGCCATATACAGATAAAAGAAATGAGGTTCCATCAGGCAAACAAAACACACTTGAGAAAGAATCATCTACTCTCTAATCCTAACCCTAACACAGAATCCTGATCAAATCTAATCAAAGCCCTAAAGCAAAACCCTAATCAAAGGAAATCAATCCCAGTCTTCAAGCTTCAGAACAAGCTTACCAAAGAAAGGGAGCTAAGTAAGCAGACTCATAGTGTCTTCCTCAGGAAAGCACTAGGAGGTGTATACTCAGGAGTCATACCCTATGTGGCTCAACCACTGTGATTAGTTTACATTCCTCCTCAGGAGAAATTAAACTCACAAGCAGGCTCCAACATCACTGGATATTTAGGAAATCCTATCTGAACTAGTGGAACTAAATGAACAGACTCATAGGACCTTCCTCAGGAAAGTACTATGAGGCTTCCACTTAGGAGTTGTATCCCATGTGGCTCAACAACTGTGATCAGTTTACATTCCTCCTCAGGAGAAATTAAACTCACAAGTTGGCTCTTACATCATTGGATACTTATGAAATCCTAGATAAACTAATGGAACTAAGTGAATAGACTCATAGGACCTTCCTCAGGAAAGTACTAGGAGGCTTCCACTTAGGAATTGTATCCCATGTGGCTCAACAACTGTGATCAGTCTACATTCCTCCTCAGGAGAAATTAAACTCACAAGTTGGCTCCAACATCATTGGATACTTGAGAAAGAGGTGAGAAGAAAGAATGAAAGTCATTCATAGTGCCTTCCTCAGGAAAGTACCATGAACTTCCTTCAAACTTCAGGATCTCCAACCTCACAGACAGGGGACAATCCAAGCTCTGGGTCTCTGAGTCTTGATCTACAATCTTCTCTTCATCATGCTTTCCAACAAGCTCTTCAAGACAACACAAGCCCCACAACAAATTCCCCAAAATAAACCCCAGAGATGAACAGATAATCACAGAACAGACAAAATCAATAGCCAACTTCAGAAAATACCTAAAAATACTAAACCAAGGGGGGAAAAATCTATCAATTATTCACAAGGGTCTACAACCTCTACCTATAACATCCCCATATGCCTCTACCCAAAAATCAAGACAAAACTATCTAAAGAAAATGAATTCTTTCACCTATGCACAACCTAAACCCTAATTAAGCACCCTAAGGCTAACCTAACTAAACTAATCAAATTTTAATCTAAAAATCAAGAATTAAATCCTATGGGGAACTATGATTCAATATCTAATTACACAAAAAAGAATGAACTAAAAATCCTAAGGGAAAGCCCTAAACAAAATTCTACAAAATCATGTACAAAATTAATCCTATTTTAAAAGCTATTAAAAAGAAAAATCTATTAAAATATGAAAAGAAAATAAAATGGAAATTTTATTTATTTATATTTTTCTAGGCAAATTCACTAACATATGAAAAAAACAAGAATTAAAAAATATTAAATTTTCTATTTTTTATGAATTTTATAAAGTGCAAGAAAATTAAATGGAATTAAAATAAAAAAGAAATCAATTAAAGGGGAGGGGGTGCGATAAGCAAGACACGCTAGTTGAATTTCAAGTGGGCCAGAATATGGTGGGGTGCAAGTAGAAAAATGATTAAAGCCCACACAGACTCACTTACTCCAAACGACCGCGTTTCAATGTTTGAATTTTCCCTCCGTTTTTTCAATGAATCTGGGCCGTAGATTGAGGTGATTAAGTCAAATATTCAGGCTGATCCAAGGGCTCTTGGTTGTCTTCTTCCTTGGACACCTAGGGTTTCATGAATTTCAGTCTCCACACGTGAATCTTCCATCTCCTCTACCTCTCTCACTAAGCCATGAAAACTCACGATCCAAAAATCAAACTTAACCTACTCATTGCCCTCTACACAGCCATGGTCCTAGATTCCTCTAAAACTCAACCTAAAAAGAAATACGATAGTAGGAAGTTCTGGGCACACTTTAATTGCACTGATATGCATGGAAATGGTATGGGCTCATATTATGCAAGAATGTTCTCCATCTCATGGGGAGTACACTAAGCTAAAGAACTAAGATTATAGTATACTAAATTGTAAGTTCTTGGTCCTAAAACAGAAATGGCCATAAAACAAACCTCCATGTAATGCTCTCAAACTCATCATGATTCATCTTATATTGGTCTCTATCACATTTCTCCTAACCACATAACTTAACTATGCATAAATAATGAGACTCAAAAGAAAACGCATACCTTGCAAGTGGTGATGGCTATGGTGTTTCTCCTTCAATTCAAGCCTTGGTGCTTTCTTTGGATGATCTCCAATGGATCTATATGCTTCTGTTTGCAGTGGTTCTTGCTTACACTTCTTGAATCAACCTAGCCAATCCTTCATGCAACTTGGAGTGATCACTTGGAATACATGAGCCAGCCACGAGTTCTCCTCAATCTTTCTTTCCAAATACTCAATGTTGATTATAGATGATGATGATAACCAGAATTGTAGTGATGGATGAAGTTTCAATGGGGTTTGGGATGAAAATGCACTTTTGGAGTGAGGGAATCAAAGTGTAGTATGCAAGCTCTAAGAATCTCTAACCAATGCATGGAGTCACTCTAGGGCTTATATAGATGATAATAGAAGCCTCTAGAACTTTGGAGAACCTTCCATGAAGTTTCTAGAATGTATCACGCAATGAGAATTTGAATTTGTCATCTTGAGTGAATCTCATGCAATCTCATGATAAACCATGTAATCTTACTTAAATTCTCCCCATATGATATTATGACATGAAAATAAGGTCTTACAAACCCTTATGTAGCATTTTCTCCTTTTTCCTTTTGGTGCCTTAAAGTGCAAGTAACAAATTTACAAAGCAACTCCAATTTTTAAGCCTAAACTCAAAAATGTGGCTAAACAATTGTTTTTAAAATGATGTTTGGAGTCAAAATGATATATTGGATGACCTATTTTGGATTTGTAGATCTCTCAAACCAAAATTCCATTTCAACTTTTTCAACTTATAAGCCATTTACAAGCCATTTGAACCACTTTTAAAAATCCATGCTCTAGGCCTTTTCAATAACTCATGACCACTTTTATAGGCTTAAAATCCCATTTTGAACAACTTTCATGTTTTGAGTTTTTCCATTTGAGACTTGGAAATAGGAGATATGGCCTTTGCTTAAAATGACCTATAACTGACAAATGACCAAAATACCCCTGTCTTGTTCAAACCATAAGTTGAGTTCTACAAATCCTATCAAGGACTTCTACCACTAAAATTAAAGCTAAGAAGATGCCCTTCAACATTCATGTTGACCAAGAAATCATAGGAATCATCCTACTAGGGAAAAAGTTGTCTGCAAGTTGGGTGACTTTCAAGGACCCAGATTCACACACCTCAGCTGACCTGTAATTTGTCAAAACCATAACTTGAGCTCTGTAACTCCTATCAAGGACTTCCACCACTCAAATTAAAGCTAAGAACAAGATTTACAACATTCATGTTGTGGGGAAGATGAGATATCAATCACATCTAGAGCTAAAACTGCCTGGAAGATAGGGATCAAATTAGGGTTTTTCCACTGACAATCCTTGGAAACCCTGACTTGAAACTTCTCAAACTCTTCAATCATGATGAGTTGGTCTAGGAATCATCTTTATAACATCTCTAAGAATCATTCCATGATCTCATGGCCCTTGGATTAGGTCTCAACCTTCTCCAAATTTTCAGTTATCCTAGGGTTGACCCAGTCAAAACCCTAATTCTACCATTCATGGTTGAATCTTCTGAACTCTTGCATAATGACTTCTCTGGCCTTCATGATGGCTATCAAGACATCTCACAGGCTTCCTCAAAACATCTAGTTCATCCTCAAAGTCTCAGAATCATCTGAGGAGCTCCCCCAACTCTCAAGCTATGAAGCACACAACCCTGGTTTCAACCCACTTCCTCTGAGGACCTTTTGAACTGTCTGATGAAGGTATCAACTTTCAAACACTCAATGAATAAATAATTGTTGGTTAAATTTTGGGGTGCAACAGGTACTACCTGTAGGGGTTACTATCCGAGGACCTATCTCGCCCCTAAAAAACAATTCAACAAATCAAATGTGACATCTTGCCTCGCATGGTGAAAACTTATCTTTCGAAAAGGATATGATACGTCAGTTCTACCGCAAACAGGTAATGCCTAAGTCTCCAACGAGCGAGCAGCGATACACCTAACTGCTAGAATGCGTACGGTAGCATCATCCATAAAGTCATCAACAAACCGTAGGCCGAACTACGGCTGCTCTGATTTCTCATACTAGATGAGGATACGTAGGCACAAGACGGCGATGTCTTGGCGAGCACAATCCCTCATATCAGTAGTTTCCCGAACTACGTCGACTCTGATTTTCTCATATCCGTTGAGAATACGTAGGCCTAGGACCGCGAAGTCCTATCGAGTCCGTTCTTTCCCTTCTCTCCCCCCCCCCCCCCGTTACCTTTCTTTCCTTGTTTCTAAACCCTTTTCTGTATCTTTTGGAACACTTTTTATAGCATAATCTTTTAGCAAATAAATCACACACGACAAACAAATGGTTCCCATCGAGTACGATGGATGCGAGGGGTGCTAATACCTTCCCTTCGCATAACCGGCTTCCGAACCCGTTCATGGTTGCGAGACCATCTTATCCGTTCTTTTCTTAAGGTTTTCTCGATATTTTCCTCTCCCCTTATGGGATAAATAAAGTTCGGTGGCGACTCTTCTGTCCTTTTCCTTTTCGCCTTCCCCGTCGTTGCGCGTATTTTTCGAATAGCGACACCCTAATTTATGGCTAAAAAGAGGGAGAGAGAATAATAGAGAACAATAGGAAATAGAGGACAACAGGTGGAAGACTGCTATGAGCTATGATTGAGCATGAGCATATGTGAGAACAGCATGAGCAAGGCAGGTACAACAGGTGGAAGAACAAGGAGAACTAGCTTGAGCATATGTGCCATTGTACATATGATATTAGACTTGTATATGTACCAGTGTGCATATGATATTAGACTTGCATATTTGCAGGTGTAACCATAGGTGCAGCTGATGAAATGTGTGATAACAGCTGATAGTGCTGTTAGCAATGATGTGATATGTATTTCTAGCTTGGATAGGAATACATGTATGTTAGAACTAGAAGCTCTGTGCTGAAGAAGCTAGGAGCTAACCTTATGTGTGACTTCAAAATGTTATCCTGAAGGTCATAACATCCAGAGCAGACTGGATGAATATGTGTGACTGCAGACTTATTTGCAGGTTGTGTGCTCAACTGGTAAGATGCATTAGTTGAGGGGGAGTAACTCTGTGTGTTACTCACTCAGCAAAGAGTGAAATCTGTAGTGGTAACTAACAGATGGTTAACAGGGTGAGTTATAACAGTGAGAGCCAACTGTGAGGACTCAGAGAGGCTTGAGCTAGTAACTATCCTGCATGACAGGACAGATCATAAGTCTTCTGTTGTGTAAATCTCTGATCTGATGACATAGTGTTTTAGCCAAAAATTTGTCAAAGGGGGAGTTTGTAAGTGCTCTTGATTGGCTTTATTTTGTGGCAAAACACTAGAGCATGTATGTATGTCATGTCTGATATTAGTGCATACATAATGTGGACAGTGCAGGGTAAATTGACTTTGCTAAAAGCAAGTTAAGTTGGATGTCATACCCAATGTTATGACTTGGGTCGTATGACATCAAGCGCAGGTTTATTTTTCTGGTATCTATAAACCAGGAAAGAGAATATGAGCTCAAGCTGGATAACAGGAGACTTTCTAGAAGCCCTAAGAGATCTAAAAGATCCCTGAATTAAGTGGCAAGCATGCAGTGTAACACCCCGCTCCCCAAAATTAAAATAAAAAGCAATTAAAGCAAGCAATTATCAGAGTTACCACACCAAAGCGGGATATCACAAAAGACACTCAACAAAACACTTTATTAAACGGTTTCAATAGTAAACAGCGGAAATATCATATATACATATATACATCGTATTCGGCCATCCGCCTAAACTATACAAAATATTCACCAAAGGTTCCAACAAAACATGATACGCCACGGAGTAAAACAAAATCATCAGAAAACAATAAACTCCCAAAGCCCCGTGTTATGTATCAGAGCATCCCTACGACTCGACTCGCCACTATCAAAGCTAGCTACGCACCTGGATTATCTGTACTTCCGAAGAAGCACAGACCACAACAACAACAAAAAGGGTGAGAAATCATGATCAAAATATTTAGCGGTAATAATGTACATGAATAAAAGGCAGTAATCATACGAACATCATTCAACATACATCAACCGGGACCTACTGTCCAACACCAACACAGCCCACAAGACAATGCAAACATATGCAACTCAACACCATGATATGCGGTACCGACTCAACAACACTGATGGACACCTGGCCATCAACCCTCCACAAGGGAGCACATCATAAACAGGATAGATCACATACACCCACCAATGGCAATGATCTATCCCCACCATTCTCCACACAGGAGTACGGATGAATCGCATACACTCCTCCTGAGCAACGATTCATCCCACTATTCTCCACACAGGAGTACGGATGAATCGCATACACTCCTCCTGAGCAACGATTCATCCCACCATTCTCCACATAGGAGTATGGATGGATCGCATACACTCCTCCCTCCAAATGATCCATCCCACCAAAACATCATGATATGCACGACACCAATGCACAACGACAATCCAAGCACACAAGGTGCACACGATCCTCCTGATCACATTTTATACATTGCACATACATATTCCACACATCACCGCATTCATACATAATAACATACACCAATTTAATTATTCTAATTAAACGAATAACAAGGAAATCACATTCCAACACCACATATACACTCTTAACTATTCAACACCAATCTTATATTTAATCATGACCAACAAGGGTCCCACAACACAAGAGAACAGAATAGAACAACACAAAAACACAAACTACTGTCATGCTCACTGGCTCACTCGCCTGGCGAAGCATCACCGAATGCTCGCTACTCGCTCGCCCAGCGAACTCCTCAGCGAAGGAAGACAATGGCTACTGGAAGCACTCGCTACCCAGTTCGCCTAGCGAAGCATCAGTGAATGCTCGCTACTCGCTCGCCCAGCGAAAGTGCTGGCGAACGCCTGCGATTTCACAAAAACCCCACTGTTCAGAATCAGCAAAACTCTCCGAAATCATCCGATTTCACTCAAACCAGTTCCCACAACACTAGTTCAACATTCTACGACTTAGCTACATAATCTATTCTAGATTCCACCTGATAAAACCTCAGCTCTACCGATTAAATCATTTTCGGCTTAAAATGGTAAACTACCGAAAATCCCAAATCATCCAAACAATCACTCTACCAATACATGCAACAGGTTCATCATGCTAACAACCATTCAGAATTTCAGCAACATATCAAACATGAACATCAACCTACCATGGGGTTAGGGAAATCCCCTCTACCTAGAATTCATGCAACAACCAATTTCGACCTGTTTCTCCCCCCCCCCTTACCTCGATAACTCGATCAACCTGCTGAAAATCCTCGAAGAATCGATAATCTTGGCTTCCTCTCTTCTTCCTCTTTGATTCTTCTCTTCACTCTCTCTTCCACTCTTGACTGTGTTCTTCTTCTTCTCCTCCTTCCTTTCCAACTCAAAATACCCCATTTTCTATTCTTATTCCATTAATAATAATAATAATAATAATAATAATAATAATAATAATAATAATAATAATAATAATAATATTAATAATAATAATATTACCATTATTCATTAAATTATTATTACTAAATATCATTATTAATATTAAACTCTAAAAGCATTAACTAATCTCCATACTTAAGGGCACCCTCCACGCACTCAAACACACCCCCACAAAAGGCACACCGAAAAAGACTAGATAATTAAAATAGGTGTTACAACTCTCCCCCACTTTAATTATTTTCGTCCTCGAAAATTACCTGATGGAAACAAATCCGGATACGCATCCCGCGTCCTGCTTTCTAATTCCCAGGTCACACTTCCTCCTGCAGCACCTCCCCAAACCACTTTCACTAAGGATATCTCCTTCCCTCGGAGTTGCTTCATCTTACGATCTTCGATCCTCAACGGCATCGCCTCAACAGTAAGATTCTCCTGGACTTGCACTTCATCTCTTTGAATCACATGAGATGGGTTCGTGATATACTTTCGAAGTTGCGACACATGGAACACGCCATGCAAATTCGAAAGCTCAGGCGGCAACGCCACCCTATAAGCCACAACACCAATTCTATGCAAAATCTGATACGGCCCAATAAACTTCGGATCCAGCCTCTTAGACTTCAACGCACGACCCACACCAGTCATTGGGTTAACTCTCAGGAACACGTGATCACCTTCACTAAATTCCAGCTCTTTTCTTCGGTTATCATGATAACTCTTCTGCCTACTCTAAGACGCTTTCATTTTCTCACGAATCATCTGAATTGTCTCAGTAGTCTATGTTAGAACACATATTGGTTCTTAATAATTACTCTTTGTTTTGATGATAACTGTTAGGAAATTTATATTTAAGAATTATATACTCTAAAATTTGTTTGAGAGTTTTAATGCAGATTAAAATTATATTAACTCTCTAGAAGCAAATCTGCCTTGAATACAAGAAGCTATTCTGACTCTGAAGCGCCAGATGCACCTTACAGAAGAATCTGTTTGCTCCTTACAAAAGATCCTGAGCGTAGTCTCCAGAAGGATCTGAAGCAAGAAGCTCCAGAACATTCTGAGTCAGAAGCATCTGAAGATAGTCAGAAGCATATGAAGATAATCAGAAGCATCTGAAGCTGAAGCATCAGAAGTATAGAAGAATATTGATTGAAGAGTTTCTCAAAGCATTGATCTACAGAAGTTTCTGAAAGTACCTACGCTGCCAAGTAATGAAGTTCTGTGTCAAGATGCTCTAATGATCAACACGCTAGAAGCACACACGCTGCAGAAGACTCTGATACAACATAGTTCTGAAACTCATCAGAAGACTCTGATCCATTCAGACTCTGAAGAACTTGCTGAAACTGAAGAAGTGTTTTCAAGAATATATCCGTTGGAACTATTCAACGTCTCTTTCCTTATTTGTGCTAGACACACTTACACAGACAAAAAGGATTTATCTGTGCCATCTATTTCAAGGAAAGGTCAGTGCATGTGAAGACAAAAAGGCTCAGACCTTTTGGACTCTCTTTTCAACGTGCATGATTCAGCTGCCTATAAAAGGAGTTCCTCACTTCATTCTTCAGTTACACACTTGCTGAAAAGAAATCACAATATTCTATAAGCTCTCATTCTTATTCTTCATAGAATCTCATTGTACTTAAACTTAAGAGAAAAATCACTGTTGTGATTATAGCTTTATAGAAGCATTAAAAACTCTTGTATTTAATTTACATTGATTGTAAAGGATATTCCTTAAGAGGATTCAGTGTGAATCAGTAGCTCTTGAGAAGACTAAGAACTGTAGTTCTTAGGTGATACTATTGTAATCAGTTTGATTTAATAGTGGATTAAGTCCTTGTTGAGAAAGGCAAATTGTCGCTACTGCGAAAATCGGCGCCGGCTGACAGAAGAGTCGCCACCGTGCGTTATTTATCCCACGGGAGGGAAAGGAAACGCTCAGAGTAAACCTCGCACAACACGGGAAAGGTATGGTCGTCGCAACCAAAACCTGGATTCGGGAGTCGGTTACGCAAGGGGAAGGTATTAGCACCCCTCACGTCCGTCGTACTCGACGGGATCCACGCTTGTTTTCGGGTATGGATTGTTATTCTATCTACTCTATAGGTCAAGGGTTAAAAGAAAATAAAATGAAAATAAAAATGACTCGGCAAAGTATCGCACTTTATGCCTACGTATTCCCGCCTGGAACGAGAAATCAGAGTCAACGTAGTTCGCCTACCTACGGGAAAGGAGGGGAAGGTTGCTCGCTAGGATATCGCATCCTATGCCTACGTACTTTCATACAGCATGAAAGATCAGAGCAGACGTAGTTCGGGCCACGTACGACGCAAGTCTGTCTTGATTGTTTTTATTCCTTCTGAAAAAGGGTTTTTCTGATTACCAGTCCAAGCGGACAAAAATGACGTTTTGATGAGTTCACATTCTTTTACGAAAGAAGTGTCTTTTATTGTGTTTGAAATCTTTATGGTGTTTTTCTGTTTGTTTTGGGAAAGAAGAGACAGAAATCTAACCTACGGTTGCGAAGGGAAACAAACTAACCTAATGTTATCATGCATGGGTTAAGACCTAGTGTCTATCATGCTCCTCTCTTGCGCAGAGAGAAACAGAGATCCTAAGGGATAGGCAGAAACAGAAACAATATCAGATATATACAGTAAAACAGTAAAATGCATGGATGCAACAGTACAAGCGAGGCAAGGGAGTCCCACTCAACCTCGAACCTAGAAAACAATAGGCAAAAGTGAACAGACTTCACTTTCAACCCAACAGGGTAAACAGCAAACAATACAGTCCGGAAAACCAATCAATACATCAGAAATGAAATACAGCAAAAATAAACAGCTACAGCAGCTCTGCAACAACACCTATCTTCAAGTCATCTCCAATCAGCTACAGGCTTCAACAAGCATCAATCTCCATCTTCATGGCCTTCAGGCAAGGGCTTTGATCATCAGACTTCTATCTGCAATGGCTTTTCTTCAAGTCTCAGGCTTCAGGATGAACATCAGCCAACCAGATGAAGTGAATGAATGTTAGACAGTCAATTACCTACCAAGGGTGGTTCATCAACTGTTAACATTAAACAGAAAGTTTTCTCTTAAAAGTTCTATCTTTCAAATACATTCACTGATCCTTCCAAAGGAAGGAGGTGGATATTTGAAAGAGACTTTGAATCATAGAGAAAGGATAGAGGCAAGCAAAGCCATCTATGTTTGAGAAGCAAGCTTTCTAATCTAGAGTTCTGCCTAGCTCCTAAACCCTAGTCTCCTCAGCAGTTGCTAGCAAGAATCTCCAACTCTGGCAGTTGATCTTCAATCTCTGGATCTCCAATGGCTTCATCTTTGCAAATCCTCAGCTCTCCCAAGTCCCCAGACAATCCCAATACCCACACAAGCAAGCAATAATCCCCAGAGGGCACACCACACCAGTCAATCACATATACAGTATATTAATAGCAGTAGGGGAATCCTGACTTTTTCTAAGGGATCTAATAACTACCCATAGCCCCTATAGTCCCATAACTAAACTAGTCAAACCCTAAGTCCTAAGGGAAAAGAATCAACTCTCCTAAGTCATCACCTAAAACCCTAGTTTTATTCATGTTGTTCACACATACACTAAGCACCTAAAATTAATTTCTAAAAATGGGAACTAAATTGAATCTACAAGTTCAATGTCTAAACTAAACAACCTAAAAAAAATGGATGAAAAATATTGAAGCAATTAATAGAACAAAAAATAACAAAATCATGTATGAAATGAAATTATGTAAAATGTTATTTATTTAGAAAATATGAAAAAAATAAAAAATAAAATGCCATTTTTATTTTTTATAATTTTCTTGACATCCTAAAGAAAAATATGCAAAAAGAATGAGTTAAAAATGATGATTTTTCTATTTATTATGATTTTTATAAGATGCATAAAAAAATGAAAAGAAAATAAAAGAAAATATAAAGAAATAATGGAGGGGGTTAGAAAAGTAAAGGCGCGCAGTTCATTTGCCAACGGGCCTGATCAGGGTGGGGTGCAAATAGAACACGGGAAGCCCAAAATTCTTTCACTAAACCAAACGACGTCGTTTGGCTATGCATTTTTCCCTCCATTTCTGAGTTTGATTTCCAGCCATCCGATGGAGTCTTCAGTCAACACTAGCCAACCTAATCCAACGGAGCACATGTGTCTTCAACCTTAAGACAAAAGCTAGGGTTTTAAACCTCCATGGAAGCCATGCATGCGCCTACTTCAAGCTCTCTGTTCTCTCTTCACAAGCCATCATTCAACGCGATGTAAACACCAAAATCATTCAGAATTCCTCCCTCTACAAGACTATAGTCATAGTATACTTGAAACTCACTGTAACTCCCAATCCGATCGTGACAGGTTCTTGATCCACTCGAAATGCACTGCAACTCATCATCACAATTCTGGCTCCAACCTATACTAATCTAACCTACACTCTATGGTGATCATCCTGAGCCACAAAGCTAAGCTCATCATGCACTAACCTATGAGTTTCAAGTCCAAACAGTCTTAACACCCTGCTATGAATCATCACCAATTGGCACGAAACTAACCAGAAATGCTCCTCTATCATTCTACATCATGTCTAAACTAACAACCTAATGTAAAACTACCTAAATCAAGCTAAAGAAAGTAAATTGCACCTGAAGCCAAATCTTGGAGATGATGATGAAGCTCGTGGATCTAATGCTTTGGATGCTTGGATCTTGATCTACTATTGCTATACTCACTTCTGTTTGCAAAACCTTGATGAATCTTGTCTTGAATCTTGAAATCCACTTGAAGTTGCAACTTGTGTCTTGATGAAGAAAGTGCACGAAATTGGGCCAATTGCAATCAGAACATGGGTGAATTCTACTCCATGATGATGGTTGAATATGGTGAAATCAGTATTGGTGATGATTGATGAAGGTTTTGTGGAATTGGGATCAAAATGCAATGAGGGAGAATGAGAGAATTTGTGAAGTATTTGCCAAAAAATGAGAATCCAACCCTTGCTCAATGTTCATTTCATGATTATATAGCACTCAATGGAAGTTTCCAGCACCATCTTGCACTTTCCCTTGCATTCCAAGCTTGATCCCATTTGCTATGTTTCTTTAATCATAAGTAACCTTAAGTAACTTTTATTTTTTCCACTAAACTCAAAAATGTGCTTGAACCATTGTCTTTAAAATGGTTTTTCCAATCAAAATGATATATTGGATGACCCCATTTGGATTCCTAGATCTCCCAAACCAATTTCCAAATTCAACTTTTCAAACTTATATGCCATTTTAGTTCATTTTTGACCAATCATGCCAATCCATGCTATGAGCTTTTCCAACAATTCATGACCTTCTTTCTAGACTTAAAATCACATTTTGAACAACTTTCATGTTTTGAGTTTTTTCATTTGAGGCTTGGAAATAGGAGATATGGCCTTTGCTTAAAAATGACCCATAACTGACAAATGACCAAAATACCCTTTGCTTGCCAAGACCATAAGTAGAGTTCCACAAATCATATGAAGGCATACTGTACCATTCTAGACAATGAGGAACAACTCTTATGTTGACCAGAAATTCATTTGAAATCTCCTTGAGGGGTAAAAATAGCTTGGGAGTCAAGTCACTTTCACAGACAAAATTTCAGATACCTCAGATGACCTGTAACTTGCAAGGACCACAACTTGAGTTCTATAAATCTCCTTGATGTCTTCCACCACTCAAATTAAAGGTCTTGAGATCCTCTACAAGTTTCATGTTGGCCAAGGATCCATTTGAAGCTTGCATTTTGACTTATTTTGCTTGGAAATTTGACCTAAACTAGGGGATTTTACATAGAAACCCTAATTTAGAACCTCCTCTTCTCCTTGATTTCTCTTGATTTCTTCTTGGCATCACAACATATCCTTATTCTCCATGTCAAATGATGAACCCCACATCTCTCCAATAGCCCTTAATGCCTTTCAACCAGTCAATTGACCTAGAGTTGACCCAGGGTTGACCCAGATGAAACCCTAGTTGACTGTCTTCCACTGCAATTCTTGTGATCCCATCAACAACTTGTTTTCTTCTCCAAATGACTTTCTAAGTCCTCCAAGATGTCTAGATACTCTCCATGCCTTCTATTCACAGCTCACAACCCCCTTCTTGACCCTCAGATACCCTCAGATAGGAGATAGACTCAAGGCTTGATCTGCTGAACTCTCTGCTCTCAAATTCTTTTCTGATGACTTGAATGAGATGGAATTAGGATAATAACCTCTTGATAGGCCTCTAGAGATGAGAATAATGATTGGACCCCTGTTGGCTGACTTGCTATGCTTATGCTATGCAGATGAGTAACCTATGTACGTGGCCCTATATGCAAATGCTAATGCTATTGAAACATAAACCAAGTGAATAAGGCTGGGCAAATTTTAGGGTGCAACAGCTGCCCCTATTCAAGCGACTTGGACCCGATTGGGTGAAGAGCCCGGAGCCTTCAAACATTCGCGGTACGAGACGGTTGAATACTAGTGGAACCAGAAATTTGCCAACCGCAGAAATAAACTTCGCCACTGCTTGGGGAACGACATTCATCAGCTGAATTTAACTGTTACGGCAACCCACTGATCTCGTAACGACCATGCTAGGGATAACAGATTGCTTGCTTGTCCACATTAGGACTCTGTCTGTCATCATTACGAAGAAATCTCAACTAGAACCTGTCCACGTTAGGACTCCACTTGCTGTTAATCCAGAAAAATCTTGGCAACTCCGCTGGGGATAGTTCGTATATTCCAATAAATCGTCCGCGTTAGGAATAGACTCTTCCACGTTAGGAATAACACCATCCACGTAAGGAATCATCTCTTCCGCCTCTGTCCACGTCAGGACTAAACTTTCCATCTTTCCACGTCAGGATGCAATCTTCTTTTTTCCACGTAAGGAGAACCGTATCAATCTGTCCACGTAAGGACTCCAGTACAACTCGATATGTCCGCGTCAGGACTCCAATCTTTCCGCGTAAGGAATACAACTCTGGTTCTGACCCTGTCCACGTTAGGACTCACCTTTCCACGTAAGGAGTACATCATTCTTCCACGTCAGGAATCAACTTTTCTTGAATCCGTCCACGTAAGGGCCCTCATCTCTTCACGTAAGGAAACCAACTCTTTCCGATTTGTCCGCGTCATGACTACATTTTTCCACGTAAGGAATGCCATCTCAATCTGTCCACGTAAGGACTCCGCTCTTTCCACGTAAGGAATCCTCCTCCTATGTGTCCGCGTAAGGACTCCATCTTTCCACGTAAGGAACACGATCTCCTTTCCCCGTAAGGAACCATTTTTCTGATTTGTCCACGTAAGGACTCCCATCTTTCCACGTAAGGAATCTACTTCTTTTCCACGTCAGGAATGCATCTCTTTCCACGTAAGGAATAAACTCGTCCACGTCAGAACCCATGTTTCGTCTTGATTTGTCCACGTCAGGACTCAGGCATCTTCGACCCGCTGGGGAAATAAAACTTATCCACGTCAGGACTCACGTCTCCTCTGCTGAGAAAATAAAACTTGTCCGCGTCAGGACTCACATCTTCGTCCGATCTGTCCACGTCAGGACCCACGCTTCACCAACACGAAGAAAGATAACTGCTGAGAGTAAATAGTCCACGTCATGACACCAACACAAAGAGTAATCAGCTTTGTCAACGTCGTGGCTTCACATTCCACCGATTCCGAGAACCCGAACCTGTCCACGTTAGGACTAACACATTTCATCAACCCCGGGAAATAAATCTGTCTACGTTAGGACGCCCACTTCTGAAGAAATCCCGTCAATATAGGAATAAATTGTCCACGTCAGGACTTAGTTCTCCATTGATCCCAACCCACAAACTTCTTTAGCACTGACGTAACAGCGACTTTGAGGCGGACTCTACTGGGGATATCTGGGAACCAAACTACCGGATGCCTGTTCTGATGACCGGAGGCAACTTCTGAAATTCTGATTCATGAAACCCCTTGATGACAAATAACTCTGCCTGGGAATAAAGAGAAACTTATCCTGATAACTCTGCGGGGAATACGGCCGAAACTGACATTATCATTGGATGTCCCGTGCCGAGGTCTTGAATGCTTGGTAGTTCATTTGAGCAAGAGCTCTCTCTACCTGAATTGCTAAAATACAGGAACTACTTCAGCAAAATAAATGCTGAAGATAATGCCAACTCTGCTGGGGATAGCCAGATGCTACGGAATTATTCCAGCAAAATAAATGCTGGAAGGGTGAAGTCAACCCTGCTGGGAAATTGGGAACTTAAACCAAACACCCTGTTGAGGTAACCCCCTGCTGGGGAATATAACTTTGCTGGGGAGTAGCAGATGTGCACGGTATGATCGGACTTTCTGCTGGAGAATGAACTGATATTACACAGTATCCCTGACAAAAGAAATGACAGGAACCACCACCAACTCTGCTGGGGAGAGTCTTGATCTTCGAGTTCCGCTGGGAGGAAAGAACACTTGCTGAAAAGAGAATTCTGCTGGGGATGGGATGATTCTCTCGGGGAAAAATAACTGACTCCACCGGGGAAGAATAAATGACCTTGCGGGGAAAGGGAAACTGCCTGAATACAGCTCACCAATTTGGAAATATTAATCTTCTGAGGCTGAACCACTCTGCTTGAGATAAGGAATCCTTCTGGGGGACACCACACTGCCTGCATACAGCCTACAATCTTTGAATCGTCAATTCTGTAGAGGATGAACGAATTTGCTGGACAATCCTTTTGCACAAGCTACGACTAGCTGGAGAGTTCTATCCTTCTTCAGGAAGAACCTGCATGACCTGCGTGAGGGCTGAGTCTTTAGTTATTGCAATCTTTTGATCATCTTCCTCGTACGGTTATGAAACCTGCAACAACACAAACAAGACAAGACAAGCCTACGCAACCGAATCAATTCAGGTTAGTGACGTTATTTTCAGTTAATTCAAAGCTTTAGCAACTGTTGGCAAGGGCCAGTGACGTTATACACACGCTAGTTTCATCAAACTCAGGCGTTAATCATGCACAAAACAGTAAAGAACAGTGTCAAGTACTGAATAACATATTTTATTGATTGGGCCCCTGAATAGGCGGAGTTTTGTACACGGGATGTAACTCCTGAAAAGAGGAAGCTACGCAAAGCAGATATACAAGTATGCACAAGAAGCATAAATATATTGACAAATTAAATTTGTACACATGTCGGCAACGGGATGCAGATGAACACCACGAACTGATCCTCCCATGACTCGCCCGACTCTAATGCTTTCCCGGTATCCCCACTTCCGAAGAGATTGTATCAGATAACTGACTCCTCAAATGTATTCTCCCGCATTGATGCTCATTGCAATTATCCAAATCGGACCGCAGTCATTTGCTTTTCAAATCCCTAACTTTTGCGTGAACCGCCCTTTACGGGTTTTCAGTTCACCGGGATACCCCTTTTTGCCGAAGTCGCCCAGTGTAGGTTTTCAACTTCGCGGGTGTACATTTTTCAATTTTATCCCTAATTTTTGCCCGAACCTTTCATTCTGTTTTTGGTTCGCCAGGATGCCCCATTTTTGCCTGGACTCTCTTTTTCTGTCCAACGGGTCAATTTTAAGCAAAGTATTTTTTAACTGCGTCCGAATTCACAGGCGACGTGAAGTCTTCACCGTCCATAGTGGACAACAACAACGCTCCTCCTGAAAATACTTTCCTGACAACGTATGGCCCTTCGTAGTTGGGGGTCCACTTGCCCCTGTGATCTGCTTGCGGCGGGAGAATCCTTTTCAGCACAAGGTCGCCCGTCTGAAAGCTTCGCGGATGTATCTTCTTGTCATATGCTTTCTTCATTCGGCTCTGGTACAAACGACCGTATGCTAGAGAAGCGAGCCTCTTCTCATCCATCAAACTCAATTGGTTCAACCTGTCTTTTACCCATTCTGCCTCGTCCAGCTGAACGTCTCGCAATACTCTCAGAGAAGGGATCTCAACTTCCAATGGTAACACTGCTTCCATTCCGTATACCAGCGAGAACGGGGTTGCCCCGGTTGATGTGCGTACCGTTGTACGATAACCGTGCAAAGCGAAAGGTAGCATCTCATGCCAATCCTTATAGGTCACCACCATTTTCTGAACGATTTTCTTGATATTCTTATTGGCCGCCTCAACAGCGCCATTCATCTTGGGTCGGTAAGGGGAGGAGTTGTGATGTTCGATCTTGAAATTCTGACAGAGCTCCTTCATCATTTTGTTGTTCAGATTTGAACCATTATCCGTGATTATCCGCTCGGGGATTCCATATCGGCAAATGATATCTCTCTTGATGAATCTGGCCACCACTTGCTTAGTTACATTTGCGTAAGACGCCGCTTCCACCCACTTGGTGAAATAATCGATTGCTACTAAGATGAACCTGTGCCCGTTAGAAGCTGTCGGCTCGACCTTTCCGATCATATCGATCCCCCACATCGAGAATGGCCAAGGTGATGACATCACATTTAGAGGACTTGGAGGCACATGGATCTTATCAGCATAGATTTGGCACTTGTGACACTTCCTTGCAAACTTGAAACAATCAGTTTCCATGGTCAGCCAAAAATAACCTGCCCGCAGCAACTTTCTCGTCATAGCATGTCCGCCAGCATACGTACCAAAGGTACCTTCGTGTATTTCTTCCATGAGCAACTTTGCCTCTCTTTCGTCTACACAACGCAACAGCACCAAATCGTGGTTTCTTCGGTATAATACGCCATCCGGGTTCAAATAGAAATTGCCCGCTAATCTCCTGAGAGTCTTCTGATCTTGACTGGATGCCCCAGCCGGATACTCTTTATTATTCAGGAAATTAAGGATATCAAAATACCACGGTTTGTCGTCGGACGCTTCATCAATAGCAAATACATAAGCTGGCCTGTCAAGCCGAGAGATAATGATTCGGGGAGCCTCGTTCCAGAAGTTGACTTTGTACATGGAAGACAAAGTAGCCAGGGCATCAGCCATTTGATTCTCTGCCCGCGGTACGTGATGCAATTCAACCTTATCGAAGAAAGGCAACAATCTCCTTGCATAGTTCATGTAATGTATCAAGTTGGGCTGACGTGTCTCCCATTCCCCTTTAATCTGATTCACTACCAGAGCTGAGTCTCCGTATACGTCCAGATGTTTGATTCGCAAATCAATGGCTTCTTCAAGCCCCATTATACAAGCTTCGTATTCGGCCTCATTATTGGTAACAACAAAGGTCAGTCGGGCAGTAAACGGGATGTGCGACCCGTGTGGCGTGGTGATGATTGCCCCTATTCCGCTACCGTAAGCATTCACGGCTCCGTCAAATATCATTTTCCATTTGGAACCCGACTCCGGTCCTTCGTCTGGCAACGGCTCTTCACAATCTTTCATCTTTAGATACATGATATCCTCGTCAGGAAAATTAAATCTCATCGATTGGTACTCTTCAATAGGCTGCTCCGCCAGATACTCAGACAGCACACTCCCCTTTATAGCCTTTTGCGAGACGTATTGAATATCATATTCAGTCAAGACCATCTGCCAACGGGCAATTCTACCTGACAACGCCTGCTTTTCAAATACATATTTGATAGGATCCATCTTCGAGATGAGCATGGTTGTATGATTCAGCATGTACTGCCTCAAACGCTTGGCGGCCCAGGCTAGCGCGCAGCAAGTTTTCTCAAGCATTGAGTATCGAGATTCACAGTCTGTAAATTTCTTACTCAGGTAATAGATCGCATGCTCTTTTCTCCCCGTCTCGTCGTGTTGGCCGAGAACACAACCCATGCTTCCCTCAAGAACCGTCAAATACATTATCAAGGGTCTCCCTGCCACTGGGGGTATCAAAATAGGAGGCTCCTGCAAATACTGCTTTATCTTATCAAACGCCTTTTGACAATTTTCGTTCCATGTTACAGCTTGATCTTTCTTCAACAGCTTGAATAATGGTTCACACGTGGCCGTTAGGTGAGATATGAACCGGGCGATGTAGTTCAACCTCCCTAAAAACCCGCGCACCTCTTTCTCTGTTTTAGGCGTCGGCATTTCTTGGATTGCTTTTATTTTAGCAGGATCGACCTCTATTCCTTTTTCGCTTACGATAAACCCCAGCAGCTTACCCCGATCTCACCCCGAAGGTGCATTTATTAGGGTTCAGCCTCAGCCTGAACTTCCTAAGCCTTTTAAACAACTTCAGCAGATTCACCAGATGCTCTTCCTCTGTCTGGGATTTGGCAATCATATCGTCAACATAAACTTCGATCTCTTTATGCATCATGTCATGGAAAAGAGTCTTCATCGCACGCTGATATGTTGCCCCAGCGTTTTTCAAACCAAAGGGCATCACTTTGTAGCAAAACGTTCCCCAAGGCGTTATGAAAGTAGTCTTCTCCATATCCTCTGGCGCCATTTTAATCTGATTATAGCCTGAAAAACCATCCATGAAGGAGAATACGGAGTATTGAGCAGTATTATCAACTAACACGTCAATATGAGGAAGCGGAAAATCGTCTTTTGGGCTTGCTTTATTCAAATCTCGATAATCCACGCACATTCGAACCTTGCCATCTTTCTTTGGCACTGGTACGATGTTGGCAACCCATGAAGGATACTTCGTCACTGCCAGGAAACCAGCGTCCCACTGTTTTTGGACTTCCTCTTTGATCTTCACTGCCATATCTGGTCTCGTTCTTCGAAGCTTTTGCTTGACCGGCGGGCAATCTTCTTTCAGTGGCAGGCGATGCACAACCATATCTGTATCGAGCCCCGGCATATCTTCATATGACCAAGCGAATACATCATTATACTCTCGGAGCATTTCAACCAATCTTCGCTTGGTATCACTCTGCAGTGCGGCTCCGATACGAATATTCTTCTCAACCCCTTCCGACCCCAAGTTGATAATTTCGATGACCTCATCGTGAGGCAGAATGGCTCTTTCCTCTTGCTTCACCAACCAAGACAGTTCTTCAGGAACGTCGCTATCTTCGACAACCTCTTCTTCAGCCTGAAATACCGGGTGCTCAAAGTCGGGACGAGTCATAGGTGGTTCAAGGATGTCATCTGAAAATGTTATCCTGCAAAAGGAACGGTTAAGCGCTTCAAAATGCGTATAAAGCGAACAACCACGTTGCCATTTTATTGAAAAAAAATATAAAACAAGAAAGACAGGGATTACGGTATTTGAACATGAAAAACGCCATTTATTTAATGATTGACACGCAATGTTCATAACAACACAGCCCTAAGTTCCTGAATAGACCAGTTGCACAGTCCTTGTCCTGGCGTGCTTGGCTGAATCCAGGCATCCATATCACAGTCGCTGTCTCCTTCGTCAGACTCCGAAGCAGCATTGACGGTTTCATGACACACTCCACTGGCAGAGATGGTGATTGGCCCTCTGAAACGGGGTGCCCCCACGGACTGAGTTGATGAAGACGGTTGGTATCCTAGCCCAAACCGGTCCATCTTCACAGGAATGTCCAGCACTTTGCCCCAGCCCTTTGCTTCTCCTGCTTCTACTAGAGCTTGAGCTTCTTTATACGATGAGACAGCTATCTCCGACGCTTTGCTCGGCCCGGGACCTTTGTCCTTGATGCGCAAACCTTCAAATGCCTGGCAGGGTGTTTCGTGGATCTCTCCGTCGACTTCCACGTATTTAAATGACGATAGATGGCTGACCAGAATGTCCTCTTCTCCGCATACAGTGACTACGCTGTCTCCGACCATATATTTTAACTTCTGATGTAGGGTGGACGTGACTGCCCCTGCCCCATGAATCCAGGGTCTTCCAAGCAAGCAGCTATACGCAGGCTGTATATCCATGATATAAAACTCAGTTGCAAACACCTTCGGCCCCACCTGCAGAGGCAGTGTAATCGATCCGAAGACTGTTCTCCGCGTGCCGTCAAACGCTCTGACTACCAAATCACTGGGCGTACACAAGATTCCTCTGACATCCAGCTTCATCATCGCCTTCTTGGGCAGCACATTCAAAGACGATCCGGTGTCAACCAATACGTGTGACATTACTGATCCTCTACACTCAACAGATACGTGCAGTGCCATATTATGATCTCTTCCTTTCGGGGTCAAGTCAAAATCAGTAAAGCCCAAGCTGTGGCCTGCATTCACATGCGCCAACACTCCTTCCAGCTGATTCACGGAGACGTCTTGGGGTACAAAAGAAGTATCCAGGACTTTCAGCAACGCATTTCTGTGGGCTTCCGAACACAACAGCAATGACAGGATAGATATTTTGGACGGTGTCTGCTGCAGATGCTCCACAATTTTATAATCACTTTTTCGAATCAAGCGCATGAACTCTTCTACGTCTTTCGATGCCGATTCTTTGTCACTTGCTTGCGCTGGGACATTCTCAACCACTTTCCCTTTCCCTTTCGCGAGTCTTTCGGCCTCCACTTCAGGGGATATAAAGATCCTACCACTCCTTGTCATACCTCCCGACCCAACAACATTATCCACAGTCTCGGCTGGCTGCTTATTAACATCAATTTTTATTCCGTCACAATATACTTCCAACCCATATGACCATGGGACTGCTTTCGTGTTCTCGTACGGGATCGGCCCGGCCTTAGTTATGGTGATCGGTGGTCGCTGAGCTGGTGCTGCAATAGTGATTGTCTTTCGAGGAATCGTTACCGTGGCCACATCATTCCGATCATCTGCCACTGCCCCTGCAGGCTCTTCAGTTGCTGCTTGGTCAAACTGCAATATGCCTTCATCAATTAAAGCCTGAATGCCCTTCTTCAAATCATCACACCCCCCAGCTAGGGTCCAACAGTCTAAGCAATACTCGTCACATCCCGGGTAAACACCCCCTTGCAATAGTCGGCTCTTGATCTCGCTCAGCGGCGTCTTTAAATCTTCGACGTTCATAATCAGATTCAACCCTTCCTCAGTCAGAATGGCGTTTGCCCCATGATTAGGCATGGGTTTCTGCACTATATTCGGTCCTGCCGTTCCGAAATTGATAGTCTTATTGTCCAAAAGATCCTGCACAACATGCTTAAAAGCATGGCAACCCTCTATATCGTGGCCCGGGGCCCCAGAATGAAACTCACAGTGCCTACTTGCATCGTAACCAAACGGGGGAGCTCCCGTTATCGGTGCCAGGGTTCTTTTCTCTACCAGGTTCAATCCCAACAATGTCTGCAATAAATCAGCATATGTCGAGGGAGGCTTCTCAAACACTCTTCTCGGTTTACTACCCTGGAACCTTCGCTGAGCCTGCTGTGCCCCCTGCTAAGGCTGCTGCTGCTGCATTGGCTGCTGCTGAGACGGTTGTTGTTGCTGGAGTGGTTGTTGTTGATACGGGATAGTAACACTCGCCACCTGCTGCGGCTGACGATATTGACCTCGTCCCCTGCCTCGGCCTCGGCCTCGGCCTCCAAATACTGCGCTTGCCTCGCCCTGACGGCGCCCGCCATAAGCTTTCCTATTACTGCCAGATGCAGTCGATTCCTCAACCTGGAATTTTCCTTGCTTAATGTTACGTTCAATCTTTTCTCCCATCAGAATTAGGTCTGAAAAACTGGTCAGAGACGTATGAAACAGCATATCATGAAACAGACCTGTGAATGTGCCGACAAACATGTCATTCATTTCCTTATCTTCTACAGGAGGACGGACCCGGGCAGCCATATCGCGCCACCTTTGCGCGTACTCTTTAAAGCTCTCCCCCTTCTTCTGTGACAGCCCTGCCAATTGGACCCGATTGGGCGCCAAATCGCTATTATACTTGTAGTGAGCTACAAATGCCTCCGCTAATTGCTTCCATGTCTTGATATCAGTTGGCTCCAACCCCATGTACCACTCTAGGGAAGGACCCGACAGACTATCTTGAAAGAAATGCATTAGCATTCTTTCATCAGTTGAGTATGCAGACATCTTTCTGTAATAAGCTCGTACATGCACTTTTGGACATGTGTCTCCTTTATACTTGTCAAACGCAGGAGCTTTGAATTTGATTGGCACCCTCAAGCCAGGTACCAAACCCATTGTTGCCATGTCCAAACCCACAACACTTTGGTTCAGGACTCCCCTCATCTGCTCTTCCAGCATTCTGATCTTCTGGGAGTCATCCATCGGCCCTTCGAAACCTCCGCCGGAGAAAGCGTCCTCCTGCTGATCTTCTTGCCACATACCATTTCCAGCCCCATACGCATCATACCCATTATTACGTCCAGCTCTGATCTGATTCATCCCTGGACCTCGACCTCTGTTGCCGTACCCTTGAACACCTCCAGCAGGACCAAAAGCCATAAACCCTGCGCCGTTTCCATTCCCGAAACCTCCGTAACCCAGATTGGTCGCACCATAGCCATCCTGCCCAAAGCCTTGAGCATTAAAGCCATACTTCCCAGTGTTATCGAATCCCTGATCGTTGAACCCGAATCCAGTATTGACAAAGTCGTTGCCTCCCATATTATCTCCCAAATTGACATCACCCAGCCCAACGTTATGGACAGCAGTCTCATTTCCAACTCCGACGTTACCATTTACAGCGGCGGTAGCGTGGTTGACATTAGCAGCAGGTGTATTGACTACAGGTGGAGCCACTGGCGTGGGAGTGCCGTCTCCATGAACAGTATCGACCCGTACAGACTGATGATCTTCATTACCATGACCAGCGTTTCGGGCCAACAGAGGCTGGACCATGGCCTGCAAATTCTCCTGCCCTTTTGCAATGGCTTCCATAGTCTGCATGAAGAGAGCAAGCTTCTCGCGCACATCTTGCATCTCATTCTGCATTTGATCCATTATTCTTCGACAGTTGGTGCGGGTAGAATAGCGGTGCGGGTGTTGATCTGCAATCCTGAAAAGTACCTGATACAGGGCAGGACATAAGACACTTATTCAAAGATTACCTGTAATGCAATATGAATATGAATGCAATGCAATGTGTCTGTGCATTAGGGAGATTCATTCCCCCAGTTCTAGTGTGAAGGTGCCAGTGCGGTGACAGTGCTGACAATAGGAATATCGGAGCAGAATCATAGAAAGCCTCATATATTGCAGGGAAAACCAGAATACAATGTCGCTGAGAGTGCAAAGAAGGCATGACCTCAACCAACAATCCTGGTGATGGTCAGCACTATGCAAATAAAGCATACAAGTTACTATATGAAATGATCAAATCCTCCCAAAAGTCTGGTACTCTTCTATCAACTTCTTGGTCTCCGGATGGCTTGGTCGATCAAGCAGCCCTTCAACAAGTTGGTTTCTCTTCTTAAGAACACGGCGCACGTCTTCAGCAGTTTCTTCCCATGTTGCTTCTCCGAAGCAATCTTCTAGCTTTTGCTTCTGAGATACCGCTTCATCTCTGCATTTGATTGCCTTGTTCAGTGCATGTTGGACACTATACCGGGTCATCACTTCTTCCTCACACTTCTTGATGCTAGACTTCAACTTCTCTTCGAGGTCGGAGATTTGCTGCTTCAGCTTATCTTCCCTCTTCTTATTGTTGGTGAGAGTAGCATTCCAAGTCTTATTACAGGAAGAGATCTCTCGGTGTGCTGCGTCAAGCGCCTTCTTTTTGGCTTCCAGCATGTCATGGGAGCTTCTGAACTCTTGCCCCAGACGTTCACGCTTTTTCTTTTCCTCAATCAACTCAGCCCCTAACCTGTTTAACAGCTCGATTTGTTGTTGGAAAGCATATACGGCCTTGTTTTTCTCACTGCGTACTTGAGCTAGCTCTTGCTCTAACCCTTCGTTGATCTTCATCAAGGCTTCCTTTTCCTTCACAACTTGCTCGTAGGCTTCCATGGAAACAGTAGTTGGCTCTGCTACCGGAATAGGAACAAGGATTGGTGCATCTGGAAATGGCATCCCCAACTGACTTCCTCTTTCCTGGATCCAAACCCTGTAAGGTTCATAAGCCTGGCAATCATTCTTACCTAACAGTGGCTTCCCTTTGCGGTTAATACGTGTCCAGGCATGTTGCAACTTGGCTAATAACTCCCCCTTCACGTCACCTGTGAAGTACAGAGATTCCCGTACTTTTTCCTCCTGAGGTGGATTCTTCAGTGCATATCCGAACTGACGAATGAATAGAGAAGGGTTGTAATTGATACACCCTTTTCTTCCTATCAGCGGCACATTAGGGTACCCAGAACAGCTGAAGATGAGCTCAGATCCCAACAGGTCTCGATCAAACCACACAACGTCTTCGGAATATAGCCTCATCAGGCGCTCTGACCAACTGGCTGAGGTTGCACTGTCCACAAATGGTCCCTTCATGGGGAGATGACTTTTGAACCACATATTCAATAGAGGAGCACAGCAGTAAACAACTTTTCCCCTTCGGTTTTCGTTCTTATAGTGCAATGAATGATAGAAGTCTCCGATCAATGTTGGCACTGGGTTGCCTGCAGCAAACAGATAGAAAGCATCCAGATCTACAAAGTTGGGCAAGTTAGGAAACAGCACAATTCCATAAATGCATAAAGCCAAAATAGCATTGAAAACCACCCAACAACCGTTCTTGGCGTACTCTTGAGCCTTGCCAACCAGAAAATCTAGAGAGAAACCGGGAACCCCAAGCCAAGAAGTCACCAACAACTCAGCAGCATTCATATGCAAGGCTTTGGCTAAGTCCTCCAACTTGGGCTCAGCAGCAGAGTGAATAAAGGGAACCTTATTCTGCACGGGAAGCTCAGTAAACTCCACATACTCCTCAATGGTAGGCCCTAGAATGAAGTCAGCAAAAGTAAAGCATCTCAATGCGGGGTCGTAGAACTGCATCAAGGTGTATAGCCCGTTCATCTCATCAGCCGTGGGCTTGCAGACTAATCTCAGTAATCTCCCGTGATTCATTCTGAAGCTTCTCCTAACCTCCTCATCAGCAAGAGATATCAGACCAAGCAAGGAAGTAATATTAGGTGAAGGCAGCTTATACGCAACTGTTTTCCTCAAACTAGCCATAGTCAATACTCAGAAGTCTGGGCACTAGAACCGGGGAATATGCAAATGCACCTGCAGCACAGACACACGTTAGTGAAATGCAAGTGGTAATGAATATGCAGACAATGCAATGCAAGTAACATGCAACAGGGGCCAAAGCTGTAGCTGAATAGCCTGAACCCAATCAAGAAAGGTCTCAGATAGACCATCCGGAAGTCATCAAACCCTGGTCTCAGATAGACCTAAAACAAAGCTCCAATACTGGTCTCTGACAGACCTCAAACCATAACTCCCATTGGTTTCTGGCAGACCTCAAATCACATCTCCAATTGGTCTCTGACAGACCTTAGAACACTCCAACTGGTCTCTGACAGACCTCAGAACACATCTCCAAATGGTCTCTGACAGACCTCTTAACTCTCCATAAATACCCAGGATCTCTGATCAAGAAATAACCGGTAGTCTGGAGGTCTAGTTACCTGCATAACCCCAAACCCTCTCACAGGTGGATGTCCTAGTAACTGACAAAGGTATGGCATCCTATGCGGTCGTCGGCGTCACAGACTTTCAGGGTTGATGATACGATTCCCAGAAGGAGTGGCATCATCAAATCCTGAAGAGGCCTCACTTAGCCAACTTCCAAATGATCGGTTCCCGGAGTCGACAATTCAGCTGACCAACAACCCCTTCGACCCAAAGGGTAGAAAAAGAAGCCAACCAGAAGAACCTCGTCCGAGTGTAGATTTCATGAGACACTAATGCAAGCAAAGCTGGCACGCGCCCACTACTTTCTACTCTAATTCTAGGTGCACTCAAGCCCAGGTCCGGCTTATCTCTCAATATCAGAACACCCGTCACCCCCCAATACAGCAATAATAAACAATATACATAATGCTGAAAATAAAGGTCAGAAATATAAATCCATACAAAATCCTCGACGGGAAAACAAGCGTTAGGATTGAATCTCTTAAGGGACGTTGGATCCCAAATGCATAAGAACTATCGCAGTCCTTAGCAGCCAAGGGACGTTGGATCCCCAGCAGAGTCGCCAGCTGTCGCTACTGCGAAAATCGGCGCCGGCTGACAGAAGAGTCGCCACCGTGCGTTATTTATCCCACGGGAGGGAAAGGAAACGCTCAGAGTAAACCTCGCACAACATGGGAAAGGTATGGTCGTCGCAACCAAAACCTGGATTCGGGAGTCGGTTACGCAAGGGGAAGGTATTAGCACCCCTCACGTCCGTCGTACTCGACGGGATCCACGCTTGTTTTCGGGTATGGATTGTTATTCTATCTACTCTATAGGTCAAGGGTTAAAAGAAAATAAAATGAAAATAAAAATGACTCGGCAAAGTATCGCACTTTATGCCTACGTATTCCCGCCTGGAACGAGAAATCAGAGTCAACGTAGTTCGCCTACCTACGGGAAAGGAGGGGAAGGTTGCTCGCTAGGATATCGCATCCTATGCCTACGTACTTTCATACAGCATGAAAGATCAGAGCAGACGTAGTTCGGGCCACGTACGACGCAAGTCTGTCTTGATTGTTTTTATTCCTTCTGAAAAAGGGTTTTTCTGATTACCAGTCCAAGCGGACAAAAATGACGTTTTGATGAGTTCACATTCTTTTACGAAAGAAGTGTCTTTTATTGTGTTTGAAATCTTTATGGTGTTTTTCTGTTTGTTTTGGGAAAGAAGAGACAGAAATCTAACCTACGGTTGCGAAGGGAAACAAACTAACCTAATGTTATCATGCATGGGTTAAGACCTAGTGTCTATCATGCTCCTCTCTTGCGCAGAGAGAAACAGAGATCCTAAGGGATAGGCAGAAACAAAAACAATATCAGATATATACAGTAAAACAGTAAAATGCATGGATGCAACAGTACAAGCGAGGCAAGGGAGTCCCACTCAACCTCGAACCTAGAAAACAATAGGCAAAAGTGAACAGACTTCACTTTCAACCCAACAGGGTAAACAGCAAACAATACAGTCCGGAAAACCAATCAATACATCAGAAATGAAATACAACAAAAATAAACAGCTACAGCAGCTCTGCAACAACACCTATCTTCAAGTCATCTCCAATCAGCTACAGGCTTCAACAAGCATCAATCTCCATCTTCATGGCCTTCAGGCAAGGGCTTTGATCATCAGACTTCTATCTACAATGGCTTTTCTTCAAGTCTCAGGCTCCAGGATGAACATCAGCCAACCAGATGAAGTGAATGAATGTTAGACAGTCAATTACCTACCAAGGGTGGTTCATCAACTGTTAACATTAAACAGAAAGTTTTCTCTCAAAAGTTCTATCTTTCAAATACATTCACTGATCCTTCCAAAGGAAGGAGGTGGATATTTGAAAGAGACTTTGAATCATAGAGAAAGGATAGAGGCAAGCAAAGCCATCTATGTTTGAGAAGCAAGCTTTCTAATCTAGAGTTCTGCCTAGCTCCTAAACCCTAGTCTCCTCAGCAGTTGCTAGCAAGAATCTCCAACTCTGGCAGTTGATCTTCAATCTCTGGATCTCCAATGGCTTCATCTTTGCAAATCCTCAGCTCTCCCAAGTCCCCAGACAATCCCAATACCCACACAAGCAAGCAATAATCCCCAGAGGGTACACCACACCAGTCAATCACATATACAGTATATTAATAGCAGTAGGGGAATCCTGACTTTTTCTAAGGGATCTAATAACTACCCATAGCCCCTATAGTCCCATAACTAAACTAGTCAAACCCTAAGTCCTAAGGGAAAAGAATCAACTCTCCTAAGTCATCACCTAAAACCCTAGTTTTATTCATGTTGTTCACACATACACTAAGCACCTAAAATTAATTTCTAAAAATGGGAACTAAATTGAATCTACAAGTTCAATGTCTAAACTAAACAACCTAAAAAAAATGGATGAAAAATATTGAAGCAATTAATAGAACAAAAAATAACAAAATCATGTATGAAATGAAATTATGTAAAATGTTATTTATTTAGAAAATATGAAAAAAATAAAAAATAAAATGCCATTTTTATTTTTTATAATTTTCTTGACATCCTAAAGAAAAATATGCAAAAAGAATGAGTTAAAAATGATGATTTTTCTATTTATTATGATTTTTATAAGATGCATAAAAAAATGAAAAGAAAATAAAAGAAAATATAAAGAAATAATGGAGGGGGTGAGAAAAGTAAAGGCGCGCAGTTCATTTGCCAACGGGCCTGATCAGGGTGGGGTGCAAATAGAACACGGGAAGCCCAGAATTCTTTCACTAAACCAAACGACGTCGTTTGGCTATGCATTTTTCCCTCCATTTCTGAGTTTGATTTCCAGCCATCCGATGGAGTCTTCAGTCAACACTAGCCAACCTAATCCAACGGAGCACATGTGTCTTCAACCTTAAGACAAAAGCTAGGGTTTTAAACCTCCATGGAAGCCATGCATGCGCCTACTTCAAGCTCTCTGTTCTCTCTTCACAAGCCCTCATTCAACGCGATGTAAACACCAAAATCATTCAGAATTCCTCCCTCTACAAGACTGTAGTCATAGTATACTTGAAACTCACTGTAACTCCCAATCCGATCGTGACAGGTTCTTGATCCACTCGAAATGCACTGCAACTCATCATCACAATTCTGGCTCCAACCTATACTAATCTAACCTACACTCTATGGTGATCATCCTGAGCCACAAAGCTAAGCTCATCATGCACTAACCTATGAGTTTCAAGTCCAAACAGTCTTAACACCCTGCTATGAATCATCACCAATTGGCACGAAACTAACCAGAAATGCTCCTCTATCATTCTACATCATGTCTAAACTAACAACCTAATGTAAAACTACCTAAATCAAGCTAAAGAAAGTAAATTGCACCTGAAGCCAAATCTTGGAGATGATGATGAAGCTCGTGGATCTAATGCTTTGGATGCTTGGATCTTGATCTACTATTGCTATACTCACTTCTGTTTGCAAAACCTTGATGAATCTTGTCTTGAATCTTGAAATCCACTTGAAGTTGCAACTTGTGTCTTGATGAAGAAAGTGCACGAAATTGGGCCAATTGCAATCAGAACATGGGTGAATTCTACTCCATGATGATGGTTGAATATGGTGAAATCAGTATTGGTGATGATTGATGAAGGTTTTGTGGAATTGGGATCAAAATGCAATGAGGGAGAATGAGAGAATTTGTGAAGTATTTGCCAAAAAATGAGAATCCAACCCTTGCTCAATGTTCATTTAATGATTATATAGCACTCAATGGAAGTTTCCAGCACCATCTTGCACTTTCCCTTGCATTCCAAGCTTGATCCCATTTGCTATGTTTCTTTAATCATAAGTAACCTTAAGTAACTTTTATTTTTTCCACTAAACTCAAAAATGTGCTTGAACCATTGTCTTTAAAATGGTTTTTCCAATCAAAATGATATATTGGATGACCCCATTTGGATTCCTAGATCTCCCAAACCAATTTCCAAATTCAACTTTTCAAACTTATATGCCATTTTAGTTCATTTTTGACCAATCATGCCAATCCATGCTATGAGCTTTTCCAACAATTCATGACCTTCTTTCTAGACTTAAAATCACATTTTGAACAACTTTCATGTTTTGAGTTATTTCATTTGAGGCTTGGAAATAGGAGATATGGCCTTTGCTTAAAAATGACCCATAACTGACAAATGACCAAAATACCCTTTGCTTGCCAAGACCATAAGTAGAGTTCCACAAATCATATGAAGGCATACTGTACCATTCTAGAAAGCTAAGACAATTAGGAACAACTCTTATGTTGACCAGAAATTCATTTGAAATCTCCTTGAGGGGTAAAAATAGCTTGGGAGTCAAGTCACTTTCACAGACAAAATTTCAGATACCTCAGATGACCTGTAACTTGCAAGGACCACAACTTGAGTTCTATAAATCTCCTTGATGTCTTCCACCACTCAAATTAAAGGTCTTGAGATCCTATACAAGTTTCATGTTGGCCAAGGATCCATTTGAAGCTTGCATTTTGACTTATTTTGCTTGGAAATTTGACCTAAACTAGGGGATTTTACATAGAAACCCTAATTTAGAACCTCCTCTTCTCCTTGATTTCTCTTGATTTCTTCTTGGCATCACAACATATCCTTATTCTCCATGTAAAATGATGAACCCCACATCTCTCCAATAGCCCTTAATGCCTTTCAACCAGTCAATTGACCTAGAGTTGACCCAGGGTTGACCCAGATGAAACCCTAGTTGACTGTCTTCCACTGCAATTCTTGTGATCCCATCAACAACTTGTTTTATTCTCCAAATGACTTTCTAAGTCCTCCAAGATGTCTAGATACTCTCCATGCCTTCTATTCACAGCTCACAACCCCCTTCTTGACCCTCAGATACCCTCAGATAGGAGATAGACTCAAGGCTTGATCTGCTGAACTCTCAGCTCTCAAATTCTTTTCTGATGACTTGAATGAGATGGAATTAGGATAATAACCTCTTGATAGGCCTCTAGAGATGAGAATAATGATTGGACCCCTGTTGGCTGACTTGCTATGCTTATGTTATGCAGATGAGTAACCTATGTACGTGGCCCTATATGCAAATGCTAATGCTATTGAAACATAAACCAAGTGAATAAGGCTGGGCAAATTTTAGGGTGCAACACAAATCACTCTGGAAGGGTGGACTGGAGTAGTTGTTTAACGAACCAGGATAAAAATAATTGTGTGATTATTTTCAAGTATTAATTTTCCATACTTATTCAACCCCCCCTTCTAAGTATTATCTCACCTTCAGTTGGCATCAGAGCTCCGGTTCTGAGTGTGCTATCACTTAACAGTGTCAGTAAAGATCCAGAGGAGATATACTTTGATCAATATATTTATTTGTTATCATGGCTGATAATTCAATGTCAAATATCAACAATAAATATGAAGAGAGGGATAGGATCAGTACCAAACCTCCAATGTTTGATGGAGAAAAATTTGACTATTGGAAAGATAGAATAGAAAGTTTTTTTCTTGGGTATGATGCTGATCTTTGGGATTTGGTCATTGATGGATATGAACATCCTACTGGTGAGGATGGCAAAAAGATTGATAGAAAATCAATGACTGAAGTGCAGAAAAGAGATTTCAAGAATCACCACAAAGCCAGAACTATATTGCTTAATGCAATCTCTCATACTGAGTATGAGAAGATTACTAACAGAGATACTGCTCATGACATGTTTGAATCACTCAAAATGACTCATGAGGGAAACTCTCAGGTTAAAGAGACAAATGCTCTGGCGCTCATACAGAAGTATGAGGCATTTAAAATGGAAGATTCTGAAAATGTAGAAACTATGTTTTCTAGATTTCAGATTCTTACAGCTGGTCTGAAAGTTCTGGACAAGGGCTACTCAACGTCAGATCATGTCAAGAAAATCATCAGAAGTCTTCCCACCAGATGGAGACCAATGGTGACTGCATTGAAGATGGCAAAAGATCTGAACAAGATCTCCTTAGAAGAACTTATCAGTTCTTTGAGAAGCCATGAAATTGATCTTGGAGGAAGATGAACCCCAAAAGAAAGATAAAGGTAAATCCATAGCTTTAAAATCTAACAAAACTGCTAAAGCTTTGCAGGTTATTCAAGAAAGCTCTGAAGAATCCTCTTCTGAAGAAGAAGATGAGTTGTCCATGCTGTCCAGAAGGATTAACAAACTCTGGAAGCACAAGGGAAAGAAGTTTAACAACTTCAGAAGATCTGACAACAGAAAGGAATCTTCTAGTCACAGAAGATCTGCCAAGAAAGAAGTGGTGTGCTATGAGTGCAAAGAACCTGGGCACTACAAGAATGACTGCCCTAAACTTCTGAAAGAAAAACCTAAGAAGAAGTTCAACAAGAAGAAGAAGGTTCTAATGGCAACATGGGATGACTCAGATGAGTGTGAGTCATCTTCTGAATCAGAAGAAGAATGTGCAAACGTTGCACTGATGGCCAGGACAGAGGATCAAGAGGAAGGTACCTCTGGATATGAATCAGAATCTGAATCTGATGATGATGCAGAAGAGGTAATGGCTAAACTTACCAAAGAAGAACTCATAAAAGTTTTAACAGAAGTTCTTAAAAGTTACAACAACATCAAACTCAAATACAAGAAGCTGAAAAGCAATCTTGAATCTGAGATTGATCTTCTGAAAACAGAACTTGTTGAGCAGAAAGAAATAAATTTAAAAATCAAAAATGACTTTGATAGAACTCAACAAGAATCTGATTCTGAAACTAAGTCTTGTGAAAATATTTTAGAAAAATATGACTCTAGTTTTCAGAGGTTTCTCACTAAGAGCATAGACAGAAGCAAGATGGCTTCCATGATCTATGGTGTTAGTGGAAACAACAGAAGAGGCATTGGATATGAGTCTTCATTTGGAAGCAATCCAAAACCTGTTGACAAACTTTTCATCAGGAAGACACCTCTGTACTCTCAATTCAAATTTGGTCACTTGAATGACATTAAACACACAAGCTCTGAGAAGAGTACTTATGTGTTTAAACCAAAGGCAAGTCAGAATAAACATTATGTTGCAAAACAGAAGTTTAGACAAACCTATAAACCAACTAACCCCAAAGGACCCAAGAAGATCTGGGTACCTAAAGACAAAATAATTCCTGTTGCAGATGTTCTTAGCAGCAAGGTCAGGACACCAATCATGGTACCTGGACTCTGGATGCTCACGACACATGACAGGAGAAAGGTCTATGTTCCAAAGCCTGGAACTTAGATTTGGAGGGGACGTGAAGTTTGGAGGGAACCAGAAGGGCAAGATCATTGGATCTGACACTATTGGAAATGGTAAGCTTCCCTCTATTACTAATGTTTTGTTAGTTGAAGGATTGAAACATAATCTATTGTCCATAAGTCAATTAAGTGACAATGGTTATGATATAATCTTTAATCAAAAATGTTGCAAAGCTATATGTCGAAAGTATGGTTCTATCCTATTCAGTGGAAAGAGGAAACACAACATTTATAAAATTAACCTTTCAGAACTTAAAGTTCAAAATGTAAAATGCCTCTTATGTGTGAATGATGAGCAATGGGTCTGGCATAGAAGATTGGGGCATATTATTATGAGACGTATATCTCAGATTAATAAACTCAATCTGGTCAGAGGACTTCCTAAGTTGAAGTTCAACTCAGATGCTTTGTGTGAAGCATGTCAAAGAGGTAAATTTTCAAAATCTCATTTTAAATCAAAAAATGTTATGTCTACCTCCAGACCATTGGAATTACTTCACATTGATCTGTTTGGACCAGTGAAAACTGCATCCATCAGAGGCAAGAAGTATGGGTTAGTCATTGTAGATGACTACAGCAGATGGACATGGGTCAAGTTTCTAAAACACAAGGATGAGTCTCATTCTGTGTTCTTTGACTTCTGCAATCAAGTCCAGACTGAAAAAGATTCCAAAATTATTAAAGTCAGAAGTGATCATGGTGGATAATTTGAAAATAAACATTTTGAAAAATATTTTTCTGAAAAAGGCATTGCACATGATTTCTCCTGCCCTAGAACTCCACAACAAAATGGAGTTGTAGAGAGGAAAAATAGAACATTGCAAGAGATGGCCAGAACCATGATCAATGAGACAAATCTGGCAAAACATTTTTGGGCAGAAGCAATTAACACAACTTGTTATATTCAGAACAGAGTGTCTGTAAGACCTCTTCTGGAAAAGACTCCCTATGAATTGTGGAGAAACAGAAAGCCTAACATTTCTTATTTTCATCCTTTTAGATGTATTTGTTATATGCTTAATACTAAAGATAATCTGAACAAGTTTGATTCCAAAGCACAGAAGTGTTTCATGCTTGGTTATTCTGAACGCTTTAAAGGCTACAGAGTATTCAATACTGAAACACAGATTGTTGAAGAATCTATTCATGTTAGATTTGATGATAAGCTTGGCTCTGAAAAGCCAAAGCAGTTTGAAAGTTCTGCAGATAGAGAAGTGATTCTCACAGACTCTGAAGGATCAGAGGCAGAAAAAGGCAAAAATCAAAGAATCTGAAGCAACCCCAGATGCTACACCTTTGACTTCCCAACTAAACAACTTGCATATTTCTGATAGACCAACTGTCAGAGGATCTTCTTCCAGAATCAAATCCTCTCATCCAGAAGATGTGATAATTGGAAAGAAAGATGATCCAATAAGGACAAGATCATTTCTCAGAACTTCTGAATCTTCTTTATTTGGCTTAGTGTCAATAATAGAACCAACATCTGTAGATGAGGCTCTGGAAGATAATGAATGGATTATAGCTATGCAAGAAGAGCTGAATCAATTCACCAGAAATGAAGTTTGGGATCTGGTTCCTAGACCTAAAGGATTCAATATTATTGGAACAAAATGGGTCTTCAGAAATAAGCTGAATGAAAAGGGAGAAGTAGAAAGGAACAAGGCAAGACTGGTTGCTCGAGGATACAGTCAGCAAGAAGGTATTGATTACACTGAGACATATGCTCCAGTGGCAAGGTTAGAATCTATACGCCTTCTTATATCTTTTGCTGCACAGAATAACATCACTCTGTATCAGATGGATGTTAAAAGTGCTTTTCTTAATGGTATTATAGAAGAAGAAGTATATGTCCACCAACCTCCTGGTTTTGAAAGTGAAAACTTTCCAGATCATGTTTCCAAATTAAAGAAATCCCTTTATGGATTAAAGCAAGCTCCCAGAGCTTGGTATGAGAGGTTGAGCAACTTCCTTCTGAAGAAAAATTTTATCAGAGGAAAAGTGGATACAACTTTATTCTGTAAAACTGTTAAGAAAGATCTGTTGATTTGTCAAATTTATGTAGATGACATTATTTTTGGATCAACAAATATTACGCTTGGAAAGGAGTTTGCTAAATGTATGCAGGAAGAATTTGAAATGAGCATGATGGGAGAATTGAGATTCTTCTTGGGAATCCAAGTCAATCAGACTCCAGAGTGCACCTACATACATCAAACCAAATATGTTAAAGAGCTTCTGAAGAAGTTCAACATGGTTGATAGCAAAATGGCAAAGACTCCAATGCATCCTACAAGCACTCTAGGTAAGGAAGAGGTAAGTAAGAAGGTAGATCAAAAACTCTACAGAGGTATGATAGGATCTCTTCTATACTTGACTGCTTCTAGACCAGATATTCTGTTTAGTGTCTGCTTATGTGCTAGATTCCAATCAGATCCTAGAGAATCACACTTAACAGCTGTTAAGAGGATTCTAAGGTATCTGAAAGGTACTGCTAACATGGGTTTGTGTTACAGAAGATCTGATGAATTTTCATTAGTTGGATTCTGTGATGCTGACTATGCTGGAGACAGAGTTGAACGTAAAAGCACTTCTGGAAGCTGTCAGTTTCTTGGAAGTCATCTGATCTCATGGTACAGCAAGAAGCAACCAACCATTGCACTATCAACTACAGAGGCAGAATACATTGCTGCTGCTAGATGTTGTACTCAGATGCTCTGGATGAAGAGTCAATTAGAAGATTATCAAATCTATGAGAGTAATCTTTCTATCTTTTGTGATAATACTTCTGCTATATGTTTGTCAAAAAATCCAATCTTGCATTCTAAGGCAAAACATATAGAAATTAAACATCACTTCATCAGAGACTATGTTCAGAAGGGTGTAATTAATTTAGCTTTTGTTGATACAGATCATCAATGGGCTGATATTTTCACAAAACCCCTTGCTGAAGATAGATTTAAGTTCATTCTGAAAAATATTTGTATGGATTTTTGTCTAGAGTAATATTTATCAGAGGCAACCTCTCAGATGCAAAATGTTTAATGATCTGAAGTATTTCTTCTGTTCATTTATTCTATTCTGATTATTATTTCTGATGTGAAAATCTGAACTAACCATCTTTAGAAGATCTGAACGTGGCTAACGTTTCATTTCTTGAGAGAATTCAGAACAGCATGCAAGCAAACACGTGTCCCACAAAATCTGATGAGGTGGCGTGTGCACAACTGAAAAGATGTTTGAGGTGAAATTTGAATAGTAAATATCTTGGTTTTCCCCCCAAATCTGTCAGAAGCATTTATTATTTGAAATGATTTTATTCTCTTCATTTAATGTTGCTCAAACGTGCGTTGTTTCTGTCTTTTGGTGTGCCTATGTGATTAGTATAAATACCTGTTGTGTATTCACTTTCACACTTTTCACTCTCAGAATTTATATGCATTTTCATCTTTTGTTCTCTCTTCACAAAAACTCAAAACCTAAGTGTTCTAAAAAGCATTCTTCAATGGCGTCTTCTTCATCAACAACTGCTCAGTTTCAATCAACAATGGCTGCTGTAACTTCAGATAATCTAGGTGCTGCTCCATATATTCCTCCACAGAGAACTCTTCTCACACCTGTTGATAAGTTAGAAGTGTTGTGTGAATCCATGGTTGAATTTGATTCTTTGGCTGACAATGGGTTTGATTTTCGCTCCATTGTTAGAGCTCAAGGTTGGGTGAAATACTTTGATAGACTGTTTGGACCAGTTTACCCTCTACTTGTTAAGGAATTCTGGATTCATGCATCTGTGTATCCAAAGTTTATTCTATCATCTGTGCTGGGAAAGGAAATCATCATCACAGAGGATCTAATTAGAAGACTGATTGGTTATGAAGAAACAGATGGTGTTTCACATCTGCCAGCTGGGCGTGTTGATATGGATGAAGTTTATGAGGAAGTTATGACTGTTGGACAAGCCTCTAACAGATTCAAAGATCTGAAGCCAGATTACAAGATCTGGGCCAAGATCTTCATGGGATGCATACATCACAGAAAGTCAACAAATTCCCCAGATTATGTCAACAATGAACAGATCTATTTTATGTACTGCCTGAGTCAGAGCAACAAGGTAGATCTGCCTTACATTTTGTTCATGCATCTGTGGAATCACATAAATGCATCCAGAGAATCTGTGAAAGAAAAGAACCAGAAGATCAGGAATTGGATACCTTTTGAAGGCTGCTCTCAGATCTTCTCACTGAAAATGGTTTAGTGGCTGCTCTGTATGATGCTGGTGTTACAGAAGAACTAGAGTTCATTATGGGAAAGCCTCTGAACGCTAAGAGCCTTCTGAGACTCAAGATTGTAGATGAACTTACTACTGCTCCAAAGAAGTTAAACATGTCTGATCTGAATAAAAGGATTCTAGTATCAGATTTTCCTCTATTCTTTGCTGAAGAACCTAGACACATTGTTCTGATGTATATAGAGGAATGTAAAAGGGAAGGAGTACCTGTTCCAGCCAATGTGTTTCAACTTGTCAAGCAACCCCTGCCAGATGCAGGAGAAGAAGAAGAAGAAGCAGAAGTTCCACTTCAGAGGAAAAGACCTCAACCTGCAGCAGAATCTGAACCTGTCCAGAAGAAGACTAAGATTGCTGAGAATCCCAAGGATCTTCTGAAGAGAAAAGATTCTGGAGAAGCTGTCTCTACAAAGAGGATTAAACTCAAAGGTACTAAAGCTTCTGTTACTTCTAAAAATGTTGTTATAAATGATTCATCTATTAAGTCTGTTCCCAAACCCCCTGTCACTCAAACAACATCTATTGCTGCCCCCAGTTCTGTCTCACCTCAGAAACAACCCACTGCTTCTGTATCAAAACCACCTCAACCCAAATTACACATCAAACACTTCACTCCACGTCCTTCACCAACTGTTCCACAACCAACAGAACCACAACAAACAGAACCACAAACATCAGAATTACCACAAAATTCTGAAAGACAAAACTCTGCTCAACCACAAATAGAAAATCAACCAAAATCTTCTGATCATCCAGAAAAACAAACCACAGAAGAACAACCAGAAAAAGACTCTGTCACTCCACCATCACCAATTCCATCTTCTGAACCTGTAGCAAATGTTACTTCTGAACCCTCTAAAGTAACTTCTGCTCCTGTTTCATCTGAACCACCTACTCAACAATCTGATACCCCTTCAGAACCATCTCATATCCCTGAGACAGAAGTTCTTGATATCACTCCATTAAAAACAGTGTTTCAAGTTTCTTCTACCTCTTGTACACCTGAAACATCTTCAAATTCATCTGAATCAGAAATTCATCCTGATTTTCTGATTAATCCATCTGACAAATATCTTGTTCATGAACCTGAACCTGAATCAACCTTACCTACCAAAACTACCATTCCAGAACCTATGCCTCCTCCTATAACTTCATCTGAGATGATTGTTCCTACTTCCAATCCATCATCATCTGGAATATCTTGTGCCCAAGTGTCTTCTCTTTATCATAACTTATCTTATGGTTTCAAACTGAAAGATTTTTATGATAGAGTTGAGCCTTCTGAACCCTTGAAACCTCTGAAACCTAAACTCAAACCGACCCTTCCATCTGTAATCCTTTCATATATTAAATCTATGGAAAATGAAGGATCCTTAGCCCCCATATCTGCTACATCTGGTAAAGCTGTTGTTTCAGCTCTGCATCCTGCATCTGATAACACAGTTGCATCTGATAAACCATCAAACTCTGCTTTCGTACCATACTCCAATGCATTCTTTGATGTTGTTTACCCACGCACAAGACCTCAACCAAATCTGGTTAATGCTTTAAACAGATCCTTACCTCAGAAACCAGAAATTCCATTCTTTCCATATGTTCCCCCTCCTCTGATTTCCATTCCAAAATCACTGATACCACCCACTCCAAAGCCTAAACAGATGACTCTGGAAACCTTGCTTAAACCTCCACCCAGACTTAATATTGAACATTTATTTCAAACGTTTTTGCAAGAAATACAGATGTCTTTAGGTACTGTTCAGAAAAGATGTTCTGAAACTATGGATGCAAATGAGACTGACATCATCTAGAAAGGTTTTCTCAATAGATTCAACACTGTGGCTTCTAATCTGAAGAACATCTGTTCTGATGATGCAAAGCTCAGAGCTGAAAGAACTCAATTCTGGATTGTCAACAAGACTGAACCTCTGCTGTGTTTGGATGCTCCTCCACCTCCTCCTCCACCAGAACCAACTGCCACTGCATTAACTATGACTCTGGTAGAACCCTCTTCAGGATCTCCAGAACATATGGCAATTGACTCTGTTCAGGATACAAAACCTCCATCATCAGAGATAAAGACAGAAAATCCAGATTTGGGAAACAAGATTGCTGCTCTGGAAGCTGGTCAATCTGAAATAAGATCTTGGATGGCGAAGCAAGACAAGAAATCTGAGGACATGTCAGAATGGATGTCTAAACAAGATGAGAAGAATGAGACAATAACTAAGTTCATGTCAAAGCAAGAGCAATCACAATCTGAGATCACAGACCTATTGAAGATGCTTTTGTCAAAACACACTTAGATTTTTTTTCTCATGTTTGTACATCTGTTGTTTTTGCATCTGAATGTTTTTGTTATATCTTCTGATGTACTTTTGCTCTGTTATGATTGAATGAAACAGTTTGTTATTCTCCATTGAATTATCTGCTATTGTTCCTTTTATTTGTCTTTATTAAAAGTTTTTACTTTTTGCTTATGACAAAAAAGGGGGAGAAAATAAAGATCTGAACTATTTAATATAATTTCACTAGAATGAATCTTCAGACATATCTATTCTTTCTAATATCTAAATTGACTATTTCAGAACTTTTGATAAGAACACTCTATAAAAGAATCTATGAGTTTCTCAGATCATTTATCTTTTTATCAAACTCTGAATCTTATATCTGCAAGATAGTCTGACCCTTGATTATTACAAGACAAACAAGATCTGACTCTGAAGATTACTCAAGATAAAAAGGGAAGTTTCTATTCCTTTTTCATATTTAACTCAGGGGGAGATTCATCATCTCAGGGGGAGTTATAATTCTTTATGTTCAATTAAATAAAATTTCTGATACTTTTTGTCATCATTCAAAAGGGGGAGATTGTTAGAACACAGATTGGTTCTTAATAATTACTCTTTGTTTTGATGATAACTGTTAGGAAATTTATATTTAAGAATTATATACTCTAAAATTTGTTTGAGAGTTTTAATGCAGATTAAAATTATATTAACTCTCTAGAAGCAAATCTGCCTTGAATACAAGAAGCTATTCTGACTCTGAAGCGCCAGATGCACCTTACAGAAGAATCTGTTTGCTCCTTACAGAAGATCCTGAGCGTAGTCTCCAGAAGGATCTGAAGCAAGAAGCTCCAGAACATTCTGAGTCAGAAGCATCTGAAGATAGTCAGAAGCATCTGAAGATAATCAGAAGCATCTGAAGCTGAAGCATCAGAAGTATAGAAGAATATTGATTGAAGAGTTTCTCAAAGCATTGATCTACAGAAGTTTCTGAAAGTACCTACGCTGCCAAGTAATGAAGTTCTGTGTCAAGATGCTCTGATGATCAACACGCTAGAAGCACACACGCTGCAGAAGACTCTGATACAGCATAGTTCTGAAACTCATCAGAAGACTCTGATCCATTCAGACTCTGAAGAACTTGCTGAAACTGAAGAAGTGTTTTCAAGAATATATCCTTTGGAACTATTCAACGTCTCTTTCCTTATTTGTGCTAGACACACTTACACAGACAAAAAGGATTTATCTGTGCCATCTATTTCAAGGAAAGGTCAGTGCATGTGAAGACAAAAAGGCTCAGACCTTTTGGACTCTCTTTTCAACGTGCATGATTCAGCTGCCTATAAAAGGAGTTCCTCACTTCATTCTTCAGTTACACACTTGCTGAAAAGAAATCACAATATTCTATAAGCTCTCATTCTTATTCTTCATAGAATCTCATTGTACTTAAACTTAAGAGAAAAATCACTGTTGTGATTATAGCTTTATAGAAGCATTAAAAACTCTTGTATTTAATTTACATTGATTGTAAAGGATATTCCTTAAGAGGATTCAGTGTGAATCAGTAGCTCTTGAGAAGACTAAGAACTGTAGTTCTTAGGTGATACTATTGTAATCAGTTTGATTTAATAGTGGATTAAGTCCTTGTTGAGAAAGGCAAATCACTCTGGAAGGGTGGACTGGAGTAGTTGTTTAACGAACCAGGATAAAAATAATTGTGTGATTATTTTCAAGTATTAATTTTCCATACTTATTCAACCCCCCCCCCCCTTCTAAGTATTATCTCACCTTCAGTCTACTGCATAATTTCTGGTCCCAATACTACATTCTCACCCGTCTCATACCAACACAGAGGAGTTCTGCACCTTCTACCATATAAAGCCTCAAAAGGTGCCATCCCGATACTAGAATGGTAATTGTTGTTGTACGTGAACTCGATCAATGGTAAATGAGTGTCCCACGCACCACCTTTCTCCAACACATAAGCCCTCAGCAAATCCTCCAACGTCTGAATAGTCCTCTCTGACTCTCCATCAGTTTGTGGATGATAAGCTGAACTCAGCTTCAACTTAGTACCCAAAGCATACGCCACCACCTTACCATTCTTCATAAGAACCCCGCCTAATCCCATCTTAGACGCATCACAGTACACCACAAACGGTTCGCTCGGAGTCGGCAACACAAACACCGGTGTCGTAGTCAATCTCTTTTTCAATTCTACAAAGCTCTCTTCACAAGCGGCATCCCACATAAAAACTTGGTTCTTTCTCGTCAACTGAGTCAACGGCAACACCAAAGTAGAAAAACCTTCGATAAACCTTTGATAGTACCTTGCCAAACCCAAAAAGCTTCTAACTTCTGTTGCTGTCTTCGGCGGTTCCCACTGTAACACTGCACTCACCTTTGATGGATCTACCGATATACCATCACCAGATATGACATGGCCCAAGAAACTCACTATCTTCAACCAAAACTCACACTTTGACAGTTTCGCAAACAGCTTATTATCCTTCAGCACCTGCAAAGCAATTCTCAAATGTCCTGCATGCTCTTCCTCATACTTAGAATAAATCAGTATATCGTCAATGAACACAACAATAAACTGATCCAAATAAGAATGGAAGATTCGGTTCATATACTCTATGAACACTCTCGGTGCATTAGACACTCCAAAAGGAATTACCGCATACTCGTAATGTCCATATCGAGTCCTAAATGTCGTCTTCTAAATATCACCTTCTTTCACTCTGATCTGATGGTACCCCGACCTCAGGTCAATCTTACTGAACACCCGAGTTCCCACCAACGGATCCATCAAATCATCAATCCTTGGAAGAGGATATTTGTTCTTAATGGTCACTTTATTCAACTAATGGTAATCGATGCACAGACGCATACTACCATCCTTCTTCTTCACCAACAGTACTGGAGCTCCCCACGGCAACACACTCGGTCTAATAAACTTCCTATCCAACAACTCTCCAATCTGAGACTTCAATTCAGCCAATTCCACTGTCGTCATCCTGTACGGCGCCATAGATATAGACCTTGTACCAGGAACCAGATCAATGATAAACTCAACTTCTCTCTTCGGAGGTAATTCTGTAATATCATCAGGGAACACTTCAGGAAACTCATTCACCACTGCCAACTCCTTCAGTGACGCTTTTCCGTCGACAACTAATGATGCAAATAAAGCAAACATTTTAGCTTCGTCCTCCAACAAGATCCTCAATTCCTTACTAGACAAGGAATCCGCCAATGCTTCTTCCTCTGGCGTAAGAAACAACAACGCCTTTCGAAAACAATCGATGTAGACTCGGTTGAACTCCAACCAGTTCATACCCAAAATAACATCCAACTTACCAAGGGGCAAGCAAATTAGATCCACTCCAAAATCTCTACCAAAAATAGTCAGTGGACACTTCAAACATACCAAAGAAGTAGTCACTGAACCAACAGAAGAAGTTTCAATATTCAACCGCCGCTCAAGAGTAGTCGGCACCAATCCTAACCTCTTCACACAATCAACAGAGATGAATGAGTGGGTTGCAACCATATCAATAATGGCAGACAAAGGAACATTATTGATGAAATAAGTACCTTGGATAGAACGCTTCTCCCTGGCAGCTTGAGTTCCCACCATCGCAAACACTTTACCACTGGTCTGAGACACCGGAGACGGCTTCGGCTTCTCGCAATGCATACTGATATGACCCTTCTCACCACAGTTATAACAGGTAGGCATAGCGGCCCGAAAATCAGCTATCACATGGCCCGGCTTACCACACTTGAAACACTTCTTCACCTCATGAGAACAATCATTGGTACGATGACCCGCGCCACCGCACTGGAAACACTTCACACCAGCAGATGCTCTCCCTTCTCTGGGCTTCTTATCAGCAGCAGCCTTAAACTTCCCCTTATCAGCAGGAACATTGTAAGGAGTACCACCAAACCTCTGTTTACCCTTATGGTTATTCGCAGCCTTGTAATGTGCAATCCTAGCCCGGTTATCATTATCATAAATCCTATTCCTGCTTATCAGCTCAGGATAATCCCTGATCTTCTGACAAGCGATCCCCATCTTAACTTCCGGATGCAGCCCATTCTCAAACTTCAAACACTTGGAGGTCATCGCCCCGTCAGTATTGTAATGAGGACAATACTGTACCAGCTCTTCAAACTTAGCAGCATACTCAGCCACCGTCAGATTGCCCTGCTTCAGCTCCAGAAACTATATCTCCTTAGCACTTCGTATATCCTCCGAAAAATACTTTTCCAGAAAACCAGTTTGAACCACATCCCAAGTAATCGCAGTCCCTGCAGTCTCCAATATTTGGCGACTCTTGTCCCACCAAGCTTCCGCTTCACCCTCCAGCATGTGGGTACCAAACCTCACCTTTTGCTCATCGCTACAACCCATTGTCCTGAAGATTTTCTCAACTGCTTTCAGCCACTTCTGAGCAGCTTCGGGATCCAAAATTCCTCCTTGAAACGTCGGCGGTGTTGCACCCCAAAATTTGCCCAACATTTCTTTACCTAGCTTATGTTTCATTTCATTCACATTAGCATTATCATTTGCATTTCATTGACATGTGTGCAGGAGATCAAGAGGTATAATTACCAATCAAGAGCTACACAAGAGTTTGAAGCTAGCTAAGAAGGTTATTCAGGTGCTCAAGGGTTGATATCCTTGTCAGAGGAGTTAAAAGATCCTCAAAGAGAATGGTTGAAACCAAGAGTGTGTGTCTCCTAACTTGAGAGTTGTGGAAAGCCATCAGATGATTCTGAAGCCATGAAGTTAGACTTGAGGTCTTGAAAGAGCTCATGAGAAGTGTTGAAGATCACTTTGAGGCCTAGACAGGTCATTGTGCAAGGTTAAGAAGCCTCAGCCATGATTGGTGCAGCTAGGGTTTGACTGGGTCAACCCTAAGTCAACTGAGGAGGTGAAGAAGGTTGAGACCTAATTCAAGAGCCATGTGATCATGGATTGATACATTGAGATGTTATAAGGATGATTCCAAGGTTAACTAACCATGATTGAAGAGTTTGAGAAGATTCAAGCTAGGGTTTCTAAGGCTTGACAGTGTAAATCCCCTAGTTTGACCCCTATCTTCAAGGCAATTTAGCTCAAGATGTGATTGTCATCTCATCTTGCCCCCAACATGATTGTTGTAGAGCATGATCTTAGCTTTAATTTGAGTGCTAGAAGTGCTTGATAGGATTTGTATAAACCAAGTTATGGCTTTGACAAGTTACAAGTCATCTGAGGTATGTGAATTTGGAGCTTGAAAGTTACCCAACTTGCATGACACTTTTGCCCTAGAAGAATAATTCCTATGAACTCTTGGTCAACATGAATGTTGTTCCTTATCCTCTTAGCCTTCTAGAGAGTCATAGAAGTCCTTGATAGGATTTGTAGAACTCAAGTTATGGCTTTGACAAGTCAAGGGTATTTTGGGTATTTGGGCATTACAGGCCATTTTGAATCATGAGTCCATTACACCATCTTGCAAGCCTCAAATGCATTTTTGTTCAACATGAAAGTTGTTCAAAATGATGTTTTTAGCTTGTCTAAACATCAAGTGTTCATTGATATGGATTATATCAAGCATTGGTTGAAGAAACTTCACATAAAAGCCATTTTAATGAATTAAAATGATAAAATTCAAAATAATTGAGATTAACATGTTTTCAAGTCAAATTTGTGGTCATTTTGAATGGAATTGATGTTTTAGAAAGATTGTCATTGTCACATTTTTGATTTGAGTTGCTTAACATAGCCATTTGGATGATTGCTTCACAAGTAAGAAACATACCCTATACACTCCATATATTGAAACCAAAGGGAGAAAACCACTTCATTACACTCCATAATGCTTAAGTGAATGGTTTGGAAGGATTGTGGAGCATGACCAAGGCTTGAAGGCACATATCCATATTGAAATTTGGAGGAAAAAGTGAAGATCCAAAATCCATAATTGGGCCTAGTTTGGGCTTCTAATCCATTGAAACAAAACATAAATAGGATAATGATCATTCTAAGAAGCTTCTAGTGCAGAATTCTGTTGAGAAACCATTGGAGAGAGGTGGAGCAAGAAGCTTGAAAGTGAAAATTCATTCTAGAGAATCAAGGGGTTTCATCCAGAGTGAAGCATCAAGAAACATTCTCCATTAATCCTTGAAGAATTCTGCAAGGTTTGGAAGAGAGTTGAGGCGTGTATCCATTGCAATTCAAGCTCCAAGGTAGGTTCTAACTTCTTGAAATTTCTCACTGATTGTGCACTGTTAATGAATTAGAAGCATGTGGTTAGGTTCCTCTTAGGATATAGATGGATTCTGGATAATTAATTTGAAGATTAGAGACAATTTAGGGTTGACACCATTTTCGGTTGAGATTGTTATTTTACGAACCTTGCGTTTTTAGAATGAATGAGTGGTATGGTTGGATTCCTGGAGAAATTTAGGACAAGATTCATGTAGAACTCGTGGCGAAAGGTGGTCTGTAGAGGGAGTTAGGGTTGCGTGATGGTGGCCGGAAAAGCCACCGGCGATGGCCTTCGCGCGCGCAGGTTGAAAAATTGCAGAAATTTGAATTGAAGAAGATGTAATCTAGGATGCCCATTCGTGAGGGAGACTTTGACTCAGGCATCCATCCAACGGCAGCGATTTCGCCACATACCCCCTCCCCTAAACACAGCATTTTGGTTAATGAGTTCCCAGGCTTGGTTTACTTCGCTGTGTGAACCAGAAGAGCGTAGGTTTGATACCTCACGCATGCAATTTTCCTTTGATTTTCCTGAACTTGAATTGAACTGAATAAATTCAGGCGCGTGGGCTTGGGTTGTAGCTTCTCTTCACACCTCCCCCCTGGGCCCAATTCAAGAAATGAACTAAGCTGGATTGCTATTTACCACGCTGATTTAATTAATTTCCTTGAATTTCTTTATTTTCTTCATTTCATGTGACTTAGAAAATAATTCATAAAAAATAGAAGATTAACTCAATTAATTCCAAACGTTTTTCCCCTGATTCATGATTGAATCTAGAATTTTTTAGATAAAAAATATTAATAATCCATGCATTTTTTGATTTTATGTGCATTTTTGAATATTAATTGATATTAAAATAACCATGGTTGATACCTTGTTTTGATGAATTTGGTTTGAGCATTGGGTGGTGATTCTTGCCTTGATTTTTTGTGTGTAGCTAGCATAGATATGCATGTTCCCCTTAGATTTTTCTCACATTTTTGTGATGAATGTAGGTGGTAGTTTTAAGTTGAACTTTAGGTGCTCCATTTTTAGGGTTTATGTTTAGTACCTTGTGATCTAGGTTTTATTTCTAAGACTTGGTGGATGATTCAACCTCTGAATTTTCTATGGTAGATTCATGATTGAATTAGGGTCCCATAGTTATTTTTGTAGGATTTTACAATTGGTTTTAGTATTTTAGTTAGAATTAACTTTAGTACTAGGTTTTAGGTGATCCTAACTTGCTAATTCAATTAGATTGATTTCTTTAGTTCCCTCAGATTAGGGTTTTGCCTCTCTTGCTCTTGGATGATGTTGAAGGCTTGTGTGGGCTACTATGGAGTGCTTGAAGAAGCTTGGATGTGAGGACTTACCTTCTTTTGGTGTAGTGTTGATTAGGTGTTAAGATTAGGGTTTGTAGGCAGAGCTTCTAGGTAGATTCTCTTCTTTCATAAACATGGAAGATGTTAATCACTTCCATTCTTCCCTATGATGTAAGGTCCCCTTGTAAAGGCCTCATCCCTCCTTTGATAGGATGTGTGTCTCTTAACAAGTTGGTAGAACCTTTGAGGGTTCCTCTCTCTGATGATGGAATGCTTAGTGGTGACCTTTGGTCTTCACTCTGTTGTCAATCATCCAAATCTTGCTCTTGTTAGATGAATCTTTCTCCCTTGCTAGAGGATGGAATTCCTTGTTAGGAGCTTTGAAGATGATAGAAGTTGCTACCTCTTTGTGTTTGAAGACTACCTTTGAAGCTGAGGCTTGAAGATCCAGGAGAACAAGTTGACACTTGTGGGAAGAAGATCAAGCTGAGATTGAAGAAAGAGCTGAAGCTTGAAGAAGATGAAGAACAAGTTGATACTTGTGAGAGGAATCCATTTGAGATTGAATGAAGAAGCTGAAGCTTGAGGTTGGAAAGCAAGTTGATACTAGTGAGTTTAATGCACTGAGTCCCTGAAGGAACAAGTTGATACTTGCTATTGGGATTGAGGCCTGAAGTTGGAGTTCGCTTTGGAGCTGAGGCCTGAAGAAGAAAGGATAAGTTGATACTTATGTTGATGTGTTGGAAGCTCAGAGAAGCAAGTTGACACTTGCTATGGAAGATGATAGCCTTAAAGAGCAGTTGAAGACTGAGAACTGAACTGATGTCAGAGGATTGCTTTGCTGTGGAGCTGTAGAAGCTGTTGATCTGCTTTCTTTCTTGCCTGTTTGCTTTCTCTGCAACTGTATTGATGTGACTTATTTAATTTGCTTGATGCATTAGAATAAGTTCATGTTTAGATTGTGTTAAGCTAGGAGCATGATTGCACTAGAGGTTGAGTTGCTACCTCTGCTTGTATTTTTACTGTATGGCTTTGCTTGCTGGTATTCGGTAGAACCCAACTCCCTTGCCTATGTGGTTTGTGATTTGCTTGATGGCATTTTATTCCATTTCTTCTGTATGATTGCAGTTGTTGTGATTGCTTGATAGCATGTTATTTCCTTTGTATGATTACAGTTATTCATATCTGGCTTGAGGCTGAGATGAGCTTGTGGAGGCTGATGCCCCACACACATTTCCTCCCTCACTTGCATTGCATGCATTCTATAGTTGTTTCCTGTACTGTATATCTGTTTACTGGTTAAGCTGATGCTTTATCTGTTTCTGTTTATCATTGACATGATCCCCTAGGAATCTCACTTCCTTTGACAAGGAAGTGATGATTAGAACTTTAGGTTGAAACCTATGCATGATAACTTCTAGGAGTTCCCTGTTTCACACCTCAACCATATGATGAATCCTTGGCATGACAACAGTAGGACTTGATAGTCTCCCCTTAGTTGAGTCTGTTCTCTCTTCTCATCTCAAAAAAAATTAAAATACAGTAATAAAGGTTAACTGATGTCGTACGTTACGAGCCTTAAGCTATCTGAGAAAGGATTGTTGGAGAGTTTCTTTTCAACAGTCTGGATGTTTAGTATGGTACCCTTTGGGTGACATGCGACGCATTCACTCTCAGATCATAGTCTCTAGTACGATGTTGGTTGCAAACATCTATAATAAACAGTTCTTCCGTAAAAGACAGAAAACAAACTTCAAACTTTTTTGCCCCGTGGGCCCATAATTCAAAGGAAGCTTTTCTGAAGAAAAGAGTGTCGTTAACTCCCAGTTCTACCGCAAACGGTAACGCCTAAGTCTCCAAGGGTCGAGCTGCGTACACCAAACTGCTGGAACTGTTTGTTAACCCTACTCGATAAAACAGATGAATCTGAATTCCCGTAATCCGTGTTAGCCCGAACTACGTAAGCTCTGATCTCTCAAGCCTGTTGAGAGTATGTAGGCACAATACTGACGTATTGGCGAGCCACCTTCCCCGTAACCCATAGTCAGGCGAACTACGTTGACTCTGATTTCTCATTCTCTGATGAGAATACGTAGACATAAAGTGCGACGCTTTGCCGAGTCATTTTCTTTTCTTTTTAAGCCAGCCTTGATAGGTAGATAGGTAAAACCAACCCGTCATATAAACATAACAAGCGTGGATCCCGTCGAGTACGACGGACGTGAGGGGTGTTAATACCTTCCCCTTGCGTAACCGACTCCCGAACCCATACAATGGTTGCGACGACCTTGTCTTATACCTTTTCGTTAGGTTTTTCCGATCGTTTCCTTTCCCGTTCTGAGGGATAAATAACGAAAGGTGGCGACTCTTCTGTTTTGCCGGCACCTTATTTTCGCGGTAGCGACAGGCGGCTTGTTACTCTGAAACTGCGCCAAATCCCTGAATTGCACACCTGCCGCTTGGTTCTGATTAGCAACCACCTTTGCCATCGCTTGCATAGCCGCAACCAACGTATCATCATTCCTCCCCTCCATACTGCTCAACAACAACAACGCCAGGTTAACAGATACACAAACTCTATCCTACAGACAGACTCAACTACTACACTGGCCGGACGGGCCGACCTGCTCTGATACCAACTTGTAACACCCAACTCCCCAAAATTAAAATAAAAAGCAATTAAAGCAAGCAATTATCAGAGTTACCACACCAAAGCGGGATATCACAAAAGACACTCAACAAAACACTTCATTAAACGGTTTTAATAGTAAACAGTGGAAATATCATATATACATCTATACATCGTATTCGGCCATCCGCCCAAAATATACAAAATATTCACCAAAGGTTCCAACAAAACATGATACGCCACGGAGTAAAACAAAATCATCAGAAAACAATAAACTCTCAAAGCCCCGTGTTACGTATCAGAGCATCCCTACAACTCGACTCGCCACTATCCAAGCTAGCTACGCACCTGGATTATCTGTACTTCCGAAGAAGCACAGACCACAACAACAACAACAACAAAAGGGGTGAGAAATCATGATCAAAATATTTAGTGGTAATAATGTACATGAATAAAAGGCAGTAATCATACGAACATTATTCAACATACATCAACCGGGACCTACTGTCCAACACCAACACAGCCCACAAGACAATGCAAACATATGCAACTCAACACCATGATATGCGATACCGACTCAACAACACCGATGGACACCTGGCCATCAACCCTCCACAAGGGAGCACATCATCATCACCGATGGGCACCTGGCCATCAACCCTCCACAAGGGAGCACATCATAAACAGGATAAATCACATACACCCACCAATGGCAATGATCTATCCCCACCATTCTCCACACAGGAGTACGGGTGAATTGCATACACTCCTCCTGAGAAACGATTCATCCCACCATTCTCCACACAAGAGTACGGATGAATCGCATACACTCCTCCTGAGCAACGATTCATCCCACCATTCTCCACACAGGAGTACGGATGGATCGCATACACTCCTCCTGAGCAACGATCCATCCCACCAAAACATCATTATATGCACGACACCAATGCACAACGACAATCCAAGCATACAAGGTGCACATGATCCTCCTGATCACATTTTATACATCGCACATACATATTCCACACATCACCATATTCATACATAATAACATACACCAATTTAATTATTCTAATTAAACGAATAACAAGGAAATCACATTCCAACACCACACATACACTCTTAACTGTTCAACACCAATCTTATATTTAATCATGACCAACAAGGGTCCCACAACACAAGAGAACAGAACAGAACAACACAAAAACACAAACTACTGTCATGCTCACTGGCTCACTCGCCTGGCGAAGCATCAGCGAATGCTCGCTACTCGCTCACCCAGCGAACTCCTCAGCGAAGGCAGACAGTGGCTACTGGAAGCACTCGCTACCCAGTTCGCCTAGCGAAGCATCAGCGAATGCTCGCTACTCGCTCGCCCAGCGAAAGTGCTGGCGAACGCCTGCGATTTCACAAAAACCCCACTGTTCAGAATCGGCAAAACTCTCTGAAATCATCCGATTTCACTCAAACCAGTTCCCATAGCACTAGTTCAACATTCTACGACTTAGCTACATAATCTATTCTAGATTCCACCCGATAAAACCTCAGCTCTACCGATTAAATCATTTTCGGCTTAAAATGGTAAACTACCGAAAACCCTAAATCATCCAAACAATCACTCTACCAATACATGCAACAGGTTCATAATGCTAACAACCATTCAGAATTTCAGCAACATATCAAACATGATCATCAACCTACCATGGGGTTAGGGAAATCCCCTCTACCTAGAATTCGTGCAACCACCAATTTCGACCTGTTTCTCCCTCCCCCCCCCCCCTACCTCGATAACTCGATCAAGCTGCTGAAAATCCTCGAAGAATCGATAATATTGGCTTCCTCTCTTCTTCCTCTTTGATTCTTCTCTTCACTCTCTCTTCCGCTCTTGACCGTGTTCTTCTTCTTCTCCTCTTTGATCGTGTTCCTTCCTTTCCAACTCAAAATACCACCTTTTCTATTCTTATTCCATTATTAATAATAATATTAATAATAATAATAATAACAATAATAATAATAATATTAATAATAATAATATTACCATTATTCATTAAATTATTATCACTAAATATCATTATTAATATTAAAGTCCAAAAGCATTAACTAATCTCCATACTTAAGGGCACCCTCCACGCACTCAAACACACCTCCACAAAAGGCACACCAGAAATAAAATAACATCGAATAAGACTCGATAATTAACATGGGTGTTACATGCAGATCATTGGAAATTAGGTTTGTTATGAATAAAACCTAACTTATGCACCAAGGCCCAAAAGGACTGACAGTTGCTATAAATACCAGAAGAAGCAATCCTGAACAGCAGCTCTTGACAGAAGAATAGAGTGTGCAGATTGCAGAGTACTTGTGAGTGAAGAAGGCTAGTCTTCACGTGTGAATTCTGTTTAGGAATACTTGTACTCCAAGTAATTGTCTGGTGGATGATTTGCATTTGATAGGTAGATTCTAGGTTGTGTCTCACTCAAAGCTGTGAAGCAAGAGTGTGTGTGTACCTTGATCAAAGTTGTGAAGCAAGATCAAAGTGTGTTTAGAGTGTATCTCCACAACTGTTTTGTAATTGTGAGTTATATATCACTGTGGTGTGATTGATGGGGAGTGGGTGGGTATACTCAGGTCTAGAGTGTCTCTAGGTTGAAGTGTCATTGGGTAGAGATTAAGTGAGAAGTGCAAACTGGTTGTTTAACTTTGAATTGATTCTACTAATAGTGAATTTCCTCCATGGCTTAGTAGCCCCCAGATGTAAGTGTTATTAACACTGAACTGGGTAAACAATTACTGTGTTTTTACTGCTTTTATTATTACTGAGTATTAGCTGTTAAGTAGCAGATGTCACAGTGGATGTTATAACTTTGGTAATAACATCCATCGTGTGCTTGCCAAAATTTTCAGTTCATAGCATATCATGTCATTGCATCTAAAGGCAAAATTTTCATTTATCTGTATTTAAATACATTTTACCATGATTTCATGAGGATTTCCATCACTCATATCATCTGGTAAAGATACTTAAATAAGGCCAACTGTCATACCGCAAATTTTATCCTCATATTCTTTGATCTTTTACATATCATTATAGGTCAATCATATTGCATAACTAACCATGTTTCTAGACTCTTTGTTTGCTTTGTTTCTTTTGTGAATCAGGGATTGACTTCAGAAGCTTCAAAGGTGGTTGAATTAGGGTTTGGACAGGAGGTTTCCTGGTGAGGTGAATTTCCTTTGGTGAAAAATTGTTTCTTTCGGTTATTGTACTCAAGTTTGAGGTAAACGTGTGGAGTTTTCAACTGTCATGAGCAATGCCTATCTGAGGTTTATCAGGCACGACTTTAGTTTCTCTGATTGGTCACAAGGGTTTCGTTGCTTAGTGTTTTCGTAATTGGTTTAACTGGAAGGTCATGAATCAGGATCTTAAAAGGTTAGGGTTTCTCACCCTTGGTGTTTATGATCGGCAAATGTTGTTCAAGTTGAGTTTCACCTGAGGCCAGCAAGTTCAATATTCATCTGGTAAAGTCAGGAGGCAGAGTCTTGATTATGTGGTTTAGGGTTTGTGGCTGTCAGGTTTAATGGTCAAAGTCTGAGTGTGGCTCAAAGGAGGAGGTGTATTGCAAAACCCATGTTCATTTTCCTAACCCCCTTCCTAAACCATTTTTGTTCTTCATAAACCAATTACCCATTTCACTTATCCATTTATCCATCCATTGTTGTGTTGTCCATTTGTATCCATTTCTCCCAAAATCCATAATATCCACATTACTATTTTTTATCCATCTTATCCATTTTTCAATCCAACATCGCTATATCCATTTTAGAATCCAAATTCCCTTTCAATCTTCAATTTTATCCCATCTAAAGTTTCAAGTTACTTCAAAATTATCATTCTAAGCTTCAAGTTATTCCAAGGTTTATTCCATTTCAAATTAAATTCCAAGGCCCATTCATAAAGAAATTATTACAAAATTCCACACAAAAAAATCTTTAATACAAAATCCCATTTCAATAAAAATCCAATGTCTTTTTATCTAAGGAAAAGTAAAAATGGTCCATATCATTATATAAGCCCATGTGACCAAAAATTCCAAAAAAAAAAAACAATAAAAATATGTTGCACTTCTAGCCCATACGCATAAACTTCTGCATCTTTACACCCACCTCCAAAGCACTGTTGAATAATGCCCTGAAACCTGCAGTAAAGTTATACCTTTATAACAACAAAATGCAGGACGTACGATCTAGCCATTCTCTTTAAACCATGAAGAAAATTGCGACTAGATTTGTACCTCCAATAGCATGCTGAAGTCTCATGCTACCACACTCAAGACCGCTCCAAAACTTGCCAAAAACCAAGACCTATTGCGCAAGCCGTACAAGTTCCTGCCAAAACAAAACTAGAGCTTCCAACAATAAGACAAAACCCAAACCAAGACCTGTCAAAACTATAGCCTGCTAACATCTAACAAAAAATTGTACCTCTCTACATCATCAACTGTGACACTGTTGCTCCAAGACAAATACAAATCCTGCCATGAAATGGACATAGCATCAATGTTCAAGAAATTCAAAAAGGAGGAGACAAGTTTCTGTTTGAGGAAGCAATACAAAGAGAACGGGGGGGATTTTAAATTTTAAAAAAAAAACAGATGGAACAACCTTGTAAACACGAAACAACAACAGAGGGGTTTCCACTTCAACCTCCTCGTTCCTCTTTATTTTCCGGCTAGATACAACCCACTTTCCACGTGCAAAACCCATCCCAAGATAAAAGCTCAAGCGATCTTAATTTCCAATCGAAACCGAATTGAATTGGAGACGAAGTTGTTTCAAATAAAAAAAGAGGAACAAACCTAAGCGAACAAAAGACGAGACAAGGACGTGTTGCGATCGAAAAAGGTGGGTTTCGGAACCGCGGTGACATAAATCACTTTGACCTTGGTTTCTTCGTTTGATTTGTTTTCATGTTGTGAGATCCATTGATTCATGGCCATGGTTGTGTCACTGAGTCAGTCTTCTTTTTTTTAGTTCACTCAGTGCACGTTTTTAGGGTTTAATGAATCATGTGTGTGAATTCTTCATTAACCATATGATATTCATTTGCATTCAAAACCATGTTATCTGGGTCCATCTTTCCCCTAAACCGACCCATGCTTTCAAACCAGTAGCATTTGGGCTTTAATGCTCATTTTAACCAGCATATCATATATTTTCTTACATCCTGTTTTTTTTTTTGGGTCTATTATAGGGATTTAGATAAGAGTTGTTGTGAAGATCATAGCTTATTTAGTTATTTGCTCTTTTTTAGAATTTTGTTAATTTAGTTTTAATTAAATCTTGGGTTAATTAATATTAATTAATTTTTGATTTTAATCTTTAGTTTTAATTAGATTTTAGTTTAACTAGGAATAAGTTTTTAATTAATAAATTAGTTTGGAGTTAGATTAGTAAAGTAGATTTAATTAGTTTTTTATTAATTTAATTAGAGTGTAGTTAATTATTTTTTATTTTAGTTAATTCTTAAAATTAATCTTGAAAATCCTCGTTTTTTTATTTTAGTTAATTCTTGTTGTTCAAATTTTGAATTTAATTCTTGTTGCTTTTGACAATGTTTAAGTCCTGATTTTGATGACCTATCCTTTGAGCTTTTGATTTACCTAAGTATTTTATGTACATGTTTGCTATTCATCTTACATCTGACATTTGAGGTTTTTTCTCTTTGTCCCTCTGTTTCTTATCCCTCACACTCCAAAGGAAAGGAGTTCCCTCTGTTGACTTGTAAGTCATAGTTAGGATAGGATAGCCTTGTCCATTTTCCCCAGGACCTCGTGAAAGTCTTGTTTGTAACCTATTTTAGGTAGAGAGTTGGTTAACTCTATTTAAGTATCATGGTTATGAATACTTGCTCCTCTCTAGAACCTTGAGCACAGTCAAGAGTTCCTCAATCCTTGCTGGCCAAATTACGGAGGCTCTGATTCCCCTTTCCTAGTCAGGATACGTAGGCACAAGATGAGATATCTTGTCGAGCCCTCTAACCACTAACAACTAAATGTTATCTTCCTCTTTTTGGTCTAGTTAGAATTAATCGGTCTTGTAATTTAGAATTAGGTGTAGAGTTGGTAAACTCTATGTGAGTATCATGGTTATGGATACTCACTTTTCCCTTTGACTTTGGCTAAAGTCAACTTTAGTTAGTTTTCAACTTAGATCTAGAGAGTTGGTTAACTCTGTGTAAGTATCATGGTTATGGATACTTGCTTCCCCTATGGAACCTTGATCGTTATCAAGAGTTCCTTATCCCTAGTTAGGAGAACTACGGTGGCTCTGATTCCTCATTCCTAGTCAGGATACGTAGGCACAAGATGCGATATCTTGTTGAGCCTTCTAACCACTAACAACTAACACTTATCCTCCTCCTTTTAGTCTGGTTAGAACCAATTGGTCTTACAAATTAGAATTAGGTTTAGAGTTGGTAAACTCTATGTAAGTATCATGGTTATGAGTACTCACTTTCCCCTTTGACTTTGGTTAAAGTCAACCCTAGTTAGTTTTTCAACTTAGACATAGAGAATTGGTTAATTCTGTGTAAGTATCATGGTTATCGATACTTACTTTCCCTCTTGAACCTTGATCATTATCAAGAGTTTCTTATCCCTAGTTAGGAGAACTACGATGACTCTGATTCCACATTCCTAGTCAGGATACATAGGCACAAGATGTGATATCTTGTCGAGCCCTCTAACCACTAACAACTAACACTTATCCTTCTCCTTTTGGTCTGGTTAGAACCAATTGGTCTTGCAACTTAGAATTAGGTTTAGAGTTGGTAAACTCTATGTGAGTATCATGGTTATAAGTACTCGATTCCCCTTTGATTTTGGTTAAAGTCAACCCTTGTTAGTTTTTCAACTTAGACTTAGAGAGTTGGTTAACTCTGTGTAAGTATCATGGTTATGGATGTAAGAGCACAGATTGTGTCTTAGTAATATCTCTATGTTTTGATGATAACATTAATGATAATTTGTATACAAGAATTATACTCTCTAAATTTGTTCTAAACTGTTTTCTACAGGCACAAAAGATTTTAATCTTAAAGAGCAAATTTGATGTGAACAATAAATTCTGAATGGCTCAAGAGCATCTGAAGATTAGAAGAATCTGAAGTATAAGAGCTTAGTCATCAAGATTCTGAAGATACAACACGCTGCATATATTATCAAGAATCTGAATGAAAGAAGACTCTGAGTGAAGAGACTCTGAATGAGAGAAGACTCTGATCTGAGTGAAGACTCTGATCTAAGAGCATGTTACGCTTCAAGCACACAGCTGCACCAGACTCTGATTCAGCAACATCTGAAGAACATCTTAGGCTCTGAAGTTTCCAGAAGATTCTGAAGACTGAAGACTCTGATATTGATTGTTGATCTGAACTATCTGAAAAATTATTTGAAGAAGATTATTTTAATATATCCGTTGGAATATGCCAGCAAATCTTTCCTTAATTGGGATAGACATAAATCTCTGCAAGAAGATTATTCCTCTGATACACTCCATATATGGTAAATTCACAGCTCAGCAGACAATTGCTACACCCACATTTTGTGCGCCATCTCTCTGCTGCAATAGTACAAAGGACAGTACTATTTGATATTGGAAATATCTTCTCCAACGGTATTATATTCTCTCCAATATTCAAGTGGCTATATAAAGGATATCATAGCACTTTCTTCAGTGACGAATTTAGACGAAGTTTGAAAAACTTACTCTCAAGCGAAGAAACTCTCAAGCTCTCATATTCTTTATAGTTCATACTTTGTTCTAAACTTAGAGAAATAACACAGTTGTGTTTATAGCTTTCATAGAAGCAATTTATTACTCTTACATTGTATTACATTAATTTGTAAAGGAAGTTTTCCTTAAGAGGATCTAGGTTAGATCAGTAGCTCTTGAGAAGACTAAGAACAGTTGTTCTTAGGTGTTGCTATTTGTAATCAGTTGATTTGAATAGTGGATTAAGTCCTTGTTGAGAAAGGCAAATCACTCTTGAAAAGGGTGGACTGGAGTAGTTGAGTTCAACGAACCAGGATAAAAATACTTGAGTTTTTATCTTTGATTATTTTCTGTCATACTTATTCAACCCCCCTTCTAAGTATTTTCTCACCTTCAGTTGGCATCAGAGCTCCGGTTCTGCGTGTGCATTCACTTAACCGTGACAGATAAAGATCCAGTGAGAAGAATACTCTGTTATTTATTTGGTTGCTAATATGGGTGATATTCCTACATCAAGCAACAAATATGAAGGAGACAGAATCAGCACCAAACCTCCAATGTTTGATGGAGAAAAATTTGATTATTGGAAAGATAGACTTGAAAGTTTTTTCTTGGGGTATGATGCTGATCTCTGGGATTTAGTCATTGATGGATATGAACATCCTACTAAGGATGGCAAAAAGATTGATAGAAAATCAATGACTGAGGAGCAGAAGAAAGAATTCAAGAATCATCACAAAGCCAGAACCATACTTCTTAATGCAATCTCTCATACAGAGTATGAGAAGATTACCAACAGAGACACTGCTCATGATATGTTTGAGTCTCTCAAAATGACTCATGAGGGAAACTCTCAGGTGAAAGAAACAAAGGCTCTGGCGCTGATACAGAAGTATGAAGCGTTCAAGATGGAAGAATCTGAGAACATTGAGACTATGTTTTCCAGATTTCAGATTCTAACAGCTGGGTTGAAAGTTCTGGACAAGGGCTACTCAACATCTGATCATGTCAAGAAGATCATCAGAAGTCTTCCTACCAGATGGAGACCTATGGTGACTGCATTGAAGCTGGCCAAGGATCTGAACAAAATCTCATTAGAAGAACTCATCAGTTCTTTGAGAAGTCATGAGATTGAGCTGGAGGAAGATGAACCCCAGAAGAAAGATAAAGGTAAATCCTTAGCTTTTAAATCTAACAAATCTGTTAAAGCTTTGCAGGTAAATGAAGAAAGCTCTGAGGAATCTTCTTCTGAAGAAGAAGATGAACTATCCATGCTGTCCAGAAGGATCAACAAACTCTGGAAGCACAAAGGGAAGAAGTTCAACAACTTCAGAAGATCTGATCAAAAGAGAGAATCTTCTGGACACAGAAGATCTGGCAAGAAAGAGGTCACTTGCTATGAATGTAAAGAACCTGGACACTACAAGAGTGAATGTCCCAAACTTCAAAAGGAAAAACCCAAAAGGAAGTTTGATAAAAAGAAAAAGGTTCTGATGGCTACATGGGATGACTCAGATGAATCTGAATCATCTTCTGAATCTGAGGAAGAATGTGCAAATGTTGCGCTGATGGCCAACACAAATGATCAAGATGAAGGAACGTCATCATCTGAATCTGAGTCAGAATCAGACTCTGACTCTGAAGAGGTATTTTCTGAACTCTCCAGAGCTGAACTTGTTGAAAGTTTATCTGACATGTTGGAAAGCTACAGCAAGATTAAACTCAAATACAAGAAGCTGAAAAGCAATCTTGAATCTGAGATTGATCTTCTGAGAACAGAACTTGTTGAGCAGAAAGAAATAAATTTAAAACTCAAAAATGATTTAGAAACAACTCAACAAGAATCTGATACTGAAACAGAGTCAAGTGAAAATATTTTAGAAAAATATGACTCCAGTTTTAAAAGATTCCTCACTAAAAGCATAGACAGAAGCAAAATGGCTTCTATGATCTATGGTGTTAGTGGGAACAACAGAAGAGGCATTGGATGTGAATCTTCCTCTGGAAGCAATCCAAAATCTGTTGATAAACTCTTCATCAAGAAGACTCCTCTGTATTCTCATTTTAAGTTTGGTCATCTGAATGATATTAAACATACAAGCTCTGAAAAGAGTACTTATGTGTTTAAGCCAAGGGCTAGCCAGAATAAACACTATGTTGAAAAACAGAAGTTTAGGCAAAACCACAGAACATCTAACCCCAAAGGACCCAAGAAGATCTGGGTACCTAAAAGTAAAATAATACCTGTTGCAGATGTTCTTAGCAGCAAAATCCAGACACCAATCATGGTACCTGGACTCTGGATGCTCACGACATATGACGGGCGAAAGGTCTATGTTCCAAAGCCTGGAACTTAGATCTGGAGGGGACGTGAAATTTGGAGGGAACCAGAAGGGCAAGATCATTGGCTCTGGTACAATAGGTAATGGTAACCTACCCTCTATTTCTAATGTTCTGTTAGTTGAAGGATTGAAACATAATCTATTGTCCATAAGTCAATTAAGTGACAATGGTTATGATATCATCTTTAATCAAAAATGTTGCAAAGCTGTATGTCAAAAGAATGGTTCAATCCTATTCAGTGGAAAGAGGAAAAACAACATTTACAAAATTAACCTTTCAGAACTTAAAGTTCAAAATGTAAAATGCCTTTTATCTGTGAATGATGAGCAACGGGTCTGGCATAGAAGATTGGGACATATTAATATGAGACGTATATCTCAGATTAATAAACTCAATCTGGTCAGAGGACTCCCTAATCTGAAGTTCAATTCAGATGCTCTGTGTGGCGCATGTCAAAAGGGTAAATTTTCAAAATCTCATTTTAAACCAAAAAATGTTGTTTCCACTTCTAGACCATTGGAATTACTTCATATTGATCTGTTTGGACCAGTGAAAACTGCATCCATCAGAGGCAAGAAGTATGGGTTAGTCATTATAGATGACTACAGCAGATGGACATGGGTAAAGTTTCTAAAACACAAGGATGAGTCTCATTCTGTGTTCATTGACTTCTGCAATCAAGTCCAGACTGAAAAAGAATGCAAAATTATTAAAGTCAGAAGTGATCATGGTGGTGAATTTGAAAACAAATATTTTGAAAAATATTTTTCTGAAAAAGGAATTGAACATGATTTCTCCTGTCCTAGAACTCCACAACAAAATGGAGTTGTAGAGAGGAAAAATAGAACATTGCAAGAAATGGCCAGAACCATGATCAACGAGACAAATCTGGCAAAATACTTTTGGGCAGAAGCAATAAATACAGCATGTTATATTCAGAACAGAGTGTCTGTAAGACCTCTTCTGGAAAAGACTCCCTATGAATTGTGGAGAAACAGAAAGCCCAACATTGCTTATTTTCATCCATTTGGATGTATTTGTTATATGCTTAACACTAAAGATCATCTGAACAAGTTTGATTCCAAAGCACAGAAGTGTTTCATGCTTGGTTATTCTGAACGCTCTAAAGGCTACAGAGTATTCAATACTGAAACACAGATTGTGGAAGAATCTATTCATGTTAGATTTGATGATAAGCTTGGCTCTGAAAAGCCAAAGCAAGTTGAAAGTTCTGCAGATAGAGAAGTTATTCTCACAGACTCTGAAGGCTCAGAGGCAGACAAGACTGAAGACAAAGACTCTGAAGCAAACCCAGATGCTACGCCTCTAACTTCCCAACTTGACAATCTGCATATTTCTGAAAGACCAACAGTCAGAGGATCTTCTTCCAGAATGAAAGCTTCTCATCCAGAGGATGTGATAATTGGAAAGAAAGATGATCCAATAAGGACAAGAGCATTTCTCAGAACTTCTGAATCTTCCTTCTGTGGCTTAGTGTCAATTATAGAACCAACATCTGTTGATGAGGCTCTGGAAGATAATGAATGGATTTTAGCTATGCAAGAGGAGCTGAATCAATTCACAAGGAATGAAGTCTGGGATCTGGTTCCAAGACCTAAAGGTTTCAATGTCATTGGAACAAAATGGGTTTTCAGAAATAAACTTAATGACAAAGGAGAAGTTGAAAGGAACAAAGCAAGACTGGTTGCTCAAGGCTACAGTCAACAAGAAGGCATAGACTACACAGAAACATATGCTCCTGTTGCAAGGTTAGAGTCTATACGCTTGCTTATTTCATTTGCTGCACAACATAACATCACTCTTTATCAGATGGATGTTAAAAGTGCTTTTCTTAATGGAATTATAGAAGAGGAAGTGTATGTCCACCAACCTCCTGGTTTTGAAAATGAAAATTTTCCAGATCATGTTTACAAACTGAAAAAATCTCTTTATGGACTAAAACAAGCTCCCAGAGCTTGGTATGAGAGGTTGAGTAATTTTCTTCTGAAGAAAAATTTCATCAGAGGAAAAGTGGATACCACACTATTTTGTAAAACCATTAAGAAAGATTTGTTGATTTGTCAAATTTATGTAGATGATATTATTTTTGGATCAACAAATATTATGCTTGGAAAGGAGTTTGCTAAATGTATGCAGGCAGAATTTGAGATGAGCATGATGGGAGAATTGAGATTCTTTCTGGGAATCCAAGTAAATCAGACTCCAGAGTGCACCTACATACATCAGACCAAGTATGTTAAAGAGCTTCTGAAGAAGTTTAACATGCTGGATAGCAAAATGGCAAAAACTCCAATGCATCCTACAAGCACTCTAGGTAAGGAAGAGGTAAGTAAGAAGGTAGATCAGAAACTCTACAGAGGTATGATAGGATCTCTTCTTTATTTGACTGCTTCTAGACCAGACATTCTGTTTAGTGTTTGTTTATGTGCTAGATTCCAATCAGATCCTAGAGAATCACACTTAACTGTTGTTAAGAGGATTCTAAGGTATCTGAAAGGTACTGCTAATGTTGGTTTGTGTTACAGAAAATCTGACGAATATTCACTAGTTGGATTCTGTGATGCTGACTATGCTGGAGATAGAGTTGAGCGCAAAAGTACTTCTGGAAGCTGTCAGTTTCTTGGAAGTCATCTGATCTCGTGGTACAGCAAGAAGCAACCAACAATTGCACTATCAACCACAGAGGCAGAATACATTGCTGCTGCTGGATGTTCCACTCAGATGCTCTGGATGAAGAGTCAACTAGAAGATTATCAAATCTATGAGAGTAATCTTTCTATCTTCTGTGATAATACTTCTGCTATATGTTTATCCAAAAATCCAATTTTACACTCTAAGGCCAAACATATAGAGATTAAACATCATTTCATCAGAGACTATGTTCAGAAGGGTGTAATAAATTTAGCCTTTGTTGATACAGATCATCAATGGGCAGATATTTTCACAAAACCCCTTGCTGAAGATAGGTTTAAGTTTATTCTGAAAAATATTTGTATGGATTTTTGTCCAGAGTAATATTTCTCAGAGTCAACTTCTCAGATGCTAAGTGTTTAACACTCTGAAGTATTTCATCTGTCTTGCTTGTTTAATTTATCTGTGAATTTTTTTTGTGTGAAACTCTGAACTGACCATCTCAGAGGATCTGAAAGTTGAAAACGTTTCATTTCTTAAGAGTTATAGAATCACATGCAAGCAAACACGTGTCACTCAGAATCTGAAAAGATGGAGTACACCTACTGATTATGACGTTTAAGGTATTGCTTTGAAAATCTCAATCTGTCTTGATTTTCCCCCAAATGTCATATCATAATTAAAAATGATTACTTTTCATTTAATGCAAACGTGCGTATGTGTCCTATGTGTGTCTGTTGTGTTTCCCATGCTTGCTTTATTTGTCTATATAAACCATTCTCATAACACATTCACACTTTTCACATTCTCAAACACATATGCGCTTTTGTTTGTTGTTCTCTCTCTTTGCAAACCCTAAAAGAACTCAGAAACCTTCATCTTCTTCATCATCGTCAACAATGGCATCTACTTCAAACGCTGTTACTACCAAGAATGCTACCACTGACGAAGAACCAGTACGCACTCTCCTAACTGCTGTTGATTCACTAGAAGTTCTGTGTGAAAGTTTCGTGGACTTAGAAGATCTTGCTGAAAATGGGTTTGATCTGATTTCTTCAATCAAAGCACAAGGCTGGGACGGTTACTTTGATAGGCTTATGGGTCCTGTGTATCCAACGTTAGTGAAGGAGTTCTGGATCCATGCAGATGCTACTCCAAAGTTCATTCACTCCTCTGTGCTGGGAAAAAAAGATAGTTATCACTGAAAACCTGATAAGGAAACTCATAGGTTTTAAGGCAACTGATGGAGTAACCTCTCTGTCTTCTGCGCGTGAAGACCTGAAAGATGTATGTCAAGAAATCTGTACTACTGGTGAACCTTGTAAGAAGGTTAAGTTCTTGAAACCCACTTACAAGATATGGGCTAAGATTTTCATGAGCACCATCTTTCACAGAAGACGTAAGAGAAAAATTGATAGTGAAGGTCATCAGAAGAAAAGGAAGCATTCAGATGCTGAAAAGAAGAAGAAAAGGAAGAAGCTGAAGAAGGTTCAACCAAATCCTCCTGCAGCAACTTTTGAAGAAATTAGAGATACTCTGAAACAGGTATTTAACACTGATTCTAATCCTGTTCATCATTCTGATACCCCCACACCCTCTGACTCCCCACTTAGATTTAGAAGATCCAGACCTTCCAAAACTTTTATCTCTAAACCATCTTCTGTCCCCCCTCATACACCACAATCCAAGCAACCAACAAACATACAAACAGAAATTCCACAACAAACTCAACAAACAACACCACAACCACAAAACACTATCCCAGAATATACCATTCCAGAGGATGTTCACCCTGAACACTCTGACCAACCTGAATATCTCATTGATCCTGATGAGATATTAGATGTCACACCTTTAAACCAGTCTGTCAATTTATCTTCAACTTCTGAAAAATCTAACCACTCTGATGCATCATCTGATGATGAATCATCTGGCTACATTAATGAATGCTTGAATGATCTCAAACAACCTCGTTCTGAGAGTGTTTGGAAACAGCTGTTTAAATCTCCAACTTCTGAACATCCACCTTCTCCACAAAATTCCCCAACTCAAACTCTCACTCCACAACCTCTTGAAATCCAAAACACTCCACAACCAACAGAAACCCAACCAATTCCCTCAATACCTCAACCACAACATTCTGACCAACAAACATCTGAACCACAAACCAACCAACCAACATCTGAACCACAAATCAATCCTCAACCTTCTGAACCACAAACATCTGAACATCCATCTTCACAACCTCAACCTTCTGAACAAACACCACAAACACAACTAACCCAACCAAGAAAACCCAGAATCCCTGATGAAGCAGAATTGGGATCACGTGTTTATACTCTGTTAAGAGATTTTGATAAGGATAATGTCTCAGACTTTGCTGACATTATGGATGTTTGCATGACTACTATGGACAAAGAGGCTGCTGACGCTGTTTGGAAGAAATATCTTTACAGACTGAATAGGGAGGCTTTGAAAATCAGGACTCAATGTCTTAGATTGTCAAAAGTAAGGTTTGCTGCTTATCAAAAACGGATTAAGAGAAACACTCCTCCTATTCTTCTTCTAGAAGCTCCTCCACCTCCAGAAATTCCTGCACCTGATGTTACTCAGACTGTTTCAGAATCTACTGTTTCAGAATCTACAGATCTTCAGAAGGATGTCAAAGAACTTAAGGATTTTATGGTTGATCAAAAGAAAACAAATAAAGAAATGAAAACTTGGATGGCTAAGCAAGATGAAAATTCAGAAAGGATTACAGCACTGCTGCAACTCATTGCTTCTCAACAAGCCTCATCTGCTAAACCTACTTGATGTTTTGCACAAGTTTTTCATGTTTTGCTTTGTTTTGATTTTCTTCTGATATGTTTTGTATGCTTTTATCTGAATCTGGATGTTCTCTTGACTTAATGACAATGATCTTTTTGCTTATCTGGATATGTGTTTCTTCTGCATCTTTACTGTCTTTTAAAATTCTTTTTGATTATGACAAAAAGGGGGAGAAACAAAATAGAATCTGATTGTTCAAATCTATAAGCAATTATCTGAACTAAGTCAGACATGTTACTAACATTCTTTGAATTTAAGTGTCCCAGATATTATTAAAAAAATCTGACAAATTTCATTGAAGTTTTTTCCTGAGATCTATCTTTTCAGAACCTGATCAAAAATAGCTAAATCTGAGTAGACCAGACTCTGATATCTAACCTTGAGTACTATGATCTAAAAGATAACTCAAGACAGGAAATGGCAAGATAAACAACCAGGTGTTCTGAAGTTGTTCATCTGGCATCAAGCTTTAATATGGCATCAAGCTTTGACTCTAGAAGTCAAACATATGTCAACCAGGCTTCAATCAGGCTCTGAATCTGAAATGTACTCAACCAGAAAGGGAAGTATCTAATTCCATTAGAGTATTCATTTCAGGGGGAGATTGTTAATCTCAGGGGGAGTAATTTTAATTCATATTTTTATTGAACAAATTTCTCATGTTTTGTCATCATCAAAAAGGGGGAGATTGTAAGAGCACAGATTGTGTCTTAGTAATATCTCTATGTTTTGATGATAACATTAATGATAATTTGTATACAAGAATTATACTCTCTAAATTTGTTCTAAACTGTTTTCTACAGGCACAAAAGATTTTAATCTTAAAGAGCAAATTTGATGTGAACAATAAATTCTGAATGGCTCAAGAGCATCTGAAGATTAGAAGAATCTGAAGTATAAGAGCTTAGTCATCAAGATTCTGAAGATACAACACGCTGCATATATTATCAAGAATCTGAATGAAAGAAGACTCTGAGTGAAGAGACTCTGAATGAGAGAAGACTCTGATCTGAGTGAAGACTCTGATCTAAGAGCATGTTACGCTTCAAGCACACAGCTGCACCAGACTCTGATTCAGCAACATCTGAAGAACATCTTAGGCTCTGAAGTTTCCAGAAGATTCTGAAGACTGAAGACTCTGATATTGATTGTTGATCTGAACTATCTGAAAAATTATTTGAAGAAGATTATTTTAATATATCCGTTGGAATATGCCAGCAAATCTTTCCTTAATTGGGATAGACATAAATCTCTGCAAGAAGATTATTCCTCTGATACACTCCATATATGGTAAATTCACAGCTCAGCAGACAATTGCTACACCCACATTTTGTGCGCCATCTCTCTGCTGCAATAGTACAAAGGACAGTACTATTTGATATTGGAAATATCTTCTCCAACGGTATTATATTCTCTCCAATATTCAAGTGGCTATATAAAGGATATCATAGCACTTTCTTCAGTGACGAATTTAGACGAAGTTTGAAAAACTTACTCTCAAGCGAAGAAACTCTCAAGCTCTCATATTCTTTATAGTTCATACTTTGTTCTAAACTTAGAGAAATAACACAGTTGTGTTTATAGCTTTCATAGAAGCAATTTATTACTCTTACATTGTATTACATTAATTTGTAAAGGAAGTTTTCCTTAAGAGGATCTAGGTTAGATCAGTAGCTCTTGAGAAGACTAAGAACAGTTGTTCTTAGGTGTTGCTATTTGTAATCAGTTGATTTGAATAGTGGATTAAGTCCTTGTTGAGAAAGGCAAATCACTCTTGAAAAGGGTGGACTGGAGTAGTTGAGTTCAACGAACCAGGATAAAAATACTTGAGTTTTTATCTTTGATTATTTTCTGTCATACTTATTCAACCCCCCTTCTAAGTATTTTCTCACCTTCAATGGATACTTACTTCCCCTCTAGAACCTTGATCGTTATCAAGAGTTCCTTATCCCTAGTTAGGAGAACTACGATGGCTCTGATTCCATCCTAGTTAGGATATGTAGGCACGAGATGCAATGTCTTGGTGAGCATACTTAGTGTATATACCCTAGGTCTTTACCTTAGCACAGTTCCTTTAGAAAGCAAACTTTAACATAAAACAAATGCTAACAAAAAGTTGTTGTAGAGTACTACAAATACTTAGAATGCTAACACCTTCCCTAGGTATAACCAATCCCCGAACCTTAGATCTCTTAGCTTCGTTGTTACGTAGCGCACTTAGGGTTTTCTTCGATCTTTTCCCTTTCCTTTGGATAAATCAAAGCTTGGTGGTGAACTTCATGATTTGTGATTCAAGTTAATTTAATAGCTTGATATTCGATTCTCAATGCAACACAAGGGTCTCATAGTCATGGACTTCCTTGACTATTTGTTGCGTATGTCAGTCATTTCTAGGAAACAACTCTATCAAGAAAGTCTATTCTGAGTGATATCTTTGCACCGACCCATGCGAGAAAAGCTTCTCGGGGGCTCGCACTATGCAAACATCATTCCTAGTTTGGCCAAAGATTCAAGGTTCTACAAAGGTCCTTAGAGTCATGGATCCCAAGGAAAACATTGATCGCTTATGCCAAAATCTTGGCGGTCGTCAATATCCTCAATAGAATCTACTACAAGTGAGGTTCTCGTATCGACCCTTACGAGAAAAGCTTCTTGGTGGCCCATACTACTCAGCCTCTCTTATCTCAAGTTTACACTCTAGACTCGGGTAAAGAGTCTTTTCCTCAAGGTTTGCAAATAAGGTATCCAATCTATACCAAAATGTCAGAGATCCACAATAGTGAGATATAAATATTTAAAGTAAAAGGCAATAAATAAAGAAAATAAATCAATAAGATAAACACCCAAACATGTGAAGAAGGCAACCTAGACTAGGCTTGACTTGCTTAAGGAAAAGTCCCTAGTTGTTGCTACGCGAAAAATGCACAGAGTCGCCACCAAATTTTATTCATTTCGAAGAAATAGAAAATAACGATAAAACCCACTAAAGGTGAAGAAAATGGCCTCGCAACCAAGTTCAAGTTTAGAAGTCGGTTATGCGAGGGGAAGGTATTAGCACCCTTCACATCCATCGTACTCGATAGAAACCCTTTAGGTTATCTAAGTGCGAATGAGTTTTAGTTATCTAAGGTCTACATGCTAAAAGGATTACTAAAGGGAGAAATGGAGGGTTTTTTTTATTATAGTGCTCGCCAAGGATTAGGGTCTTTGTGCCTACGGTTCCTTGCTCTGTAGTCCGGATTAGAAAATAAGTGTTTGTTGGTTGATTTTACCTTGAAAAAGAGTTTTCAGAATGATGCCCTAAGGCGTAAAAAGAGTTTGATGAGTTGATGTTGTTTTTAGGGTTTTTGAAAAGAGATTGTTCTTGATTAGGATTGCACTAAAGACTATGAGTATAGGTGAATATTTAAAATTACCAAGTCAATCGTCTTGTGTCCAAAATACTCAGAGTGAGGGCAGGAAAACTCCATTCTCACTTTTTCTCCACCATTTAAGGCTCGTGGCACGTAATCTTAATCGTATGTTTTTGAGATTATTGAGAAAATACCGTTTGACGTTGGATCAAGGATTTAAAAGGAACCCCAAAGTCATGGGCTCACATGAATGTTTATCACGTACGACAAAAGCATGTTGGTTGACAACTTCATCATATGAAACTACTATGTGTGAGGTCTTCGTATCGACCCTCGCAAGAAAAACTTCTCGGGGGCCCATACTACGTGACCATCAATATAGGGTTCTAGGTAAGGATTTTAATAGGAAGGTACCATTTGACGTTGGATCAAGGACTTTAGAAAAAGGTGAGGTCGATCCTAGTCTCTAAGGAAAGCTATCAAGCAAAACTAAACCAAAGAAAAACGGAAAAGTAAAGAAAGCACATCAAAAGGGGAGAGGGGTACATGAAAAATACAAGGGATGTTGATGCAAGAAAGAAAAGTTATCACTGTTTGGGAGCCCAAGAGAAAGTCAAGTGTGGGCAAAGTTTCCTAAGTTAAGCAAAGAAAAGGAAATAAAAAGCTACATGTCTCCCTTTTGCTTAAGGGTAGTGTCATTAACCAAATTCTTCATGATTAAGACCTTGAATCCCTAAGGATGCTCCAAGTCAAGCTAGTGACAAAATACAGAGTCCAAAATGTCTAACATACTCCATGTAATGCTAAGGTCAAACACATTGTCTATGGTCCATTTATGTCTCAATTTTTTTTTTGATATTTTCCATTTTATCTTGTTTTTCTTCTTTTTAATGAAATAAAGAATAAAGATCAAATGAGAAGAAAATGACATAAAGGAAAAATGCGAGAAGAAAATAAAAGTAAATGAGCAATATAAGTAAATTTCAAGAAGGTAAATGGCAAGAAAGTTAGAAGTTAGTAGTTAGAGATTGGTGATCGAATTATAGATTAACCAAATCGTGACAAATCTAGCGCTATGTTAAGCAATTGTAAGTGGACTTATGTAGAAGTCACACCTATCAGAGGTCGTTCAATAACAATTTATGCGCTCAAACATGATAGAGAAATAACACAAAGTTATTCTCCTAAAACATGTAGCACAATGAGAAAATCAAAGAAGAATGAGCAGATGCAAAGCATACTCAAGTCTTTACAATGGTCTTATCTATCATCAAAAGATTCAAAGTATGATCAACCAAGGGTAACCTATCAATACCTTAAAGTGTCAAGAATGATTCAATGATCATTCACCAACATGTTTGAAGAGATCATTACTCCGTGATGTTGAAGATTTCATCAACCAAATGATCACAAAAGGTAAAAATCAATAGTAAACAAAGATTGAATAAAAATGCATAAAAAATAATTTAAAAATGAAATTAAATAAAATAGAATTAAAAACAATAAAAAAATTAATCAAAATAATAGGAAATAAAATTGCAAAAATGACAAATAATAGAAAAAAGAGAAGATAATAGAAATCTAAGAGATTGAAGAAAATAAAAGTGGTATATGGAAGAGAAATTAGTAAAACAAATTTGGAGAAAAAGAAATCAAAATAGAAAATGAAATGAAAATTAAAGAAATAAAAGAGGATAAAGGAGGGAAAATAGAAAGAAAAACCCCATTAGTAATTGACTTTTTCAAACTTTAAACAATTTAATGAAATTGAAATGAGCAGAAAATAATAAAAAAAGAGGTGCAAAAACTATTGCAAGAACTCATCCTCTCCCTCGATGCTCTCTTTTTCCGCCGCGCTTTCCTCTCTCTCTCTCTCTCTCTCTCTCTCTCTCTCTCTCTCTCTCTCTCTCTCTCTCTCTCTCTCTCTCTCTCTCTCTCTCTCTCTCTCTCGTGTGACTCTCCTTTTCGCGTCGCTCTCTCTGTTCTTCCTCGGTTTGAAAAAAACAACAACAATAACTTAACAGCGACGATTATGCTGTAGATTCAGTGGTGGAAAAGTATGAGCTACGGTGGAATCATCCACAGTCCGCCTTTACATGGTGAAAGCGGGATACATTGCGGGTTGTTTGCAGGGAGGACGGAGTGGCTCGAATGGTGTTAACCGGTGGTGTGCGACCGCGTTTGAAGAAACTTCGATATGGTTAGTGCTTGAGTCGAAAACATAATGGAGGGAGTATGGCTGAAAGCGGATGTTATTCGGTAGCGGTGGTATCGTATTTCAGTTCGTATAAATGGTAGGTGAGTGATAACTGAGATAGTGTGTGAGTGGAGAGTGGCTACCGGTCGGTTTTCCGGTGAGGGTGTTGTCGTTGTTGCTGTCACGGTAATGTTATCATGGTGGAATGCTTTATTTAGTTTTACATTGTGTTGGTTGAAGCCTTGAAGGTGATAAAGAGTGTGTATAGAATTTGTTAGTTAATGGAAAAGTGGTTTCACATGAAGAAGAAAGGAGTAGTGTTATGGTTGTTATGGTTCAAACTTCAAAGGGTGGTGATGTTTATGGTGGAAAAGCTTGGTTGAAGGAGAGATTTGTGTTTGTAAAAATGAGAGTGTGTTTGATGAGGGAATTGAATAGTTTATGATAAACTTGTATGAGTTTTTCATGAAAGTTGTATGGTGTGATGTTGCTATGTGTTTGATTGAAGGAAGAAGAAGGATACAAGGTGAAGGTTGTGATATACTCGCCGGTGCCGGAAGTGTATGGCTCACCGAAAATGAGATTGAGGTGGTTGGAGCAAGGTTGAGCTTACTGTTCCAAGGATGAGGATGAGATGTGATGTTATCTTAAAGTTGCAGTAGATGATAAAATGAAGAAGATATGGATTAGATTTTTAATAAAACATGTTCTCGTTCTCTCTTTTATGCCCTCTGTTAACTTTTTTTTCTTTTTAATTTTTGCTGAGTGTGAGAAGGAATAGGGTTCTGTTGGTGTTGTGTATTGATTGGTCTGGTCCCCTTTGTCTCATGCAATGGGAAGTATATATACATGTGAATTAGGTTTTCTATTTTTTTTTAAATGCCAACATTGCCCTCTTGATTACAAAATGCAGTAAAATAAGTCAAAACTAAATTTAAACTAATAGAAATTAAATAAAAATTAAATAATCAACATAAAAAAGAAATGAAACCATAGATATATTTATTTATTTATTCGAATATATTGATAAAAAGACAAATATACGGATCAATAAATAAAATTTAGGCGCAAAAGTGCATGAAAAATTAAATTGAGTGTACCAAAATGATCGGCGCGAAATAAACTTCTCCAAAAAATACAGCGTTTGACCAAATTTTGAAAAAATTATGATCAGTTAAAAGGTATAAAAGGTACAGGCTGATCAAAATGTGACCGAAACAGTAGTTGAAAATTAAAACAAACACGTCAGATTAAACTACGTGAAACGTAGAGTAATATAATTGACGCATGCCGACTCGATTTTGAAACTTTTCGTCCGCTGATTTTATGCACAGTTGAGATTCAGTTTGAGCGATCTATCTGTAAATCCGAAAATTTTATTCTGGTCAATATTTTTGGCATTAAGCATGATGAAAGCCAGGTTATGATATACAGATGAAAGGTAAACTAAAGTCAAATGTAAGAAAATTTTAAAATGCCTGGACAAAATTGGGGTATGACAAACACCATCCGTCATATATAACATTATTTATGCTGAAATTATAGACTCTAAACTACATCCAACCTTATACAACTTAGTCAAGGCATGTATGATCCATGGTTTATGTGGTCTTCATGTCCATCTTCCCCATGTATGAAGAATAGGTAATGCTCTAAAGACTTTCCTAAGAAATTCATTGAGGATACAACTGTTGATGCTAACAGTATCCACTTCACCGAAAAAGATCTAATACACATGGTATTCACAAAAGTGGCATTGCTTTGGACAATAGGCATCATGTACCATATAATACAAGGTTTCTATTGAAATATCAAGCGCATATAAATATGGACTGGTATAACCAAAGTACTTCAATCAAATATCTTTCCAAATACATACACGAAGGCATAATTGAATCACTACAACTATAGTTCCTTCAATATCCAAAACATTGAAAGATCAAGAGCCCATTGATGAGATCAAACAATATCTGAATTGTAGGTATGTCTCTCCAAGTGAAGCATGTTGGATAATTTTCGGTTACAAAGTTCATGGACACAAACCTACAGTTGAATGTATGTTCTTTAATTTGATTGGGGAGAAAGTTGTATACTACACTGCTTTTGACAAAATGGAGAATATAGTGAAAAAATAAAGTGTCACTAAATCAATCTTTTCATCTTGGCTCGTTATAAATGCAAAATATGAAGAAGCTCGCAGCTTGACTTGCGGTAAATTTATGACTAAGTTTTTTATGAAAAGAGAAATAGATTGTGGAAATTGCGAAAAAAGAGGGTTCACCATTGGTTGGTTAATCTAGGTCCCACTTACAACCGAAGAACTTTTTATCTCAAAATGATGTTGACTTTAGTTAAAGAACCTACTTCATATGAGGAAATACATAAAGTTGGGGACAATCAATATGATTCATTTAAGGATGCTTGCTTTGCAATGGGGTTTGAAATTTTCTGGCACATGCAACACACGATGGTGATTCTGATGTCTCAACATTAGAGTACAAAGTCATGGCAGATGTTTTGATATCTTCAGACTGACAAAACAAATAAAATAAACCAGACAGAAAATAAACTGCAGAAACATAAATAACCCAGTCAATTGTTAACCCAGTTTGGTGCAACATCACCTACATCTGGGGGTGTCCAAGCCAAGAAGGAAATTCAATATGATAGCTTTAGTTTAAAGCTAAACTCCCCCAGTTACAACTTCTTGCCTAATCACTATCTTGTGCTACTTCTACCTAGAAATCGCCATCTAGATATGAGATCCCCCTCTCACTTTCTAACAACCAGTCACAAACCCAGTGACTTATGCCTTGAGAAACCAAAAAAAAAAAAAAAGAACACTCTTCCAAATACAATACTAGGTTTTTCTTAAAAGCTTCGACCAAGAACAATACTCGACTCCTTGTTTAGAAGCTTTAGAGTAAGAACAACAAACAATAAACAATCTGTCTACCACAATGTATCAAACGATACAAAGGGTGACTTACAAAGTCACACACAAGAGACTCTCAAAACCTAAGTTTCTAAACCTTCCCCTAGTTTTACAAAAGTGAAAAATCATGGATACATTAGGTCTAAACAGCTCTTTAAATACTCCTTAGCAATCCATGGGCTTTGAAATCTTCACCAAATATTCCTCGATCCATACGCTAAAGGATGCATCAATTGTGCAGAAAAGATCTCCTTAAATCTTGGAACAAAACACAACGTTCACTAAATTGTCCCATCATCCAATTTTGGCAATTTGTGTACAGCTAGAGATACAAAAACTTGTTCCAGATAAAATCTATTTGACCTGTGAAAATTACTTAGATATATCCAAAAGGGATATCACATAATCAAATCAAATCAAATCTGTCAAGATTTAAAACAAGCAGAATTGATGTTCTAGTATAACATGTTACAACATCTGCCAGAACATCTGCTCACAAGGTGAACTGAACAGCATGTCAGAACATCACACACAACTGTCGCTACTCGAAAAATGCGTCGCGCAACGACGGGGAGGCGAAAAAGAATAGACAGAAGAGTCGCCACCGAACTTTATTTATCCCATGAGGGGAAAGGAAAATATCGAGAAAACCTTAAGAAAGAAATGGATAAGATGGTCTCGCGACCAAGAATGGGTTCGGAAGCCGGTTATGCGAGGGGAAGGTTTTAGCACCCCTCGCATCCATCGTACTCGATGGGAACCATTTGTTTGTCGAATGTGTAAATTTATTTGCTTAAATATTATACCATAAAAAGTGTTCTAAAAGATAGAGAGAGAAAGGTTAGAAAATGGGAAAAGAGAGGTAACGAGGGAAGAAAAGAGAAAGAACAGACTCAGTAGGACTTCGCGGTCCTAGGCCTACGTATTCTCAATAGATATGAGAAAGTCAGAGTCGACGTAGTTCGGGGAACTACAAATATGGAGGGAATGTGCTCGGCAAGGATTGTGGCCCTTGTGCCTATGTATCTCTACTTGAACGAAGTAAAGAATCAGAGCAGCCGTAGTTCGGCCTACGGTTTGCTGATGTTTTTTTTATGGATGATGCTATCGTGCGCATTCTAGCAGTTAGGTGTTTCACTGCTCGCTCGTTGGAGACTTAGGTGTTACCTGTTTGCGGTAGAACGGACGTAACATATCCTTTTTGAAAGATTGATTAGTTTTCGCCACGCGAGGCAAGAAGTCACGTTTGATTGATTGGATTGTGTTTAGGGGCGAGATAGGTCCTCGGATAGTAACCCCTTTGCGGGTAGTACCCAATTCTTTATCTCAAAGTTTTTTTGTTATAAAAAGGTGTGGCGAACATAGCGTCTTTGTATTGAAAGACGAGTATCAAAACCACACACACTACAGTGAGTATCCTGATACTCGGAGAGGAAGAAAACTACACTCAATCCTCTCTTTTCAATTCAATGCAGAGTCGTTCTCTTATTAAAGGTGTTTTTGGTTTTGAATGGTAAGTTCTTTTGCGACAGAGAACCCTACGGTAAACGTCAGCACTCGGGATAGGAGAAGGCCTACGCCTAACCACTCCACGACCATTCAAGCTTTATTGCAGAAAGTGATTTTGAAAAGGGCACTCGATACGGGACCGAGGTTTTAGGTGTAAAAGGTTACGGGATGAAGTTGTGAAAGGAGAGGTGATGGAATAAGTCGCGTCTTCGTATTGAAAGACAAGTATCAAGACCACCCTCACTACAGTGGGCATCCCAACACTCGGAGAAGAAGAGGTCTACACCCAATCCGCTCTCTTTAATTCAATACAAAGAGAAATGATTCCTTATTGAAGGGGTTTAAAAATGCGCTCGGTACGGGACCGAGGTTTTAGGAGAGAAGGGATGAAAGCGTCTTCGTATTGAGAGACGAGTTTCGAAACCACCCTCACTACAGTGGGCATCCCAACACTCGAAGAAGAAGAGGTCTACACCCAATCCTCTCTTTTTAATTCAATACAAAGAATTTAATTTACAAGATGGTTTGAGAATGTTAACAAGATGCAAAGTAATAACCCCAACAGAGGACAAACTTTCAAGTAAGTCAAGGGTATTGTGAATACAAATAATTTGAAATTTATCTTATTAAATGAAAATAGTCATTATTGTGAACATTTTGCAAAAAGAATGAATCAAAAATAATAAAGTATGCTAAAGTTATGAATTTTGGAATTTTTTTGTGCAATTAAATACAAAATAACAAGGAAATAAAAAGTGGGAGTGCCATGGGAAGGATTGAACCCACACCCTCACTCTTGCAAAGATGCAACCTATCCATTCAGCCAAAGCGCGCGTGTTGATAAGAGATGGAAGAGAAAGAGAAAAAAGCAATAATCAAGGCAAAGTGGAAAAAATAAAAGGGGTTGATCCTCAGCAGGAATCGAACCCGGGTTCAGGCACTGAAAGGCATGTTTATGAGTAAGTTGCTTACCATTGGGGTGGCTATACATCCGTGTATTTAGCCACCCCCATAAATATATATGGTATCCGCGCGCACATTTCATGGGCAAGCTTTGGACCAAAACCAAGTGAAACATCAAATACGTATTCAATCCAAACTTCTTCAAATCTCAATCGAATTTAGTGAAACTTTAGTCAATCTTGAGTATTTTTCAAAGAGGAATTCAGTGGTAGTGTTATTTTTGAGAGATTGAGCTTCTACTTTAAAATTCGATTGTATATGCATAATGAACATTTGAAATGCATTTTCAATGCTAAAACTCAACTCAGTCAAGATCACACCAGTTTAAGAGTGTGCACACACTTCAAAGACGGTATGTAAGAAATTCCAAATTCAAAGGGGAGTAAATCCCAGCTAGAGCAGAATATGGCATTTGAGTTGCAACAAAATCAAAAGTTGAACATCCAAACAAACATGGTTCATGGCCAGACCAAAAACAAAACCAACTCTAGGCAAGCAAAACTCAAAAGATTCAAACTGATGTAGATAACAGTAGTAACAGTTGCAAATCCATCATGGCAATGTTACACATCTAACAACAAATACCAAATACTGATGATTAAATGCACTACAATTCAACATCATTTACAAACTCAAGCTAAACATACACAATCAAGTTTATCAATCATAAGCTGCCAATGCTACAAAAGATGAACAGGCCTAGCATAAACTTTAAATGCTAGGCAATTTCTAGAAAACAACCTAACCAAAAGGTAGACCAAAACAGCTAATGGCATTCCAAAAGTGTTGACAAAACTGTGATACAACAATCATGGGTACTCAGGTTCAACCACATACAGCAGCTCAGCACAACAGATGGGAAATTCACTAAAACCTAAACTCAAAACAACCTGCACCAACAAAAATACTAGTGGCCAACAGCAATAAGGGTCCAGCACCAACCACACTAAAACTCAAACAAAACAGTCAGCCAAAACAAAGCTGTCTCCCACGACGGTTCCAACACAAACCTATAAAAACAAGTCTAAAATCAACAAGTCTCAAAGACAGCCCTAGTGTAAATGTCCTGAACTGGACCCTATCTACTGCTTAAATCCTGTTATCAATGATTAATCAAACCTGATGCACTACAAAAAACCAAAATCGATGATATTAAAAGTTCACAAAACTCAAAGTAACAAAACAATGCTCAAATAGCAGTATCAAGCAAAACCTATGACAGTATTAACCTGCTACCATAATGCAGACCAAAATAGGGATTAAAATCTTAAGATCTGAGGCTGTTATGGCAGTTAATCTCCAACAGGACACTATCACAAACATCAATGTCACAAGCCTATGATGGTTATCCTCCTACAATGCTAACAAGCAAGTCCCTACAGACCCCAAACTTGATGGTAAAGGCGCACATAATACACTATGCTCGAAAACATATGACAGTCACCATAAAAAGATAAGCTTATAACTAATTGGTCTCCTAACATTAAGCATCGGTCAAAAGCATGAAATCCAATGAGGTTTGGATGGGAATATTGACTGACTAACCTCCTAATCAATTTAGATAGCAAATGCAGTTAGAGAACTAACAATCAAACTTTAAGCATACAGACCTGGTTTGCTAAATTACCTGTAAATCATATTTGCTATGCCAAGCCCATGGTAAATACATTCAGACAGTTTTGAATAGAACAGAACACGAGTTGACATCACAATGCAAACATTGATACAGCCAAAACAAATGCACATGTCATGTAACTTTAACTCACATATGGTTGTTGATAGAACCCAACTTGAGACATTTTAAAACAAACATAATTTGTGTTGATTAATAATAACTCTTGTGAACCATCCAAAAACAATCACCACTGTAAACTTAAAATGCTCGACAGATCCATATCCACCTTGTGACATTTACTTGAACTATCAGCCTTAAACCAAACAACAGACACCTCTGATGAAGAAAACACAGTACAAACCAAACACCCTAAAGTCATAAGCATATCAACAAACCAAGACAAACAAGCCTCTCAAGACAGTTCCAACAGCAAATGCACACATAAAATTTTCAAAACAAAACGAAGGCTGGTTTAAAAAAGAAACCAGCAGCACATTAACCCATGGCATCAGCAGTTGGTCTTTGGTCATTACTATGCCAAATCATACATACACAAAATGGGAGTCATGACTATATGATTGCAAACACAAGCAAGTTCTGGCAGGAGAGCCTAATCATTAACAGCAACAGATGGAACCATGCCAATAAGTATTGATCAATAATGAACCACAAAAGCAGCAAAATTAACAATGGTTTGAAGACCTCAAAGTAAAGCAAAACATTAAATCAGGTTCTAACATCACAACCCAAAGATAACACATTTAACATGAATTCTCAACAATCCTACCTTTACAAGGTCATAAGCAGTACAGTTTTTTTATAACAATGCAGACATGTGGTCACCAAGGCAAAAATGCAAAACAAAGAAAGTTGAACAAAATCAGTTTAACATGCCAAAGCTCAACGTGCAAGCTCTCAAAGTATTTCTTGTGGACAGTTTGAAAAAAAAACAGTCTCATTTTTGTCTTTTGAAACAGAAACAAGAAATAAAATCTGCAAATTCCAAATATCAACTCAAAGTCATACTTCAGTGACAACTATAGACTCAGTTTAGCAAACACAAGTAGGTCAAACAGATGCACATCCAAGCAGACAGCAAAAAACAAATAAAACAACACCAAGCATGAATCCATATTTGTAACCATAATGATGAAAACAAACCAATCAAAACAGAAACTCAACCAATGATTCACAATTCATGGACAACACATGTTAAGGCATATTCAAAAAGATATTCACTCAAAAATGGTCAAACAGCAACAAAACAGAACTAATACATGCTTTAATGCTACTGATGCAATAAATCAAAGATATTTGTAATGCTTACCTCTTGTTGTCTTTCTTGAGAGACTACCAGCAAGCTAATCTCCCCTTTCTCTCAAGCTTTTGCAATTTTTCTCCCTTTTGTGAAACAGAACTGTTGGTTTCTAGGGCAGTTTTTTCTGAGGGAAAAATCAAGAGCTCTTTTTCTTTGAGTTGCTGCACAAAATTGTGGATGCCTCTCTAGGGTTTTCACATTTTAAGCCTTTATACTCCAGTCCAAAAACCAGCCAGCTGCTGAACGTGTCTCCTTGGCCTTGTTGTTGGAGTGGAAAATAGGTTTTGGTTAGGGGCTGCAGAGGTCAGAGCAGATGGCTGCTTGTCCCTTGCCTTGTTTGGTAAAGAAATTCAAAATAATGCAAGCAAGTACATTGCGTGTTGGTCTTGATATGGAATCGCTTTGTGGGAAAGCAAAATCAATTTATGTAGTGTGGAAATGCCTTATTGTACCAACATACTGCATACTGATGTCTTGACTAAATTCAAAACAAGTTCCATAGAAAATGTACCCTTGCTTCCTCTTGCGTTTTCATTTGCGCCTTAAATCACATACAGAGTTTGGTAAAACCAACAATACCACCTCAATCCTTGTTAAAAATCATACAGAATAGGCTTTGAGTTTGCTAAAAATGGTGATGTCTTGCCCAAGTTCCAAATCTTCACGCATATGGTCATGTTGTGTGTTTTATTTGCCCAACTGCTTGAAAAACGAAGGGTCTTGTAAATATTGGGGTGGCATAATACACGGATGTATCGCCACCCCAGTGGTTGAAGCAAGCGCGCAAAATGTACCTATCACTTTCATGACCATGGTTTGATCCTTGGTGGAGACCAAACCCCCTTTTTTATTTTCCAGCGCTTTTCCTTTTAAATATATATTTCTCCTTCCTTTGTTTATCACATGTGCATGTATGGATGAGATGGTAAAGCATTGTGCTTGTAATCCAAAGGTAGTGAGTTCAAATCTCATCTTGTGCATTTTTATTTCATCTTTTTTAGTTGGATTTTTTTTATCCCCCTGAGAACCACATATGCTTGTCTGCCTATCTCCAAGGATTTTGACTTGTATCTGATGACTTGGACACAAACTCTTGATCAGGTCTAGGAATCTTTGGAAAAATTCATTTTGTTTAGACACACATTTCTTGATCCTCTGTAAAATACAAAAAAAAATGCTATGCAATGTAATATGCAATGTAATATGCTAATGCAATGAAATGAAACATAAGCCAAAGAGGTTGGTCAAATTTTGGGGTACAACAACAACATTCTGCCGTGAACCATGTTTTAGAAAATATGTTTCCAATCCTAAAACCATGGATATAATAGGGATCCTTGAAGATAATTGAGACATCAGAATATAGTTTTTACATTAACTCATATTAATACAGTTTATACTTCCATTATTTTTTCAATAGCTTTTACTTTATTTTTCACTGCTAAATATGTTATCACTACATCTAAAATCTGAGAGATATGCAAGCCTTTAGTCATCATATTGCATAACTTTGAAAATATAATTTTTACTTTCCTTACAGAGTTGCTTTTGAGTGCTTCAGAATTGTAGAATTTGGCATTACTTGCGATTGAGACTTTACTTCAGGAAAATCGTAGAAGTCTTACGGATTCAAACCAATTACATATCCTAATAGATATGTTATTCAACAAATGGGAAACCGCCTCATTTATGATGAACGGAATTACGATATCCCAACCATGAAAGCAGAACTCTCTACTCTTTATGATGCTCTTACTAGTATATCAATCTATCTACTTTTTAGCCTTTCCAAACTTCTATATACTCACATTTCAAGTCTTAAACATCCAAAAAATTGATCACATTTTTAGAAACATATATTTCTTATTTTCTTTAGATGAACAAAGGATTATCTAAAGTAAAATCAATAAAGCAGTAAATACTAAAAAAGGTGGAGTTTTTTTCCTGCATGGTTATGGCGGTACATGTAAGACTTATATGTGAAGAACACTTACAAGTGATTTAAGGTCAAAACATGATATTTGTTTAACAGTTGAAACAAGTGGAATAACACCTATTTTGTTACCGGGAGGTAGAAAAACACATTCCAAGTTTAAAATCCATGTCCCAACTTTGAAAAATTCTACTTGCAAAGTTGACTACGACGATGAAGGAAATCACAACCTTCTCAAATTGGATTTTACAAATTGGTGAAAGGAGAGTTTCTGAACCAAATGGCAGTTTTTATGAAATTGACATGCCCTCTGAGCTTTGAATAACAAACTTTACTGACCCTATTGTTTCCATTGGCAACAACACTTACACGGATTTCATTGATAGCTTTCAATCTTACGACTACCTCAAAGTTCGAGCCATACTAGCATCAACATTGGAAGTTATTGATCAAATCAATGATCATCTTCTTGACTTAATGTCTGGTATAGTTTTTTATTCGTTCTTTCAATTTTCATTTTAATATTTCTTTCTTTTCCCTCATAATCATTACTTTCATACATAGGTAACTTATGGGATTACTACAGCTCAAACACTACGGATCAATCAAAAATACATGACAACAACTTCCTTGATGTCCTAAGCCCTGAGTTTCTTAGTTCATTGAAAACATATGGGTTGCCTAACCATCACATTAAGTTAAATATTGGAACACCAATTATGCTTATGATGGACATCGATCAATCTGAAGGTTTGTGTAATGGCACAAGGCTAATCGTAACAAAGATGGGCAATCATGTTATTGAAGCAGCAATCATGGCTGGAAAAGTAAATGGAAAGTTGATTTACATTCCCCGAATGGACATGTCCCCTTCGTAATACCCTTGGCCATTCCAATTAAGCAGGTCCCAATTCCCAATTATAGTATCATATACAATGACAATTAACAAATCTCAAGGACAATCTTTGGATTGGGTAGGATTTTATATACCAAGAGATATTTTCACTCACATTCAAATTTATGTCACACTGTCAAGAGTCGCAACCAAAAAGGGGATAAAAATCTTGATTCACGATGACAAATGCAACACAAAGTCTACAAAGGCAAAGTTGTTTACAAAAAAAATTTCCACAACATTTGAATGGTAAGATACAACTCTATGTCTCATTACTTTCATCGTTTTGTATGCAACCTTTCTTTATTCTCTTTGTTCCATTTCATACACTTATATTATGAAAACGTTTAAATTCCCGTTTGTGATCATAAATTTATTTTCCCAACTTACAACTACTATTGTTAGTATCATGGGTTGCGGTTTCAAAAAAAAATTCAAGCATGCAACATACATATCAGCAGCGTTGATTCTAACATGTTTTTCATCTACTCTTTCATTTCAACAATGTAAGATGGGTTGTATGTATAATTGATTGGCCATGTATGGTGTTGCTGAATTTTTGTATGCATATCAAATTTTGTAATTCACTTATACTGCTTTTTCAATTTTAAAATGTAATATAACCAACTTTATATTTAATTTTACAATCTCTCAATTCCAATATCTCAAATACATATTATGCCACTTATGGATGCAACAAAAAATAAACCCTCAATCTCTCAAATCCATCTGATGTGGATCGCCTTGAATGAAAATAAAAATTTCACACTTCAAAGCAAGATGTATTTTAATTATGGTAACATTATTATATAATGCTCTACTATACATAATTTCTTGCAGAATTGTTGAATTCAATCCATTCATTTTTTTTTTCAATATGTTTGCAGTTTTAAACCATAATTTCATATTCACTTACACAAAAATGATTGACAACACTACACAAGGTTTTAACATAGTTTACTGAATCTTCTTTTTCGTTTTTCAAATACTTTTTACATCACCATTGCTTAATACTAGTAATAAACATTATTCAAATTACCTACATATTCATAACCTGATGTTCATAATACATCACATTCAAATTAAGTGGGATTACATTACATGGATTTTACATAATATTTTGTTCCTCCATTTTAGTTTTCCTTGATCAAGCTTGCCAATATGTAACTCACGCCAGCCAAATAAATCTTCATACCAGCACTTACCAATTTGATTTTTTTACTAACTATTTAAATTAACAATACAAAACTAAATACTACACCATGGACAAGTTATCAAACTGCGCATAAACTTATCAAAACTTACTTTTAACTACAACAGTCTTCAACATCATAATGGGTTCATTACAGCAGGTAGTTTTCACATACCCTACCAAACAGATTTCACAACAAGAATATTACAAAACAACCTTAAATTATTGCAACTTCATTAAATAAATACCATCATAATATAATGCTACTTCCCTAAGGTTACTAAATCTTAGACTTAGGATACAAAACACAAACCATCAAAATATTGTAGACCAACCTATATCAAAACCTCATGCCCATAGCTGTTAATATTTTCATCTGTACTTTTAAAACCCACAACCACTGATTTTTACTTCCATTGTATTCATATCAAATAAAGGTCACCATATCTTCCACGCTTTATAATATACACCCATAGACGGTCTAGAGGAATACGAATCGTAAAACCCACCCTATCTCCTCTACGGAGCTTTTTTCTTCTTCGTGTATTCGTACCAGCCCTTGCCGATGAATTTCTCCAGCTTTACCACCTTATTCTTTCTCTTTGCATAATGAACTTCGTCGTAATACCTATCTCCATTCTCACAATCAATCATCTTGATCGACTTCTGGTTCCACCACAAGTAGTTCTTTTTCACATACCTAGGAAAACGTTGCATCATATTATACATTCAGATAAAATTATCAGCAAGTAACATGCATTTCAGAACACCAAACAAGTTTAACTAATACACCAATATACCAGAACATTTTTCCCCACTTTGTATATGAAGATAACAACCCTTCCCCATGAATACTCCTCCTCCTTTTCCAAGTTTTCATCATCGTCTGACAGATTCATGTGAATATCCAAGTTTGGTGAATCTAATGCCGCTATAACCATTTCACGGATCTTGATCATTTCTTGGATCTTACTATCAGATACGTCATTTCCAGAACTCTCTTCTCAGTTATAACGTAACAATCAAGAACACATTATTTTTCTTCGGTTACTCCAAATTAATAAAACATAACGGCTTTTCGACTTCAATATCTTACCTGCTACTTTCATTTGACATTAACTTTTTAACTTCAATGGCTTTCTTAGTTGTGTCATTTTTTCAAGATATTTGCAAAACCTTTTTTGATGAACTCATAACAGCTTTTCCTTTGCCATTAGCATGTTTTTTATCAAGCGTTTTTCAGATCCACTCTAGATCTCCAGATTTTGAGCATGAACCCCTGTCACAAATCAGACAACGCAATATAATCTATGAGACCCACACTACATGTTATTCTAATTGTAGTTAAACGTCGAAAAGAAAAAAAAATTTAGTTTTGGAAGGATTCCCTCCTGAATTTATACTGTCTCTATAGGGATCAGTGAGAGGGAAAGAACATCGTTCAACACTCTCTACGTTTCTAAGCTTATGGATAAATTGTTTGACAGATTCAAGGTACAATAGGTAAAAGTTGAAAATATAAAGATGGAACATATAAAATAAATACTTTAATATAAACGAAGCCTTGTTAAGATTAGATCTCATTAATTTATAACACATGCATTCTTCTAACCAATAAAACACAAATAAATCATTTGTCTAATATTCTCACGTATCACCCACAACAAAGGTTATGTCTAACGCAACGTCAGAGAACAACCGTATTGTCTCATTGGTGATGTCTCATACAACTCAACAACATAGAGCATTAAGAACTGATACTCAAGCAAATGTTAAGCCTAAATCTATGTCTAGAGTCTAGAACCTAACAGATAATCATCCTAGATCCAGATATAAAGAGTATATTTCTATAGCGGTTCAAATAAAAGATAAGCAGGTAAACAAAGATGACATCCATGTCAGCTTCATGATTGATTCATATAAAATGCCATGATCAGAATACGTACATACGCTTAACCCTTTTTACATGCATTCAACTAATTTTCCAAATGTAAGTGACCATAGTTCTTCATCTCTATTATCACACATCCTCACAATACCGTCTTGATCCTACTCATGCTACTCATGCTACTAATCAACACAACAAAATCAAAGATACTAGTGAATATCAACTTACAAGACTATGTCAAAATATTTCTCATTTATAGTTGAGTATCTAAGATCTAAGATTTCAAAAAGGTTTTGTCAACACCCACAAATAAGAAATCAAAGACAACATCAATATTGAATCAAAACTAGTTCACAATACATAGATTAAATGAAATACATAAGGTATCAAAAGATTACATCCTAACCCAATAAGAGATTGAAACTCTTACATTCTTCACCCAGAGAAGACCACTTTTATGCACTTGAAGAGCCTCTGAACAGTTAAATCGTCCCTGGAAAATATCTGAGTTCGCAGTGCGAGCACTTCTTCTCACAGCAAATCGCTTCACTACAGCTTCGCCCAACAAACTTTGGGCACTTTTCCTACTGCCTCTAATCTGAGATGGTTTGATGGGGCTTCGCCAGGATCTCGCACAACAAGCATTCGCTTTAACCTCGTTGGTGTTTGCACAACAAACATGCTGATTCCTCTTCTCTTTTTTGGCTTCCTTGTCAATTCGCTTGTGTCTTAATCATTGATGTTTTATGCCTAAATCCTGTACAATAACACACATCAAGAAATCCAAAGGTATTTTCAATGTAATTGAGGAATCACATAAGAAAAAGAAATAAATCCATTAAAAATGAGAATCGAGTTGAAAATACCAAGAAAGATGGTTCAATGTAAGTCAAAATTTACACTTAACAAACTCTCCACAACTAGATTTTTGCTTGTCCTCAAGAAAAGTAAGACCCTCATAAAAACAAGAAAAATTTGCTCAAACAAGAGGAATTTTTCAAGCATAAGATTCATCCAAGAAAGAGATAATGATTCAAATTCAAACAAGAGAGATTTTCTCAAACAAGAGGATTTGGTCAAGTATGAGAATGCGCACAAGCAATGCTCACCACTTAATATAATCGAACAATGACAAAGAATTTAGTTCTTAAACAAATATCATGAAATTTTTCAAATAACAACTAATCTCTCATACTTGAATCACTCTAACACTCCTCTTCAAATAAGAATGAAGAAATTAACGCGTTTGCAAACGCGGGGCAATTTCACTCACCTGACAAACAATGCTAATAACAATCCAATTCATACATTCATCTAATCAATAAAAAATAAATCATGGAAGCAAGAGATCACTAAGGGCTTTTAAGGTTGTAGCTTGGTTAGATTTACAACAAAGGATCATTTCTTTAGGCTATGAAATTAAAGTTGCCAATGCAAAAGAACATTCACTATAGAAGTTATTTACACATCCCAACTTATTTTCACCATTTCCTTTTCTCAATTGTAAACCTTCTCAAACTTTCTTTTGCACAATTATTTCATTCTCTATTTTTATTTTTCAGACAAGCATTCTTTTTATTTTATTTTTCACATTCATATTCACACTTTTTCTATGTTTGCTTGAAATTTTTGAAAAAATTTAGTACCCTACAGTTTTCCTTTTCGTTTTCCCCAACTTGAATTCAACCAAAGCTCAAGTAAACACTCATTATTTTTTATGGCAAGGAAATGAATTTAAAACAATATTCAAAGGTTCAAGAATATTTTTTAGAATCTCACAAAATTCAATGGTGAACTAAACATTCAAATTATGTACATAAACCAAGTTCATAACTAAAATGAGATCTAAATTGTTTAGCTCAAAACGGTTAACAAATTATCACTACTCACAAGTAAGTTACTTTTGGATACGGTTGTGTTCAATATAAGCAAATGCCTTAATCAATTCTAATGCTTCCAAAAAATCACAATAATCAAAAGATTAAGCATGAATCAAATGAATTAAACAAAGTTGATCATGCATCCTAACATATAGTAAAAATATGGAGGTTTCTTATAATTTGTGCCTTTTGGACCTAAGTGAAACAAGCATTCAAACAAGTTGCAACATGAAACAAGAATACACATTTGCACAAAGCACAAAATTCTTAAATCATTCTAACATTCTATAAAGTGATACAATTTACCTTGCTTGCATTCACATGTTCAACATAATACCATCACCATCCAAACTTGGGAGAATCTTCATTGGATACTTTTATACAAATAGCAACCAATCTAGAAGAAGTTCTCAACATTCATCCCTAATCAACACTTGAGAAAACATGAAAGGAAAAAAGTATATATACAATATAAACAACTGTAAAAAGCTCAAAATATAGAAATTATTGCAATGAACTTCAATATCTAAACACCAATCCCCGACAATGGCATCATTTTATTCGAACTGCAGTAAAGTGGAAAGAAGTAAAAATTTAGTTTTGGAAGGATTTCCTCTGGGATTTATACCGTCTCCACTGGAATCGGTGCGAGGGAAAGAACAAGGTACAATAGATAAAAGCTGAAAATATAAAGATGAAAAATATAAAATAAAGACTTTAATACAAATAGAGCCTTGATAGGATTGGATCTCATCAATTGATAACACATGCATTCTTCTATCCAATTAAACACAAATTAATCATTCATCTAATATTCTCACGTATCACCCACAACATAGGTTATGTCTAACGCAACGTCAAGAGAACAACTGTATTGCCCCATTGGTGACGTCTCACGCAACTCAACAACACAGACTATTAAGAAATGATACTCAAGCCAATGTTAAGCCTAAATCTATGTCTAGAGTCTAGAATATAACATATAATCATCCTAGATCCAGATCTAAAGAGTATATTTCTATAGCGGTTTAAATCAAAGATAAATAGGTAAACAAAGATGACATTCATATCAGCTTCATGATTGGTTCATATAAAACGTCATTATCGGAATACGTATATACGCTTAACCCTTTTTACATGCATTCAAATAATTTTCCAAATGTAAGTGAGCATTGTTCTTTATCTCTATTATCATGCATCATCATAATATCGTATTGATCCTACTCATGCTACTTATGCTATTAATCAACACAATAAAATCAAAGATACTTGTAAATATCAACTTACAAGACTATGTCAAAAGTTTTCTCATTGATAGATGAATATCTAAGATCTATGATTTGAAAAAGGTTTTGTCAGAACCCACAAATAAGAAATCAATGACAACATTAATATTGAACAAAAACTAGTTCATAATACACAGATTAGATGAAATACATAAGGTGTCAAAAGATTACATCCAAACCCAACAAGAGGTCAAAGCTCTTACCTTCTCCCCCTTAGGTTTTGTGTTTCTCTCTCTAGAATATGCTTGGAATGAAGAGAGATAAATTTCTATCTCAAAAATATAAGTTACAAAAGTTCTACAAAAGTTATGTTTCTAAAAAGTGAGAAAAATACACATATAGTAAAACAAAAATATGTCATGTTCACCTAGTGAACACCTTCTTCACCTAGCGAATACCACTTTTAGGCACTTGAAGTTCCTCTGAACAGTTAAATTTTCCCTGGAAAATATCTTAGTGTGCAGTGCGAGCACTTCTTCTCATAGAAAACTGCTTCGCTACAGCTTCACCCAGCGAACTTTGGGCCATTTTCCTACTGCCTCTAATATGAGATGGTTTGCTGGGGCTTCGCCAGGATATCGCACAGCGAGCATTGGCTTTCACCTCGCTGGTGTTCACACAGCGAACATGCTGATTCCTCTTCTCTTTTTTGGTTTCCTAGTCAATTTGCTTGTGTCTTAATCATTGATGCTTTATGCCTAAATCCTGCACAATAACACACACATCAAGGAATCTAAAGGTATTTGCAATGTAATTGATGAATCACAGAAGAACAAGAAATAAATCCATTAAAACATGAGAATTGAATTGAAAAATACTAAGAAAGATGGTTCAATTTAAGTCAAAATTTGCACTTAACAAACTCTCCTCATCTATATTTTTGCTTGTCCTAAAGCAAAGTATGTGTTGCGGTTAGAATAGGATATCAAATTATTAATTAATTTGAATCACATCTTTAGTTCACAATCGATCTTTGATTTATCCGAAGGAAAAGGTCAAAAGAAGGAAAACCTAATTTTTGCATCGTAAACAATGCGGGGAGAGATCTAGGTAAGGGGTTGGTTAAGCTTAGGGAAGGTATTAGCACCCTAAACTTCTGTAGTACTCTACAGGAACCTTTTGCTTTAATTTACTATTTTTCTTGATTATTTGCTTTAGGGTATATACTGGGGGTTAAAAGGTGAAAGAAATACCTAAGGGTTAGTCCTAAGTTTGCTCGCCAAGACTCGCATCTTGTGCCTACGTATCCTTGGTAGGGGATGGAATCAGAGTAATCGTAGTTCCCCTTGAAAGGGAGGCTAGAAAATTCTTGACTGTGGTCAAGGTTTCAATGGGGAATAAGCGTTCTTAAGGAAGCGCTTATGTGGAGTGCGGAGACTCCTACCTCTACGTTGAAAAGTTGAATTGAAATTAGGGTTAACTAGGTATTCCACAGTGGGAAATCCTAAAACAGAGTGCGGCGACTCCTTAACCTAATGCTAGGGTAAAGGGTAAAACTGTTCACGGAGGGACGCCTAAAAAATATGAGTACGACGACTCGAATTCTCTAGGTTTGAGAGGTTGAATTGAATAAAAAGGGTAAAATGGTAAGTATTCCACGGCGTGAAACCTAATGTGATTAGGGTTTTGGAAAGGGAAATGTTCAAAGGTTAGGGTTATTGACTCGGCGGTCAAACTGCTAGACCTAATCCTTCGGAGAGTTTAACGGTAAATAATGTTATGCAAAAGTAAATAAAGCGGCAGTATGAAAATATGGTAAAGTGCGAAAACCGTAAAGAACATGCATGGCGACGATATACTCGCGTAAATTACAACCCGAAGAAAATCAAATGCGAAAAGTAAAGGAAATGCAAAGCGACGATATACTCGCGTAAATTACAACCATAAAAAATAACAGAATAAAGCGACGATAGCCTCGCATTATTACAACCGAAAAAATGAAATATGAATCAAAATCATGGATTAGTAAGCAGAGATGAATAGGGATCAAATGGTAGTCAGACAAAAATTGAAACGGCCGGGTTAGGCATTCTTTGTTATTTTTTTGAATTTTTATTTTTAAAAAAGAATAAGCTATTTTTTGAGTTTTATTAATAAAAGAACAATTATTTTTAATTTGGCAAAGAAGAGTCAATTTAATTTTTAAAGCTACTGTTAGTAATTATGAAAGATTTTATTTTCATTTTTAATTAAAGAATTTTAATTCAACAAAAAGTTTATTTAGTTTTAAAAAATTTATTTTTTTAATATACTTTTATATAAATTTTTATTTGTGATACAATGAATTGTTTGAATTATTACTAAAAAGTTTTTTCCTTATGTTAATGTGAACTTTTAATAAAAAAGAAATTTAGTCTTAATTTACTAAAAATGGGTTTTGGTTGATACAAATTATTAAACCAGTAATAGAATAATAAGTTATTAAAAAAATTTACTAACTAAAAAGTTATTTTTAAAAATTTCCAATTACACGTTAGTAAGAAGGTTTGTTAATTAGGAGTTAAAAAATATTGTAATTATTGATTGTTAACAAGGTTATTTAATTAAGAGTTATTAAAAATAACTATTTACTTACTAGTTATTAAAAAGATAGTGAAACCAATATTTATAGCATAAAATAATAATAATAAAATAAGATAAAAAATAAAATAAAGAAATAAAAATAAGGAAAAAAACAAAAGAAAACCAAATGATCAGAAAGGGGGAGGCGTGAACACTTGCTGAAAGGCACATTAGGTTTTTCATTCTTCTTGGTCTTCTTCTCCTTTGTGCCGCCGCAACACCATTATTAGTCGCGCGAAGCTTTTGAGCTTTTTTCCCGTTCTTCTTTCACTTTCTCTGATGAACTTGATGATTCTGCAAAAAAAAACAAATTAAAAACCTCCATTAGCCAGATTACTCACCCTCTCTTGTGGGTTTGAAGTGATCTGAGTTGATGTTGATGTTAGTGCGGGTGACGATGATGAGAAACTTATTTCTCTGAGTCCAGGGATTTCGTCTTCTCTCTTGATGGTGATGTTCTAGTTGAGTTGCAGTCGGCGGCCGATGATGAGGAAACTGAGGCCGCCGTGGATTTGCCCACCGGTGGTGCTTGGCCGGCGTCGAGACCTTAGGGTCTCCGTCGCCGCCGATCCGATTTGCTGGTGGACTTTTCGGTCCCGGTTGGATATTGGTTGTGGTTTTCCGTCTTCATTCTTGATGTTCTAGGGTTTTTTTTTTCGATCCCCCCTTCTTAACTGATGAACTTTTGGCTTTATCTTGATGGTTCTGGGCCTGGATTCCTTGCTTTGCGGTTTGGATCTTGGTTACGGATTTGATGCATGTTGATTCGGTTTATTGGTTGTGACAATTTTGTTGCATTTGCTGGAATTCTTTCAAGATTTTGTTGTTGGGTTTCCGCGAGTCTCCAGGCTTTCGTTACTGTTATGATTTTGGCTGAAGTTTGGAGAGGTTGTTTGGGTTTGCGTTTTTTCCTGCGGATTATTTGGCTTGCGTGGGATTTTGATCCGTTGACTTCAGAATTTTTGGAGAAAACGTGTTTATGCCCTGTTTGGCAAAAACCACTTTTCTTAGAAATAAGTGCTTTTTCTAAAAGCACTTATTTAGAATCACTTTTCCAAAAATCCACTTTCTCTCTCTCTCTCTCTCTCTCTCTCTCTCTCTCTCTCTCTCTCTCTCTCTCTCTCTCTCTCTCTCTCTCTCTTAGAACAGATGTTGCCTGATTTGTCGAGGTCGGAAAATGAGTCGGAATCTGGCTTCGACTTCGTCGTTGCCCTCCCGACGTACCCAATGATGATATCAAGCTGAGGGTATCGGAACCACTTCTCTAACCATTTTAAAAATGCTTATTTGTTGTTGACTTGCAGGCTCAAAGAAAAAAGATCGAAAACTCGAAGAATCGGAAGCTAAAGACCTTTTAGGACAATTTAGGAGTTTAGAAATTTAGTATTTTAATTTTGTAAATTTTATTCCTTTTGTAATATTGTGATTTTTTTATAATAAAATTAAAATTCAAATAATAAATTAGAATCTTTAATTTTCTCAATCCAATTTCTCCGATCAACCGATTAAAATCTCTAAACACTTCCCTCGAATAAATTCAAATGAATAAACTCAATTGACTAAACTTATTAGATTAAATTCCAATAAATAAGCCATCCGATTAAATTCAACCCAAATAAATCCAATTAATTGAACTTGCCTGACTAAATTTCTCCAGACACATTCATACGAATAAATTTGTCCCACTCAGCTTTATCTGTTTAAATCCACGTAAATAAATTCATCTGATTCCACATGGCCCGATTAAATCCAAATGACTAATTTCTCCGATTAATTTTTATCTAGGAAAATCAAACTGATTAAATTCCTTCAATGAGATTTATCTGAAACTCCATTGTTCCTTTAAAATCGACTGTCGACTAGCAGAAAACAGGAAAAACACACATCTGTCACAATAAATTCTTCAAATCAAATCTTCGCGCTGATTTAACGTTGAAACTGCCTTAAAATTCCGCTCATCATCAAATAAACCATATGACTCGGAGACATGCACACCGTGTGATTCTTCCTGCAAAACCAACAGACTGAACAAACCGGTTAGCGGTTAGTTAAAAATGTCATGCAGAATGAGATGACGTGCGAAATGAACCTAATAATCTCGGGGCAAAATTTGGGGTATTACAGTATGCCCCTCATAAAAACAAGATAAATTTGCTCAAACAAGAGGATTTTCTCAAGCATAATATTCATCCAAGAAAGGGATAACGGTTCAAATTCGAACAAGAGAGATTTTCTCAAATAAGAGGATTTGGACAAGCAAGAGAATGCGCACAAGCAATGTTCACCACTTAATAGAATCGAACAATAAAAAAGAATTTAGTTCTTAAAAAAATATCATGAAATGTTTCAAATAACAACTAAATTCTCATAATTGAATCACTCTAACACTCCTCTTCAAATAAGAATGAAGAAATTAACGTGTTTGCAACCGCGGAGCAATTTCACTCACCTGACAAACAATGCTAATAATGATCCAATTCATACATTCATCTAATCAATCAAAAATAAAATCATGGAAGCAAGAAATTATTAAGGGCTTTTAAGGTTGTAGCTTGGTTAGGTTCACAACAAAGGGTAATTTCTTTTTGCTATGGAATCAAAGTTGCCCACGCAAAAGAAAATTCACTATACAAGTTATTTACACATCCCAACTTATTTTCCCCATTTCCTTTTCTCAATTGTAAACCTTCTCAAATTTTCTTTTGCATAATTATTTCATTCTCTATTTTTATTTTTCAAACAAGCGTTCTTTTTCTTTTGTTTTTCACATTCATATTCACACTTTTTCTATGCTTGCTTGAAATTTTACAAAATTTTTAGTAACTTACCATTTTCCTTTTCGTTCTCCCCAACTTGAATTAAACAAAACCTCAAGTGAATGCTTCTTGATTTTTATGGAAAGGAAATTAATTTAAAACAATGTTCAAAGATTCTAGAAAATATTTTAGAATTTCACAAAATTCAATGATGAACTAAACTTTTAAACTATGTACATAAACCAAGTTCATCACTAAAATGAGATCTAAACTGTTTAGGCTCAAAGGGGTTAATAAATTCTCACTACTCACGGGTAATTTACGTTTGGATACAGTTGTGCTCAATATAAACAAATGCCTTGATCATTTCTAATTCTTCCACAAAATCACAATAATCAAAAGATTAAGCATGAAATAAATGAATTAAACAAAGTTGATCAGAGATTCTAGCATATAGTAAACAATTGAGGTTTCTCATAATTTGTGCCTTTTGGACCTAAGTGAAACAAGCATTCAAACAAGTCGCAACATGAAACAAGAACACACATTTACACAAAGCACAAAATTCTTAAATTATTCTAACATTCTATAAAGCGGTACAATTTACCTTGCTTGCATTTACAAGTTCAACATCCTACCATCACCATCCAAACTTGGGAGAATCTTCAATGGATACTTTTATTCAAATAACAAACAATCTAGAAGAAGTTCTCATCATTCATCCCTAATCAACACTTGAGAAAATATGAAAGGAAACAAGTATATATACAATATAAGCAACTGTACAAAGCCCAAAAATATAGAAGCTATTGCAATGCGCTTCAATATCTAAACACCAATCCCCGACAACGGTGTCATTTTGTTTGAACTGTAGTAAAGTGGAAAAAAGAAAACATTTAGTTTTGGAAAGATTCCCTCTGGGATTTATATCGTCTCCATAGGAATCGGTGCGAGGGAATGAGCGTCGTTCAAAGGTCTCTACATTTCTAAGATTATGGATAAATTGTTTGACTGATTCAAGGTACAATACTTAAAAGCTGAAAATATAAAGACGAAAAATATAAAATAAAGACTTTAATATAAACGGAGCCTTGTTAGAATTGGATCTCATCAAATGATAAAACATGTATTCTTCTAACCCGTTAAACACAAATCAATCATTCATCTAATATCCTCACGTATCACCCACAATAGAGGTTATGTCTAACGCAACGTCAAGAGAACAACCGTATTGTCTCACGCAACTCAACCACACAGAGCATTAAGAATTGATACTCTAGCAAATGTTAAGCCTAAATTTATGTTTAGAGTCTATAATATAATAGATAATCATCCTAGATCCAGATCTGAAGAGTATATTTCTATAGCGGTTCAAATCAAAGATAAACAGGTAAACAAAGATGACATCCATATCAGCTTCATGATTGACTCAAATAAAACGCCATGATTAGAATACGTACCTATGCTTAACCCTTTTTACATGCATTCAACTAATTTTCCAAATGTAAGTGAACATAGTTCTTCATCTCTATTATCACGCATCCTCACAATACCGTATTGATCCTACTCGTGTTACTCATGCTATTAATAAACACAATAAAGTCAAAGACACTAATGAATATCAACTTACAAGACTATGTCAAAAGTTTGCTCATTGATAGATGAATATCTAAGATCTAAGATTTGAAAAAGATTTTGTGAAGACCCGCAAATAAGAAATGAAAGACAACATTAATATTGAATCAAAACTAGTTCACAATACATCGATTAGATGAAATACATAAGGTATCAAAAGATTACATTCAAGCCCAACAAGAGTTTTAAACTCTTACTTCTACCCCTTAGGGTTTGCATTTCTGTCTCTAGAATATGCTTGGAATGAAGAGAGATAAAGTTTTGATCTCAAAAATATAAGTTACAAAAGTTCTACAAAAGTTATGTTTCTAAAAAGTGAGAAAAGTAGATATATAGTAAAACAAAAATATGTCTTGTTCGCCTGACGAACACTTTCTTCGCCCATGAAGATCACTTTTAGCCACTTGAAGTGCCTCCGAACAGTTAAACCGCCCCTGGAAAATATCTGAGTTCGCAGTGCGAGCACTTCTTCTCACAGCAAACTGCTTCGCTACAGTTTCGGTCAGCGAACTTTGGGCCCTTTTCCTACTGCCTCTAATCTGAGATGGTTTGTTGGGGTTTCGCTAGGATCTCGCACAACGAGCATTCACTTTCACCTTGATGGTGTTCGCACAACAAACATGTTGATTCCTCTTTTTTTTTGGCTTCTTTGTCAATTCGCATGTGTCTTAATCATTGATGTTTTATGCCTAAATCCTGCACAATAAAACACACATCAAGGAGTCCAAAGGTATTTGTAATATAATTGAATAATCACACAAGAATAAGAAATAAATCCATTAAAACATGAGAATTTAGTTGAAAAATGACAAAAAAAATAGTTCAATTTAAGTCAAAATTTGCATTTAACACATGTTACAAACTTCTAAATACAAAGATATCATTCTAAGAATTTTATGATATCTTTGTCTAACTCCTTTTTTTCATTTTATTTTATATTAGTCTACTATTCTTATATTTTATATTACCACCTACTATTATAACCAACTTATTTTAATTTTTTACAATCTTTTGTATTTCACTCAATCTTTTGTCTAACTCCTTTTTTTTCATTTCAACTTTTTTTCCTCCATTTTTTCTTTTTGTATCAATTATATACACCACATCAATACGCGTGCGATGCAAGGGTATCCCACTAATTCTAATAATATAAGTACTGTCATTTAATTCATATAAAAATGCACTATTTTTTAAAAATATTAAATATCATCCTACTTTCTTCACTCTTTATATTTTTAATTTGATTTAAATATTTGATTTTCTCAACAATTTTAATTTAATTTATTTATCATGAATTATTTTTATTAATATACTAGTTATTTTGATTTGGTATATGCTGACGTAAGAGACAGATTTTGTTGTATTTGGCAGGGCCAATGTTGTTGTTAACGATACAAATTGATGGGATACTGCTTGTGTCGGTGACAAAAACAAATTAGCCAGATGAAGTGATGTATTTTTGTGCAAAATGCTCTCAAATTTTCACCAGGACTTGTAAGTTAGTAAGTTACTACCCAATATTCAGAATTTTTCTCTTTCCTGCCATAGTTTTAGGGGTTAATTTCCAAAATGCCATAGTTTTCAATTAATATACCAAATTGCCATGTTTCCAAAAAAATCTCATTTTTGGTTGAACGCTTCCGCCCTTTCAATGGACGGCAGAGTGTAATGAAAAAGTCAACCGCACTTTGAATGGGCGGTTATGTACATAGCATATTTTTTTTCGTTTTATTTTTTAATTCTTTTTAAATATTATTACTAATTTATATTAATAATATTAATATTAATATTAATAATATTAATATTAATAATATTAATATATATTAATAATATTAATATATATTAATAATATTAATATATATTAATATTATTAATATTAATATTATTATTATATATTAATATTATTAATATTAATATATATTATTATAATCAATTAACGTATAATATTAATTTATACTTTTTAATACATTGTTTATATTAATTGATATCATTAACTAATGTGGTCCGCGTATGAGATGAATTACGAAAAAACTCCGCATTGTGCTTCTGGGTATCAGACGTTCTTCGATCATTTTGAGGAAGATGATGTATTGTCTCTAATTCCATATTTTTCTACTAGCACTTTCCATTTTTTTTTCTCTAATCCCTTTTTAATTATATTATAGTTTCTATGGAGACCCTATCTTGAACTTGAAGATGAGGATCCAACTGAAAGCGATATGTGGAGTTCTACAACATTTATATTGTCTTTCACTTAGGTTGAAATGTATCATTCAGATAGGGTGAAACTCTAATTCGGAATTAAACAAGACATTCCTGGTCCACCAGAAATGTACAACCTCCTGCCTGTGGAACCACCACTTACGTCGACTGGGTCGAAATTAATTAAGGATGAATAGAAATTTTAATGTACATATTTAATTTCAAAAATTAATAACTATTTATTTTAGTTCTTTTATTGTATTTTATTTTATAAATATTATCATATATTTCGGTGTACTATTTTATTTTAATTAGTACTATTTTAAAATAATTTATTTTATTTTATTTTATTTTTACGTAATATTTTATTTTTTATTATTATTATCTTTTTTATAACTATTATTTCTAATTAAATTATTATTACTACTAATTTAATAATAATTATTAATAAATTAATTATTATTACTAATTTAATAATTATTATTATTAATTTACTAATATTATTAATATTAATATATAAATTAATAATAATATTTAAGAAAATATAAAAAATAAAACGAAAAAGAAAAACATGGATTACACTCTGCCGCCCATTGAAAGGGCAGAAGTGTTCAACCAAAAATGAGATTTTTTTGGAAACATGACAATTTAGTATATTAATTGGAAACTATGGCATTTTGGAAATTAACCCCTAAAACTATGGCAGGAAAGAGAAAAATTCCAATATTCATGCATTTTCTACATATTACGTAGAGTTTTCTTATTAAACAAAAACCTCTTTTACTTTTTCAAATTAATTTTCAATTTTCCTTACATTTTAATTAATTTCTTAAAAATTCTATTTTTGGCCACTAAAAGACAAAAACAATTAATTCATTTAAAAACAATCAATTCATAAAATTAAATTTTTTAAGTATAAAAATAATTATAATATATTTTAAAACTCTAATTAGATGAAATTCTTGTACTAAAATTAGTTAAATAATTTATAGAATCCACTTACTTCGAAAATAATTTACTCCACAATCATAATCTTTAAATTAAATTTATTCGTTTTTAAATCATGATTACTTTTATTATGAAAATGAATTACTAAAATATCTCTAAAAATATATTTTCAAAACATAGTACAATTTCCTCTATTTCTTAGCTTTATTTTACTAACTGGTGTGTATAGTAAAAGAAAGCTTTGAAAGTCAAGTATGTTCATTCAAATTCAACTCCAGCGCGTATGATACATGTAAGTTACACGGGATTGCACGAAATAAAGGGATCTCATTGTCAGGTAGCCCAAGAGAAAGCCGTGTGTGTGCATTTGTGTCCTAAACTACGCCTTGAGCAAAGTCGGGCATGACTCAAAGTTAGGATACCTGCAAATGACCAAAGATCCAACAGTCCACCAATTTGGTTTTTAGGAGTTTCCATAATTTATTAGGTATTTTCGAATATAGGTGAATGAATATGAATAATGAGATATGATAATAAATAGTATGAATAAATATGACAATATGAAATAATATGAATAAATAATATGTTAAGATGAATGTGGCAATAATATGAATAATATGAATAAGTAATATGACAATAATATAGTAAGATAATATAATAATATCCACAATAATATTTGACGGAAATAAAATTCAATGGTTAGCGAATCGAAACGGGATATGAAAGAAAGGATCTCGTCTTAATCGCAAACATAATGCCGATTAATCGAAGGTAGCCTATCACGATCCCAAAGTACGGGAAATGACCCCAATGGTCATTCCCCATAGATTTGAAATCGAGAAGGTTATCAACTTCGATACGCGGCGCTTACGAATAAAAGACTTTCATCGATCCAATAATCAAAATAAAATCGGGGAAAAAAGGTGGTCTCGGATCCTTTGTTTCAAAACCAATAATTTGGCATCTAAACATTGGTAGTCTCGTCATCGACCAAAAAAATTAAAAAAAAAAAGAAATAAAATGTCCAAATAAAAACAAAGTCTAACTCTAAAATAAATAGATTCTAAATCTTAAAGAAAATATTGAAGAGTTCTAACAGAAATTTAAATGTAAAACTAAGAAAAAAATAATATATTAACAATTTCAAAAATTAAATATAACATTATATCCATATACACAAACAATCTATTTATAACAAAACTTATAAAAACGTTTGTATAGAAACACAGGGTGAAAACAAGTAAGGATCCCATGGGCTTGGAGCCCATCACCTCTTCCGTCGTCCCAAAAAAAGGAGCAAAGAAAAAAAATAATAAAATAAAAAAACAGACGGGCCGTGAGGCCCATGCTCAACTCAAGGATAACAGCAAATCGATCTTGAAAAGAACAGGGTAACCACTGATACCCAAAATCAGAACTTCAAACCATAACCATGAAAGAACACGGACTCCATGTAATCCCAACCTTAAATCGGACAGTGATGAACAAGATGCCTCGTCTAGAATATTCGTAACTTTCTAATGTGATTTTGTCTCTTCATCTTGCTTTTCATTCACATCTATTCAGAAATTGATTTCGGTCATGTTCTGATTTTGGGGTTTTTTGATTGGGTTGTTGAGGGTCTCGAAAAAAAAGAATATGGGTTGAAAGTTGTGGTTGGAGAACAGAAAGGATTTGGGGGTGGTTTTGGTTTGAGATGATTAAAGGATAAAAGTTGAAGAAAGAGTTTTGGTTTTGGAGATTAAGGTTGAAGGTTGGAGAGGAAGGTGGAAGAGAGTTGGTTCTTGTTCATTCCTCTCCCGATTTTGAAGTCATCAGAAATAGGAGAATTATCAAAAGAAGTGGCGGCTAGGTTTTCCATGTAAGGTTTAGGGTTGTATCTATGGAGTGTGTAGTGGCTAGGGTTTCCTTTGTAGCCTCTCATATGGTTTTATATGGGGAGAGTCTCTGAAGGATTGAGGTGGGACTCTGCTCTGTAGTACGATGCCCTCAGTCCTTTTGTCTGTATTGAGGTAAAACATTTTACTACAACCAAATGAATTCTGATTTTACTGCTAGTAAAAGTGATTTTTTTTTACTGAACTTTCACCGTGTGGTATTTTTATGAACTAGCTGCTGTGTTATTGACTTGTTGCAAGACTTCTGAATTTTGCCATGAAATTCCTGATTTTGTTCATATTGTTAGAAGTCTAAATGTTAACATGTTGCACACTCATTACCTGCAGGTATTGAGCTCAAGGAGCTTCATCTTGAGCAACAAACATAAGCCTGACCATGGGGTAATGACTCCTTTTTTCAATTTCTTCAACAAGCGGTATTCTTGCGTCAACTCTTCCTCATCTTCAACAGTCTGCTGAGCACGCCTTTGTTTGGCTGTTTTCTTCCTCATCACATCGGGTACATTGGGAGTTTTCTTTGGCTTTTTAGATTTTGGCTCTTTCTCTTTGGCTTCTTTCTTTGTTTGCAGATTTTTCTTCCTTTGTTTCTCCCTTGATTTATCCCTGAACTTAATGTCCTCGAAATTGATATCTTTAACAGGTTCAAATTCCTCAGTGGATAGTGAATGGCGTTTTACCTCCGGTACTAAAGGAAGTTGCAATAAGCCATGTCCCGTGGCTAATTTGCCAATTTCAAGTTCTTTCCACCTGAGAATATGAGAGCAGTGATGCTCTTTATAAGCATGAATGTAAGAAACAAATGCCCTGACTCCCTTCTCCATGACATCGCGATCTTTTGTTGCTGCAGAACGAATCTCGGGTATAACATCAGGTGCATTGTCGGAGCATGCTCTTTCTTGAAGTGGAATTCTTCTTATACGCAAGAATTCTACATAAGATTCCTCCTTCGGTAATAAGAAGATAACCGCATGTCCTTGTTTACCCAGCCGAGCAGTTCGACCAACCCTATGTATGAAAACATTTGGGTCTTGAGGAGGATCATACTGCACTATACAGTTTACGCCAGGTATGTCAAGTCCACGTGCTACAACATCCGTACATAGAAGAATTCCATTTGAGAGGGATGTAAATGAAGCTAGTGCCTTCTCTCTCACATTCTGCTTCATCTTTCCATGAAGAGAAATCAAGGAGAAGCCTTTCAAAACAGAAAGTCGAGGAAGAACAACTCCCCAATAGTCAACACAAGCACAAGTCATGTAATATATTATAATTTTTTTCGAGCGGTTCTTAATAAGGAAATCTACTAGCTGCGACGGCTTCTTATCAGCCTCACATTTCAAGTACTCGGTGTGAAGACCTGAAGGTGTCTTTGAAGATTCTAGTTGATTTGATGCTGCAGCACCATTTGCAGTTTTTGTTTCTGCTCGAACTTCAACCCTCACAGGATTCCTCAATCCTGCTTTGGCAAGCTCTTCCACAGCCTGAGTTTGAGTAGCAGAGAATAAACCAGTCCTTCGAAGCTTAGGTAACTGAGTTATGATAGCATTTATCTGCTTCTGGAATCTCATATCTAAGAGCCTATCAGCCTCATCCAAAATCAAAATCTCGAAACTTTTGAAATCCATAACATCCATCCTATTCATAATGTCGTGCAATCGACCCGGTGTTTCGATCAATACATATGCACCTTCTTCCTCAATTTTCTGCATGTCTGTTTTTACTTCCACACCACCTACTAGTAGCATTGACTTAACATTGGCTAAAATTGAAATGAAAGGTTGTGCAACATGATATATTTGGGATGCTAGTTCCCTTGTAGGAGATATAATTATCCCCAGAACCTGGTGAGGTTTAGGATTGGAAGAGGAGCGACGAAGAATCTCGACAAGTGGAATGACGAAAGCTAGGTTTTTTCCGAAACCGGTGGCGGCGTCGACGGCGACGTCTTTGAAGCTGCAGAGTAAGGGAATAGTGGCGGCTTGAACGGGAGTGCAGAAATCGAAGGCGGAGTGTGTGAGGGCTTGGAGTGCACATGGTTATTCCACAGAGAATTTACATATTACGGAAAGTATGTGGGGTCATGGCACGTTATTTCAAAGGCTTGTTTTGGAGTCTCAATTCTAGGAACGGTTTACGGAAGCAACGGTAATATGGATGCTGAAATTTGGCTAAAACATTAGGATTAAGGTACAGGTTTTGTGTGGGGTCTGATGTGTGGTGATTTTGAGCTTGAAGATGGCGTGAGTATATATGACTCATGTTGATGTTTTATTATTTTGTACTTTGTAAAAAGGAAATGTAATGAGCTTGTAATGACATGGGTTATTTGTTTAAAAATAAACATTACTGAAAATTGGAGAACTAGGTAATTGAATCAAAAATGGATTTTCTTTAGAAGGGAATAGACTTGAGGATGAATACTTGGATAATGGTTTGAGATAAAAGGATTCGACTCAAGAAAATGAATTCACGAATTATATCTTAAAAAGCACACCTTGATTATACTTGAAGCATGGCTCTCGAAATGCATTAAGAACTAAACCTCAACAACCTTTGGAAAAAAACTCCTTAGAAAATGAATCTTGAAGCAACCTGGATCTTCAAATGCATTAGGGTCTTAGAATGGCGAAATCAGATGGATACGACTTGAATTATATTGCCTAAAACCCTAATTGGAAATAAAATGCCCCTTTGCTGATTCTCAATCATGAGACACCTGACTTTGTCATAGCCTGATGAAGTGAGAAATAGTAAAATACTTGTTTGACCAAGATGAGGGCAAACTTCACTTGAATTCCAACCATTACTACCCTTGACCTGATCACTTTGCTTGTAAACTTGATTTTGACACATAAACCCTAATTCGAACCTTGACCACACAATGCCAGAATTTGGATGGCATAAAGACCTTAGTACCATATGAGAACCTGATCCCTCTGGAACATGCCAAATTTGCCAGAATCAATTTGGATCCAATCTTGAACAGCAAACAAAAGCAATATATTTTTGTATTTTCCTTGAGTCATGGTTAGTGGGCAAATGTGCAGATGCATGTTATATACAGGTAGGACAAATTTGGGGTATGACACTAAGATCATTTGGTCGATAAACAGTTTCAAAGTATTTTTGGAAAGCTTGAATTTCTTGGATGTGAGCGAGCTTACTCTTCTTCGTCTTGTCCTACACATCAAGGAAAGTCTGGTCAAGTAGTGAGGAAAAGGTGGTAACATTAAGAAAATGCTCATGATAATGTTTCGACCACCAATGGTGGAAAGAAGTAGTGCATAAAAAAGAAGGTTCGAAGAACACAGGAGAAAGCACTCCTCTCTTCGTGCTCAAATCGACAAAGACGTCAGCAATTGTTCCTTCGTCGAAGCTGGCAGTATGAAGGATGACGTGGCCCTTCTTTTCATACAAGCACCTAGGAAAACTTTGATTCAACCCAAATTGGCGAGAAACCGGGTTGGGCTGATATGCAATCAAAGATGCTAAACCTCTTCCCAAATTGAGCCTGTTAGCAATAAATCTAGGAATTAAAAAGGCTTCCCATATTGAAACAGATTCATCACCACCCTGCCCATGAGGAGTAGGAAATGGCCTTTTAAACCATGTAGGGCCAAACTTCCTTGCAGCAAAGGGTGACATACCAGAAGTAAACTCATGGCATTTAGCAAACATCTGGATGTAACTAGTGAATGCTCCTTTGATGGTTTCGCCATCATCGTTAGGAGTAAGTTGAACTAAACGAGATCCTTCGATGCTTCTCCCCACGATCTCAGCAGAGGTTTTGTCAACTAGACCTTTCTTGGGAAGGCTAGCTTCAAACGTGGCATTCAGCCACAACTGAAGCAACCATAGAGGACCATTCAAAGACACAAAATCATGGGCCTCCGTGCGCTTCAGTCGAGAAGCAGTTTCGCTAAGGGATTCATAAAGGTTCACCAGAATCAGTTTGCTAAAGTAGACACCTTTGTTACGATGGAGCTGGTTAGCAAGAGGCAGGTACTTTTTGGCTACCTGCATAGATTTGGTACAGAACACGTATCTCGATAGCCATATGTCGAGAAACGCCACATGCTCCTCATCAGATACGTCGTCAGTGGTATGGTCAAAATGGTGTTTAAGGAAATGTGTATAAGTGAGTTTGGAGTTGGGGATATGTACATAATCTTCAGCATCAACGTCAGGTTGGTAGGAGACTCCATCAGGACGAAGGCCGGTAATAGCGGATATGTCGAAGAGGGTTGGGGAAACCATCCCACATGGCAGGTGGAAAGTATAGTGGGTACTGTCCCAAAAGTATAAGGATGCCATCAGCAAGTTCAGACAATAAGGAATGTTAGTCTTCGACAGCATTAGAAGGTCATAAATCCCCGCAGATTTCCAATGATCAGCCTTAACCTTCTCTATTTTTGCCATCCAAAGGTCAAAGTCTTTAAGAGGACTAACGGCTCTCACTAGCCGAGTACCGTCAGCAAGATATCCAAGGTTGAAAGTTGGCAATAAAGTCTCTTCAGCAGCATTGGTAAGGGGTGTAGGGAAACTTTTTTTCCCTAACAGCCTGGTTCTCCGGTAAGACGGCAAAAACTCATTCAGCCTTGCGTCAGAAACATCAATATGTGCCAAAGGACCAGATAACGCGTATGGTTTACCCGAAATAATTAAAGGAATCATTACCTGAGAGTGGTAGATGCTCCTTGCAGCTTCAGAAGTGGGTTCCGACACACATTGACGATTCTCTACCAGTTGAGGGCCAACTATGTTCGTGAAAGAAGGAATAGATTTCTTGGTTTAAGTAACGCGTCCCTTCTGGGTTTTCTTCTCTTGAACGGTAGATTGAGAAGATGCCATTGTTGTTAAAAGAAGTGGAATGGTTTTTTTCTCTGAGATTGGATGAAGAAAGCTGAAGAAGGATATGGGATGCTTGAGATTCTAGAGAGTGTAAAAAATTCACAAAGTGGTGAAGGGAGATATTTATAAGTGTTTAGAAATCCCAAAGGACTTAAATCCACCGTTGAAGACAATCGGATAGTGGGACGTGTGTTTGTTTTTGAAGAGAAGATGCGTATGGACAGTTATGGTTTGATTGTAAAATGTACGTTTTCAAGACAAAGTAATGATAGAAACGGTTGAAAAGACGTTTAAAAATTTATCATAATGGCATGACGTCATAAGCGTGGAAGGAAAAGAAATGAACAGTTAACCATTAAAACAAGTAGTGGGTGGTTCAGTCAAAGCCATGCAAAATGCGTCAAAACGGTGAAGGAAAAAATGACCTTCCTACCAAAACTGGCGAAAGGACATTATTTGGGGGCAATTTGTTAGCTCTCAATTTTCGACGCTAGTTGATTTTAGAATCACCTCAAGTCAAAATATCAATTTGAAACATGTCAACCTTTCGACATAATTAGAGAACAATCCAAGTCGAAGAGAGGTGGACAAAGCTACTAAAATTTGCTAAGTGCTGAGAAGTGCTCGACAAGGGTCACGCTGAGAAGAACGCGCAGAAGTCACAACCAAAATTGGAGGGAGATATTAAGTGTTCAAAATTCAAACCAAAAGTGGACGAACGTGGGAACGACTGAGATAGTGGAAAAAGCGCCAAAAGGGACACATTGTGAAGCCTCAACCGTCATTTAGTAGTTATTTTCTAGTACTATAAATAGTTGTCATTTTTATGTAATAAGGGTGTTCATTCATTTTATACTAGTCACTCCAAACAACTCAAAGTACCCGCGTGTATAGAAACGAGTTAGCGAGAATGTATGTGATACAACACCAACCCTTTTTCATTAATGCAATTTACTTGCCTTTACCCTTTATGCACCTTTACTCATTCTGCACTTTAACTTTCAGCTTTTACATTTAAACCATTTCACAAGCTTTTTCTGCGTTTTACTTTCAAAGATCCCCTAGTCGAACGTGGAGTTCAGATTAGAGTTATTTTATGTCATTTAAACTTTTCTGCACTTTTAACCTTTCGCCCATTTATTTCTAAAGCTATTTACCTTTTTGCAATTTAACTTCCAAAGGTCTCTAGTCGAGTGGAGCATAGTAGAATCTTTCGCACATTTATTTCCAAAGCTATTTACTTTCTTGCAATTTAACTTCCAAAGATCTCTAGTCGAACATGGAGTTCAGAGTAGAATCTTTCGCACATTTATTTTCAAAGCACTTTACTTTCTTGCACATTTATCTTCAATATCATTTACTTTACAAAGACGTTATAGTCGAACGCGGAGTTTGATTGTAATCTCTCCCCCTTTACTTTACAACATTTATTTTTAAAAGCTTTTACATTACTGCACTTTTTGCTTTTAATCTTCGACGCATTATTTGTTTTCTTTTAAATCTTTAAAGTCATCTTACTTTTCAAAAGGTTTCACAATCGAACGCGGAGTTCAACTTAGAGTCTTTTGCACGCTTAACACATGTTCTAGGATTTAGTATGGTCGATCCTGCAAGTTAGTCAATTTTACCCTAAATTGATAGACCAGCGGTTGTTTACCAAAATTCACAGTAAACATTATAACCAACTTATTTTAATTTTTTACCATCTTTTCTATTTCACTCAATTTTTTCTATACCACACTTTTTCAATTGTTTTTTTTTTCTAATCTTTATTTCAACTTTTTTTCCTCCATTTTTTTCTTTTCGTATCAATTATATATATCACATTAATACCCGTGCGACGCAAGGATATCCCACTAATTCTAATAATATAAGTACTCTCATTTAATTCATATAAAAATACACTATTTTTTAAAAATATTAAATATCATCCTACTTTCTTCACTCTTTATATTTTTAATTTGATTTTCTCAACAATTTTAATTTAATTTATTAATCATGAATTATTTTTATTAATATACTAGTTATTTTGATTTGGTATATGCTGACATAAGAGACAGATTTTGTTGTATTTGGCAGGGCCAATGTTGTTGTTAACGATACAAATTGATGGGATACTGCTTGTGTCGGTGACAAAAACAAATTAGCCAGATGAAGTGATGTATTTTTGTGCAAAATGCTCTCAAATTTTCACCAGGACTTGTAAGTTAGTAAGTTACTACCCAATATTCATGCATTTTTTACATATTATGTAGAGTTTTCTTATTAAACAAAAACCTCTTTTACTTTTTCAAATTAATTTACAATCTTCCTTACATTTTAATTAATTTATTAAAATTCTATTTTTAGCCACTAAAAGACAAAAACAATTAATTCATTTAAAAACAATCAATTCATAAAATTAATTTTTTCAAGTATAAAAATAATTATAACATATTTTAAAACCCTATTTAAATGAAATTCTTGTACTAAAATTAATTAAATAATTTATATGATCCATTTACTCCAAGAATAACTTACTCCACAATCATAACTTTTAAATTAAATTTAATCACTAAATTAAATTTAATTTAAAGACTATAAAGTAAAATAAGTAAAAAAAAAAATTTTTAAAATAAGTTGATCTCACTCTTAATATACTAACGCTCCACTACATAAATTAAAATAAGAAGATTATATATTAATACTTAAAAAATCAAGGTCAAATTCAACTCCAACGTGTATGATACACATATTTTTGTTAAAGGATCAATTTAGCATTTACATAAATGTTGATAGCACTTTAACAAAATCGATGACATTTTTAAACAAGAGAATAAATATTTGTTTAAATAAGTTTTAGTTTTTAGTTTTTAAAAATTATTTTATAAATCAATTTTAAAAAAGTAAAAAATAAAATAAAACATGTTCAATTATTTAAATATCTTATACAATGACTTTGCTTAAACAAAAGTTATCTTTTAACTACCTAATTCTTTTTTACTAATGTATTAATACTTCAACCTAACTTTGTCTCTTTTAAAACTATCTTGTTATTGTTTTGAAGCTGACTTGTTATTTTCAAAATTATCTTTGCATCTTCTTTTTTTAATCCTCAAATTTTAAGTATAATAAATGTCTAACTAAATTATGATGGTGACATATAATTTTATTGGAACACATGAACTTTATATAATTAAGAGTGTGTTGCTTGAACTTTATTTATATATTTTTTAAAAACTATAAATAGGCACTACATATATTTGGATAACAACAAAAAAACATTTAAAGACATTTGAATTGAAGGTTTATGGTAGAGGTAGATGAGTGTTAAATATGAAGGACAACTCTTGGTTGCAATTGATAGAAACCTTATAACAACCAAATATCTCTTGTTTTATCATATGTGTCTCTGTTGAAACAAAAACCAGACATGGTTTGAGGTGGTTTCTTATACCATTTCATTGAGGGCATTGAAAATGTATTCCATGTTTTGATTGATGGATGAGTTAAAATGATTTTCTTATTATAGAAAAAGCATTGTTACATCAGTAAAAGAAGAAAAAAAGTAATTTATGAGAGTTAACTAACATAAAACTGCTTTACATTTCTTACAAATACTCTGAAAAAACTCACTGTATTATTACTATTTTTCATCAAAAGCCTTACCCAAAAGCAAAAGTGAAAGAATCCATAACAATGATTTGGTATAGATCATAAACCTTAAAAATTAGACAATTCCTTGGGATCCAATAAAAAAAACCATATTACTAATAAACAAAAGCACAAAAAATTCAGCTTGTCTTTTTCTTTTACATCACACACACTAACACTAAAATGTGACTCTTTCTCTTTTTCCTTTTGACTGCCAAGTCCAAGATACTCTTTTTCTTTCCATATCAATGAAAGCATAAAATAACAACTAAGCTTCACATTTTTCACTTTAGTTCACATTACTTTCCCATTAAAAAAAAAACTAATTTAAGTCCCCAAGATTAAAGAGACTCACCCCTATCTTATAGCATAATAAATAAATAACTAAAACTTAAAAATTTACCCTTTTTACAAATGGATCAAAACCCCACCATATACCAAAAGACCTATAACATGTTCATAGTTAATTAACATGTTCTGTTTTTGTTGTTCCTTTCAGCAGATATTGATAGAAGCCTTGAAACACCTTGTGTCCACACATCATATTCTCTTTGATTTCGGCACTCAAACTCGACAATTCCGCGCATTATCGTTTTCAAACCAAAGTATCGACGATTCTCGCCTCCTTCTAGCAAATGACGCCCCGACCAAGCTGGCATATCTTTGATAACTCCGAGTACAACATCTACAAAATTTCAAAAATGGCAAGTCAGGTTAAACCTGCACGCAATGGATCTAACCCTGAAGAAAGAATGAGTGTGAAGGTGGATTTGATTAAAGAAGAATCCTTTTGATTTAATTCAAACTTTAAAGAATAAAGAGAACAACTTTCACAAATCCCTATATGAAACAAGACCCACCTCCAAATCAGTTAAAGAGACAAAGACAAAAGTTAATGAAAACTCACTCTTTTTCTTTTTTGTGATGGTCCCAGCAACATGTCTACTCTTCATCTTGAGCATAACCTGAAACAAAAAGAGGTTCTAAAGAGTGAATACATTTTGCATATTTCTAGGAAACCAAACTAGTTGATCTCTTAACATCATCTCATCGTACTAAGAGCCATCACTTTAGTCACTTCTTTCCACTATCAGATTCAAACTCATCATTGAAATTCTTATAATTGATGGCCAAATAATTGGTCATAGTCAAGATCCAAAGTTGCATTAGATTTCATAATTCAAATGAAAAGAAAAATACATTAATATATACCTGGTTTGTTCTGTTTATATAAACTGACACAATTTTCCAATGGAGTTCACCTGCAAACAATTATTAAATCAAATCACTTTCCAACCTTTAATCATAAAAAAAACATAAATAACCATAGAACATCAATAAAACACTAGAACCAAATACCAGACATGACACTGATACACATGATATACAGACACCACGTGTCAGACACCAAACATGTTTTTGATATGTGAAGTGTTGATGATACCTGTGCGTGTGCGTTTGAGAAGCTCGCAACCTCTGGCTAGCAACTCTCTACTGCAAATGCCTAAGAAGTTATCTTCAGGTGCAAGTTCACCGCTGAAGCTACTATTGGAGCTGCCATTACTGCCACTGCCCCCACCGCCATTAACATTTCCATTTCCATTACCTAACAAATTCTTTTCGACAGGAATTACAGCTGCGATATTCCAAACTTCTTTAAGGGCCCTTGCTTTCAATGTTGCAGCCCCACGCAAAGCTATACAGATTCAATCCACAAACACCCTAAATTAATCAACAACTATAAACAAAACAACCACAATTTATTTTTGCTTTTTTTAGTTGAGTCAGTTACATGAATTATTTAACCAACATTCAAATTTCCTATCATAACTGCCAAATGATAACATTAAAGAATCATAAATTCAACATGTTAAGGTTTTAAAAAACAGTCAGTGACCCCGGCCGCGACAAAACGGCATGGAAGGCCGATACCAATACCATTATTCAATATTTTTATGATAAAGATCAAATTATGGTTAATTCACATCTATCAGTGTCACAACCGACAACCGACATCTATATAAACCGAAATTGTGAAAGCTTTTACGCGACCACAATACGACTGCGACTATTATTTAAAACCTATATAAGCTCTTTTTTATGAATTAATTTAACCTTTCACCAAAATACAAAATTAACCAGCATTTCAATGTTTTATCATAAATTTTTTTGTTAGTTAAAAAAATCATAACCTTTAGTAAAGATCAAACACCAATCTATAAATAAATAAATAAAATCAGGCAGATTTTTTTCACTAATAAATTATTCATATAGTTTGCTAATAAAAATTTGAAAAAAAATATTAAAATATAATAACAACATAAATAAAAGAAGAAAATTGACTCATTTTTAGAATATCATTAATTTTATCATACTAAAAATTGAAAAACAAAAATCATTAGACATTAACATATGAAAAGTTACACATAAATCCAGTTTATGAGTTATTTGCATGTCAAAAGTAAATAAATAAATATAAAAAGGAAAAAAAGTAATGCGCCGCATACCCGTTGCCGCAGCAGCCGTCAACGTCATGATATCACCGGCAGACCTCACGTTCACGGCGGAGCTAACCACCGAGGCAAGATGATCGCGTTCAGCCCCCATAGCCTCGGCAGCTTCAACACACTGAGCCGCCACAAGCGTCGCAGCCGACGCAACCGCCATGTCTGTCTTCGCCATGTGTTCGTCTTTCCTTGCTCCCGACGAGGCAGCCGTTGCGGCAGCGATGGCAGCAACAGCCGCTGCAACACCAGCAACCGAAACCGCCGCATGAAGTTGAGCATTGTGGGCCCTAGTTTCTTCCTTTTTCTTCTCCTTCCTCTCCTTCAACCACCTCCCCACCGTCTTTCCGCCGCCACCTCCACCGCCGCCGGTGCCGGAAACTCTGTATTGATTATTCAAGCTGGCAATGATGCTATTATTGTTGTGGTTGTTGCTCGAACGGTTATACTGCATAGAAGAATTAATATAATGGCCCATCATAAATTTTAAAATTTATAAAAAAAAATAACAATAATTTTTTGTAATTTAAACTTGTGGGTGTTTTTGTACTATAGGTGTATTTTCTTAAGGTAAAGTTCTTTAATGAAGCTTTAATTTAGTACTAATAGGTGGTAGAAAAAAACAAAAACTGTGCAAAAAAAAACAAAAGTTATAAAAAACAAAAAACAATTTTTTTTAAAAAATTGAAGTTATGTTTGGTTGTTTGCATCGAAGAAAGGAAAAAACAAAAGCAGATTACTACTGATTACTGTCTCCGGGTGTCATCCAATTTTGGTTTGTTGGTAACAGTGAAAGCTGAAACTCTGTATAGTGAAGATCAGTGTTCGTGTTTTGTACCCGTAATAAAGTTTTGTGAAAAACAAAAAACCAAACAAACTTGTCTGTTAAGATTTTTAATGTCAAATTGAAGCCACCTATGAAATTAATTACCTTGAAATCATCCATTTCAGAAGGTGAAACTGGTGGGCTATCTGTTAGAGATCCATTCAAAGGTCCACTGCTATGTGATAATCTTCCTGAGGTTCTTGGAGATACCTCTTGCTGAACAATTTCAAAAAACAAAGAAACAATGTTAAACAATGTCAAACAGTGAAAGACAAGAACAAAAGAATTTGATAGTACTATGTTACTACTACATACTGAGTGTGACATGATGCGATCTAAAACCATTTGAGAGGTTTCTGAGGAAGCAAAAGAAAAAGGGTTGCCAGAAAAAGTAACATTAGACTCATCAATTTCGCCGGCAAAATCTTCTAGTATAGCAGCATTTGAAGAACCGTTTGAGAGTTTGTTTGAGGGAGGGAGTTGAGCTGGTGAGAGAGCTTTGGAGACTTCCATGGCGGAAGCACTCCATGAACGAGACAGGAATTCCATTGGGTCACGAGGTGTTTCGGGTTGTTTCATGATGGTGTTGTTGTTGTTGGAGTGAAATGGGTCGGGTCTCCATTGTTGTGAATTGGGTTTGTTTTGTTTTTCCATTTTGTTTGATGCTTAGGAGATGAAAGAGTGGTTTGGTTTGATTGTGGTTTTAATAGGAAAAGTGTGAGGAATGGAGAATTGTTTGTCACCGTTGATCTTTTTAATGGATGAATCTACGGCTGTTGTTTCTCACTTCAAGCTACTAGTATTTTGTAGGAAGAAAGTACTCCCTCTTGTCTTTTTACCAATGGTCTCTTTTGTAAAATTTAAAATAACATTTATTAGTATTATTTAATTAATAATATTTTTATTATTAATTAGAGAAAAATCAATTGGTAGAATGGGATACTCTTTTTGTTTTATAGAATGTGTTTTATTTGTATTTTTTTATGTCTTAAAATAATTGTTTTTTAAAATAAAATTATAATACATATTAAAATTGTGGTGATTTTTTTACCCTTTAAAGTTTGAATATTGAGGAAAGATGGAAAAAGGTCAATACCCTAGAAGTTGAAGATGTTGGTGATGTTTTGGTTACGAGGAAAGATGGAAAAAGGTCAAAAAAATTTCAATGTATTATACATACCAGACATGAAGAGTAATTTGCTAAGCATACGGAATTTGCTCGAAAAAAATTACAAAGTTTTGATTAAAGAAAAGATGATGAGAGTTCTCGAATCAACTGGAAGGTTAATCTTGAAGGCTCCTATGTCACATAATAGAACCTTTAAGATTGAACTTAATGTGATGGAGCACAAATGTCTTACAACTGTAGCTAGAATGGATGAATGGATATGGCATATAGACTTGGTCATCTTAATTTCAAAGACATCAGAGATCTGAAAAGTACCAGAAATTGACATTCCAAATGAAGTATTTAAGGAATATGTGCAGGCAAAGCAACATAAGAATAACTTCAGCAAAGATGCAGAAAGCAAGTCGAAGGAAATTCTTAAAGTTATATACTCTGATGTGTGTGGTCCTATCCAAGTGGATTTGATTCGAGGTAACAGATACTTTATCACATTTATAGATGATTCTAGTTGAAAACTATGGACTTACCTAATCAAGAAGAAATGTGAAGTGATTGAGGTATTTTCTAAGTTTAAATCTATGGTCGAAAGACAAAGTAGTCGAAAGCTCAAGATTCATAGGAATGATGATGGTGGGGAATATGTGTCGAAAGACTTCGACACATTATGTGAGAAATAAGGGATTATGCATGAGATGGTGCTACCCTACACTCCATAGCAGAATGGAATTGCATAAAGGAAGAATAGAACCATCATGAACATGGTTAAAAGTATGTTGAAAACAAGCATTTACTCAAAGAATTATGGGGAGAAGTTGTGTCGACTGCAACATACATCTGAACATATGTCTGACAAAGAAGATAGATGGAATCACGCCAGAAGAATATTGGTCTAGTGTAAAGCCTAACTTAAGTCCTCTAAAGGTATTTGGATCAATAACACATAGACATGTGCCTGATGAGTTGAGAAGAAAACTTGATGATAAGTCGAGTCAAGTGATTCTAATATGATATCATTTGACTAAAGGATACAAGTTGTTTGACCCAATTAACAAGCAGGTAGTGATCAATAGGGACGTGATTATAGACGAGCTTAAGGAATGAGATTGGACTGAAAATGTCAAGAAGGATTCAGTGAGAATCATATGTGAATAACTAGCAAGTGAAGTCCAAAGAGAAGTTCGACAAGAAGAAGTCAGAGGTCAAACAAGCACAAGTATGCTTCAAAGAACAAGATACATGCCTGGAAGGTTACAATAATGTGTAATTACATCAGATGATGTGGTCAATAATGAAGGCGAGTTGGTACACTATGCTTTCTATGCATATGTCGGACCAATCAATGCAGCTGATGCATTAAAGGATTCGAAATGGATGAAAATGATAAATGAGGGACTAGAGTCCATCGAAGTCAACAATACTTAGTCACTTGTCGAATTGTCTCAAGACAAGAAGGAAATCGATGTGAAGTGGGTATATAATGTGAAGTTAAATCCCAAAGGAGAAGTAACTCGACACAAGGCAAGATTTGTGGCGAAAGGGTTTCTTTAGAAAGAAGCAATCGACTTCGGCAAAGTTTTTGCACCTGTTGCTAGAATCGAAACAATCAGGTTGGTTATTTGTCTAGAAAACATGAACAACTAGCATATGTGTCAAATGGATGTGAAATGTGCATTTCTGAATGACCCCTTAGATGAAGAAGTTTATGTTGCACAACTAGTTGGGTTTGTGAAATAAGGTGAAGAAAGCAAAGTATACAAGTTGCATAAAGCCCTGTATGGACTTAAGCAAGCTCTAAGTGCTTGGAATAAGAATATAGATGATTTTATTAGGGAAGAGTAATTTGTGAAGTGAACAACTAAGCATGAAGTATACGTAATAAGAAGCAATAGTGAATTATTTATACTATATCTCTATGTCGATGACTTGTTGATAATAGGTAGTTGCAAGAAAGAGATTGAAGACTTCAAAGGTGATCTTAGCAAGGAATTTGAAATGTCTGATCTGGGTGACATTTCATACTGCTTTGGCATCAAATTCTACAAAAGTAGTAGAGGCTTGATGATGCATCAAAGAAGATATGCAAGCAAAATTCTCAAGAGATTTGAGATGGAAGACTATAATTCGACTTCAACACATGCTGAACCAAGACTACAACTGTCGAAAAACTCAGATGAAAATGATACCGACCCAACACAATACATAAGACTCATTGGGTTGTTAAGATACCTTTGGTACACAAGACCTGGTCCAACATACATTGTAGGTATGTTGAGTAGACTCATGCAAAAGTCAAATGTATCGCATCTAGTAGCGACAAAGAGGATACTAAGGTATCTGAAAGAAACTCTTGACTATGGAATTTTTTCTTACAGTTGATGAAGGAAAAGAATTCAAATTAGTGTGTTACACTGACTCAAGTTGGTGTAGTGATGTTGGGGATATAAAATCCATAGATGTTTATGCTAAGTGGTGCACCAGTTGCTTGGAGCTCAAGAATAGAATCAGTAGTGACAATGTCGTAGTGTGAAGCAGAGTACATAATCGCTTCTATCTGTGTATGTCAAGTAACATGAATGGTGAATTTTTTCGAATAAATTACAACGAAGAATCATAGAGCAGTTACCATGAAGCTCGAGAGCAAGTCTGCTATCAATCTGGTGAATAATTCGATAGCGCATGGAAAAAGCGAGAACATTGAATGAGGTTCCATTATTTTTGAAAGCAAGTGGAAGATGGAAAGTTGAACTTAGAATACTGTAGAACTAAGAATCATATTGCAGACATCATGACAAAAGGTGCATAGGTCGAAGAGTTGAAGAAATTAAGATCTATGATGAACGTATAGAGCTTAGGCATAATGAACTATATGGTGTGTGAGAATTTAATTCTTTGCGTCAAAATGGTATGTGTGTCGAAACTGTGTAGATGTCGAAATGTCGAAGAAGTGTGTCTTCGACATATATTTTAGACTTAGCTTTATTTATTTGTTTTAGATGAGTTGATTAGGTTAGTTGGAGATTGCTTAGTGAGCAAGAAATCTCAGCCTATAAATAGGGAGGTACCCTATCATTATAATATACAAAAAGTGAATAACATTGCAGATTTCAAAGTAAAGAGAATAAGTTTCTCTACATAATTCACAATTCTTCTTCTTCCCCTTTTCTCTCAAAATCCTTATTTCATTTCTTCCTCAATTCATCTTTTATTTTCTTCTTTCATTATCAATTATGCAGCACAATCATCTTGCATTCAAGGTTGGTTGATTCACTCAAGTGAAGAACAAGAGGAGTAATCAATCAGAAAGATTTATTCCTGTTCATCAAGATTGATTTGATATTCTCCATAGGTTTGGTGTAATTCCAATAGATTTCGACAGATATTTGGATAATCTTAGTGTTGTGATTCCATATTTTGACCTTAGCGGCTTTACTAGAAATGGCATCGTTCCTCCTTAAGCAGAACATGTTTTGGTGAGTATTTTTTTAATAAGTGTTTAGGATATGGATATAAAATTTGACATGACCTCAAGATAGAAATTTTTTTTGGTTGTTTGCAAATAACACATGTTTTAGATTTTATCATTGCTATCCCTATTTATGGTCTAGACCAACACATGCTTCTAGTAAAGTATCGTATTATCTTGAAATATCTTCTTATGATTCATTTGGGAAAACGCCATTCAATGTAAGAAGCTTTCAGGATTCAAATACCGAAATGACTTTGTTAAATATGTTTTATTTTAAATATTTTGGCATGTCGAGGTATCTAAAAAGAAAGTGGTGCCTGTAAATTTATTAGTTGATCCACAAGAGGGTATATCGCTACTTTGATTAGTAGATGTTCTACTTTAATTGTGTGTATGAGGGAAATATGCATGTGTAGACTTGACTGGGGTTTTCCCGTTTGTTGGACTGAGAAGTGAAGGTTTTATTATGGGACAGACAACTCTCAAAGTTGTTTCAATTAAAATGATTAAGCATGGGAAAGTGTGTTCCAACAATCAACATGCACTACTACATAAAACACTTATCATAACGGTTGGAAATGGGAAACCGCCAAGCTGGTCCAACTGTTGTGAGGTAAGGTGTAATTGTATGTATGATGCTTTCCACCACGGACGTGCGACCATGATTGTATATACATAGCACTCTACCTACTACAATGATTACTTTATACAACCATTGTGATATCCTTTAATACAACATATTGAACAACGGTTGTGCTAAACAACTGTTGATATATAGATCCAAGTTTATTATAAATTATATGGAATGCTTATTTTGCCATGGATCACTAAACATATAACCTTTCAATTTGCACTAGAACATTATAATGTAACAAATTAAGATATATTAAAAGTACAAGTTCACGTTCAATGCTAGACAAGAGTTCTTTAACACCTTATTTGTATTTTGTTCTTTGACAGTAAAAAATTTGTTTAATGATCCTAGTTCTCCAATCGCCCATGCCTTCACCTTTATATATTCAGTAAGGAATTGAAAAAACACTTAAACCACATAATATATAATAAAATAATATTTTAAACAAATTTTAACAACAACATCCATCAACAACAAATACAACATATCAAGTCATAGAATGCTGCAGAAACGTACCATACATGTCCCATAATGGTGTGTCTATAATGAAATAAGGATGATGCTAAAGTTAGAACAGTAAATTTAACATCCCTACTACAAGTTTGCAACGCTAACTTTAGCTTTGTCCTCTTTATTGAAACAAACATCCCTACTTACAATTCAAAACAAGAAAAAAGTTCATACATCATGAAACAAGCTATTGAAACAGATTTTGAAAAAAAAACTATAGAGAAAACAAACCTGTAAATACCCATTAGCTAAAATTTGATGTTAAGGTTTCGCTTTGGGGTTTTTATATGAGAGAGACGAGTGACAAAGTTTTTAGGGTTTCGTTTGGAGAGATATGAATGAAAGAATTGTTAGAGTTTTGTTTTGAGAGAGACGATTGTTATGTACTGAAGCGAGAGATAATTTCGCTTATATATAAATAAGTATCACCTTTCATCACGGTTGATAATAAAAATCGTGGTGATATACATGGTCAATCAAATTTTTATCACGACAAATGACTAATTGTTGGTGTTAGGATTCAAACAATTTCACTCTGTGTACCTTTCACTACGGTTGCTTCATTTGACCGTTGTGACATGCCCTTTAGTAAATACAAAAAAAAAGTCCAGAAATAAATTATTACCACAGTTAACACTATGACCATTGTAAAATTGGTGTTACGAAATGTCTATTTTGTAGTAGTGCGTTTTTCTACCATTTTCTTCTATACTTTTGATTTTTTAGGACTAAAAACAGTGAATTATTTTATAGTGAGTACAAAGTTTTATACATATTAATGTTGTGTCTTTTAAGAATTTAGTTTTTAAGAGAATTAATTTTGTTGTCTAAAAAAAATAGCGATATAATTTGTTGCTTATTTACTTGTTATTTATGTATAATATTAAATATATATTCACTAAATACTTATTACTATTATTCATTAATAAAGTATTATTCATTAAATTTAACTTTATATAATTATTTCACTAACTATATTTTTACTAAATTAGATTAATCTTATAATTAAAATCAATTCATAGTTCACATAACTTAAAAATATTGTAGAAAAATCATGTTAAATCAGGTTAGTTAATAGTTGCATATGGATATCAAATATAGGAATTCAAGTAGGAACTAGCATATACCACTCATTCACATTTAAAAGATGTTTTAATGTATTAGTGGATATGAGGGTGTAGATTTAATTGGGATTTTTCCATTTGTGTGATTGGAGATTGAAAACTTTATTATGGGACAAATAACTTTTAAAGTTGATTAAGTAAAATGATCAAGCATGAGAAAACATATTTAAATAATCAACATATTTTCATATCATTTTTTTTTTGACACTTTTGACTTTTTAACACCAGAAACACGGTGAATCATTTTATAGAGAGTACAAAGTTTTATACATATTCAAAAATTATAATTTTTAAGAGAATTGATTTTGTCATAAAAAAAATAATGGTGCAATTTATTGCTTGTTTGGTTACTATTTCTATATAATATTAAATATATATTCATTAAATACTTATTATTATTATTTCATTAATTAATAAAGTATTATTCATTAAATTTAACTTTATATAAGTATTTCACCAACTACATTTTTACTAAATTAGATTAATCTTATCATTAAAATCAATTCATATTTCACATAACTCAAAAATATTATAGAAAAATCATGTTAAGTCAGCTTAATTAGTTAGTAATCGTATATGGATATAAAAATAGGAATTCAAGCAGGAACTAACATATACCACTCATTCACATTTAAAAGATGAAATTTTACAAAAAAAATATTAGAAAATACAAATAATTTCATAAAAGTATTAAAATTTACTGATTTACTAAATAACTTTAAAACCATAAATAAACACAACGCTTAGTTATGCAAGATGTCCTTATACATCAAGGTTATTTTAATTTTGATCGTTACCAAAAATAACATAATTAACTTGGAACTTTTTTTTCTTTTAATATGAGATATTTTAGTTTGCACACATTTTTAATTGATTCGTTCTCTTAATTTTTAGTTTCTTGCCAGCCTTTATATTTGGTCTAGTTTTCTAATTTTGTGTTTGGAATAGTCTTTTATTTTTGAATAAATAGAAATAAAATGAAAAGAAAAATAGTAGATGTGAAAAATGTGTGATGAAGTTAAGAAATAAATAAGATAGTACTTGATATTTCTCTTTATGGTATGAAGTGAGAGAGTAGAAGAAAGATGAAGGTTTGTTAAAGACAAATGAGACATCATTGTCCTTTGAGCATTATTCGTACGGCACGATTCAGTTGAGACTGCGCGCGCAGATGCTACCCCCTCACTCTCTCAATCTCATCAAAATTCATAAATATCTTTTTATGGTAACTTTGGTAATTTTGTTGTTGTTTAACTCATAGATTTTTATAGAAAATGATTCTTGGTGATTTGAAGATTTGTGAGGTGATAAATAAATTGGAGTATGTAGTTTTTGTTGTTAGATGTTTAATTTAAATGGACTATAATTAATATTGTAAGGTAGAATTTTATGGTTGAATTTGATTTTTATTTTTTTTGAAATTTTGGTATCCGGCTTTGCGACCGACTAATTGAAAAGGGATCAATCTCGCCGTCCATTAGCGGGGGTTTCATTTTAAGACAGAGTAAAGTTTCATATGGATTGGTCCTCACAAAAATTGATTGCATCTAGTAGGACTCGAACTTGAAACCTTGAGCGGAGCACACTCTCAAGATCCAAGACTCCATGTTGAATTTGAAAATTAATCGAAGCATTGGTTAACAATTTTTAAATGTATTTTTTTTTCTTCAAACAATACACTAATAATGTTGGAAATATGGGGAGTACATGGTGTAGGGGGAGTTCACGGTAATGATGTTAGAAGTATGAGGAGTACATGGTATATGGGGAGTTCATGAGAGGAGTGAGCAACAACAGGATCAATACTTTATGGTTATAAAAGAGGTAGATGTTGTATCTCTATACAAAACTTTAATGTATTAGGTATATTAATCATCTAGTTTATAAATCTAACATTTTGCTCATTCATAGATGACATGTGATTTAACAACTCATACTTATATCCAATAATCTTCTTCTTGAGTGAGAGTCATGAACATCATATAACAAGATCCAACTCTTGCTTTTCCACCAAGCCAAACCACACCACATGTTGGAAAGACCAGAAAAGAAAAGAGTAACAACTGGACTAATGCTTAATGAGAGAGAAAGAAAGGAGTAACAATTTGACTAATGCTCTATATGTGTGTGCGTGGGTGTATGTCTGTATGTGCATGAGAGAGAGAGAGAGAGACAGACAGACAGACAGAGAGAGACACAGAGAGAGAGAGAGAGATGACATATCTCCACCCAAAACCTTAAAGTATCAGGTATATGAGTCATCTCTTTAGAATCCAGCATTTCATCCATTCATAAGTAAATGGAAACTTAACCACTCACACTTGTATCCAAACACATGACACCTCACATTTGGCTTGATCCTCGTTATCTCGTGACATTTTATGTTTCATCTATCAACATGTACATTCATTCTTTCGAACGGGTCTTTGTTCTCATATTTTTAATTCAGTTAGAAGCATTATAAATACTGAACACAAGTAAAATATTAAATTGTCAAGTTCTATTATGTTTTGACTAAGTTTAACACTCTCATGACTTTCATTAAAATATATATTTGTTAACAAAACATGCATCCTGATCTTATCAGATCAGAAATGGATCAGCACCCAGGAACACGTCGTGAGCTCCTTTATTTGACGATGATGGTGAAGAGGAGGGGATGTACTTGCAAGGTAATCCGATGCTAAAGTCAGAGATGAATTGAACAGTGCAAGTATAGAGAAAAAATGTAAAGAATAGAATACCTGATCCTTTAGTGAAAAAGGGTATTTATAATGTGCCCCCAGCGTAGGGCCAACGGTTACGAGTAACTGCCAAGGCTTACATGGCGTAGGAAAGACCAGCACATGGTCTTCGTCCTAGATCAACTGCCTCGTGATCTTCGGAAGGTGGACTGACCAGTTCTTTAGGAAGTGAGTAGTTTCCTGATGACGTGTCTCCGCGTAGGGAGCGCGTGGAGTCAGTGAGAGAGACATGTGAGAGCTCCCCGGGCATGCAGGTGGGCTGGACCTCAATTGGGACCTCCTCGACGAGGACTTGGGTTAGGCCGTGCCCGATGGTGGGCCAACCTTAGGCCCAGTCCAGAATAGAAGCCCCCTAAGTCGTTGCTCCGAGACAGAGGAGTAATGACTTAAAAGCCAGTTCGAACGTCGAGGACCCGTCTAGAGGAGCTTCAGTCTGTCCAGAACACCGACCTAGGGGCGATGCACATGGTCAGGAGTATGAGATACTCGACAAGACAGAAGTTCGCAGAGAGGTATGTCCATCAGCCGTACCAGTGGCCTTTCTTCCCCCTCTAGGTATGCCCCCGTTTGGTGCTCTGGCCGATGATATGGCGGAGATGGAAAGGGTACGGGTATGCTTGATCTTTGGGCATGAGGGGAAGCTGAGAGGACACACATGGTGTCGTCTAGTGCCACGTGTCACGTATAATTAATTCCTAGGGCGGCTACGCGTAAGGGGTACTTGAGTGCCTATTGCTGCCTCGCTTCTCGTGCTAGGATTATAAATAGGAGGAAACCTCCCTTTATTTTCATGTTTCCCTTTCATCTCCATCAGAATTCTCTCCAAGTTCCCACATATGGCGCCACTGGTCTTACCGGGTCAGAAATAGATCAGAAGCCAGCAACACATTGTGAGCTCCTTTATTTGTCAGTGGTGGTGAAGGGGGGGTGTACCTGCAAGGTACTCTGATGCTAAAGTCAGAGATGGAGTGAGCAGAACAAGTACAGAGAAAAGGTGTAAATAATAAAATACCTGACCCTCTAGTGAAAGAGGGTATTTATAATGTGTCCTTAGTGCAAGGCCAACAATTACTTTGCATTGGGTTGGATTGCAAGGCTTAATATGAGTAACTGTCAAGGCTTACGTGGTGTAGGGAAGACCAGCATGTGGTCTTCACCCTGGATCAACTGCCCCGTGATCTTCAGAAGGCAGGCTGACCAGTTCTTTCGAAAGCAGGTAGTTGCCTGATGACATGTCCCCACGTGGGGAGCATTTGGAGTCTGTGGGGAGACGTGTGAGAGATCCTCGGGCGTGCAGGTGGGCTAGACCTCAATTGGGCCCTCCTCGATGAGGACTTGGGTTGGGATGTGCCCGTCGGTGGGCTAGCCTTAGGCCTAGTCCAGAACACATCCTTTTCACCCTAATAGTAGTTTATTCCAAGCTTAGCTCAAATCTTTTTGGAGGATGGATTAAAAATTATGTTCATGAACATATGATTTTGGATAACCTTCAAAATCAAGCCAAAATATCGAATAACTCCACACATTCACATGGTTATTTGGCATAAAGCCTTTACCTTTTGGACGAAGTTTAATGCATATGGTTCCCTTACGACTTTAGGGGCGATAAAATGAGGTATAGCGATAGACCATCTCAGACAGTATTATTGAATTTAAGTGAAATGGATATATTCAAGATGAAATGGTGATTATCATTATTGTCATTGAGGAGTTTCGCAAAAGAGGTTGGGTGAATTTGTGGGTGGAGAATGATTCAACTTCTTCCATCCAAGCAATGAAAGATGTGTTGGGAAATAAGTGTGAGTTATATGGAGAAACAAGTGTGAGTTCTAAGTCCCAAATTGCTTAGAAAAGTGAAGGTTAAACACTTTATAAGTAAGACGTGACCTATACACCTATCACCTTAAGATTTTGGGTAAATATGTGGTGTCTCTCTCACTTGTTTGGGTGAGTCTTTGACATTTAGGTGAGTATTTGATCCAATGTGAATGTTTCTCCCTCATGATAACCTATCAGTGGTATCAGAGCCCGGTTCGAGTAAGGGACCGACTCCTTGTATCAAAAGACTTTCTAACCTGGTGGTTAGGAGGCGTGTTCTGTTGAAGTGTCCGTGACGAGATAAGAGTGTCTCTCAATGGCGGTACAAACATGTGGATGAAAGAGCTTCCGCTTGGGGGGGAGAATAATGGATGGACTCACACTTGAGGGGGAGACTGTTGGGAAATAAGTCTGAGTTATGTGGAGAAACAAATGTGAGTTCTAAGTCCCACATTGTTTAGAAAAGTGAAGGTTAAGCACTTTATCAGTAAGATGACTCATACACCTATCACCTTAAGATTTTGGGTGAATATGTGGCGTCTCTCTCATTTATTTGAGTAAATATTTAACCTTTAGATAAGTGTTTGATCTAATATAAATTTTTTCCTTTGATAACCTATCTGAATGATGCACTCATTCTTTGAGAAATTGGAAATAGATGACTTAATTATACTAGATTAAATATTAATTTCAAAGAGGAAAAAAAACTGTAGAGATAAACTTACTAATCATGAATATAATGTTTTCGATCTTATCTAGTGGTATGCCTTGTCATATCTCATCAAAGAAGCGTTTTTATGGAGATTTTTTTAGGTTTTACTTGATTTGGATTTTGATCTGACCTGATCAGAAGGGGATCACTAGCTGGCCACACTCTGTTGGACTGCTGCTTGTTCACCAGTGATGAGGAGGAGGGGGTGTACCTGCAAGGCACTCCGATGCCAAAGTAAGTATATGGGCAGAATGGTCACAAGCACAGAAAAAGGGGTAAGAAGTGAATTACCTGACCCTCTAGTGAAAGAGGGTATTTATAGAGAGACCCCAGCGCTGGGCCAACAGTCACTTGTGTTGGGCTGGATTGCCAGGCCCAACCCAGGTGACTGCTAGGGCTTACGTGGCATAGTGAAGACCAGAACGTGGTCTTCGCCCTAGTCCAACTGTCCCTTGATCTCCGGAAAGTGGTTTTGACCTGCTCTTTCGGAGGTAGGCAGTTGGTTGGTGACGTGCCCCCGCAGAGGGGAGCACGTGAAGAACGTGCGCATGGCTCATTGTTCTCCCCGCGGAGGGGAGCACCCGAGGGTGTGAGAGAGACACGTTGTTCTACTCGTCGGTATGGGGATTCTGCCCGCGGAGGGCTGTTCTGCCCGACGAGGGGACGACGATTGGCAATGTCTTCCCGCAAAGAGGAGGCCGCAGGGGCGTCTTGAGGCACGCTGTTCTCTTCGGTGGGCGCGGACTCTGCCCGTCGAGGGTTCACGTGCCCGATCATCTCATTAAAACCATACTGGGCTTTATTTCGTGTACCATTAGGCTGGGCCGCGAGGCGAGGCCGGGGCTCAGGCCAGAACATATTTTCTTTTTGGTTTTATTGGGTGAGATTCAACCCTCCGTATTTGTTGTTTTTTGTAATATGATTATTAATTATAAAAAAAATTTAAATTCACATTCTTATACAAATAAATATTCATAAATAAAAGCAAAAGATTTAAAAAATTACCAAATTATTTTTATCAAATTATTCATCATTATCATAAATACAAAGTTAAAAATATTAGTTTGAAATTGATAACATATTATTATTATTATTTTTATATGAATATACATGATGTTAGTTAAAGTACAATTTGATTTAAAAAGATTAACATTTTCTTAAATAAAACAAAATTTTCTTTTGAAAATTTAATACTCATATTAAAATGAAAAAATACAAACAAATGTGATTAAATAATAGTCTTTCATTAGAGTATAAATGTTACTGATTAGGTTTTATAAAAGAGAAAAAATGGGTCACTAGTAAAAGTGCATAACTATATTCCGTCTTTATTTTATTTTTAAATCAAATTATTTAGAATATGTACATTTTCTTTTAAAAAAGTTCATACTATTTCAATTTTTGCTATTGAAATTTTAGACAAGTTGGTCTTGAAAGTTCACCAAAAACAGCATCAGTTGTTGGAGGGTAATAGTATGGATCAATATTTTATCAACAATTTGAACAAATTTCATTAGCATTTAATTATATTTAAAATAACTCTTACCTGGTTGCGATTCTTTTAGTTATGTTTAGACATTAAAAAATAATTGGAGCGAAATAAAATGGAGTGGAACGGAACGAAGCAAAATAAAATAAATATGTCATTTCTATTGTTTGGATACTTCGTGATGGAATAACGTAATTTTATGATTCCTCCAAATTAGAGAGTACAAAATATGGTGGAAAGTGATGGAATGGGATGAAATGCATTCCATCCGATTCCGCTTCATTTCATCCTTTTCTAGTTAATCCAAACTATGGAACATAACCTTATTCTATCATGTTCTGTTCTGATTCATTTCATCAATCCAAACATAACCTTAACGTTCTTGTATTGTTGAAATTAAGATGGGCATGCCCCATAAGTGTACTGATTGGAGCAATTCACAAAAGTAAAACCGTAAAACCATATGATGAATGATCTTCTTACATATATCTATTTTATACAATTGTCCAATACAAAAGGTTCTAGGTCCTTTAAACCTTAAAACTCCATTATACATAAGAAAATTAAGGTGTCGCATTAAAGTATGTGTTTTTCTAATTTAAATACCTCTCACTTTTGAGCATCATTTACTTGACTTTTGAGCATCAACTTGCATAACAACCTCTACAGCCTATGAGAACTCAAAAATGCAAAGCAGTTAAAGACGCAAGTAGACAAATTAGGGTTTGGTGATCACTGCAAATATCTTCCGATGATGACATTCAACTTGAAGATATCTTAAGCCTCACCTCTAAGAAGATTCAAGAAAATGTTGACATGATTGGCTTATTTGGCAAGTCTTGAAGATTCGAAGTGCGAAAGTGAAAGTTCACCCAGTTGCGTTTGAGTGAACCATTGTCGCTTGCGCGAAAATAAGGTGCCGGCATGACAGAAGAGTCGCCACCTTTCGTTATTTATCCCTCAGAGCGGGAAAGGAAACGATCGGAAAAACCTGACGAATAAGGGTAAGACAAGGTCGTCGCATCCATTGTCTGGGTTCGGGAGTCGGTTACGCAAGGGGAAGGTATTAGCACCCCTCACGTCCGTCGTACTCGACGGGATCCTCGCTTGTTTGTTTACTTGGACGGGTTGGTTATAATCTATCTACCTATCAAGGCTGGCTGAAAAAGAAAAGAAAAATGACTCGGCAAAGCGTCGCACTTTATGCCTACGTATTCTCATCGGAGAATGAGAAATCAGAGTCAACGTAGTTCGGCCTACGAAGGGTTATGGGGGAAGGTAGCTCGCCAAGACTTCGCCATCTTGTGCCTACGTACTCTCAACAGGTATGAGAGATCAGAGCTCACGTAGTTCGGGAAACTACGGGTTATTTCCTGTTTTGAAAGAAGTATTTTTTTATTGTGTTTGCGATTTCAACCGCACTAGAGACTATGACCTGAGAGTGAATGCGTCGCATGTCACCCAAAGGGCACCATACTAAACATCCAGACTGTGAAAAAGAAACTCTCCCACAATCCTTTCTCAGATAGCTTAAGGCTCGTAGCGTACGAAAGAAATCATTCATGATTACTGTATCTTAAACTGTTTTGAGATGAGAAGAGAACAGGCCCAACTAGGAGGGAGACTATCAAGTCTTACTGTTGTCATGCCATGGATTCATCCTATGGTTGAGGTTTGAACCGGGAACTCCTAGATGTTGTCATGCATAGGTTTCAACCTAAAAGTCTATCATCAAATCCTCATCAGAGGAAATGAGAGCCCTAAGGGATCATGTCAATGCTACACCAAAACAGACAAAAGCATCAGCTTTAACAGTAAAATGCATGCAATGCAAGTGAGGGAGGAAATGTGTGTGGGGCTTCAGCCTCCACAAGCTCATCTCAACCTCAAGCCAGTCATGAAATAACAGTAATCATACTGAAAAATAAACAACATGCTATCAAGCAATAGACAGTAAACTGCAATCATACAAATGAAAGAAATGAAATCATGCTATCAAGCAAAATGAACACATGGGCAAGGGAGCTGGGCTCTACCGAATACCCACAAGCAAAGCCAAGCAATAACAATACAAGCAGGTGCACTCATGCTCTTAGACTGAACTTAATCTAGATGGACTTAGTCTAATGCAACAGACAGACCAGACAAAACAAACAATACATCAAATAAAACAGAGGAAAGCTTCAGCTCCTCCAGCAGCAATCCAGTCTTCAGACTTCAGAGATCACTTGCTTTCCAGGTATCAACCCTACAACATGAGTATCAACTCCTCTTCTCCCTTGAGCTTCAGCTCCTTTGATCAGCTCCACCTTCAGGCTTCACCATCTTCAGGGAATCATCCTTTTCAAAGCTTCAGCTTCAGTCTTCAATGGCTCTAATGCCCCAGCAAACAAGATTCAGTCAACAAGATGAGGTGAGGATGTTACAGTGCTCACTGACTTCCAAAGGATGCCATTGAGGACTTAACATCAAAGGGAAAGGCTCTTTCAAAGTTCTACCTCAGAGGGTAAGGTCACTAATCCCTCCAAAGGAGAGAGGTGAATACCCTTAAGGGACTTTATGTCACAGAGAAGAGAGGAGGTGAACAAAACCCTCCTTGTTTATTGAATGGAAGTATCCTATCTAGGGCTCTGCCTATGCACCTGCAAACCTATAAACAAACAAACAAAAGCTATGCTAAACTCCTCTGCAGGGTCTTCAAAGCTTCAATGATGATCCATAAGGTCTTCAACTTAATCTTCAAAGCTCACACACTCAAAGGGGAAGAAAAACAAACACAACAATACAACTCATGCCTTTAAGCAACACACATACTATCCATACATTCAAAAATCAATGAAAAATACTAAAACACCATACAATATTCTAGAAAAATTCTAGAGGATTCTATACATACTTACCCTTAACCCATATATTCCCCATACACTAATTTGGCCTATAAACCCCAAAACACAATTGTTCAAGTCTACCTATACAACCTAAAACCCTAATTAGAACACCTAAATGTCTAACAATCAAACTACATAAAATTTTAATCTACAAATCAAGAAATAAATCCTACAAGAAACTAGGGTTCAATATCTAACTATGCCAAAAAGAATGGCTCAAAAATCCTAAGGGAAAGTCCTAAAACAAATTGTACAAAATCAAGTATCAACTAAAACATATTAAAAATACTATTTACAAGAAAATATGCTAAAAAATATTGAACTAAAAATAAAATGGAATTTTATTTTTTATTAATTTTCTTGACAAAATCATGATTATGTAAAAAAAAGAAGAAATGAAAAATATTGATTTTTATATTTTTTATGAATTTTATAAAATGCAAAGAATTAAAAGAAATTAAAATAAAAGAATTTAAGAAATAAATGGGAGGGGGGTATCAGAAGTAACACGCCCCAGTTGTTTCTGATCATTGGGCCAAATCTGGGGGTGGGAATAGAAACAAATTGCTGAGCCCAGTTCCATCAATGAACCAAAACGGTGCGTTTGGTTTAGTTATACGTTGCGTTTCATGTGTTTCAATCTTCCCTCCGTTTCTGAAATCAAATATTGGTCGTGCGATGAACTGAACCAGTCAAACATTCTGGACGATCCAACGATGGAGAGATCATCTTCTCCAAATGAACCCTAGGGTTTGCAGAAACCCTAACCCCATGCAAGGATTTCAACTTGATCGTGCTCCTCCATTTCTCCATGAAATTCAACAATTCCAAAAGCAAAGTTGGTCTACCAATCACCCTGAACACAATGGTACCACTAGTTGTTCCTGACACCTCTTGAATCATTCCAACAGAAAGCTCCATTATCATGGTGTCAATTCTTTCCTCTGCTATCAATCTTAATGAAACTTCAAGCTAATGATCCAGAATTATTCTACACGTTTCCCTAACCATTCTACACCATCTCATATCCATTAATGCACACAAAATAGCTTGCTATCAATTCTGCAAGAAATGGTACCCTGCCTCGAAACCTCATGAATCTTCCTCTAATTCTCAGAATATGGTCCTCTACCCTAGCTTAACCAGTCTAGACCTATAACTATGGTGGAATGCACATAAATTAGGTGATACGAGCAAGATTACCAACCTGTCAAACTTTAATGGTGGATATGGTTTCCCTACAATTCAATGTCTGCAAGCTTCCTTGATCAATCTCCAATGGCAGATATGAATTCTGTATGCAACAAAATGGATGAACAAGGCTTGAATCTTGTGTTTGATCTCAATATGCACTTCTTGCAAATTCTTCAAAACAGCTTCAAACTTCCATGGATCTTCCTCTATCTCAGTATGCAATCAATCACAATGATCAGAAGAATATGTTTGTGGAGGAGAAATGAATGGAGATGGAAGAGAATGAAGGTTTGATGTGAAATTGCAAATGGAAGAATCTTACTTTTTCACACTCTAATCTCACCACTCACCAACAATGATCACCAACCCTGGCCCAATTGTGATTCACTCTTCTTATAGCAATCCATGGAGTGATCTAGATCCATCTAGAAACTTGTGGAAAATGCTAGAAAGTTATAGAATTTCTCCTTTAATGACATGTTGATCATACCATCTCTCATGAGTTAGGCTTTTCAAATTGGCTTCAAAATCTCATTACAAGAGATATTGAGAAAGAATGAGTGAAAAACAAGCTAAACTTTGCTTTTTGTGAAGTTTTGTTTAGGTGTCTTATTATGCAAGAATGCGAATTACAAAGTAACCCCCATTTCTAAGCTTCAAATCAAAATTCTACTTGAACCATTTTTTTTAAAATATTGTTTGGAGTCAAAATGACATATTGGATGACCCATTTTGGATTTGTACATCTCCTAAACCAAAATTAAATTTCAACTTTTTCAACTTATAAGCCATTTTTAGGTCATTTTCACCCAATCTTGTAAATCCTTGCTACAAGCTCTTTCAATAACTCATGACCACTTTTCTAGACTTAAAATCCCATTTTGAACAACTTTCATGTTTTGAGTGTTTCCATTTGAGGCTTGGAAATAGGAGATATGGCCTTTGCTTAAAATGACCTATAACTGCCAAATGACCAAAATACCCCTGTCTTGTTCAAACCATAAGTTGAGTTCTACAAATCCTATTAAGGACTTCTAGTACTCTCTAGAAAGCTAAGAAGATGCCCTTCAACATTCATGTTGACCAAGAAATCATAGGAATCATCCTACTAGGGCAAAAGTTGTCTGCAAGTTGGGTGACTTTCAAGGACCCAGATTCACACACCTCTGCTGACCTGTAATTTGTCAAAACCATAACTTGAGCTCTGCAACTCCTATCATGTTGTGGGGTAGATGAGATATCAATCACATCTAGATCTAAAACTGCCTGGAAGATAGGGATCAAATTAGGGTTTTTTCACTGACAATCCTCAGAAACCCTAACTCAAAACTTCTCAAACTCTTCAATCATGATGAGTTGGTTTAGGAATCATCTATATAACATCTCCATACATCATTCCATGATCTCATGGCCCTTGGTTTAGGTCTCAACCTTCCCCAAATCTTCAGTTACCCTAGGGATGACCCAGTCAAAACCCTAATTCTACCATTCATGGTTGAATCCTCTGAATCCTTGCACAATGACTTCTCTGGGCTTCATGATGGCTATCAAGACATCTCATAGGCTTTCTCAAAGCATCAAGTTCATTTTCAAAGTCTCAGAATCATCTGAGGAGCACCCACAACTCTCAAGCTGTGAGGCACACAACTTTGGTTTCAACCAATTCCTCTGAGGATCTCTTGAACTTTCTGATGAAGGTATCAACCTGCAAACACTTGATGGATAAATAATTGTTGGTCAAATTTTGAGGTGCAACAGCTGCCCCTATTCAAACGGCTTGAACTTGACTGGGTGAGAAGCGAACGGCTCTCAACCAATCAAGGTGCGAGACGGTTGAATACCGGTAAACCCGAAAATTTGCCAACTGCACGAGCACACGATACTCTGCGGGGAACAAATCTTCGAATACTGCAACACTAGCTGCTCAACAACTAGCTGGAGAAATATCGATCTGACATCGCCGCTGGAAGACTGAGTCCACTTGCCATGCCCAACATCGCCGCTGGAAAACTGAATCTGACATCGCCGTCGGAAACAAACACCACTCTGAGAGACACTCGACATCGCCGTCGTACATCATCTCTGCTGGGGATTTAAAGAGTCTGACCTCGCCGTCAGACATTCAACCTCGCCGTCGAACAAACATCCAATCTCGCCGTCGGAAACAAGCATGATCTGACCTCGCCGTCAAATCCAAACGTTCAACCTCGCCGTCGAACAAACATCCAACTTCGCCGCCGGACAAACATGATCTGACCTCGCCGTCAAATTCAAACGTTCAACCTCGCCGTCGAACGAACATCCAACCTCGCCGCCGGACAAACATGATCTGACCTCGCCGTCAAATCCAAACGTTCAACCTCGCCGTCGAATAAACATCCAACCTCGCCGCCGGACAAACATGATCTGACCTCGCCGTCAAATCCAAACGTTCAACCTCGCCGTCGAACAAACATCCAACCTCGCCGCCGAACAAACATGATCTGACCTCGCCGTCAAATCCAAACGTTCAACCTCGCCGTCGAATAAACATGATCTGACCTCGCCGTCAAATCCAAACGTTCAACCTCGCCGTCGAACAAACATCCAACCTCGCCGCCGGACAAACATGATCTGACCTCGCCGTCAAATCCAAACGTTCAACCTCGCCGTCGAACAACATCCAACTTCGCCGCCGGACAAACATGATCTGTCCTCGCCGTCAAATCCAAACGTTCAACCTCGCCGTCGAACAAACATCCAACCTCGCCGCCGGACAAACATGATCTGACCTCGCCGTCAAATCCAAACGTTCAACCTCGCCGTCGAACAAACATCCAACCTCGCCGCCGGACAAACATGATCTGACCTCGCCGTCAAATCCAAACGTTCAACCTCGCCGTCGAACAAACATGATCTGACCTCGCCGTCAAATCCTAACGTTCAACCTCGCCGTCGAACAAACATCCAACCTCGCCGCCGGACAAACATGATCTGACCTCGCCGTCAAATCCAAACGTTCAACCTCGCCGTCGAACAAACATCCAACTTCGCCGTCGGAAACATAATCTGACCTGGGGTTCACCCCTGGTAAACGGAACAAAAAGGTACACTTGTGTATTTGAAACCACTCCGCTGGTAATGAGAGAGCTAACCGAGCACATTCTGATCTGGGGTTCACCCTTAGCACCAATAACGAACATCAGAATACTGCTGCACACTGCCCACCGTAGAACTTCAACATTCAAGATATATGAAACCCTGGCCCCTGGCCACTTCCAGCGTCAGCTAGAAAAATTTCCAAGTACTTCTGAAAATAAGCATCCTTGGCTTTCAAGGATAGATGAAACCCTGGCCCCTGGCCACTCAAGATCCGCTGGAGAATCTTCAAGTTCTTCTGAAGATAGATGGAACCCTGGCCCCTGGCCACTCCAGATTCGCTGGATAATCTTCAAGTTCTTCTGAAGATAGATGAAACCCTGCCCGTCGGCGATTCCAGCTTCAGCTAGAAAAGATCTTCAAGTACTTCTGAAGATAAACATCCTTGGCCTTCAAGGATGTAAACTTTGCCCGTCGGCAACTCTGCAGGAGGTATCTTCGACTTCAGTCTGAAGAAATGGTCCTTGGCCTTCAAGGATACATGGATCTGCCTTCAGGCAACTCTACCTCTGCTATAGAGCATCCGTGACTTCAGTCAGGGATATATTTCGGCCTTCAGTCCAAAAAATGAATCCTAGGTCATTCATGACCTTGGGGATAACCTTGCCCTCAGGCACCTTCGCCTCAGCTTAGGAACTCTGTGACTTCAGTCAGAGAAATGGTATCCTGAGCCATTCATGACTCTACGGGGATTCAGACACTTTGCCTTCAGGCAAAACTCCGCCTCAGCTGGAGAAACATCTTTGACTTCAGTCAGAAGAAAAACTATTCACTTGATCGCAATCAATCATCACCTTAGGACAACTGACTTGGTCTTCAGACCAACACGGATCATCTTGAATACAAAATTTGGAACCTTGTCTTCAGCCACACGTTGATTCATCAACAAGGAAATATGAATTCACAGGAACCTCTGATACCGCCTTCAGGCGTTTACGAAGTCATTCTTCAGATTAGACATCACTGTTGGAGCAGACATATCACGCTGCTAGGGACTTCAAGAATCGTCTTGAACAAACAACTCCGTCGGGCACCTTCAAGAATCATCCTGAACCGATAACCATTATGGAGACTTCATTCTGCTGGGTATTCCAGGAATCTTCCTGGGCAACTCTTGCTGGGTACGCTGCTGGGGAACTCAAGAATCATCCTGAGCAAACCATTCGGGACCCTATGCTGCGGTCTTAAGAATCACCTTAAGCCAACGGCCCTGCTGAGGAATTCGAGAATCATCTTGAACGGGAGACTTCGCTGGGGATCTCAAAAATCATCTTGAGCGAGTGACTGTGGGGATTACACCGGGGTCTTTAAGAATCATCTTAAGGAAGCGACCTCGCTGGAGAGAATGTCAGGAACCATCCTGAGCAACCGGTCCTTTGGTGGAATACCTGTAAGACAAGAATGATAGTAACCTAGGTCATGCTTATGATGCATATGTTTCTGCGCCATGCCCCACACGGTGGGAATGCTATGCGTTTATGCTAAATGTCATGCAATCATGTACAATGCTATGCAACGTTATGCTGTGCAGTGTTAAATGCTATGCAGTCATGCACAATGATGCGACCCCATCAGCAAAATAAATGCCGAGGGGAGATTCTCCTGTCAAGGAGAAAGAGCTACTCAGATAGAGGAATCATCCTGCTGAGGAGAACGTGGACACGCCAATATCAATTGGACTCCGCCTGGGGAAATGATCTTCCGTTGACTGCTGCAGGGGAGACAACTTCTGCGAGAACTGGCGCCTGCTGATATCCATCACGAGAATAGACTGCGTGGCCGTCTCGGCTACTCTTCTGGGAATGACCGCCCTGTGGGGAAACAACTTCAGCTGCTCACCACTCCACTGGGGAAACAACTGAGTATGGTCTGATCAACTTCCAAGGACTCGACTCTCTTGGACATCTGCAAACTCGGCTGAGGATGGAGAAGTCATTCTGCTTCGCCGAAGAGAGTACGACTCTGGAGAGATACAACATCAGCTGTTCAACATCTGTTAGGAAAACCACTCACGATCCCAACTGCTTCCAAGGATTCGGCTCTCTTGGAGGTCTGCGGACTCAGCCGGGGAGAGAGAAATCATTCTACTTCATTGGAGAGTACGACTCTGATGAGGAATTTCACTGGGGAAGAAAGAATCATCTGACTTCGGGGGAGAGTACAACTCTGTAGGGGAATATAACATTAGTCGTTCCAGCACTCCACTGGGGAAGAGGGAATCATCCGACTTCGGGAGAGAACACGGCTCTGGTGAGGAATTTCAATTCTGCGGGAGACTTCAGTATGGCACCGTCAGTTACTGCATACTTCGGCATACGAACAACTTCTTGCGAAACCTGCACTTGCGACCCGATGCTGGGGAAAGAAGACATCATTCTTCGGTGCTTGACTCAGCTGATGAGGTGACGTTCCTTCAGGATGCGTCTGCTTGAGGAAGAGAATCATCTCTGCCTGGGGAGATATATCAATGCTCAATTTCTAGCGCTCAGATTCTATGGAGGAGAGACTTGTGAACTCTGCTGGAGAAGGAGGACTCGCCCTGCTTCGGGGATGCGCACGACACATCTTCTGGAAGGTGCTACACCTGCAACAACACAAACAAACAGACAAGATACCCTCCTCCAGGGGGCCTATCCAGGTTATTATCTCGTGACAATATTCAATTAATTAATTGTTTCAACAATCAATGGGCCTAGGCCCGTAAGTTTATGTATGCGCATCTTATCAAAAACATCGGCGTTTTCATTCGCAAACAAAACAGATAAATGCTAAACAGACAAGCAGAATTGCTGAATAATGTGCATTTTATTGATGGTGAACCTCTGAATGGGCAAAAAATGTTTTACAACAGAGGCAAGCTCCTGGAATGAGGAAGCCGCGCAAAAAGAAAACATAAATATACATCAGTATATACAAATGTCGGTAACGAGGCGTAGACGAACACCATGAGTTGATCCCTCTAAGACCCACTCGACCTCGATACTTCTCCGACGCTTCAGCTTCGGAAGAGATTGATTCAGATAAACGGCCCTCAGGTCTTCCAAACCACTAAACAATGAAAGTCCACACGCGGAACGCAGTCATTTGCTTATTCCAATCCCTAACTTTTGCGTGAACCGCCCTTTACGGGTTTTCAGTTCACCGGGATACCCTTTTTTGCCGAAGCCGCCCAGTGTAGGTTTTCGACTTCGCGGGTGTACATTTTTTCAATATATCCCTAATTTTTGCCTGAACCTTTCATTCTGTTTTTGGTTCGCCGGGATGCCCCCTTTTTGCCTGGACTCTTTCTTTTTTGTCCAGCGGGTTTCTTTCAAGCAAAGTATTTTTTAACTGCGTCCGCGTTCACCGGGGATGCAAAATCTTCACCATCCATCGTGGATAACAGCAAAGCTCCTCCCGAGAAGACCTTGATGACGACATACGGCCCTTCGTAATTCGGAGTCCACTTGCCCCGGTGATCGGAGTGTGGCGGAAGAATTTTCTTCAGGACGAGATCACCCGTCTGAAAGCTTCTAGGACGCACCTTCTTATCATAAGCTTTCTTCATTCAGCTTTGGTACAGGCGACCAAACGCAATCGATGTTAACCTCTTCTCGTCCATCAGGCTGAGTTGGTTCAAGCGATTCGTGATCCATTCTGCCTCGTCGAGTTTCACATCAACCAGAACTCGCAAAGAGGGAATCTCCACTTCTAACGGCAGGACAGCTTCCATACCGTACACCAAGGAGAAAGGAGTTGCCCCGGTCGACGTACGCACCGTCGTACGGTAACCGTGCAAGGCGAACGGCAACATCTCGTTCCAATATTTGTACGTCACAACCATCTTCTGAACAATCTTCTTGATGTTCTTGTTGGTCGCTTCAACAGCGCCATTCATCTTCGGCCGGTAAGGAGATGAGTTGTGGTGATCAATCTTGAAGCTCTGGCACAGCTCCTTCATCATCTTGTTATTCAAGTTCGAACCATTATCAGTAATGATCCGCTCGGGAATTCCATAGCGACAGATGATGTCCCTCTTTATGAATTTAGCTACCACCTGCTTGGTCACATTAGCGTACGAGGCTGCCTCCACCCACTTGGTGAAGTAGTCGATAGCTACCAGAATAAAACGATGACCATTAGATGCAGTGGGCTCGATCTTGCCTATCATGTCGATGCCCCACATGGAGAACGGCCAAGGGGAGGACATGACATTCAATGGGCACGGCGGCACATGAACTTTATCAGCATAAATCTGGCATTTATGACATTTCTTCACGAATCTGAAGCAATCCGACTCCATAGTCAGCCAGTAATATCCTGCTCTCAGGATCTTTCTCGTCATGGCATGCCCACCGGCGTGCGTACCAAATGTGCCCTCATGGACTTCTTCCATGAGCATACTTGCCTCTTTCTCATCTACACATCTGAGCAGCACAAGATCGTGATTTCTTTTATACAGCACTCCATCAGGGTTGAGATAAAAGTTTCCAGATAGCCTCCTTAGAGTCTTCTTATCCTGGGTTGACGCACCCGCATGATACTCCTTGGTCATAAGGAAGGTCTGGATGTCGTGGAACCATGGCTTGCCGTCATTGGCATCCTCGATTGCAAAGACAAATGACGGTCTATCAAGACGCAAAAGTACAATTCTTGGAGCCTCATTCCAATAATTGACTTTATACATTGAAGCCAACGTGGCTAAGGCATCAGCCATCTGATTTTCAGCCCTGGGTACATGATGAAGTTCCACTCGGTCAAAGAACGGAAGCAGCCTCCTGGCGTAATTCATGTACGACACTAGATTCGCTTGACGAGTTTCCCACTCCCCTTTAATCTGATTGATTACAAGCGCTGAGTCACCATATATGTCTAGATTCTTGATTCTCAAATCAATTGCCTCTTCTAGACCCATAATACATGCTTCATACTCTGCTTCATTGTTGGTAACTGGAAACGTCAGTCTCGCAGTAAACGGGATGTGGGATCCGTGAGGAGTCGTGATGATAGCCCCGATACCGCTTCCATAGGAATTAACCGCTCCGTCGAATATCAACTTCCACTGAGACTTCCTATCTGGCCCCTCATCGGGCAATGGCTCATCGCAATCCTTCGCTTTAAGAAACATAATATCCTCGTCAGGGAATTCGAACTTCATCGGCTGGTAGTCTTCGATTGGCTGTTCGGCAAGGTAATCAGACAATACGCTTCCCTTAATGGCCTTCTGAGAGACGTACTGAATATCATATTCTGTTAACACCATTTGCCATCTGGCAATCCTGCCCGAAAGAGCCTGCTTCTCGAAGACGTACTTGATCGGATCCATCTTCGAAATTAGCATAGTGGTGTGGTTGAGCATATACTGTCGTAGACGTTTGGCGGCCCAAGCTAATGCACAACACGTCTTCTCCAGCATCGAGTATCGAGATTCACACTCAGTGAACTTCTTACTCAAATAATAAATGGCATGCTCCTTTCTGCCCGTCTCGTCGTGCTGACCGAGAACACACCCCATACTATTCTCTAAAACCGTCAGGTACATGATTAATGGCCGTCCAGCCACTGGGGGTATCAAGATTGGAGGTTCTTGAAGATACTGCTTTATTTTGTCGAATGCCTTCTGGAAATCCTCATTCCAAGTAATCGCCTGATCTTTCTTTAAGAGCTTGAACATCGGTTCACAAGTGGCCGTGAGCTGAGAGATAAACCTTGCAATGTAGTTTATTCGGCCCAAGAAACCACGAACTTCTTTTTCTGTTCTCGGCGCTGGCATTTCTTGAATGGCTTTTATTTTCGCAGGATCAACTTCAATACCCCTTTCACTGACGATAAACCCCAATAACTTTCCGGACCGCACTCCGAAAGTGCACTTGTTAGGATTCAGCCTCAGCCTGAACTTCCTAAGCCTCTCAAACAGCTTCAGCAAATTGACCAGGTGCTCTTCCTCCGTTTGGGACTTTGCAATCATGTCATCAACATAGACCTCGATCTCATGATGAATCATATCATGAAACAAAGTTACCATTGCTCGCTGGTAAGTGGCCCCTGCGTTCTTTAGACCGAAGGGCATTACCTTATAGCAAAATGTTCCCCAGGGGGTGATAAACGTCGTTTTCTCCATGTCCTCCGGTGCCATCTTAATCTGATTGTAACCGGAGAAGCCATCCATGAACGAAAACACGGAAAACTGGGCTGTGTTGTCGACCAACACATCGATATGAGGCAACGGGAAATCATCCTTAGGGCTCGCCCTATTCAAATCCCGATAATCGACGCACATGCGTACCTTACCGTCCTTCTTCGGTACAGGCACTATGTTGGCGACCCACGGAGGGTAAGTGGTAACGGCTAGAAATCCTGCGTCCAACTGCTTCTGGACTTCTTCTTTGATTTTTACAGCCATGTCTGGTCTCGTCCTTCTGAGCTTCTGCTTGACTGGAGGGTAATCTTCTCGCAACGACAAGCGATGAACCACGATATCAGTGTCAAGTCTGGGCATATCCTCATATGACCAAGCAAAGACGTCACTATACTCTCGAAGCATCTCGACCAGTCTATGCTTGACATCATTCTGCAGCGCAGCCCCCACTCTGACATTTCTGACGAGCTCCTCAGAACCCAGATTTACAATCTCAATATCCTCCTCGTGAGGCAGAATAACCTTTTCTTCTTGTCTCAATAAGCGGGCCAACTCTTCCGGAAGGTCCTCGTCTTCATCAATCTCATCCTCGGCTTGATAGATTGGGCAATCGAAGTCGTAGTGAGCCGTAGAGGGTCCAGAGTCGATGTCATCTGTCATGTGGATCCTGCAATAACAAGGGTTAAGTTTAAAGCAAGAATATGCAGGTTAGCACAAACCTCGTTGCCATTTTACTGTTTTTCGAAATAAACATAAAGCAGGAATAACAGAGAACACAACATTTGAGTACGAAGAAAACGCCTTTTATTTATTAACAAAATGCATACACATAATCCAACAAGGCCCTGACAGTAAAACCACTATACCCCGAGCAGGACATAGGGTTGTACAAAGATTGTAAAAAGCAAATCATTACTCTTCACTTGTCAGCTTGATAATCTCCTTGATGGTCCAATTGTGGAGGCGCTCGCCCGGCTTGCTCGGTTGAATCCAGGCGTCAAGATCACAATCACTATCCCCGCTGTCCTCCGACGCAGCGTTGATGCTCTCGAAAATTACTCCGCCCTTGGTGAATAGGATCGGCCCCTTCCCACGAGACGAACTGCCAGAAGAAGATGAAGCTTCGGCTTCAGGAGAATACCCCAATCCAAACTTATCCTGCTTGATTGGTATATCCAAAACATGCCCCCAGCCTGGGGTGGAACCGGCTTCGACAACGGCCCGAGCTTCCTTAAACGAGGAGAGATTCATCTCTTGCTTCTCTGCGACGACAGGAGCTACCTCTTTTACCCTGACGGTTTCAAATGCCTGGCAGAGAGTTTCATGGATCTCGCCATCCATTTCAACATATTTAAAAGACGACAGGTGGCTCACCATAATATCCTCTTCACCACAGACGGTTACTATGCTGCCCCCGACAACATATTTAAGCTTTTGATGCAGCGTGGACGTCACGACACCAGCAGAATGGATCCATGGCCGACCTAAGAGGCAACTGTAGGCAGGCATGATATCCATGATATAGAAAATCGTATTGAACGTCTCTGGACCAACTTGAATTGGGAGGGTCAACTCTCCGAAGACGTGGCGCTTAGTCCCATCAAAGGCTTTTACCACCAGGTCACTGGGCGTGCAAAGCAACCCACGGGTATCCAACTTCATCAGTGCCTTCTTTGGAAGCACGTTAAGCGACGAACCCGTATCTACCAGGACATGCGACATAATAGTGCCTCTGCACTCTATCGAGACGTGCAAGGCGCTGTTGTGGTCTCTTCCTTTAGGAGTCAGCTCTAGATCTGTAAATCCCAGCCCGTTACCAGCATTAACATGGGCCACCACCTCTTCCAGCTGATTTACTGATATCTCCTGCGGCACGTAGGCAGCGTTCAATACCTTCAGTAATGCGTTGCGGTGCGCCTCAGAACACAGCAACAAGTTAAGAATAGAGATCTTTGACGGAGTCTGATGAAGATGATCTACAATCTTGTAGTCGCTCTTCTTGATTAGTCGCATGAACTCTTCAGCATCTTTAACTAGCAAATCTTTTTCTGCCCCAGAAGGGACCTCCTCAATAGCTTTGCCTTTACCCTTATCCACAGCGTCAACTCGGACCACTTTTTCTGCTGCAACCTCTGCTGGCGCAAATACTCTACCACTTTGAGTGATACCACTGACTCCGGTAAGATTCTGCACAGTTGATCCGTATGGATCAAGCTCTATCTTCTGACCATTGCAGTAAACTTCGGCGCCGTAATGCCATGGGACGGCGTTAGTACTTTCGAATGGGATTGGCCCGGCCCTGGTGATAGTAATAGTAGGCGGTCGGGGTGCCGAAATAGTGATAGGGTGACGAGGAATAGTAATGGTAGCAACTTCATCTGCCTGCTTTAGCACGACCTCCCCGGATGCACTCTCAATGCTCCGGCTGAACTGTAAAATACCCTCAGACATCAGACTTTGGATACCTTCGATCAGCTGCTCACACCCATCAGGAAGTGTAGCACAAGCCATACATAACTCTCCACATCCAGGAAAGAAGCCCTTCTTCAGCAACTTAGCCTTGACAAAACTCAACGACGTCCTCAAATCTTTGACATCGGTCAGCAAGTCCGCACTTTCCTCAGTGATAACAGCATTCACTCCGCCCCCCTTATGATGAGGCATGGGGTTTTTGGTAACGTTGGGCACACTATCAGAAAAGTTGATAACCTTGGCGTCCACCAAATCCTGCACTTTGTGCTTAAAAGCTTTACAATTCTCAATCGTATGGCCCGGTGCCCCAGTATGGAAATCACAGGTAGCATTGGCGTCATACCCCGGTGGTGGTGCCCCTGTTAAGGGAGCCAACGTCCTCTTTTGAACTAATTGGAGCTGAAGCAACGTTTGCAAAAGCTGTGCATACGACATAGGTGGAGTTTCAAAATGACGGTTTGCCATAGGAGCCCGATTCTGATATTTCCTGTACCCCTGCTGGTTCTGCTGCTGAGGCTGCTGCTGCTGCGGCTGCGGTGGAGCAGCTGGAATATTTATGCTAGCAATCTGAGGTTGAGGGCCCTTTCCCTTTCTCCGAGCATTAGAGACGGCGCTGGCATCTCCCTCTCGACGCTTGCTAGCATAAGGTTTCTTACTACCTCCTCCAGCTGAGGATGATTCGCCCTGAATTTTTCCGATCTTTATACCGTTCTCAACATGCTCGCCCATAGTGATGAGAGCCGAGAATGTTCCGGACATGCCACTGACCAGCTTTTCATAGTAGATTCCAGGAAGGGTTGCCACGAACATTTGCACTAGCTCGCGCTCAACCATCGGCGGTTGAACCCGAGCAGTCAATTCACGCCACCGCTGGGCGTACTCTTTGAAGCTTTCGTTGTTCCGCTGTGAGAGATTCTGAAGCTGGACTCGGTTGGGAGCCAAGTCGCTATTGTATTGATAGTGGAGGACGAACGCTTCTGCAAGATCTTTCCAGGTGCGCACAGTAGCGGGCTCCAAACCCATATACCATTCGAGTGATGGACCAGAAAGACTATCCTGAAAGAAGTGCATCAGCAACTTCTCATCGTCAAAATAGGCGGACATCTTTCTATAATAAGATCGAAGGTGAACACGGGGGCAAGTAGTACCCTTATACTTCTCGAAGACAGGCACCTTGAATTTATGAGGCACCTTGAAGTCAGCAATCAACCCGAGCTTGGACATATCAACGCCCAATGTGTTTTGATTTTCAATGTCTCTCATCTTGTCTTCCAGCGCCTTGAACCTGAGTCGAGCTTCAGCATTCAACTCTGCTTCTGCACCTCTCTGAGAGAATACGTCATCCTGATGGTCCTCCAGCCACGGTTGGGGCACCAACAGATTTCCGGCACCAGCATTGTCGTTGACTGGCCCTATGTTAACATTGGCTCCCAAACTACCATTGCCGACGCCTGCCGCATTGAGTCCGAGATTAGTCATCAGATTGCCGTTAGCACTGCCGTTGCCCCCGGCAACAGGAACAACGTTTTGTGGAGCGTCCACTGGAGGAGGAGTAGGCACGGCCCCTCCATGCAGTATGCCATTATTGTCAACCCTGGAGATCAGAGGTTGAACCAGAGTACGAAGCTGGTCTTGACCATTCGCGACCACCTGCATCAGCTCCATAAAACGGTTCATCCGTTCACGGAGCTCTTGAACATTTGACTGCACCTGGTCCATTATCCTTGTCTGATTGGCGCGAGTTGAGTAGCGGTGGATGAGTCTTTGATCAATCCTGGAGATCGAAAGCAGCTCGGAACCTGAAAAACCTGTCAACAATAAAGGTTAGGAAAAGCAATAAGATATACACCATGCAACTATGCTTCATGCAGATGCATGCGTGTGTCTGTGCGCGTGGGAGATTTTCCCCCGATCCTAGTGCCTTAGTGCCAGTGCCGATAATAATAAGAAGACAAAGAAATCCGAGCCCAATCGTGGAAACATCAATCTCATATATATATGGAAAGGCCTGTCAAGGAGGTACACAGTATCAGCGAGTACAAATCAACAGCATGACCTCAGCCAACAAGTCTGGTGATGGTCAGCATACATCAAAGATCAAAACAACAGGAATACGACTAGTCAAGTATGGCCACGGGCGCGATACTCTGCTAATAACTCCTTTGTCTCTGAATGGTCTGGCGAAGTGAGAAACCCCTCGACGAGTAGTTCCCTCTGCCTGATAGTATGCTGAAGCCCCTGAACTGAACTCTCCCAAGCTCCTTCGCCGAAGCAATCCTCCAACTTCCGCTTCTTAGACTCAAACATCAGCTTATGCTCCTTCAGGTTAGCAATAGCTTTGTTGAGACGGGTTTCAGCGGAGTACCTGCGGGCGGTCTCTTCATCAAACCTCCGCTCACTGCCCTTTACTTCGGCTTCTAGCTTAGAAATCTGCAGCATCAGCTTGTCCTCTCGCTCCTTCCGGGTGGCCATGGAGGTCTTCCAATGCTGGTCGAACTTAGATATTCTCCGATATGCTTCCTCCAAATGCTGCTTCTTCGTAGCTAGTACATCATTAGCAGCCCTGAAGTCCTGACCTAAGCGTTCCCGATCAGCAATCTGCTTTGCCAAGTCCGCACTCAGCTGATTCACCGACTCTGCTTGCTTTTTGAGAGCATGCACGACTTCGTTCCTCTCACCTCGAAGCTGAGCTAACTCCTTCTCTAATTCTGCATTTGCCCTCTTCAGTTCATCACACTCGGCTAATACCTGGTTGTGTCGATGAATGGACACAGTGGTAGGCTCCTCAACTGGTGGAGGACTCTCTGGTCTGACATGAGGGAATGGCATCCCTATAGCGCTGGCTCTGGCTCTGATCCAATCTGAATAAGGAGGGTAGGCTTGGCTGTTGCTCTTCCCTAACAAAGGCTTTCCTCTCGTGCTGATATTATTCCATGCATACTGAAGCTTGGACAACAAATCCCCCTCTAGAATACCCGTGAGGTACAGAGATTCCCGTACCTCTTCTTCCTTCGGTGGAGTCCTCAAAGCGTATGCAAACTGATGAACTAGCAATGATGGATTGTAATTGATGCAACCCTTCCTACCTATCAGAGGTACGTTAGGAAACCCACTACAACTGAAGATCACCTCGGTGCCTAACCTGTCTCTGTCAACGAACCAATCAATGTCTTCTGCTGACAAACTCATCAGACGCTCAGGCCACTCAGCTGTGGCTGCAGACAAGACAGAAGAACCCTTCTTGGGCAAATGACTATCAAACCACCTGTACAGCAACGGTACGCAGCATGAGACATTCTTCCCTCTCTGGTTCTCATTCTTGTAATGCACTGAATGGTAGACGTCTCCGATCAGAGTAGGGACTGGATTCCCTGAGGCAAAGATATGGAATGCATCAAAGTCCACGAAATCAGGCATGCTGGGGAATAGGATAATGCCATATATGCACAAAGCAAGGATGGCGTTGAATGCGTCCCAACATTTGTCCTTAGCACACTGCTGAGCCTTAGCTATCAGAAACTGCAGAGAGAACCCTGGGACCTTGTTCCAACTTGTCACCACTAACTCAGAAGCGCTCAAATGGAGTGAGGAAACTAAACCAGCCAGATCAGGCTCAACATCCATGTGTACGAAAGGCATCTGCCTTTTGATAGGCACACCCAACATATCAGCATACTCTTCCAATGTCGGCGCGAGAACAAAGTCATGAAAAGTGAAACACCTCAAGGGAGGGTCATAAAACTGCAGAAGAGCATGTAACCCGTTCAACTCGGACGTAGAAGGTTTGCAAACCAGACTAAGCAACCTTCCATAAGACTTTCTGAACCTATCCTTCACAGAATCCCCTGCCAGGGCTATCAAACCAATCAGCTTCGACACATCGGGGGTCGGGAACTTGTATGCAACAGTCTTCCTGAGAGAGGCCATGATAACAGCAGAAGGCGAGAAATCCGGGATCGGGGAAACGGTACCTGCAACACAGACACACGTTAATGGAATGCAGATGGATATGCAAACTAATGCAAGATGCAGGCATGCAATAATATATCCAGGTAGCTGCTGTGGAGATTCGGTATCAACAGTCACTGATGAGAAGGAAACCCCGGTCTAAGACCACTAATCTGATCTGCTGAGGATGACCATCTGATAGGACCGAGATCAAAATTATGCTCTGACAAGAATAAATGCCTGATAATAAGGACCCCGGATGCATGATCAAGAGATATCTGCTGATGAAGTCTTCAGACCCCAAATCAAGATCTGCCCTATCAGGAACAAATACACAACTGCTGATGAGATCTTCAGATCCCACTCAAAATCTGCCCTATCAAGAACAAATAACATCTGCCGATGAGATCTTCAGACCCCACTCAAAATCTGCTCCATCCAGAACAAACCACTGATGATAATACACTGATCACAGCCTGCTCTATCGAGAACAGACAAACACCCGACGATAAGATCCTTTGATCAAAAACTTGCCCTGTCAAGAACAAACATATCTGCAACTGAGAACCCAACATGACTGATTCACTGTCAAGAAAACCAGGTAGTCTGAAGGTCTAAGTTTCCTACAATAAACCCAGTCCCGCTCACAGGTATGGACCTAGACTGACTCAAAGTACGACATCCTATGCGTTCATCAGCGTCACAGACTTTCAAAACAGATGATACGATTCCCAGAAGGAGTGGCATCATCAAGTCCTGAAGAGGCCTCACTCAGCTGAATCACAAATGATCGGTCCCCATAGTCGACAATCCACCAAACCAGCAACCGTCTCAACCCAAAGGGTTGAAAGTGAAGCCAACCGGATGAACCTCGTCTGAGCGTGGATTTCATGAGACACTAGTGCCTGCAAAGCAAGCACGCGCCCACTAATTTCCACTCTAAGTCTATGGTGCACTCAAGCCTGGGTCTGGCTTCTCACTCAATCAGAACTCCCATCCCACAACATCACAAATAATCATACTGAAAATAAAATGCGGGAAATAGAGTGCGATAAATAAACGCAACCCAACAAGCAAACACACAAACGATAGGATTGACTCGCACAGGGAACCGTTGGAGTCCCCAGCAGAGTCGCCAGCTGTCGCTTGCGCGAAAATAAGGTGCCGGCATGACAGAAGAGTCGTCACCTTTTGTTATTTATCCCTCAGAGCGGGAAAGGAAACGATCGGAAAAACCTGACGAATAAGGGTAAGACAAGGTCGTCGCATCCATTGTCTGGGTTCGGGAGTCGGTTACGCAAGGGGAAGGTATTAGCACCCCTCACGTCCGTCGTACTCGACGGGATCCTCGCTTGTTTGTTTACTTGGACGGGTTGGTTATAATCTATCTACCTATCAAGGCTGGCTGAAAAAGAAAAGAAAAATGACTCGGCAAAGCGTCGCACTTTATGCCTACGTATTCTCATCGGAGAATGAGAAATCAGAGTCAACGTAGTTCGGCCTACGAAGGGTTATGGGGGAAGGTAGCTCGCCAAGACTTCGCCATCTTGTGCCTACGTACTCTCAACAGGTATGAGAGATCAGAGCTCACGTAGTTCGGAAAACTACGGGTTATTTCCTGTTTTGAAAGAAGTATTTTTTTATTGTGTTTGCGATTTCAACCGCACTAGAGACTATGACCTGAGAGTGAATGCGTCGCATGTCACCCAAAGGGTACCATACTAAACATCCAGACTGTGAAAAAGAAACTCTCCCACAATCCTTTCTCAGATAGCTTAAGGCTCGTAGCGTACGAAAGAAATCATTCATGATTACTGTATCTTAAACTGTTTTGAGATGAGAAGAGAACAGACCCAACTAGGAGGGAGACTATCAAGTCTTACTGTTGTCATGCCATGGATTCATCCTATGGTTGAGGTTTGAACCGGGAACTCCTAGATGTTGTCATGCATAGGTTTCAACCTAAAAGTCTATCATCAAATCCTCATCAGAGGAAATGAGAGCCCTAAGGGATCATGTCAATGATACACCAAAACAGACAAAAGCATCAACTTTAACAGTAAAATGCATGCAATGCAAGTGAGGGAGGAAATGTGTGTGGGGCTTCAGCCTCCACAAGCTCATCTCAACCTCAAGCCAGTCATGAAATAACAGTAATCATACTGAAAAATAAACAACATGCTATCAAGCAATAGACAGTAAACTGCAATCATACAAATGAAAGAAATGAAATCATGCTATCAAGCAAAATGAACACATGGGCAAGGGAGTTGGGCTCTACCGAATACCCGCAAGCAAAGCCAAGCAATAACAATACAAGCAGGTGCACTCATGCTCTTAGACTGAACTTAATCTAGATGGACTTAGTCTAATGCAACAGACAGACCAGACAAAACAAACAATACATCAAATAAAACAGAGGAAAGCTTCAGCTCCTCCAGCAGCAATCCAGTCTTCAGACTTCAGAGATCACTTGCTTTCCAGGTATCAACCCTACAACATGAGTATCAACTCATCTTCTCCCTTGAGCTTCAGCTCCTTTGATCAGCTCCACCTTTAGGCTTCACCATCTTCAGGGAATCATCCTTTTCAAAGCTTCAGCTTCAGTCTTCAATGGCTCTAATGCTCCAGCAAACAAGATTCAGTCAACAAGATGAGGTGAGGATGTTACAGTGCTCACTGACTTCCAAAGGATGCCATTGAGGACTTAACATCAAAGGGAAAGGCTCTCTCAAAGTTCTACCTCAGAGGGTAAGGTCACTAATCCCTCCAAAGGAGAGAGGTGAATACCCTTAAGGGACTTTATGTCACAGAGAAGAGAGGAGGTGAACAAAACCCTCCTTGTTTATTGAATGGAAGTATCCTATCTAGGGCTCTGCCTATGCACCTGCAAACCTATAAACAAACAAACAAAAGCTATGCTAAACTCCTCTGCAGGGTCTTCAAAGCTTCAATGATGATCCATAAGGTCTTCAACTTAATCTTCAAAGCTCACACACTCAAAGGGGAAGAAAAACAAACACAACAATACAACTCATGCCTTTAAGCAACACACATACTATCCATACATTCAAAAATCAATGAAAAATACTAAAACACCATACAATATTCTAGCAAAATTCTAGGGGATTCTATACATACTTACCCTTAACCCATATATTCCCCATACACTAATTTGGCCTATAAACCCCAAAACACAATTGTTCAAGTCTACCTATACAACCTAAAACCCTAATTAGAACACCTAAATGTCTAACAATCAAACTACATCAAATTTTAATCTACAAATCAAGAAATAAATCCTACAAGAAACTAGTGTTCAATATCTAACTATGCCAAAAAGAATGGCTCAAAAATCCTAAGGGAAAGTCCTAAAACAAATTGTACAAAATCAAGTATCAACTAAAACATATTAAAAATACTATTTACAAGAAAATATGCTAAAAAATATTGAACTATAAATAAAATGGAATTTTATTTTTTATTAATTTTCTTGACAAAATCATGATTATGTGAAAAAAAGAAGAAATGAAAAATATTGATTTTTATATTTTTTATGAATTTTATAAAATGCAAAGAATTAAAAGAAATTAAAATAAAAGAATTTGAGAAATAAATGGGAGGGGGGTATCAGAAGTAACACGCCCCAGTTGTTTCTGATCATTGGGCCAAATCTGGGGGTGGGAATAGAAACAAATTGCTGAGCCCAGTTCCATCAATGAACCAAAACGGTGCGTTTGGTTTAGTTATACGTTGCGTTTCATGTGTTTCAATCTTCCCTCCGTTTCTGAAATCAAATATTGGCCGTGCGATGAACTGAACCAGTCAAACATTCTGGACGATCCAACGATGGAGAGATCATCTTCTCCAAATGAACCCTAGGGTTTGCAGAAACCCTAACCCCATGCAAGGATTTCAACTTGATCGTGCTCCTCCATTTCTCCATGAAATTCAACAATTCCAAAAGCAAAGTTGGTCTACCAATCACCCTGAACACAATGGTACCACTAGTTGTTCCTGACACCTCTTGAATCATTCCAACAGAAAGCTCCATTATCATGGTGTCAATTCTTTCCTCTGCTATCAATCTTAATGAAACTTCAAGCTAATGATCCAGAATTATTCTACACGTTTCCCTAACCATTCTACACCATCTCATATCCATTAATGCACACAAAATAGCTTGCTATCAATTCTGCAAGAAATGGTACCCTGCCTCGAAACCTCATGAATCTTCCTCTAATTCTCAGAATATGGTCCTCTACCCTAGCTTAACCAGTCTAGACCTATAACTATGGTGGAATGCACATAAATTAGGTGATACGAGCAAGATTACCAACCTGTCAAACTTTAATGGTGGATATGGTTTCCCTACAATTCAATGTCTGCAAGCTTCCTTGATCAATCTCCAATGGCAGATATGAATTCTGTATGCAACAAAATGGATGAACAAGGCTTGAATCTTGTGTTTGATCTCAATATGCACTTCTTGCAAATTCTTCAAAACAGCTTCAAACTTCCATGGATCTTCCTCTATCTCAGTATGCAATCAATCACAATGATCAGAAGAATATGTTTGTGGAGGAGAAATGAATGGAGATGGAAGAGAATGAAGGTTTGATGTGAAATTGCAAATGGAAGAATCTTACTTTTTCACACTCTAATCTCACCACTCACCAACAATGATCACCAACCCTGGCCCAATTGTGATTCACTCTTCTTATAGCAATCCATGGAGTGATCTAGATCCATCTAGAAACTTGTGGAAAATGCTAGAAAGTTAT